>CM055847.1:13467345-14109845 GCA_029490765.1 Euthynnus affinis | reverse complement strand
TATATATATATATAAATGGTTATACTGTGGGAGGTTTGTAGTATGTTGATATGAATATTTTCAGATGCTCCCAAAGCTTATTGCTCTGATCAAGTTGCTTTTAAATACTGCAAAGTATATCAAAGATGCAGAATAGTAGAGTATTCACTCTTCTCAAGACAAGAAGGACCTGCACATCAAAAACAGAAGTATTTTAACTTAGGACAGTTACTTTTTGTTTGTTTGTTTTTAAGGCACATCATGCATATGGATATGTCAATATGGTATGTCCCTGTAATGAGAGTTAAACCAACGTTTCATTGTGTAATGGCTGGTTTTCATTATCACTGTGATGCTGGAGAGAGGGAAACACACTGATGTCCTACAGAAGATGTGTGGGATGGAAATAAAGACTTACAGTCCAGGGGAGCATATAAAGAGATCATGGAGTTATCACCATATTTTCGCCTTTGTTCAGGGGTTTTTTTGTGAAGCATAAATGCGGTTTTTCAACATTGCCCTGATTTTTATTCATGCAGTTGCACACATTTACATTATAACGGAGACGCCCTGTGTAACTGCAGCCTTCTACTGTTGATTCTGCTGTTACAGTTAGGGGGTTAAGTGCCTTGCTCAAGGGCACCTCTGCAGTAGCTGTCAGGAAAGATCAAAGTGTTTCTCTTCTTTCTAGATCTTCTTTCTTCCAAACCGTCTGGTCAAAAGTCCACTTCTCTAACCTTTAACGTACTGCCGACCCCATTGTGACCTTTGTGACAGCAGGATGTATTCTTTCTGTATCTTCTTTTCAATGATCCATCTCCCTTTTCCGTTTCTAAATCCAGTCGATAATCTTTCAGTGCCTCTTAAACTGCGGCAGTGCTTTGCTTTTTCGTCTCTGTACCTCTTTGTTTTTCCCTCTCTACCCCCAGCCTTTTTCTTTGCCTCTACATGATTACATAAAAGGGTGTAGCTATGCTTGCTTCTGCATAAAGCCTAGTCTTCTTGCACATGACCATCTTTGTAAAGAAAAAAAAACAAATGCTTTTTGATGCTTCAATGGAACTGATGCTGTATAATCCTGAGTTACATAATTGAATAGCAATTGTGATAAGATCACTGTTCTTGAAAGTGTTGACATCTGTCACTCACTTTCACTACTCTGCTATATATAAATAAAACTTTGAACATGGGTTCATTTCACCCTGCGCCCCCTCTGATTATCTGCTTCTGAATATTTAACTTTTATATTTTGATATTATGTGTTTTTAGATATTGGTCAGTATTATTTCGGATTTGTATAGTGAAAAAATCCTTGAAAAAAACAATTCTCTCTGATATGATCTGTAGTGATGTGAGTCCAGGTTACACTGAAATTAATATGATATATAACGGGTGCTGTTCTGGCTAGTCTCTGTGATGGAGGGAACCATAGTAAGTGGATGCACACCACTGGGTGTTAACCAGGCTCCCTCCTCAGTCACGGCAAGCCACCACAGCCTGAGGGCAACAATTGATCAGTGTTGTGTGTGTATACTCTTGTGTGTGCCTGCTTGTGTTTACGTATGCGTGAAGGTTAGTAAAAGTTTATCATAACCAGCCTGTGACTAAAAAACTGCCATTTTTTTTAATATAAATCAGAATTTCAAGTGTCTTCAGTAAAAGTGAAGTGAAAATTCCTTCAATGAAACTTGTCTTTCTCCGAAGCGGTTAGAAAACAACAATAGCTCTCTCTTTTAAACTTTTACACGATGGAAAAAAGTGGCCTGCCAGTTTTTGGTCAAGGTCACAAAGAGTAAAGGAGGGAGCTGTGTAAGTCAACTAATAATCCAATAAGAGTAACAGTGTGTAGTTTCTGACTAACAAGAGAAAAACTAAACTAGAAATTAAATTCAATCTGAAATTAAATGTTTGCAGACTCACAATCAATCACAAAATTATCTGAAATTCAAACCAGAAAGAAATGAGAATGCGAATGATGCAGACGGTCGGTAACTACAATGTGTGTGCGTGTGTCTGTGTGTGTGAGAGAGAGAGGTGTTACATTTGGAAGTCAAACATCAAACATCCATCGGTCAATAAAACTAAAAAGCGTGAGCACTCTGCTGTCTGACTTCCAGGAATGAGAGTTTTCTATGTGTGTGAGAGTCTCTCCTGATGAATGAAGCCTGACTACTGGTGTAAACAATTGAGATTAAATTGTGACTTGTGGTTGTTGCCACTTTTCTGTAATAATGTAGTTTTCTGTGCATGTGTGTGTGTGTGTTTGTTTCTGTCTCCTTCTTTTGTTTGTCTGTACACGCATGCATGTGTACTAGTGTGTGTTTGACTTTATGATGTGTATGTGTGTGTGTGTGTGTGTGTGTGTGCAGTGTGGGTTGAGTGGATCTCTCTTTTCACCATCACCATTACTGCATGAAAGACCTGTCACTCTGTATTAGCTCTCTCCCTCTCCCTTTTCTGTGTACGTGTTTGTGTGTGTGCATGTGTGTATGTGTGTGTGTGAGAGAGAGAGCAAGGCAGAGAGACAGAGAGAGAGCGAGAGAGAGAAAGGGGTGAACTGGGCAGCAAAGCCATTTTAAAGCTATTGAAGGTCATTGTCCGCTCAGTTTTGTACATCCGAACTGTTATGTGTATGTATGTATGTATGTGTATGTGTGTGTGTGTGTCCAACTGCAGCTCAGCAACTGGCTGCATTTTTATAGATCAGTGGATGACATAATTTATATCATAAAAAGCAAGATCCCTCATCAGTTAAGTCATTTGACTAAATAATTATGGCAATGATAGGATGGTCAGTTATCCCATTTATTATAGAGCTCCTGCTGAATGTCTGTTTGTATCGATACAGTGATATTGACCTGTAGATATTTGACTCCATGATTTAACATCTCTCTCTCTCTCTCTCTCTCTCTCTCTCTCTCTCTCTCTCTCTCTCTCTCTCTTTCTCTCTCGCTCTGCAGGGCTGCACTCGTGCTGCTGCATTTCCCAGAACTACCAGCGCGGCCCTCATCATCATCATCATCATCATTACCACAGAGGAAGAGTGTCCCACTGGCGCTCCATCGACAACAACTAAAAAAAATCGACATCAATAACACACATACATAACCTGGTCATGTCATGGCTAATAGGCTACTTACAAACGCACACCCCTGCGCGCGGCGCACGCTCCAATAAGCACATCCAGACCAATTCTCTCAATATGGGAGGAGGAGGAGGGGGGGTTGGGGATGAGGGGGGGGTTTAAACCTTCACCGTGATCTTGTAGATTACATCTTGTGTCGATTCTGACAGTATCCGTCATCACTCACATCATTAAGGAGTTTTGGTGGGATGCGACAAGTTGCTTGCGTCGGGCTCAGTGTGGGAGAAATAGAGGAGCAGACAGGCAAGGCGAGCGCTCGTCCAACCGGAGGGGAGGTGGTGGTGGTGGGGGGTGGAGGTGGAGAGTGGGGGGAGAGACGCATTCTCCCCGAGTACACACACAAGCAGCGGCCACATCCACTGTAGACAAATCCGTGTTCAGTGACGTGTTTTGTATTAGCCTTCTCTCTCTCTCTCTCTCTCTCTTTTTAAATGCATGTTCGACCCTTTTTTTTCCATCACCGGCTACTTTAAATCTAACCAGGAATTGAGAATCCGGTCCCTCGCGTGCTTCTTATTTTCTCATCACCCCCCTCTTCTATTTATTTATTTATTTATTTATTTATATATTTATTTATTTGCCTCGATAGACCCGTTATTTAGCCCATCCACCGTCCACCCCCTCTCTTCTTTTTTCCCTCCATCTCCTTCTCTTTGGGAGTGCGACGCGCTGCGAAATCTCTGAAATAATAATAAAAAAAAAAATACAAAAAAGAAAGCCTGCAGGTAAGACCTCTACAAGCTTCTTTAATGATATTAATTACACCGTGTCACTGTTGTTTTCACTTTGCAGCCTAATGGATCACAGTTCATCCGGTGTAATTTACACGCCACATTGATTTGTCTCACGTTGTCTGTAACTTAGCCCACTAGTGACAGTGTAGATAGGAATTTAGAGGAAGAAAAAAATAATAACAATGATAATAATTCTCATTCTTCCACCACCTCGCGGATTAAATGCTGAATTATAATTTTCCTACCTTTTTTGCGCGGGCCTATAATTAGCGACGGCAGCGTCTATTATGCAAATGAAACCCTTATAATAGCTCGTTTGAAGCGCTCTCTGCAGCCGCACCGCATGTGTTTGGACTAATATATCTGTTGTATGCTCTGAATTGTCTGGCTACTTATCCTACAATCAGGAGTTATTTCTTTATGTGCGTCTTGATGTGTGATTTGTGTCCCAGTCCACTGAGTTTGTACCGGCCGCTTGATGCTAGGCGTCCATTTTCCACCGTGTATAGCTTATGCAGGCAGGGTGATGTGTGTAGCTACTCTATTAATGAATGCACCGCAGTCCGCATCACTATACTTGAGCTTTGCACGCTCTCAGCCCCGTAGCTCTGAGCTTGTATGTGTCTAATCACTGGTCTGCACACAAGCTTCTGCAGCTCTCAGTGCAGGGCCAACATCTTAGCATCATGTTGGACCTGGCCACATGATGTTATCTGATGCGGTTTTAAAGATTTCGTTTTCTTTTTCAGCCCACTGTCTCCTCTCACTGGCCAACCTGTGCTCTGTGCTCTGACAGATCAGGTCCAGAATTGAGGTAAAGGGCAGCAAACATCTGGCGCTCTATCAATCATTCATTTTTCCATCACAGCTCAGATCACATCTGGGCTAAAGGTGGAGTGGAATGTCTGAATAGGAGATGCTTTAGGAGTGTGCACTGCAGCACTCAGGAGTCAGAAAACAAGGTAGTGAGCTACACCTGTCATCACTGGAGCTGCAGCCTGTGTCAGGTACAACTCTTGAATGTTTATTGTTTGCTTGTTTGTTTGTTGTTTTTATGATTATCTGATGTGAAATAACCAGCTGGAGCAGTCACTGGTCACTTGCGGTTTCAGTGACAACAGCACATGCTTTTACCTGCTGAGCTGTGGATTTAGTTGCTGCCTCCCTTCACTTTGGGGAACAGGCTTTTCCTTTCCACCTGCTCTTAAGGTTGTAATGCAGATCCACTTGATGTGGGCAGTGACACAGGGATTAAGTTAAACTCTTGAATATTTAAATAATCTCCTCCATCAAGTAAAGTGCTGGTGTAAGAACGTGGTCAGCGGTTGTGAGCTAAAATTTTTACTATAATAGGAGATAATAACGTTAATTGCATAATTGCCATTCTGTACTACTGAGAAGATGCATCATACAACATGTGGAGTTCACATAAAGCTTTTAATCTCAACAATAACTGCAGGATTGTGGATTTTCATGACATTATAATTTTGAAGTTTGCAAATTTTTGCACCTTAAAGGGCCTAAAAGAATCATTTATGAGCAGCTATAAATCAAACATTTTTCCTCACGTATTTTTTTTTGTATTGCTGTCATTTTCATCTTTCTATCAATGATCAGTGAATCTTCCTTTAAGGTGTGGTTGGCCTCCGGCCGTCTGCTGGTCACACCCCCTCCACTTCCCACGTGGTAAACCGCCTGCACTACGTGTGTGATGTGTGTGTGACCTTAATGATTGTCTCTGTGGATTTTGGATTACTTTCAAAACCTCTCAGCCAGCTCTACAATCTGCTGTTTACGCTGTTAGGTGACTCATTGCAGTCAATATCAGTGCGTAGCCCACACAGACTCTAGTTGTTTTCTAGCGCCGGCCAAATCATTATCATCTAATGCACGAGTGGTCCAGAAATATCAGAAAAGACAAGAATCACTGTAACTTCTGAATGTCTCCGCTGTTTCACTCTGATTCTGGTTGGTGGTCAGGTCTGTCCGTCTCTTTCTCCCTCTCTTGTTTCTCTCTCTCAGGAGAAGCAATTCTGCAATGATCATCACATCTGTCATGTAGCTATTGTAGCTATTGTTCAGAGGATCAATGCCTCTGCTGCAATTTTCTTGATGGTCTAAGGCTTCACAGTGTTCCTTCCTCTCTTCAGACGGGGATCACGAGGAAACCCAGTGCTGTGTGAGAGGAACAGACACAGATACCTCAATTTAAATAACAAATCTAATCATAAACATACAATGTTCAATGACATTACTGTGTACCTTCTTCAAATACAAACCCTTGCATATTTATTGTACTTGACAAAGTAAATATGAACATATTATTGTACCTTAGTGAGTGCAAATCATGGCTTGCACTCATGGCTGGCTGTATTTGGAGATCCTGCTGATTCAGTACACAACATTGTTTATAATTCCAGTGTGCAGAGGCTTTTATCCAAAGCTTTTCTAATTGATTCCTGTCTCACCGGCTGTGACCCGTGCATCAATTAACCCCCAGCTTTGGTGTTTTTAAGTGCTTCGCGCAAGTTAGCGCAGCCTTTGAGAGTAGGGTTGTAAGAGCCTGTGATTGAACCATATCATGTCAGTGATATATTGTACGGCCCCGTCTGTGCAGCGGCGTGCAGCGTGAACACACAACAGACACAGTGTTTGACAGGCAGACATGCTCACTGGACTGGAGACACAAAGTGAGATCTGTGACCAAAGCCTCTTCACTGATTAGAAACAGGATGTGCACATCTGTAAGTTTGCATGTGTGAAAGTCTCAGATGTCAATGTTATCATAAAAACTATGTTCACTGAACTTCACCAGCATTTTTAACAGGATTTATCATCATCAGTTTATCAGTTTCCACAAGATAAATCTGAGAGGCTGCAAGATGATTTACAGGATAGGAACGTATAAAACATAATAATGCTACACTTTATCTAATCTTTGTTTTTTGATTGTGAATCACTGTAAAATTTAACATCTTCAGACCTCTAAAAGCATTCAAATAAAACATACTGAAAGGGAAAAATAAGACCTATGCAACCTTTGACAAGTTAGCAAATAAACATACTTCAGTGTATTCTGTCAGAGGCCAAAATGTTTTGGAACCACTGGCTTGTGTGACAGATGGCTCAAATCTTGAGTTTCAACCTCTTCTAAGAAAACACATTGAGCAAGTGTTGTTAGTGCTGAAACGATTTGTCAGTTAATCAATTAATTAACTGACAGAAAAGTAATTGGCAACAATTTTGATATCTGGCTAATGATTTTAGACATTTTTCAAACAAAAATACTAAATATTTGCTGGTTATGGCTTCTCAGATGTGAATTTCTTCTGCTTTTCTGCTTTTTGTTGCGATTTTGGAGAGTGAGTTGCATGAAACAAGCTATTCTGAGATGTCACTGGACAAATGTTGATTGATCTTTGTCTCTTATGTCTTAATTTTTGGACATTTTATAGATTAAAATGAAAATAACCATTAGTCTACATTTAGATTTATTCATTTGGCAGATGCTTTTGTCCAAAGCGATCTACAAATGAGGTAAAATCCAAGCCACAATAGATCAAGGAGAAGCATTACTGTCTTTATTAAGAACCACTGTCTTTTCCGAGTAGCTGCAACTATTCAGTTAATTTCTCTCTCCTCTGTTGCACTTATATGGCAGGATAATAAATTAAGACACTTGTTTCTGTATAAAAAACATAATTTTCAAGGGTTTTCTTTGTGTCATATCTGCTTTTAGAGAATTCTTTCTTAGTGGAGTCTGGGTGTTTTTATGCATGTGCGTGCATGCTTGCACGTGCACATGTGTTTAAGCATATGTTCAGAGACACTTTATTTTGGGAGCCTCTTAGACCAAGGTGTTGCTGTCACTGCTTCCTCAGGCTGTTCTGCTCAGACAGGCAGGGACTTTGGTCACATGCAGTCTGAGGATCTTGGTGGACTCTTCACACGAGCTTAATGGAAATTCTTCTATGCTTTGAAGTGCCTTTTTAAAGATGACCTATTTTATGATTTTATTGTCATCATTTTGACAGTAGTGGGGGGTTTGAGGCTGCATATGTGCTTGCATGCCAAGTGTTTGTTTGCGTGTTGATCTTTTTCTATGCACCTGTGTGTGTGTGTGTGTGTGTGTGTGTGTGTGTGTTTGTGTCGGCCTGCATGTAAATTTGTGTGTGTTTGTGTGCCAGCTGTGGGATCTCAGCAGTGAGCTCAGGTGTTTAGCTTTTTCTCATGATTAAGAAGGGAAATCATCTCAGCTACCAAGAGCCACTGCTCTGAATATTTAGGCATGTTTTCTTAATGTTCACTTCTGCCATCAAGCACTCAGAATAGAATACGCTGCTTGTATTTTTAGAGCTGTCACCATAAGTAGGCCTACTGCATTTTTTTTTTTTTTGGTCAAGCATTCAGTATAAGCTCATGTCATTTTTGCTACATTACAGTCTTGATTTTTTTTTCTTCACAAGCTACAGTCCTTATTTAGGTTATTTGGCAAGCAGATATATTTCCTGGACATGCAACAATGTGGTGTGACTCGCTTGTGTATCTACACTGAAAACATTCTCGCATGCCCACACAGGTCCATTGCCATTCACATGTGTGGAATAACATATAGATATCATCATTTATTCAACAAGCAGTTTGGTAGTTGATTTATGCAATGAATAGCTAATGGAGCAGCTGCTACAAAATTCAAATCTCCCGTGTGATTTATGGCTGCATTATTGGAGCCACAACTCATTGAGCGCACTTGAATTTTATACGAGCGAGGTATTCTGTCATGCTGGGAATGAGTCATGCAGGTAGATCTGATTACATCTGAAGTTTTCTGACAAGTGAGGGCCCGGTCTCGTAATGGTCCCTGCAGCAACTAGCTCCCAAAGCTAAACTGCTGGCCTGTGTTGCTACAGTGAATCCTACTGAAGCTAACTGGCCTCTGGCTGGCCCAGAGTCCTCCTGAGTGATCCAAACACACTATAAAAGCATCACTGTGAGGATAAGGTAGCTCAGCATTATGAAAAAGGCAAATGTGTATTCATATTTCTCGAATCCATCCGTATTATAAATCTCAAATTACCCAAAATTTATCTCCAGTTAAGCCAAATTCGTTACTATAACTCGAGTTATTAGTTACTATTAGTTAAACTCTCACACTTTCTTTTTTTCTTGACCTCTTGTTCTTTACGCTCTCCTGTGCTTGTACCTCATTCCCCTCTTTTTTAATTATTGGTGGAAAATAGAAATTACAGATAATTAAATGGCAATTATGATCTTCTACACAGGGGAGTTTTTGCTAAGGGGAATAACTTAGTAGGTTATTGTTAAGGTCATTCATTAAATACTGGAGTCAAAGAACACACACATACACACATACACATACTGCGTTTTATGGCCCTGGAGATAGTGTAATCCCTTCTAGATATGTATTTTCCTCAGGGAGAGGCAGTATGTTGATAGGGTTGGAAGGTCATACGACACACAAACACACATGCACAATCACATTCACTTGTTTGCTTGCACATACAGTATGCACCCACAATGTATAAATAAGCCACGCTGTGGTGGTGTCGTTTGACAGTTTACATAATAAGGAGCCTGAACGCAGAGATACGAGGCTAACTGTCTAACTGAGGGGAGCTGAGGGGAACATTACTGGGATTCAATAAGATTGGACTAGACCCATCCTCAGATGCACTGAGGAGGAAATGTGCACACACATAAAAAACACACACACACACACACAACACACCGTCTCTCCTTCCATCTCTCCTTCTGTCTCTGAGGCAGCTCTGTTTTGGGTCTCACAATGCAAACAGGATGTAACCTATTTTGATCACGGTGCCATATTGCATCATCAAATATTAACAGACCTGACTGCACTGCATTATGTCTGCTAAATCATGTTTGTAGAATAATGTGTGCTGCTTCATCATATCATATTTTCTTCTTTATTTATTAAGCAAAAGAGGGGTTAACCTCTCATTCCCTCTCCAGTAACCGACGGCGTATTTGTGTGTGTGTGCACGTGTGTGTGTGTGCATGTCCGGGAGCATCTGTGTCGCAGTGGTCACACACACACACACACACACACACACACACACACACACACACATTTTGCTCTATTGATAGAGCATTAGCGCACTGGTCTGTCTGTCTATCTGTCTGTCTGGGTCTTAGAGTCAACACTCATGTTAGTGACTTGAAATATTCCCTTTTCATTTCTGCCTCTTTTTTCCCATCTCTGTTCTCTCTGCTTTGCTCTCTCTGCCTCTTTCTCCCTCTATCTATCGCCTGCCCCTCTCCTTTCCCCCCCCTCGCTCTATGCTGATCCAGACTTTGGAATTCAATGTTGCTATGGTAACAATGTCGGGTTGGTCCTCTCTGCCTCCCCCTCTTGCTCCTCTTATTCAGACTAGATGCAGTACAACTGGCTCTAGAGTCATTCTGTCTTTAGCCTTTAATACCATCACTACTATAATTACTCAATCTGCTCTAACACAGTAACAGTACAGCTCTGCAGCAATAAAAAGAAGCATCTGTAGTGTAAAATGATTATATTTCTAATTATACAGTTTGGCTTCTTTGCAATAAAGATCACATGGTTTTACAGCTGAAACAATTAGTAGATTATAGATAGTGGCTTGACACTGTAATATATTTAATACATTTTATATTTATATATTTTATATTATTTACAAAGTGTTTTTCAAGGTACTGTTTTATAGCTATTTAGCAAAATGTTGTTAAACCAATTTTCACAAAATATTGATTTGTTTCTGTACATGATATTGACATTATTACATAAAAACATTTGTGAGAAGAGACCAACACATAAGAGCTTGTCTATGAAAGCTGGTGAGTTTGATCAGAAGTTTACTAACAGTATACTATAAGGGCACATTAATGAAAAAAATTAAGATCACCTACTTTTTTAAACAGAATGTTTGGGATAATGTTCCACATGCTATCTGGATCTTTTCAAAATCTTTTCATCCAGTTAATTTCAATAATATGGTTGAATGAGGAAAAGTCCAAAACATTAAGACCTCTTTCTGTTAGAGTCACAGACATAACCTCTTTTTTTTTTTAACTTTGTGTGGCTTATTTTTCCGAATAAAGTTAAAAAATCTATAAACAAGAAATTAAATGTTCAGTGACATCAAGGGAAAAGATAAAACAGGCTCTTGTTGTGGTATAATGGGCTGCTCAAGCGGCCCACACAGTGACCAGCCCACCGGGATTTCTCCCGTGCCCCTAATGGCCAGTCTAACTCTGCCCTGCGATGACAACTGATGTTGACCAGCCGATCGTCTTGGGAATCGGGCTGTCAGCAGCTGAGATGACCAACTGGCAACCCGGCCAGCAGCTCCTCACATATGAAAAAATGTTGGAACAAATTTCCAAATAGACATTAATTTGGATAAACTGACCACATGTTGGGAATCTAAATTCTTACTTTCTCACCTGAAAAAATATTAAAACTTAATAAAGTGACATATTAACAGTCCTACAGCAAAATTTGCAACAGCTTTTGGCCTGGCTCATGATCTAGGCCATTGTCACTATTTGGTGCAAAAGGCATTCTGGGATACTTGGCTGTCCCATGATTCAGAGGCATTTGAACAACTTCAGCCAACCAATAGTCTAACTTTATCACTCAGTAAGTCAGTCACTCAACGACAGACAGATATTGAAGTTTGTAGGGTTGGCCCTGCTGTTGTGGTTCAGCCATAACAGACATCTCACTGCTGTCATACTTGCTCTGAGGAATGGGTTCATGCTGAAATGTGTCAACAGATTTGTCATCCTAACTGTAAATAAATTAATCTAAAAGATTTTGTTTTGGAGAATATACACAGACAATGGTTTTCTATTTTATTTTAAATCCTGCCTCCTCTGTTTTCATCCACAATGTCAGGGCCTAATACTACCAAATGAACTAACAAAATTCTAAATGTCCCTGTCCTCTGTTTCATTTCATGTGCAGCAGCAGAGCAGTAACCATGGGTTCTCTGGTGCGAGCTTTCTGCTAACAAAGGACGGAAGGAGAGCGGGACAACCATCCAAGCCACAACCTTCACCAGCACCAGCTTTCCATTGAGAAAGGAAGACAGAAAGAGAGAGAGAAAGAGATAGAAGCACAAGAAGGAGAGAAGGGAGCGGGTGAAAACAGTCGATGGATGCTGTCCGGATTGAGGGGACAGCACGTTCTTCACTGACGAGGAAAAGAAAGATTTCAAAATTGAGTCGAAGGATAGAAACTCGCCGTCAGGTAAGTCTCTGCTTGTCACACTTTGCATTAGATATTGCTTCACTCTGTTACAGTCTCTGTCAGTATCAGTTTCATCAGTGTGAAAGGGAAACTTCTAGTATTGGAAGTAGAAAAGAATATGTAGTTTACAGGAGCAACTGAAGGCTGCTGATTTGTAGCAGCTCAGACATGCATGGGTCACTCTGATCTAATGATGTTATTTGTGTGGGATTGTACATGCAAAAACACATCAACAACGCCTTCCTAATAAAGACTTTCACAAGCACAAGGTGATCTCATGATAGCTGTGTGTTTGTGTGTGTTGTGTGTGTGTTTATGTATTCATGTCCAGCCCTGCTGATTCTGAGGGGGAGAATGGTGTCAGGGTCATGAATATGGAGTAGACTGAGATTGGGAGGGTGTGATCTGTTGTGTTTCACATCAATTCTGTCTTGTTAAGCGGAGTCAGCAGAGTCATCCAACTCTCCTCCAAGGACACATCATAGAGCCACTTGTGCACCTCCCACACTCGTCTCCTACTCACTTTTCTCACCGCCTCCCTCTCTTCCTCTCACCTGTTCCCCTCACATCCTCGTCCCCCTCATCATCTCACCTACATGTTTTTTTAATAAACTGCACTTTATTTATGATTATAAATACACTCTTGCTTGGTTATTTTACCATTCTTCCTCAATTTCCAAATTCTTGTTTCCCTTCTCTTTTTTCTCATTTGCACTGCTAATATCCACCCTTTTCCTCTTTTATCTCCCTCCCTTCTTCCTTATTTCTTTCTCTCTCAAGGCATGGTGTGTGAGAAGGGGATCCAGATCCTTCTCACCACCGTGGGGGCATTCGCTGCCTTCGGCCTGATGACGGTGGCAATAGGGACGGACTACTGGCTGTACTCCCGTGCCCTCATCTGCAACAGCACAGCCAACATCACCCAGGACGACCCCCATAACAAGGACAAGAAGGACCCTGGGGCGCTCACCCACTCTGGACTCTGGAGGATATGCTGCCTGGAAGGTATTGAAGATGTTATGGGAGACATCTTGGGTGTATGGGTGGGATTTGGGTTGATGAAGATGCATGTGAACAAGTGTGCTTTGGTTGTTAATTTCAGTTAGAAGGGTGCAGGAAAAACTGACATAAAGCAATGCAGCTTTGGTTACTTTTTAGCCATTTAGCATTTAATGTAGATCCAAATCTGGGCAGACTAGATCTTGTTGTTCCCAGGATTTGTTGTTATCTAACGTTGAGTAGGAGAAATAAAGCCAAGTGCACTGAAGATTTAATGTGACAAAAAATTTAAAGGAATATATCAGACATTTTGGGAAATATGCTTGCAGAATTAGATGAGAAGATCATAACCATGGTAAACCTGCTAAAATTAACAAAATCAACCTACTAGCACCTTTAAAATGTATTTATTTTGTACAAAAACCAAAGGGTTAAAACAAGATGTTGTGGTTTTACGAGGGGTTATGTGTCAGATTACTTCTTGGCCAGGCTTAGTCATTTCTTGGAGTCTTGTCATCATCATGACGTTGCCAGGCTTCATATTTAGACATGAGAGTGGTAACCATCTTTTCATCTAACTCTTAGCAAAAAGGCAAATAAACATATTTCCCAAAATGTCAATCTTGTCCTTTATGCATTTTGTCTTATCTCAGGCAAGAGGGAATGGGTAGTATTTTCCCAGTGGAATACTTCAGACTGAGCTCTGACGGTTTGGGATTTGTGTGACTTGATGTGATGCCCAGCTTGGAGTTGGGGAGGACGAAAGAAACTGGACTCTTTATCTGCTGCTATGTAGACAGCAGATGGAGTTATTGATAAACCATGCACAGCTCATACAAACACAAAGGAGTTTATTACAGCACACTGTAGAGATGGAAAGTTCTGTATTTAGACTTTGTTGTAATCAGCCTCAAAGTATTTGACTGTTTAACACTCACCAAAATTGAATCGGTGGTGTTGGACACCGGAGGTAGTGATGATGAATCCAACTGAACTGAACTCATTGCTGTGGAATGAAAACCTTTCGCCTCATGGCAATGTCAACGCTTTGAAGCAGAAATATATTGACTGACTGAAGTTCAGCGGTGTCAGTCTTTTACTTGACATGAGGAAACTTAAGTAATCATTATTAGCATCAACACACACATTCCACTAGTATTTGTTGGACCGTGCCACACTGACAAGAAAACAAATTTGCATAATTGCAGGATAATTACATGATACTGGAGCGTAACCCTCACGCAAAATAATCCATTAATCATTGTCTTAGATTCAGGCTGCAGTAATTTAATTCAAATGTTGAAACAAGGGCCCGTGTTCGCCCATCGACTTCTCATTCCAAGTGGCAGAGGATACAGAAAATGGCATCTCTCAATCTTCAGTTTGTCACTGCAACACAAGCTGCTAATTCATTATACATTACACTGCCTGGCTGACACTCAAAGGCTAGTAAAGGCTGGGACAGAGTGAACAGTGAAGCAGCTACAACTAAAGGGGTGGTTTGAGTTAACGATCTGTGCCTTTTGCAGTAGAGGTTCGTCTGTCTCCAGGAAAACCTGCTTGGCTCTACTTGTAAAGCGTCCCCTGCCCATCCTGGGCTTGGTCATTGTACAAAGCTAATTTGTGCTCATCTCTAAGCTTCCTGATAGAAAAGCAGCCAATTAGAGATAAGCTATAGCCCTTGCAGCACCACTGCAGTGCACCCCCACCCACCCCTCCATTGCCTTACTATCCCTCTGTTTCACTCCCCCAAACGTTATATTTCATTTTTCACTGGTTTCTCCTCTTCTTCTTCTTCTTCCCTTCCTTGTAGTTTCCCCTGTCTTTCAGTCTTTTCTCTCACATTGCAGTGCAGTAAAGCTGACAGTTTCTTGGCATGGCTTAGAGGTCAACTATCCTTGATGTCTGTGGAGTATTCAGCCAAGACGGACGCTCAGTAGTCGTGCAGTGATGCAGTGAGGTGTAGCTGGAGTGGAAATGCAGGACATGCTAGCTCTAAAAGATTTATGCCCACGGGTGGGTGGCACATTATGCTGTGGATAGAGATGTGTCCTTCTCTTTGGCTCCTCTGCAGGTTTACTGAATGTGGGGTTGCACTGAATAACCTGTCAATGATTTCTTTCTTAGTTCTGTAGGATTTTTTTTTCATCTAGCATATAAAACTGTGACGACAACCAAGCTAATAGAGCTACTTTTATGTCATGTTATGAGTTGCTGGTGGAAATGCAGTGGTTTATGTGCAGTAAGTCATTCAGAAAAATATGTGCCTACACTACTGTCTTCTTGGGTTTCAAGAAAATACCTTGAATGTGTATGAGCACCACCTGAAACAAGTCCATTGAGCCTGTGTCTGCAGAAGATCACAGTGATCCGTGTGGCTCAACTGACATCCCACCCCTTTGTACCTCCATCTGTTTCTTTACAGACCAACCTGTGGAAATATAAGAGCTGTGAGAAAGAGACCAGCTCACCCTACATCTGTCCGTCTCTCCCTCCGTCTGTGTCTCTTCATCCCATCACTCCATCTTTCTCACAATCCATCCATCAGCAACAGTGGTGTGCTGTCATCATCGTGCGTGCGTCCCTCCGTTCGTCTGTCTGTCTACATGCAAGACCCGGCGGGTAGTTATCTGTCTGCCACTGTGTCTGCATACTTGTATGTATTTAGATGTGTGTATGTACTGAATGTGTGTGTATGTACTGAATGTGTGTGGATACTGCGCATTACTAACTTGCATTTCCTAGAGGAGCCATTAACCTTTGTGATGTTCTTTATCTGTATGTTGAAGTTTAAAAAAAGGATTTTTTCTGGTACAGATATGACCGTGTTTAGGTGTCACTTTGTCTCTCAGGAGGATATTTGCTGTTCTCTTTGAGTTCTTCTTTTGTTCTTTTGTTGTGTCTGGTCACCCCTGTTTCTCCTGTTACATCTCAGGAGTGAAGAGAGGAGTGTGTTCTCAGATCAACCACTTCCCAGAGGATGCAGACTTTGACCATGACGGGGCAGAGTACGTCCTACGTAAGTCAACACCAGCATTACTAGGCATGGATGATGAGAGGCATGGAAGTCATGATAAGCCTGAAATAAATACGAAAATAAGCCTAAAACTGATTTTAATCTTGCTGTTTTATTGCTCCTTCTTCGACAGATTATCTCAGCAAGAAATAAACATGTGACAATGTGCACTGAAAGTCAGTGGAGATGGGGTGCCCTAGTTTGCACTCAGTGCCCTGCAGTGATATCATTCTGCTCTATGATATGCTACATGTGTGCCCGTGCATACATAGAGAAAAGCTCGTGTTCTGTTTACAATGTTGCAGAGGCATTTTGCTGGCATTTAGGTGGCATTTTCTCTCTCGTGGCCTAGTTGTCCTAGATGAGAGAGGAGTGTTAATGTGTGCGTGCGTGTGTGTGTGTGTGTTTGCATGGTTGGCAGACCTCCTGAAAGCACTAAAGGCCACATGGGAAGGGTTTGATTCAATTGTGTGCTGGGAACTCAGTAATTATTTGTAGAACGAAGAATTTTGTGTATATTTTTACGCCTTTAATTCTACATCTTTGTACTGTAAATACAAATCAAGTCGTATTAGTTAATAATTTTCTGTTTATTATATTACTTTTGTTTATTCTGCTCTACAGTAACAGATGGGCTGTGCTTTCTCAAGAAAATTCTCTCTCTAGTTTTGGCTGTTAACCGTTACTCTCTCCTCGGTGCAGGGGTAGTCAGGGCTTCCAACATCTTCCCCATCCTCAGTGCCATCCTGCTGCTAATGGGAGGGGTGTGCATCGCTGCTAGTCGTTTCTATAAGAGCAAAAGGAACATCATCCTGGGGGCGGGAATTCTCTTCGTGGCTGCAGGTAACTTAACAATATTGTATGTTCATCTGTGGGTAGATATTACATGTATCTATGCTTGTACGTGTATGTCTGTTTGTGCACAAGTCTATGTGCATGTGCGAGTGGTGGTCTGGAGAATATTACTTGCCATAACAGTTTTTATGAATTGTTTGAGAGTGTCAAGATATGTTTAGGCCATTGTGTCAGTTTAATGGAGGGTTTAACATTCAGCCTTCATCTTGTCAGTTATCTTAATTGAAAATAGCATGTCAGATAAATTTGTTTATCAATATAGTAAGTCAGCCTGTTTCACTTTGTTTAGCTCTTGTGTAAATACAGTATTTCTGTGCTCTCTCAGGTCTGAGCAACATTATTGGCGTGATCGTGTACATCTCGGCTGCACTGGGGGACATCTCTCCCAAGAAGGACGAGGATAAGAAGTGGCAGTACTCCTACGGTTGGTCCTTTTACTTCGGAGGCCTTTCTTTCATCATGGCTGAGATGGTGGGGGTACTGGCCGTCAACATCTACATCGAGAAGAACAAGGAGCTGCGCTGCCGCTCGCGCACCGACATTTTCAAGAGCACCACGCACGCCATGCTCCGCCTGCCCAGCTACCGCTTCCGCCGCCGGTCCCGCTCCTCATCCCGCTCCACCGACCCCTCCCGCTCCCGAGACCCTTCACCTGTAGGGGGAGGTGGGGGCAAGAACTTTGGCCTCCCACCATCTGCGCTGCTTTCCCAGGGCCCCATCTCAGTGTCCACATTGCCTAACCCCCACTCTCGCTCCCACACGGCCCTGGCTGGAGGCGACATCTCCCTCTACACGTTGTCCCGCGACCCTAAACTCGGGGGTTTGCCGCCCATGTATGGAACGGTGGACAGGGCCACACTCTACCAGCTCCACAACTGCTTCCCAAAGGATGGAGGCGGAGGGGGAGTGATGATGAGTGGTACACTTCCCTCGCTTAAGTCCCACAACCCTTCCAATTCTTCCAACTCCAATGCGCCAATGCCCAACTCGGTGGGCTCTGGCCCCCCACCCTTCACCTCATCCACAGTAGACAGGGAGCGAGGGATGGGGACTCTGGACAGGCTGAAGGGAGACAGGGAGAGCAACTCTAACACCCTCAATAGGAAGACAACGCCTGTGTAGAGAGAGCATATGAGAGGGGGAGGCAAGGAGGAAGGGAGAGGAGGAGGATAGGTAGTAGTGAAAGAGGGAAGATAGAGAGGAGCACTGTGTTTGTGTGGCTTAACAAGAGACGCATAGAAAGACAGACATGCAGGTGAAATGTTATATCTCTCCCTCCATGTTCACTGTTATGTAGTCTACTCAATCTCACTGAGAACAAAAAGAAGAAGAGTAATAACAGAGCGATAATAACAACAACAATGAACTTTCACAATGAAACTATTTTGATATTTTAATGTGCTAGAAATGATTTATTTTGTTAATGATCAAACGCAATTAACCTTGGGCTATTATGAAAATGTTTCACATATTTTTTTGTGCAATATTACTGCTAATTTAACCAGATCGTCATTAATGTAAATTGTTGTTGTGATTATTCTTAGCGTTATTACAGGCTAGATGTATCTGCAAACACCATAATTTGGAATGAAAATTTAATTTTTACGTTTTGGGTTTGTTTGTTTTTTTCACTCTAATTTTAGATCTCGACGACTTTAACTGTGAATTTCTTCCATGCAGAGCCACTGGGACGGTCAGTGAGCTGCGTGTAACTGTGTCAAATGTCAAGCATGAGTGTGCACAATATGTGGGAGAATGAGAGCCTGTATTATTATTTTTTACCCCCTTAATTATATGATTTTCATTTATAACATGAAGTCAGATGTGAATACTGTAAATTGTCTTCCAATATTGATACCGAAAGAAATGCAACAATAATGTGAGTGACTGAGACCAACTTCATTGTTATTATGAGTCTGAGTTTTCTATGGGCCTCTGTTAATCTTATTTCATTCTAATCAGTGTTAACAGTAGTACTTGTAGCTATAGTCGTGTTGAAGATGTTTGTTCTTGGGCATTAACAGAAACCTCTGACTGGAGGAAGCAGAAAAAAGAGAAATAGAATACATTTGTACAGGATCAGGTAAAGGTTGCTGCCTGAGCAGAAAACAAAAACTGAATAATTTTTTTCTATGAAGAGTCCCAAAGTGACACATGCAACTCATCACTTTCAGTGGCAAAAAATACAATATGTATATGTTTGTTCAGGGGGTTTAAAAAAAACACTATAGAGAAAAACTTTTGAAAAGATACATGTACATTGTAATTTACACATACATATATTTGTAAAGTCTATAGATATGTTTTTCGGGACCACTGTTCAAACATGTTATGCATTTTGGGCAGGGCAGGTTTTGACTGAAGTGTTTTGTTCCCTGGACTCTTGTTGGGTGGTTTCCTCCCGCCCAACTCTGTGCCACCATTCTCGGGGCCCCTCCCTTGCCCATAATTGGTCACATGATTAGTGTTCTTCTACTTTGTCACATGACCAATAACAGAGTCCCCACAGAGACGACCCCTTAACCTCCCCAAAGATTCTTTTCACTGTGCTTCCCCTGTGACCGCTGACTCTTGAGTTTCGAACTCTGACCCATTCTGTTTATGTTGATGAGAATGTAAACACATGTAAACAACCCCCCTTCCAACCACCCAACCACCCACCCACCTACCCACTCTCTCTCTCTCTCTCTCTCTCTCTCTCCCTCTCTCTCTCTCTCTCTCTCTCTCTCTCTCTCTCTCTCTCTCTCTCTCTTCGAAACCGAGTGACTGCAGATCCGGGTTGAACCATGGACACCCGCTGCTACATGATGTAACGAAGAAACAAAACAACCAGACGCTTCCAGATTCTATACATTTTCATTTCTTTGATTTCATTTCAGAAAAAGAATAATGTGATAAAACTGCACACAGATAGCATTTATGTGGGCAATATGAATAGTATGTAGTTGAGAATAGATATATCTAGAAAAATGATTATGGTTTATCTAAATGTATGATAAACTTAAACACTGTATTGCACGAAGTTTATAAAAAAAAAAACAATAACATACATACTCAGACTGCTGTCTTTTATTGATTTTTTTTTTGCTGAGAAAGAGGCTGGGGTTTCTTAAGAAGTACACAATGAACATGTACCTCCTAAAGAAAGGTACTGTATATGTTTAGTTTCTGCTTGTGTTTTGAGTATCTCTTAAGAGTGTTTGTCGACAGGCTCTAGTGATAAAATGTAGCTAAATACGTTTACTCGAGTATTGTACTAATGTACAGTTTATTTCCATTTTATGTGTTATACTTTATACTTCTACTTCCTTACAATTAATTTGGAAATATTGTACTTTCTACACCCGTGCATTTATCTGACAGCTGTACTTACTGTGTTTACAAATTTTACATACAAAATTTGTAAGGAGTTTATAAAACAGGATGCATTGTTATTGATTAACTACTTACACTACTAATAATAATCAAATTACAGGAGACATTGTTCTGCATTTAGTATTTATAATGTTGATACAATAAGTATATTACGCTAATACTACTTGTGTACTTTTACTTAGGTAACATTGTTATTGCAGGATTTTTACTGGTTTTACAGTCTTGCAACTTTTTTTTTCAACTCTTATTTATTTAATACTATTTTTTATGCAGCCCCTCAGTTCAGCCTTTGTCTGAAACACACTGTTTTAGCTCCTGTCTTTAAGACCGATGTCCTGATGAGCCCACTCTGTTCTGATTAGCTGATTGGCTCCTTAGCAGACTTTGGGAGGCAACTTAAACAAACTATAGCAGGATTTCATGTCTTTTTCTTGCTCTTTACTTATATAAACTTCAGAAACACGTCCATACACATGAGTGGACAACTCAAACAGCCAGTGGAACAACTTTAGCAACAAAAGCTATGGCACAGATGGCTGTTTGTGGGAATGCACAAAAAAATCTGACGTCATTTTGATGGGGAAGTAGCAGTAACTTTGCAAACAGAGCAGGCTGTTTGCAAAGTCCTTGCTTTTGACTTCAAGGTGGTATTTACATATTTTGACCTCAAATTTTGGAACTTTGACAATGTTAACATAGATATCTGACATTATAAAAGTATATAAATGACACAAAATCACAAAAAGTATGTTATGTCCTCTTTAGGTAAGAATCTGAATACTTCCTCCACTGTATAACACACAGAGTGAGCAAACATTGCTCTTAGTAGTTACTCAAGGACTCTCAGCTAATCTTCGGCATGCTGTGATCCTAAGAAGATTTTGACCTTCTCTGTCAGTCTGGGGCAGATAATATTTGCAAATATATGGATAGTGCCAGATGGGCGGTATTTGTCAAATAGGATAATGAGAAAAGCAACTGAAAGTTAATTCAGTGTACTTTTCAATGACCACTGCCCTACCTGAGCACATCATTTTTTTCTGATGGACCCATCTGGTACCTCATGCATGTTTTTGCATGAACAATTATAAAATACAGTCAAGGTCTACTTTGGTCCCTTTTTTCTTGACCTCAGAGGAATCATCACTGGCAGGAAGGAGGAAAGTGGGAGCAATTCCAGAGCGGATCAAGCTGGAGGAGTCCCTTCAGAGACAAGAGATGATACTTCAAATGCATTCGGGCAGGGGGAAGGCAGCTGTGTCACATCTTGACAGCGGGCCTGAAATTCCTAGCAGTGCCCCTGAGCCTCAAGGATTAGTTATATGGAGTGTCTTTCCATGATATTATCATACCTTCTGCAATCTTGTTACAGTCACAGTGATGGAGCGATGAGAGGTTGCCAAAGCAAACTCATGTAATCTACCACACAGACACTGTTACTTCTCACAGTTTAGGGTAACATGTTTACAGGATAGGTTCACAAGGCCCATATAAGCACTTAAAGAGATTTTCCTTGCTGTAATCATTCCTCCTGTTTATACTGGCTATTAAAAGATCCCTTAAAAATGCACTTTCAGTGTAAGTGATGGGGCCAAAATTCACATTGCGCCCACACAGTCATTTTGACCAAAAATGCATTTTAAAAAATTATCTGAATCTCATATGAGGCTTCAGCAGTCTGAGTTGGTCATATCAAGTGGATATCCACCACATTTGCAGTCTTTTTAGCATAAAACTCCCTCTTTGTGTTTCCTCAGACAGTGTTTCCCTGTTGAGTTGCAGAAGAATAGCAACAAAAAGAGGGACTTTGGCACTAAAAGATTGTAACGTTTAAAGATATCTACTTGACTAAATAAATGAAGCTTCATATTAACTTCAGATAAACTTTAAAATACATTTTTGCACAGAAGGAGACTTGTGGATTTTATCCCCCATCATTTACATTGTAAGTGCATTATGACGGGATCCTCTAATGGTCAGTATGAACAGGAGAAATGATGATGGCAAGAAAAACCTTTTTCAGTGTTCATTTAGGCTTGACTATTGTTTCAAGACAGACTTGAAAAATTGTGAACCCATCCTTTAAGTATTTGGCCATTTATATTTTGGCAATATATCAACAATACCATTTGAGGTTTTTCTCTTTTATGACTTTCAACCTATTGTTGACAATCTATACATTTTCTATCAAGAACTCTAGGAAGCCCATTTCATTACAAACATGCAACTAGTGCACGTGCACCACTTGTCACACAGTCTCAGCTATATATACAACCAGGATAGTGTGGATTCAGTTTCTTCTCACTGGCAGTTAAAAGCGCATGTGTGTGAAAGTGTGTGTGTGTGCAGGTGAGCATGTAAGTGTATGTGACTCCACTCCCCAGTGGGCTGGGTGTGAAAGTAGTTATTGGGACGTCTCTGATCTGATCAGTCTGTGTGTGGGGCAGAGGGGGGTGGGCTGGAGGGGTAGTGACCGCTGGGCCCTGGAGACAGCAGGGAAAATGACGCACTGAGGTCAGGGGTGGAGGAGGCGAGAGGGCACAGAGGTATCAGAGTAGGCCGGGGGTACATAGTTGAAATTCAAGGATAAGGTTTCCCAACCTCTGCGGTGAAATGCATTGCGATGAGCTCTGGCCTAATTATAGAAGAGCGGGTTTTGGGGGGAGGGGGATGTTTGGCAAAGAGGTTAGGAGTCACACTGTTGGAAGGAGGGTGAAAACGGGTGAATGTTAAGTTTGAGGGCAGAGTGGGTGTCATGCCTGCAAACAAAAGAGAGACATTATGTCAAATCTCTTTAATGATAACTAAAACTGGTGGCAGAAACTGTACATTTATACAAGTAGAAATGAGCACAGTGTATATTTCGCAAAATAGCATTTCCTGGCAGAGAGATAAGGTGATCATCCTATGATAAAAATCAAGTGTATTTTCTGTATACATATTGCAAATAAAGTGACTGGAGACAACACTACAAAACAGTGACCATTCATAAAATATAAACACATACATGTTATATACATAGAGAGTCCATACAGTTCTCTGATATACAAAATCCTCTCACAGCTGATTTAATTCAACATACATTCTTCTGATAAATTTAAGCAGTATCCACCCAATAATTGTAAAACACACATAAGTAATAAATAACAACAACTAAAGCCTCTTGTTTATCAAGTGTGAAAAGCTGGACTTACTGCGAGAATATTAAATATTGACTCTATTTATATGGCAATGCAACATGTAGTAGATAATAGCACCCCCTCCATACTGCTTTAAGTATGATCAAAAAGAAAGTATTTGTTGCTGCACTGATGGTGATATACTCTGATTGTGATTTATGAAATTTCAAACTATGGAAGAACATTTCCAGCAGGAAAAAAAAGATTTTAAAAAACTCATGCTAGAGCAAAATTTTGGGATATTGAGTTATAATTTCTGATTTAGTATCAATCATTTGCACAATCTTTTATTTCGAATTTTATATACTATTTCACAACTATAATAGTTCTGTTCTGTAAATATACTTTCTAAATTTAATTTTATTTGTTTTACTTCATTATTTATTATCACCTTACATTTGTTCTCTTTTTCTTCTTTGTTATATTTGTGGAAATAAATGCCAAGACACATTCTTTGTATGCTTGCATATGTGCCAAACTTCTCATGTTTTTTCTCTCTCTATTTTTACTTTCTTTTATTTCCTCCGCTTCCATATTAAACAGACTACAAAATTTTTTATAGTATCTGAGCATTAAAAAAATGTTTTATTCACCTTCCTTATGTGAGCAGCGACACTAGATTTATGAGTGGTTCTACAGCTCTTGGCAGGCTAACAAGTCTATTTGTGACTCTTGTTTAAGTAAACACACATAGAGCTACATATTAAACTGTTAGCAGGATCCCTGTCGGTTCTTCCATCTATTTATAACAAAAACACTAGAACAACTGTTTGCAAAACCTAAATCTGGAGGGCTTCCTCATGTGTTGCTGACTTCTCTTCATTTATGTAATTAAGACCTTGTATGAGAGCTCTGACAAATTAAATGCCAAATGCAAGCTCAAAATTGCACCCCTCAGGAAACAGGCTTTTACACTTGGATCTCAAACAAGACATCAAGAATACTGTATGCATATTTTAGCTAAGTGCTGAGTGCTAAGTGGCGCTGTTCTTGTGCTGCAAGCATTTCTGCCAGGGGCTGAAAGGAAGTGAGAGGATGACGAAAAGGAAACCTCCGAAAATAAGGATGGCTCCCGCTGAGCCTGCACACACCACGGACCAGGACAGCTCATGATGTACTGGTATGGAGTGGTCACTGGACAGCAGGGCCAATACTGACTGGTGGAATATCAGGATAGAGATAAGGACCAGGATGCCTGTAAAGGTGGAGAAAAGTAATGAAGGATTGACAGAAATTAAAATGTCTTCTAACAAATGATCATAAAGACCAAATCATTGTCTTGCTAGTAATAAGTCAGGGACGTAACCCTGATCCCACCTGACAGGATAAAACAGAAGGATGCTGGTTTGAGAAAGAAGGGAACTCCTTTGCTGAGGGACATGATGATACAGATGGCACCCATCACCATCAAGGTCAGACTCAACAGGGCCAAGACAGCTGCTGCTAGATTCAAGCCTATAAGAAGAATAGCAGCAAAGAATAAAAAGAGGGAAAGAGCAATTAGAATTGAATCATCTTTCATCTTTGTGTAACTATGTTTTAGGAGTAAAAATGGAAAAATGGATGACAAAATATATTAAAATAAGTTTGTTTAAAGTTGAAATCTGTAACTTCATGCATGTTCATGTGTCCTCAGAAGTCTGCAGCAATGGCGACAGAGGTATTGTGAAATGGAAACCAACCAGTCATTAATTAAAATCAACCATTTCAACACTTCAACTCAAAAACTTGATTCTACTGGGCTTATAGTTGATTCGACTTCATTTTGATGTGTCAAAAATACAAAACATGGTGTGAATTGTGCCACTTCCCATACTGGCTCTGTTTAAAACAATTTTTATTGGCATTGGAAACCTGGACAGGTGCAACCCAAAAAGCTGATCAACATTTCACAATAGCCAGTGCCAGTTTTGTGTTTTTCAACACTCCACCACACAGATATTAATTTAATAATTAACGCACAACAGATATGAGCTTTAGGGATGAGTCTTGTTGGTGAAAGGTAGAAGAAGCCAAAAAGCAATATAGCAATATATAACAGACTATTACATCTGTGGTTTTGTTTTTTTGGCAGCAGTACCTAGAGGGATTAATACATTGTTCCTATCTTCCATGGCAGCCATTAGTTCATGCCTGTATGGTTTTAAAATCAATCTGCAGAGACTTAAAACTGTGAATTAATCATCACAGTGAACATTTATTCAACTTTTTGCTCTGTTAAAGTTGCATTACTTTGTTTTGTGATAATGCTTTTGACACCATGTCTAGTATTTTTAAGAGTTTCCTTATTGGTGTCTTCAAGACTTGGCAGAAATTCAGGTAAGCGCAAGTTAGCTGCTAAACAGTAACCACTTAGGGAAGCACGACTGAGAGTCAGCCACACTGGCGCCTTTGAGCTCAATGCTAACATCAGCATGCTAACATGTATACAATGATATTGCTGATGTTTAGCTAGTATAATGTTCGCTATGTTCACCATTAGTGTATCAGTATACTAATATTTGGTAATTACCACTAAACACAAAGTACTGCTGGGGTTGATGTGAATGCCTTTAGATGTAGAGGTATTTAGTCATAAACCAAAAAATAGGATCAATAAAAAAATTGACCTGATGATAAAAGTCAGAGAATCACCAAAGTTAGTATGATTAATCTTTTGGAACAATGAAGGTCTGTACAAAATTTCATGCCAATCCATTTGAAAGTTGTTGCGATATTACATATATATACTGTATATATATACAGTCATTTGCCATTTGCTTGAATGCACCAACATGGGAAAAAAAAACTTTACAGTATATTCACTGTGATGAAAGTTTCAAGTCTCAGTCAGTTGATCTTAAATCTGCACTGAACCTAGTGGGCTAGTGGGCCGCCTGGGCAGCAGGGTAAACACATTCATCAGTCTGATAGCTTATGGTCTGCTGCAGAAAATGGGTGGCTACAGAGGTTAATGGGCTAAAACATGTAAAAACCACCAGCATGGTCCCCTGAGCACCCCAGTGAACATCTTTATTGATAGTGGTTGTAATGTAACTCTGTGTGTGTCACAAAGGTTGCAGGGGAACTGAGGAGGGTATGTGAAAGTACAATGTCTCACTCTTGTTAGTCGTCTTCTTGAATATGACTGCGTTCTCCCCGGAGGTGAAGAATTTGAAGTAGGTACAGTTGGATTCTGTAGGTAAAGAGAAAAGATCGGACTAAGACAAACACACACTCCTATGGATGGCCGCTGGTCTTCTGTGATGTGCCTACTATGCATCCATGCACCCTGTCCTTCAAGGCATCATTCCTATTTATATCCAATTGTCGAGCATTAGTTGGAATACCCAGACACACACACACACACACACACACACACACACACACACACACACCCACACATACACACAGACACTGCCCAGCACTACACATATGGTGCCGCCAGAGAGGGTGAGAGACGGCAAAACGCTGAGAGTGGATCGCAGAGGGGGAGAAAAAGAGGTAGTCAGAGAGAGAGAGAGAAGGGGCAGATGGAGGATAGAAATGGAGAGGCGTGGCTGCAGAAGAACTAGGAGTGAGGGGAAGAGGATATGTGGGGTGAGCGAGCGACAAAGGATGCAAAAGAAATATGGATAGAGGCTCAGAGGATGAGATAGCAGGGAAAAGGAGTAGTGAGTTGGGGGCAGATGGAGGGGTGGTGAGAGCAGGGGAAGAGAGAGGGGAGCCACAGATGGAGAAGGAGGTGTAGGGAGCAGGAGATGTCAAGAGGGGGAGGAACACAGAGGGGTTGCTTAATACTGCATTAGACATACACTCTCCCTCAGTCCCTGCCTGTCCCTCTTCCTCATTTCCCCTTCTCTATATTTAGACAAAAACTGTGAAGTAGTCAGATTCCACTTGGCTTCACAAGCACATAGTGATGATATTCACCCACTGAATGTGTGCTTTCAGATGACCACATGCTATTACACACACACATTCTCACTCATCTCTTTCACACACAAATATGTTTGTGCTTGAGAACATTCACAAAGATTTTTTTTTATTGAGGTAGACACACCATTTATCAGCCTGATTTTTTTTAACACATTATGCTATTACACTCAACCTGTTTTGCTATCACTATCCCTGCTGAGCCTATAATTATTGAGCCGTCATGTTCCTCTCCAGCAGGCAGCAAAGATGGATAGCTGGTCTTGAGATGACAGGCGCGGCATCAGCAGGCCGCACTTTGCTCAGGACGGGAGCCAGAGGCATGTGTAAACAGGGATGTGAAACAGAGAGAAGCGGAGATGGCAAAACAGTTGTTTTCCTCCAAACATGACGTGCCCACGGCCATCTGCAACAGGCGGCGTGGGCCAACAGTGTTAGGACGCGTGAGAAAGATTGTCAGAAGCATACTGGCTGCTCTCACACACACCAACAGACCATCTTGGAGGCATAGATATATATCTGCTCACTAGAAGCAGCCAGAGATGTGGATCATTTTGACAGGCAAGATGAATCCTTGAAAGCCGAATAGAAAAACAATCTTGTGACACATCATTGAAGGTGATGTATGTGAATAGTACTTATGTATATGTGATCCACAACTCTGCTATATGAGAAGAGATTTTTGTCCTGTTGTCAGAGTTTCTTCAGAGCTTTGCTGTGTCTCAGCAGATTTCCTGAGATAGGCAGTGATTCCTGCTAAGCCTTCCTATCTCTATCTGAGCTCTTCCAATACCTGCCTCTCTCCATATCCTGCATTCGCTTTTCAGACAGAAATAGGTCATTATGCAGATAATCAACGCACCCTGGAGAACCTAACCACGGTCAAGTTGAATAAAGAGCTTTAAGAGAGAGCTGTCACAAATCTAAACATGGATGTTCATCAACACAATAAACCTGTGGTCTGCCCTTTTATCACTTGTCTGTACTGTGTGTACAACAGTAGATGATTAGGTACCCAGTCAGGGGAAAACCTTGAAATTAATAACGCTTCATTACACTGCCAATGTTGTGAATCACAGAAATTATATTGTATGATGTTACATGTACCTGTGCGCTGCTTTGTGTTGTCACAATGAGATAACAATTGAAAACAGCTTCACTGTGTGTGTCCAACACTTGCGATGTCTTATTCCACTGGATCTGTTTCCGGGCATCATATTTCTTTAATGATTTAATTTGCACATTATCTGTAGGATGACCTAGATACATATGTATGCATGCAGCATCACATGCACAACTATCCCCTCTATTATTTTGCAAGGTTACAGTGGATGTACATGTATGCACGGGGAAAAAATATATCAAGAATCATATATATGTCACTCAGAAATCTTAAGATTTCGCTGTTAGGATGCATGATTTTTTATTAAAACCAAGAGTGTTGGCATTTCAGCCCCTTATGGGCTCAGATAAAAGACCTACAGATGTACATATATTCCCAGAGGGCATACATCATATTAGTTATGCCTGTTCCCTCTGTTTTCACATCAATGGTGATGGCAAAAAAATGTGGTGATTAAGTGTATATGTGTTTTTTTCTCTCAATGATGTCAACAACTTGCAACCTTTCAGAAACATCTTTTGAACCTTTTTTCTATTAATTCTCTTTCACACTGTAGCATGGAGGCAGCCTTAAGGTTAGATTTGCATGACTGGGCAATTCAGCTGCAGAAAAGCAGACGTGAGCAGACAGTCGGAGTAACAAAACAGGCACATTCCCTCCAGAAACCTCACCTGCTCACCTCCTAGACAGCACAGAGAACAGACAGACAGACAGACAGACAGCTGAACACAAACTCACACAGCCAGAGTCTCACCTCCAGGTAGTTCAGTGGGGCCACAGCTTGTCCTCTCTGGGTCTATGTCAGCCACCCATAGGGTGCGGATGCAACCCTTCCACAGGCCATAATGCACCATCTGGCAGGTCTGGTTGCCACTGAAATTCTTTGGTTGGGCCAACTCCACCCAAAACTCTGTCCCCATGCCCAACACCGTCAGGGTCACACCAATGATAGACACGAAGAATGCCAGCTTGATCTTCCCCTCTAGGCTGTCACTCATCCTGTTGGTTCTCCTCTGTCCCCTTCCACCCTTCATGCCACCCAAACCACAACTTTGGATAGCCCCTGCCACCCCCATGCGACCATCCTCATCCTGCTGCACAAAGAAGTTGGACCACATACTGATCTCAACTAGAGATGTCCAAGGAAATGCGGGGAAAGAGACAGGGTTAAAGATAGACGATGAAGAGACAAGAAAATGTAAGAAGAGTTTAGATAGATTAAAGTGGGGGGATGGGTGTTTCGGTGCAATTCTGTGATAGATGGGCAAATTGAGTAAAAGCAGTGAGAATGAACAGAGCATCAAGTAAAAATAAGTGGGCTGGACACTGAAATTGGACTTAAAAAGGTATAGCTAAAGCCACAGTGAAGTAGGGGGTGGATAAAGTGAGGTAATGATAAAATGGTGAGAGATGGAGGCAAAAACCAGGAGAGCCAGTGTCTGTTTTCCATCCAGTCCTCTGAAACAGAGAGATGAAACAAAAAGATGAAAGAGCAGCCAGCATATGCTTCACAGGAGCAAAATCCTTTCATCACCAGTGTAATATTTAATTTCCAACAGCTTTATCAGCATCTACAGTATTCCCTGCTAAAAGCCATATGACATGCTCTCAGCCAACAATAGATAAGCCATATGGCGTTTCCCTGAAAGGCAGATTTTGCTTCAGATGAAGAAACAATTGGGCTGGATGAGCTCGTCGAGTTGGTTGGTGCTGGGTCAAGGTGAGAGATAACACCACAGCGCCAGACTAGACCACCCATCTTCGATTTTCCCAGAGGAGTTGATAACAGAGCTCTTCCCTGAGCAGGTACACTATCTCGGGCTTAGACTAAGATCCCCGCTGATCTAAGGGATAATGGGTTGCCACAAATACTTCTCATCCTGCATTACATGTACCAGCAAACACTAGGAACCTGCAGCCATGGCTGACTTTTTTTATGTGTGTGTGTGTATTACTGGCAAACGCACTGTAGTTATGTCCCGGCTTATAAAGTCGTTTCTGCTATTCCGAACTGTGAGTGAGGGGCCCTCGGAGCAGTTTAAACAACGTGAGTGACAACGGTGTGGTTGTGCTGCACCGGGTGCATGAGAGGTGATAATTCAAGCCTGAACCCTTTGACAGAGTGTGGGGTGCGGTAATTAACTCTGCTGTGCAGTCCAACAGGTCACATAGTGGTGGCTACAGGCCTTGCCAGTTAGGAAGGCAGCACCAGCAGGCCACACACAGTTGGTGGATCACTTAATTCAAAGCTTTGCGCTGACAGCATCAGAGGTTTTATATAGGCAACGCACCTCATGAACTCACTATATACACGTCTGTGTGTGTCTATGGTGATACAATATTTTGTATTATACTAATATAAAGTGCAATATACTGTCTATAAATTTTTTAAAAAATAAACGCAGTGTTTACAAAAATTAAACTTTAAAAGACTATCTTTACCTACCTTACTATCTTACTACCTTTAGTTAATGTAACTACTGTATAGTTAATAGTAGATGCAATGTAGTTAAAATCATCATCAAGGGTATTCATGAAGATGTTTTCCAAAATAGATATATTGTATTATCATAACACAGTGTCATTTACTGCATAACGTTGTTGTCATATGAATAAAAAAAACTCTTGAGTTACTAATCATGGCAGCTTTTAATTACACCTTGTTTGGAATCATTTATTTAGACATCATAGACAATAATATGGATATGTCACAGACCACTTGCTGAGAGCGAGCATTGTGAAGATCTTTTAATATCAAAATCTAACCTAAAGCATATACGCATGTCTAAAGGTTTGGAATAGCATCCATGTATTAGAATACCCCACCAGCATTAACTGTAATAAAGAATATCAAGACTGCAGCTGCTGACAGCCAAGTTAGTGGTCATAGAATTACAAACCTCGATCACATTACATCCATATTAACCACAGGATGATCAGAGGGGTCAGACATGTCAGGCTACTCTACAGGCGGGATATCACAGACAAATACTCACTTTGTAAGACCAGACGATCCAAAGCTTGTGTAAGCTTGTATAAAGCTTGTGTGTTTTTGAGGTTGATAATGCAACATAAACTATGGTGCACTGACCTATGTTCTTTAGCAGCTGAGCAGAAGATAAACCTGTAGGCTACACACGAGTGCATTTTGTGTTGTAAACATTGTGGAGATGAGAAACTCTCTCTATCATTTCCCCCATCGACACCCACCACCACCTGTGTGACATGTGGGCTCGAGAGAGCAACAAATGCACTTAAAAGAGGAATAAGTCTGACCTGTTTGGTGTGTGTTGTTCAGTTCAGGAGGAAGAGACGCTTGAAAGTTAACAGAGGGGCAGAATAGCGATGGGAGAGTTAGTGTGAGAGAGAGAGAGAGAGAGAGAGAGAGGGAGAGAGGGAGAGAGGGAGAGAGGGAAAGGGGTGGGAAGGAGGTACGTAAGAGTTATGGAAAGTGAGTGTAACAGGGGAGGGGGCTGCAGCCTGGTTGGTCAATATGGTTCATGATTAAATGTGTGTGTGTGTACTGGTATTGGCCCCCAGACTGCGCCTCCAACTCCTTTTCAATCTCAACAGTACCCTTTTCACTCTCCATACATGTTGGAGATCTTAAATCAATGACCAGTGGTGTTGCAGGGTGGTCTACGCACATGATGACAGCAGTGCCATTAAAAACATGTCTGTATCTGTGACGGCCTCGCTGTTTGTGTGTGTGTGTACATTTCTATTTTTGACAGCCACCTGTTAATGACATTAAGTAAGGGCGAATGCGGAGCCTGTGTTTATACTAGAGGGGCCAGGATAGCATTTTACAGCAACACAATACAGTGTGAGGAAGGTGAAAATCTGACAGAGACAGAGAGTTTAAGTGAAATGAGGGAGACAGAAAGAACAACAGAGAGAGACACATATAGAGACAGAGAAATAAAGTGGAAAAAAGATGAGAAAAAGAAGATGAAAGTGGGATAAAAAGGGGTGAGGTACAGTGTCCGATGTACAGTAGATGCAAATATGGACTACACCATCCGGAAATGAAGATGTTGGAAGAGGAAAACGAGAATGTGCAGCCCCATTTCATTCCTCACTAAACAAGGTCCTAGGAGATTTCCGAGACTCAGCCTGGTTTTGTGGAAAGCTTCGTGGCCCAGCCCCGCTTGGCTCATACACAGTTTAGGTTACATACGTGGCACAGCGAGAGAGAGGCCAACCCCAGCGGCCAGCCACACTCTGGGAGGGCAGGGTGAGGGGGGATGGGGAGAGAGAGAGAGGGTGGGGGGGCGAGTGGGGGGGCTGTGATGCAAACTAAGAGTGAGCCAGGGACAGAGAGACAGAACAGGAAAGAATCTGAGGAAAGGGACGAATCAGGCTGTAGGCTGTGACAGGAAAATAAACACCTACGATGTCCAAAACAGTCAAGCCTTGTTCCTTTTTTTTCTTTTGGGAGATTGCAGTGTAGCTGGCGTAGTTTGCAGATGGACTTTCTCAGAGAGATGGGAAACATGTTGGGCACATGACAGCCACGATAAATTGATTAATCTGGAGGACAGCTATCTGTTTTAATGCACATATGTGTGTCAATTCTTTAAAATGACTTTGCTTCTAATTACGCAGCCTATCTCGGCTCTTCCATCATATGAGATTGATAGAAAATGTCCACAGACGGTCCGAGGCCATCAATAATCTACAGTATTCTGATGTGAACAACCTTTTCTCGACATCACTCAAGTGCCCCTGTCAGCAGTACTGATTTATGCTTGAACACTCTGCACATGTATGCTCGTATGCATGTATGCACCCATGCACACATTTCCCACACTTGTGCACATTACAGCTGCATCCATTTCTTACTTTAATGTGGAGAGTGAGAATATTTCCCCAATTAAAGAAGAATATCCAGTGATGTTATATACATCTGTATTTTTGTCAATGTGAACAAATCCCACGAAAAGACCAAAACCAACAAATCCTAATAATATTTTCTGTGTATCTAAAGCCTGATAAAGCTTATTCCTCTGTGCCACATTTTTGTCCACAAACTATTTAAACACATTGATCCACACTGTTGCACTGGTTGAAATGTTCCTTCATTACTATATAATACAGGCACAGTAGTTTACTTTCAGTGGATCCCACATACACCATCCATCTCTGTCAATTAACTCATTCTGGGAATTTAACAAGAATTTATGTTGTAGTATTAAATATAGTATTTTTTAACTAAAAGGTACCTATTCCAATATTACAGGGTACAACTTTTTATGATTTCATTGTATGATTCCAAACAGAGTATTTATATATATATATATATATATATATATATATATATATATATATATATATATATCTTACAAAATGTCTGGAGAGGACCTTTAAAAAAATACCTACAGTATAAATTCTTTCTAAATTCCCAGATTGTAAGCCCCTATTTCCTCATTTCAATCATGTTCCCTTGTACCTATATATATATATATATATATAAGTCGGTAGGTAGTGTACTTGTACACCGTTACTATGGAAATTACGCTATAAATTGCAGGCCATAATCTAAGGTGTTACCAAGATTGACAAACGCTTCTAAAACCTTTTCAGAGCATGTGTCATTAATAACAATTAATGATGGCTATGCTCATGACCAGTGTGACATTGAACCAGCATGCGCAAAACAAGGACCTTGAAACTGAAGCAGCTAAATGAAATTCAGCCGTCATTCGTTTGATCAGTACGATTTCCTACTGTTACATGTCAAAAATGCATATTTTCATTTAACCTGACCTCTGTTTGTACCTGTGCTTTTGAGTTATTGGCAGAGATGTTTACATTATCTCAACTCCTGTAAGTTGAACGCAAACTGGCCCACGTACACAGAGTACCGCATCCATCCTACTTCAGTGTTGCACTCTCCCTCTGCTGCAGTGTTCTATCTTTCTGAATGAGGATCAATGGGGGAGCACTGCTCAGAATGACAATGACCATCACAGGGTTTGACATTCACCACTAGAGGGAGATAATGTATTACAATCTCCACTGCAGCACCAGGCCCAGGGAGGACTGCTAATAACATTTTAATAGGTTCTATGTTGGACAGCCTGAGTTTCCTGATCTATAAGAGAGGCAGGGTCAGTATAACATGTTTCCTCTGGTGGATATGGCTCCAGCAGCCCGGCAGAGCTGCTTTTTTATCTTCGCCCTCAGGGAACAGAGTATAGTGTTGCATCAGTGGCCCTGCTGCTGGGTCTTGTGCAGTGGGGTGCAGCGATGCAGATGGAAATGGGCAGTATAGAGCTGACACAGGACATTATTTCATGTCAGAGATTTGATGATTTCCTGCAACTGTTTTACAGGAACTCCCTGTTGAATAAATCCCAGGTGGACACAGCCTTTATGGCATTTATTGCTGCTGACCAGGGTTGTGAACTCATGTGGACTGTTTGAAATAAAAAGGAAATAAAAAGGCATTGGCCAAAACAACTTGATATCAGAGTGGATTTTGAAACAGCAAGCATAGATGCTTCTCCACCAGTTCATAATTATATAAACTTAATGTGCTAGGGGGTGTAAATATGAGTTTTGTTTATTTGCGCGGATCAAAAATCAAACAAATGACATTAAAAAAACATTAAAAATTAATGTCCAGGGAGGACAAAAAACCCAAAGGTAATTATTTCAAATTATATATACACACAGTATGTTATGACATGGGGGGAAAAAAATAAAAGCAGAAACAGAAGACAATTTTAAATGTCTTATAGGACTCAATGAAGAAGTAATTTTAACCAAATAAGAGTCCCATAAGTTTATGTTAGTATCTGATTCAAAATTGATTGTTGAGAAAGATGAAGTGTCTGGTTGAGAGTAAATCTCTGAATTTGTTTTAAAATATGAGCAGCATCGTAAAATCATCTGGAAGATTTTCCTGTTTGAACTGTAAAGTATACATTTGTAAAATATATTAGAAGTTGAGTTCCCAGAAATAAAGGAGCCAATGGGATGCAAGGATTTGAGTTGTGAAAAATGTACTCACCTACACTTAGTTGTAGTATGGGAATATATGGCAATTTACTTTAAACAATCTGATAAAATAACTTGTAACCGTGAAATGGCTCCATCGCTTGGACATTACCATTAACTACAGGGCTTGATAAATTATGCCATCAACTGAATGAAACTGACCAGACTTGGCTCCAATCTACTCCATCTCCATAATTAACTGCAAATGTCATCACTTGAATGCTTGAATAAAAGTGTGGTGCAATGGGGTGGTGGGTGTGGAAGTGCATAAGAGAGGAGCACAACAAATAAAAGGCATCATGTAAATTCAGTTTTTAATCAACATCTGAAAACAAATTGGACAAATGAAAGACTGTTCAGCTCTTATAAACTAATGTGGTTTTAGGTTTTAATTAGTTTAAGAAATCTTTTTTTTTTTTTTTTTTTAGAGAAAAAAAAATTAAATGACACAGTGACACTGAAAAAGCAGACTTCAGAAAGTAAGGAGGAACATCTCAATTGTTATCACTGACACAATCTCTCTTCAGCTCTGTTTTAAGCAACCCAAAGTATCAAATGAAAGCATAGTCTCAAGCCCGTACAGTGTGAACATGTGGTCCTCAGAGAATCAAGGGCAGAAGATGAGGGAGATGAGAGAAAAGCAGATTTTGTAGTACATATGGACAACTTTTTAACATACTGACAAGCATTTCTTAGTGAAACCGGTTAAAAAGTAACCAAATACAATCCTAACAGATGAAATGGTTTTTACTTTCTGAAATTCATTTAGATGTATGATAGTAAGTTGTCTTCTGCAGGCTTTGATTCATTCATCTCTGAAAAAAAGCTGTTGCAGCATTGTTTAGTTTGTATTCTTTTTTCGTAGACAAGCCATCAGTTATCCATTTATCTAGGGTTTTTTTTTTTTAATAAATCAGGGTGAGAGTTGACAGAACAGAGAGAAGTGGAGGTTTTGGTTTCACTCTGTAGTATAGTGCCCATCAACAGTCATCTGTAAAACATGAGTCGCAAGTATTAGTCATGTGTTTATTTGGTCTTGTCAAAGAGGTGAGACGTTGCACAAAAAAAAAAAACAACGGGGTCCAACACAGCTTACATCCCAAATGTGTAGGGAAACAGGGTAAAATGAACTGGTAATGCAAAGCTAAAGCACGAGATAGTGACAGCTATGAACATACAGCATTGATAGAGGGGCAAGCCGAATTTCTTTCCAAAGCGAATTGACATGTAATAATATTTAAGGCTTTTTGGTAAGGAATAGATAAATCCCCTATTAGATACCAATCTGTTTGCCTCTCCCAATCTTCCATTGTTTATTTTCTCTGAATATTACTGAACTGCTTAGACATGACAATCGCACCTGTCAAAAGCTGTGCACAAAAGATAGACGTGAAAGAAAATGACAGAAAACAGGAAAAAAAAGAAAAAGATAATCAAACTGGAATAATTAAACGTTCTTTTCTGCAGATCATGTTATTCTGCGGCCTGAATACAAGGTGATATTACAGCTCAAATCAGTGAAGCTACACACAGTATTGGAACAATAACAGCTGACATTCAGATAGAGTCCATTTAGACGACAGATTCTCTAACAATCGTCCTGAGGGGGGCAGTAGTCTGACGAAAATGAAGGAACATGAAGAAATTATGAAGTCCAAACATAGGAGAGAAAAAAAAAAATTCAAAAAACATGAGGAGTCTCCTCTCGTCTTTCTAATGATGATGGCAAAACTGAAGTGGATGTTACAGCTACTGTATATCTACATTAGATGGTCAAACAAAAATGCCCTCATCTTCCTCAACCATCTCCCCCAAATCTCCCTTTCACAAATAAACACTCCTGTTTTTTCCCATCCCTCTTCTCAATCAGAATAGTCCAGTTAGTTCCCAACTGTAACTCCTTCTTAATGTACTTAAAACAGGCTACCTCCATTTAAATACAAACCTTAAAGTGTGGCACCCCCCTCCCACCCAAAATGACATCCCTGTCTCACAAAGTATAAAAATTGTTCACCCCAACCTGGACCTATTATTACACACATTTCTCAAAAATCTGACATCCCCCCACCCGCCTAGCTACACCCTTACCACCCAAACCTAGCCCCTCTTTGTTATGGACTGAATATAAACCCTTCCCATTCCTCCAAGTCCAAATCTGTGTTTTAACTGCTAGACATTTTGTAGATCTCAAATGATATATTGGATACCACCAAAGCCATTTGCCAAATGATTAATACTTTCAGATCTACCTGAAATGTTGCTCTACCAAATCACTCAGAGGGATCTGATCTGGAAATAGGAAGTACACATTCCCCTTCCTCCCTCCCCCCCCTCCCCTCCCCCCAGCCCCTCTTCTCTTCATTCCTCCTCTACCAGAAGTCCCGGCGGTGATATGCGTCTGGATCGCAGTATTTGGTCACCACCACCCTGTTGGCGAACTTCCTTCCTGTCAGCCCCTGCATGGCTTTCTGGGAGTCAAAAACTGACATAAACTCCACAAAGATCTACAGAAAAGTGCAGAAAACAAACATTTAGCATATCATCAAATCACATATTATAACATCTACTTTAGATTATTGAGTCAGATATAAACTTGTTCATACCTTGCCGGTCCCAGGCACTTCCAGGCCGTCCACAGGTCGAGGTATCTCAATGCTCTTGACTTGGCCATACTTGCTGCACTCGTCCCTGACGTCCTCCACGATCTCCTCATACTCTTCATCATCCAGCAGCTCCTCTGGTGCCACCATGTTCATCAGACACAGCACCTCGGTGGGCAGACCACCCATCTGAGTCACTGAGCTATTCAGACCTGGCACTTGCAGCGTCACTGGGGTCTGGTTTATACTTGTCTGGAAGGACAGACGCAAAGGTTAGAACAAGGTTAATGGCATATTTTACATAACAGCTTGTTGCAAGTTATTATTCCTCTCAGGTCCTCTGTTACTGTGCATGTGAATGTGAATGTTTTTATGCCACTCAGTTTAATCTATCATTCAATGCTATTTGGCCAGGTCTCTTTTGGAAATTAGATAATGCATCTGAAGAGACTTCCTGGATAAATAGAGGTTTAAAAAAAGATTAGTTTTTTTTAAACTTTTAAGAAATCCCTGAAAGGTTTGGTTGGTTGTTGTAAATTACAAAATATTTTCTCATATCTTTTGCTTTTATTTACCACTGGGTATCCGAAAACGTAAGGAAAGGTTTGGACTTAAGATTACATGACCAATCAAAACTCACTTTCTCAAAAGAGGTTTTGAAAACTGATTTTGTATCCAGCTTCATGCTGCTTATCTGCATGTACTTTATTTATTGATAGTGTTTCCTTGTTTCTTCATCTGAAAATACATAAATGGATGTTTTAAATAATGATTCTTTTCTTACATGGTGGACAGGACAAACACCAGTTAAGTTAATTATATCAATTATATCTCGATTAACCTGCAGGGAAAGAGTTTGACTTGATTTTGGAAATCCTGACAAGCATATAGTGACAATACTACAGTTGCTCATTATGAAACAAGAGTTCAGTCTGGTGGGTTTTAAAGGGAAAATTCACAGCTGTAAATATAATTTCTTAAAAACTAGGTCACCTATGTAGTAGAAATGTGTAATTATTTTTGAAATTGGTGTCCTATGACTAGAGAAAACTGAGGGAAAAGGCTGTAGATTCCCCATACCACTGTTAAGGGGGAAATAACCAGAATGCATTGCACACATCGCGTCCAATAATCTACTGACAGTGTGTTTACAGAACGCAGACAGAGAGTACAGACACAAAGTTAGGGATCTGCATTATATCTTGTTATTGAAGCTTATTTTCCATTTACAAAACGTTTTCCCCTCATCGAGTCTGGATGTGTCATACCAGTGTGCAAGGATCATCAAACAAACAGCATGCAGGTCTGTTGTCTTCATTTCAGCTTGTTTTGGGAAACAACTGTGGACGAAGGGGTGACAAACTGCAACCAAAGGCTGTTTCTTTGACCCATTTTGGACGACGAGGAGCTGGGACCAGAAAGCGCTCCAGCTGAATGCAGCCGCATAAGCTACAAGTAACACAGCTGCTGTACTTCTGCTCTGCATTCAGAGTTAGAAAAGTCCAAAATAATATTCCATCAGAAAACAAAGTAGGATTTTTAGCACAGTTCACTGTTCTGTCTGCACCGGTTAACGCTGCAGCCGCCTCTCTGACTGTGGCATTTGTCTCTCTCTCTCTCTCACTTGCAGCTGTAAAGTATCTACCGTGGTCCAAGCTGTTGTGTCGGATTCCACAGTGCAATATTTGGCCCTGTATCATTAAACTAGTTTTCTTCCAAATATGCTGATTTTAAAGTATTTATTAGTATAATATTTTATTGTTTGCTTTCCTCTATCACTAACATAACATGGTGTTTTGTGAGACCCACCTCTGACAGTCTTTGAAGGCACCGTTTACAGAAAATGAGGAAACAGTTTGTAGTCTAAGGCAGATTTCCAAAGTCTGAGACTTTTGCCAATAAATGAGCGAGGAGCTCTGGGCGCAGGCAACATGTAGGGAAGTAAAACACTGTTCATTTGCATATATTACCCACATTGTAATGTTACAATGCTGGTTGAAAATGGGCAGTTTCCCTTTAAAGTTCCATGAATTTCAATGAAATTCACACAAATGCACAGACTGTTTTCACAGTTGTCATTAGCTGATGTGTTTGCAATTTTTGTTTTATAATGTAAACACACTTTAACAAAAAACTGCTTAAGTTGATATTCTTCTACCATCTATAACATCAACTATTTCTATTCTAACGACTCTGCATTAGCATCCAGCCTCCCACCATCCTGCTGTCATCTGTCCAGCGCCTGGACACTTACCAGGGTGGCGTTCTTGGATCCCACACTAGCTCTCTGAACCAGGAGCTTCTTGTCTCCCAGCTGCATGCCGTTCAGCCCAGCAATAGCCTGAAATGATATCAAGGTTTTAATTATACTGTAACTGAGAGCCCAAACAGCTGTGGAAGGTTGAATTGTCAATGTCTATTAAAAATGGTGTAATCATTAAAAAGCAGAACAATGAATGTCACAATGTCCTGTCAGCTTATCTTTTGTGGTTACCTGGTCATTAAGGTTGACATCAACATATTCACAAAAGGCATATCCTTTAGATAGGCCTGTAGCGCTGTCCTTCACCAAGTTAAATGCCTTCAGGGGGCCAAAAGACGTCAACAGCTCCTTCACCTGAGACACATGAGGCACAAGAGTCACTTCAGGTTCAGTCATCTCCAAAAATTCACAGCATGTTAAAAACAAACAATATTGTAAATAGCTTTTAATTAAAATTTTAATGCAGGGAGAGTGTTGTCAGAGGATGAGACTGGGACGCAAAGAGTGTTTACATCCTTTAAAAAGTTGTAGTAAATAAACTCAGGGCGTGAAAAAAACAAACAAAAAAAAAACACAGGGGATCTCAATGAGACCGTTTCTAATTCAGTGTGTATTGATACATTTAATGGACAACACTAACACTAATCACTTTCTATGTGAATTGGCCACAGCCTCTTTCTCTCTCTGGGTGCTGGAGAAGGAGACTATCATGTCCTCACACAGACAGCTGCTCTGATGACTTCTCTCTGTCCTGTGCACAAGCATGAACGCCCCATGCTGATTGGCTGGAATACTGTTGTGTTTATTTCATTTATTGCCCATTTACAGAGCCAGGCCTGTGTATGAACATCAGATTTATTTTCAGTACACACAGAAGGAGATATTCGTTGAATTTGACAACTAGCGTGTTCAACAATCTCTCTCCAAAATCATCGACTCTACATTTAAGGCACACACACTGACCTGGTCATCATTTAAGTAGTTGGGCAGGCCACCAATGAAGAGCTTATGAGCGGAGTCAGGCACCACTGTGGACACCACACCTACAGGAGACAAACATGACAGTGCGAAACATGAGCAGAGAAGCAACTAGAGCAATTCTTGTATAAAAATCAAATTATGTATGAATTATGCCAACAGTACGTAGAGGTAAAAACCATTAATTGGCTGTGTACCAGGCACATAGACACTGGGGTTCTCGCTCATGCCGGGCAGGGGCTGGTAATCATGGGGACGGCGAATCTTAAGACTCTGGCCTTGAAAGATGATGCCATCAAAAGCCATGGCCTGTGTTGTTTCATCCACTGAGCGGAACTGAACAGAGAAAAAAATACAGATCATTATCTTAAAACTGTTTTTCAGAGTTAGGTTTGTAAATTTATGCAACAAATGACATGTTCATCAAGGTATTATCTCACCTCAAGGAAGGCAAAATTCTTATCCTGGTTGATCTGTACTGCAAGGACAGGGTTTCCAGGGGCCTGAGTAAGACCACCCAAACGCATCTGGGCATTGAAGAAGTCCATCATGGACTCCTACGCGGAAGGCAAGGAGGAAATTAAGAAACCCATTTATTCAAATTAAAGGATCAGCAACTGAATACCGTTCCCTTTCCAAGTGTGTAGGAGAAACTATGTGAAAAACGTGAAAGGCCCCCCTCTAGAGCCAGTGTTTGGTTTGTCTGTTCTGGGCTACTGTGGAAACATGGCGGTGCAACATGGTTGGTTCTGTGGAAGAGGACCCGCTCTCTATGTAGATGTAAGGGGCTCTTTGTAAGGTAACAAAAACACAATGATTCTTATTTTCATGGGATTGTACACTAATTAAAACATGAATATTTGATTCCATTGTTGCTAAGTCCATTCTGCTGGATGAGACTAAATTCTAGACACTGCACCTTCAATTTAGAAATGATTAACTACACCAGGATCAAACAAGCGCTTTAGGTAATCTAACTATGTAATCTAAGCAAGTGCTGTTTTTTTTTCCCTCCCTCACCTCTGTGATACCGAAGGGGATGTTTCCCACGTAGAGTCGGCGGGCCTGCCGGGTCATCTGGCTGCCCACAACAGGTACAGGGGTGGGAGTAACGGCCAGGCCATCTGGAGTCATGGTCGGCAGGAGGGCTGTGGCTGGGATCTGGCCTGCAGCTGGGGCGCAAAGACAAACACAGGAAACATTCATTAATCTATGTTATATTAGATTTTTCTACTCTAACCATACAGTTGCTTGATGTGCATATTACTGAGACACTGCAATAAGGTAAAGTTGCACTAAACACATCTTAGTAACAACAATTCTGTAAATAGGAAGCATAGAACATAATCAAAAAAAGAAAATGGAGGTGTTACCTTGCATGGCTTTGTACTGCATGGGAGTGATGTGTTCAAAACCAGGCGGGGGAACATCCCAGTACTTCTTCACCTTCTTCTTCTTCTCACGATGCGGAGAACGACTGTAAGATGAAGAGAGGAGAAGTGAAATAAAAGAACAGCAGCCGACACGTGAACAGAAATCTCTTATTAGGTCTGCAGAAAACTACTAGAGCCGATGATGGGCTATGTCTTCAAAAATATAGAACAAAATTTAGGAAAGTTTGAGGGGGTTTGCATCAATGAAAACATTGTAAAATTTGTAAAAAAAAAAAAAAAAAAAAAAAAAAAAAAAAAAAAAAAGAAGGTAGAAGGGAAAAGAAGTGATAGCAAACCCCATCCAGACATTTACACAATAAGTCAATAGTACATAGAATCAGAGGCAGGTCATTAAATTGCAGTTGTTGCAATAATGCACAAACCAGCTTTGTGTTAAGTTTGCTGTATTACCTTCCAGCATTGTCCTGGGGGTAGCTGGATGGTGAGCTGAAATGACATTGGAAGGGTTTCACATTTCTCTCAAAAAATCAATCATGACATAAACCAACATTTCCACGTCACAAAATTAGAGTCTAAATTTCTATGACCTCCTCAATAAATACAAACATCTATGAGGATCCTTGGCCATCTGTGTATTTTTAAAAGTGCAGAATCCTTTGGAGTTCAAATGACAACACAGCACATTCAGTGAGCCTCTTTCTCTCTCTAAATGCCATTTGTGAGCCATTAATGGTGTAATGAAAGCTGAAAGTTAAGTGGGAAGGGTCAAATTGTACATCTTCTGACCAAGTGCTGACACAGGCTGTTACAACAAGAGAAAAAAGTATCCGCCAGTAATTTATTTCAAATAAAGAAGGAGCAACAAGGATTACTGGCAGAGGTCACACCCAACAAGGGAGTGTATTGAAGTAGCCACTATGGAGATCCATAGGTTTGACTGTTAATACTCGATCTAGAGAACAGCGTATTTTCAAGATGTTATCCTCAACTTTCCCAATCATGTCCAAAAAGATGTGCATGTGTTGTGTGTCCATTAGGCTGCATTCACACCAAATCCGGCGGTGCGGCAAAAACGCTAGTCGTCCCATTCATTTCAGATGGGGGTAGTGTGGCTCGCCTGTGGCCATTTTCGCCGCTGCAGCGCCGCACCGGACTGTGGCCGGAAGAGTTGAGCCAGAGTCAACTTTTGGAAAACCGCAACCCAACGTCACGTTGCGGTGGCCAATCATGTAGGTCGGTGATAGACCGGAAGACGAAAGACCCGAAAGACGCTGTTTATTTAGCATGTAGCATTGTAGCATTTCAGCATTCTGCTTTGGATGGAAGATGGTTGATTGATATTACTTTATTATGAAGATGACGCCGCTGTAAGTGATTTCCCAACTTTATATGAGCGCTTCTTCTTTTTCTTTGTCTCTTTCGTTTTTTTACGGTGGTTGGCAAACTACTTTCATGCGTATCACTCCCACAAATCCGCACTGACCTGTGGCGTTTCGCAGCACCGCCGGATTTGGTGTGAATGCAGCCTTAGAGAGCATGTCACTGGATATACGACAGGCATGGTGAGTAGTTATCACTATGGTTGGCGGTGTTCTGTTAAAAATTTGCAGCTGTATGAAAATTTTCCCGCAACGACAGACCTAAAGAGAATCCCTCAAACACTGCAGCTCAGAATCAACATGAGATGATCTCACACATACTGTGTTATGCTGCACCAGAGTGTTTCCCAGGAGATAAACTACAGTCTGTGTGATTTGTAATTCTTGGATGGATCTGAAACTTTTAATAGATGTTATATAACTTTGTTTTGATAGTCCAACGTTTGAAATGATCAAGAATGGAAAAAAAAGGTTGCAGCTGCTGTTTTGTGTGTCCAAAAGCTTGTCCTACAAGCTTAAGGCAAAGTTACTAGTGCCATTAGTACCTGTGACACAGGGGTCACAGAGGACATAAAAACAATATTGTCCAAAACAGACTACGTAAAAAGTCAACCTGTTAATGAAATATTATTCTCTTATTCATAAAACATTTCATAAGTCAAAGTGCAGTTTTAGTGGTTTAATCCACAGAGCCCAACTAGCTCATTCACAGACAGCCAAAATAAATCAACTGTGATCTACTGCTACACTTTATAGTCACAAATTTTTCAACTTCCTGCAGACAGCTCTTAAGCTTTTATGAATTTGCACTGATGCCCAGAATAGCTTCAGTCTGTGTTGCTGAGACAAAAATCAACACCCAAAATTTTGAAAGGATGCCAGAGGAGTGCTTAATGCCAATGGATTTTAAATGTCATTTTCTGAGTGAAATTGCTTGAATTTGGAATTTGCAACCACCTACAGTACAGTAGGTGACTGGTTTGGTGCCAAGAGTGGAGGTACAAAGTGTAGAGAAGACATGCTGGTGTGGCAAAAACACATCCATGTGCGCGCACTCAGAGAGGATGTCAAAGTCCAATAAGCATGCATGCTTTTGTACGTCTATGTGACCCTGCTCTTGGGCATCTGCTAAACAGGCTATTTACATATGAAACAGCACCAGAACCAAACTAGAAGAGTCCAGACCTCCGCAAGGTGTGTCTGGAGGCATGTATGGTCTCAGTTTTCTTTAAGAAGTATAGAATAGTGCAATGGTTTTGTAACCAAGTGTCCTCTGCGGTTCGCCTAACTGTATAAACTTAATGAGGCAACAATAAACGGGAAGGTAAGTCCAAACTTCTCAATTTAAACATTGTTATGTTATGTTAGAACACAAAATAAACCCCGGTGCCTACCATGCTCTCCCCTCCCAATAAAGAAGAGTCGAATCTCACTCAATTGTCCCTCCCCACTCCCTTACAGTCAAGATGCGAAACTAACAAAAACAGGGATTTATTCATCTCATATCGTGCCTAACTTTAATGGATCATAACATATCAGGTGTGGAATTGATCTGAAGACGCTCCCGTTCAAGATGAGTTTTTGAGCCATGACAAAGGCCAGAATGTGGCCTGCAACAGACTTGTTTTTTAGCCTAGCCGATTGCCGGAAATGCCTTTTGCTGCAGTTGTTGATGACTTGCAGCCCCTACTGGTCGATTGGGAGGAGTTAACAGTCAATGGCGGTTTAAAACGCCTTATAAAATAGTTTTTTCGACAATTGTGAATCACTGCAACCGTGAGAGGTACTTGAGCATATGGTCATAAATGTGCACAAAAAATATTAGGCTGATGGTTCCACAGTAGTATGCGAGATACACATACACACACAGACACACACACACACACAACCAAACACATGATCTCCTTCAGGCTTACGCTTGGCGGAGATAAAAATAGATTCTTCAAATTAATATGGTCAACACCATTCTCAGCCGTTGCATATGCTTTACTGAAACGACCCACTGCCTGTGGTGGTAATTACATGAACTGCAAGTCCAGTGGGAAGAGATACATGATAACGTGACTAGGGCTGCAACTAACAAGTATTTTTATCACTAATTTTTTATTATCGTTTAATAAACTCTTACATACTGTTCATATTCTGACCCTTCATAGTATGGAGTGGGTCATTTTTGACCTGGCTCCAGTATTATAATCGGTAATACTATAATACAATATTATGATTAGTCCCTATACCAGATTTTGAACCACAAATATATTCTGCATCGATATATTGTTTTCTTTAGGTTTGAGACTATTCATTTATAGAGAAAATACTTAAACTATCACAATATATCATGATCTCATGTTATCTAAAACAAGTGAACAAAACAATCATAAATCTTTCTATGAATTTTATTGAATTGGAGCACCAATGTTTCTTTGAATGGTAGGTTTCATTGTAGCCACCATCAATCAACAATGACCGTAAACCACGTGCCCTACTTTTTCTGACGAATGCACAAATCAACTCTGCACTGAGTGTATTAGTCATAAAACAAAACAATACACTGATTTGTAAATTTCAAACTAACAAAACTGCAAAAAAAAAAGACATTACTTTTACAGTCCCTTTTTTGTTGCACAGAAGGCCACCATATTAGTTGCGTGGTAATTGATGGATTTGATTTGTAACTTTTTATAGGCATGTTTGCAGGTGCAGATTCCCACCTAGGTGAGAACCCTTGTAAATGTAGCAATATGGTGGGAACACAGGCGGTTGTCATGACAGTGTCAAGGTCTCCTTTGAGCTCCGTCTCCACTGTCTCAATAACAAAAATACACAGACAGGCCAATTTATAGTTTTGCTGTTTTAATATTCCACATAACCACCATTTACCTTGATTTGACCCCCTTTAGTGACTTTGGATAAATACGGGTCAAATTTGACCCGGAACACCCTCTGTGTACAAATATCAGCTGAACAAAAGATAAGTGATAAGATAAGTGTTTTTGCTGCTTTCAAATGTCAAAATGGGTCAAATTTGACCCGAACAGTCAGAAAATATTGAAAAATAGATACTTATTTTCTGGCGTTTGACTAATCGATTAATGGTTGCAGCTCTAGATGTGACATAGAAGTGTCGGGGCATGGACCAACTAATTATTCATTTAAGTAAAATGTGCCATATCGGGATCGGCATCATGATCAGGATATGAAATGACCTATGTCGGGATTTGAGATTTTGGTCATATCGCCCAGCCCATATGAAGGTACTAACCTGCGTCTGTGTCTGCGCTCCTTACTGTCCCCACGACGATCCCTGCTGCGTCTATCCCTGTCTCTGCTCCTCCTTTTCCTCTCTCTGCTACGGCTGCGGGAAGAGGAGCGGCGGTGGTGGCGGTTCTCTTTGTCCCTTTCAGCTGGAGGAACAGAGTGATTGTTAACTTACAGAACGGTACATAAAAAGGAATCACATACACAAGTAGGGAGTGGAACAATGAAAACAAAGAGATTCGGGGATAAAAATAATTGTCGCCAGAAACATCTGCATAGTTTTCATCTCTATGACTCCAGTAAAGTAACCAACTTCAGTTTGAAATTAGAAAGGCGATGCGCAAAACCACTGAACATGAGCCTGTCCAACATATGTAAGTATATCCCATACATTTCACATGGCAATGCTAGTGCAGGCATATGGTAGCAAGTCTATGACAAGATCACACCTCTTAGTAATACTATGCTGTAGATATGTCTATTAAGCAGTTAATTGTTTGGCTCCCTGATATATTAGTGACCTGCTCACTGACTATAGTCCAACCACACCCCTCAGGTCATATGGTAGCTGGGGTCTAACTGTAACCAAAGCAAGATCCAGGTTTTCAGAGGGAGGATTTAGTTATTTTGGTCTCAGATGACCTAAGATCAGTCACTACCGTTATCACATTTAAAAGAAACCTTGAGGACCAGTGTGTAGGATTTAGTGACATCTAACAGTGAGGTTGCAGATTGCAACCAACTGAAAATCCCTCCCTTCATTCTCTCCTTTCCATGTCTAGAATCTATGGTGGCCATGAAACAAGAAAGGCCCTCTCTAGAGCCAGTGTTTGGTTTGTCCGTTCTGGGTTACTGTAGAAACATGGCGACCTCCGTGGAAGAGGACCCGCTACCTTTGTAGATAAAAAAGGCTCTTTCTAAAGGTAACAAATTCAGCAGCAATTCTTATTTTCATGGGATTATACACTAATTAAAATATTTTTATGAATATTATTTTCACCTTGAATTTTTTTAAATTATTTTCTGTGCTCATGTTTATTTGCTGTTCATTTTTAAATATTTTATTTCTGTATTTTTAAACTTTGCATTAAAACGATTTTTTATCATATTGATAAATTGCTTTTAAGCCGATGTTAATCACCTTGAAATGCCATTATGTATGAAAAGTACTAAAAAAAAAAATGCTATGACATTGACTTAACTATAGTTACCAATCAATGCGATGTATCTTGTATGTAAATACAAGAAACAAAAACAGACGTACGTAATTTGGACTTTTGTCTAAATGTGTAATTTGTCCAGCTCACACTGAGCAGAACAAATGCAGTTTTCATACATAGACTAACATTATCCACTACCGAGGTGTGGTGTAATGCGTGTGACTGTAAATCTAGGTTAAAAAGAGCTTAATGTACGATAAGTGTAGTAGCTATGGGTGGTGGCAGAAAGCAGTACGAAATCATACGTATGGACGACATGCATTATGGATGTTCACTAGACAACAGTTGCAAAGAATGAATGCTAGCAGCCCAAATCATTCAGTCATCTGGAATTGGCAGGAGCATACCATGTTATAGCCTGACCCTGCATACAGAAACAATGCGTGTTAACTTACTTCTTTAACGTTATAATTATATAGTTTCAAATGCACACCGGAAACCTAACACTGACCAACAACATTTGACATTAGCCATGACGAGTGCAACAGAAATGGTACAGCAACATCGTATCTCAAGACTCTGGCTAATACAGCGTTCCAGTAAATAGACACATCCATTGCTAGGTAACATGGTGGCGGCTGCTCCAATCGACAATATCAATAGCGTTTTCAGTAGCTGATGTGGAACCGGTTCATTTACCTTGTTTGTTTTCAGACAGCTGTCTTTCAAATTCGTCGAAATCCGACATCTCTGTGAGTTGAGGCTACTACGTTTTCCTCGACTGCGTTATTCAGTTGGCGACGGCTAGCTTAGGCTAGCAACAAAGTGAACAACACTTCAAAAAAACAGGTGGCTTGCTAATGTAGCTCAAGTAAACTCTCTCTAACTGGCAGCCCGCGTAGCAACAGAATTACTTAAACTTAATAACCGGCACACACATTAGCAGTGTGGAGTTTATTTACAACGTAACAGCAGAGTCATTGGGACAGAAAACGTGTTCTCATGTGTTAGCCTGCTAATGTTAGCTCACGAGCTTGTAGCCAGAAGAATAGGCCTGCTGCTCGCGACGCTGCGCGGCGGCTCGCGGGTTCCAAAACCGAATGAATGAGACTGTTTCACGAGACAAATACGAATCCCGGCGGGTCCGTGGCCCACGCGGCGCGGTTTGTTTGACTTTTAAAGACAAAAGTATACGCGTTCAAATGTTTTAAGGCCAGCGAAAACAATAAAGAAGATATCGGTATGCCCGCTTTTTTGCTCCGTCTCCCAGGTACCCCGTGACACCGGAAGTTGATGAATGACAGGTTTCCGGTGAGTGAGTGGGGGGAAAAAAGACCATTGAAGTTTTTAATCTTGCTTATAAAATACATTCTTTCATTTAGGTAGGCCTAGATTAGTTTTTTTATTTCTTTTTTTAAAAACAGTTTTTTACTAACAAAATGAATTATTTTTTATCTCTTTAGACTTTGGTTAGTTTCTTTTTTCTTTTTTACTTACAATAGTCATTCTTATTTTTTTTAGGCTTAGGTTAGTTTCTGTATTTCTTTTTTTTATTTTTTTTTTCGCTTACAAAAGTCATTCTTTTTTTTCTTAAATTATTTAAATTAGTCTCTTTTTTATTTTTTCTTATTATTTCTTTATGCTCATGTTAGTTTCTTTTTCTCCACATAATTGTTTACATATATATGCTGTATTATATACAGTCTTTAGGATATGTCAGTAGATGAATGAGTATTTAATTCTCCACCATAGAGTGTTTAACACATGCTATAGAGAACACAAAAAACCCTTATCGATCACAATATTAGATGGATCTTGGCACAATGAGAATTTTCATAGTCGCTGTGATGGACACAACAGAATAAGAAGACATTATATGTAGGAAATCAAATGTTTTAATACATTTCTGTATCAACAGTACAGGTGGGGAATCATAAGCATTTTTTCAGTGAGTGGTAGCGTTGGATGTTACAGATTCAAAGAAGTCATTGTAATAAATCATACAACTTGATAACATTTCAGTCTTATTACACAGTTCATGAATGATAGGCATGGCTTCAGTGATACACTTTTCACTCATGAGATAAAAATTAGACAAACAGATTTGTTTTTAAAACACTGCATCCTCATGTGATTTTGCTAAGTCTGCTTAGCAGTTACACTGCACTTCACAGTCGTTTTTATCCATAGAAACAATCAGACAGTGAAAATGGCACTAGGTCCACAGATTGGAGTACCTATCTCTGTTTACTTTTATGAAAATAGGTTCATTTAAACCCAGAGTCACTGTATACCACTCTAACCATGTCTGTTTTAATATTAGGGATCTTATTATTTCACTGTACCAGTATAAACACAACACATTATCATACAATATTATTAACATGTCTGCTGCTTTGCATGAATATGAATTTCGACAACACCTCTACAAACTACAGACCATCAAAGGGCTCTTTTCACATGCATTTGTAGTTGAATATTAGGAAGCAATAATTGATCATCCCTGTGTACAAGCTAGTTGCTCTCGTTGTAAAAGTGTTTGTGTGATTAATGTCCACAATTTTTCATACAGAACCAAAAGTTACACAATGTTACAAATAGCCAGTACAGTTTATCATTGTAAATGCTCTGTACCACATTTTACAAAAGGTATTATTGTCACAAAAGCATTACAAGAGCTTCAATATCAGAAGCATAAGAAGTGGCATATACTATATTTTAGTGCAGATAATTCACAAAAAGGTTTGGTATAACCCTTAGTGGAATACAGTAATGCAGCAGTAGTGTTGTTAAAACTGGGCCCAAGACCAACAGGTAGAGATATTATTACGAATCAAACACTTACAATATCACCAACATGTCTGTGGCTGTATTTAATCTATATTAAACTAAAAACAACTGTGTCTTATGTTGCCAGAAGTATGTTACTGTGAAAAAGGCATTTGCACCACATAACGTCAGACTAGTCTTCCCTATTGTCAGTTCATGATTGTATCTGTCTTCTTCTCTTTAAGAGTCCTCCCCTCCTTTAAACTTGGAGAAACGGAGAGGAAAGGAGAACGCAAAATGACTCCGGATTCTAATTCAGTGAGTGTTCAGAGAGTGAAAGTAGCCAAAAACTATCATGTCTCTCATACCTGGCAGTCACAAAAATTGCTTTAAGGCAAGTGAAAATGGTTGAGGATAAAATGACAATGATAAAAATAATACAACAAATACACACAGAACAATTTAAAACACATGGAAATGATCGCAATTTCTTAAGAGAATGGTGTAATACCACAAAATCAATGCAGTGCAGTATCGTTTTAACACACACAGACATTGTGATTGAAAGCTACCATATTTTTTTTTTAGGATTGCACACAAATAAAGTGACACAAATTGCTATGTTTATAAATCATATAGGCTGTCAGGAACTGAAATAATCTTGACAACCAATAACTGAGCTCCAAGTAACCTTACAGCTGAAAGATTAAATGAGCCAAGCTGGTTACACTCATTTAAGTACCAAAGAAAAGCAATCCCCTCTATAATCCTGATGGCAAAGACACATTGTAGTTCACACATCTTTAACTGCAACTTTTTGGGCAATGAGACCCGTGTGTTTGTCTCAGCAGGTACCCCCTCATCCTCAGTATTATTGGGCGATGGTGAGGATTTGTTGAAGAAACTCATGTACCTGTACATAACATTGATTAAAAAAGTGGGATGTTAAAAGTTTGTTTGTCTGGGGGGAAAAAAGGATTTCAACCACAGTTAATATGACCATATCCCGGCTACTGAGAAAGCGGGCACTTATGCCTCCGGACATCTCTGTGCCTCAGAGGGGAGCAGGCCTGCTACAGCAGAACCCAATTGCCTCTATTGACCTGTTTCTCCTCTTAGTGTCTGAACCTGTAGGAGATGGGCAGAAGCAGGTTATTCTTCTTCAAAGCTTGCACCCTGCTGAGCGTCTCCTCATCCAAGGCAGTGTAACACCGGCGGGCGTAGTCCAGCAGCTTCTCCTTGGATGGGTCGAACTCACCCACCTCTGCCACCTTCTCTGGGGCCACTAGCAGCAGCTCAGCGATGGGTGTGGTGGAAGCTACCGTGTTGCGGTCTACACCATGAATTTGGAAGGCTTTAGACATATTTTTCAGGCGCTGATATGTAAGTAGGATCTTCTTGTAGCGAAAGAGCACTCCAGCAGCATCTTTTACTAAAGAACAAGGATTAATGAGAGTTAGCTATAGCAGTCTATAGTTCAGTCATGAAATGTTGATTTTTGTTGTAAAAAATCCTTCCCTTACCTCTTTGCCGCTCTCTAGGGGCTCGTAAGACTCGCCTTCTCTTTAATTGGTGTCTGTTGCTGTTTATGGTATCTGGCATGACATCTTCACCCGATATCAATTCCTCTTCCTCTAAGTAACCGTCGTGCTCCAAGTATTCGTCAGATTCTCCCAGGAGTGAAAGAGAATCTGATGAAACAATAAATAACCTCCTTAGTAAAACCCACAAGATAAAACCCACAGAAAACATTATTTTTTTTACATTTCTTTTCCATTCCAAGAGATGCAAAGCTTTATGCCATTTGATTTGTATTACCTGTACCTACGTTGCTATGTCCACTCATTTCATTCATCGATGACCTTGCAGCACTGTTACTGCTGCCACTGCTGCCACTAACTGTAGTGCTTGGAGTGCTATGGCTATGGCCTTGCAAGAGGGCCTGGGATTGCGTAGAGTTGAACAAAGCATTCATAGAGGCAAGCTGATTAGTTATGGGGTTGGAGACATGGTTTTTGGAAGGCACCATAGTTGGAGGACCAGGTCTTCGTTGGATAAACTGGCGAGAGGGAAAATGCTGTGAGTCTGTCTTCTGTAGCTCTGTAAGGAGAATGCAGTCATGATTAATGTGGATCTGCAATCTAAGATGAGAAACACTAACTTTCCGAACAATAAACATCCTATACTTAAGCACAGTGACATCTAAGAATGAAAAACTAAAATTTGCAGTACCAGCAGAACGATCTTCGTCTCTTCTTCCCCTCCAGTTGAATCGTCTAGACTCATAACCTAAAGGGAAAGAAATGCCAAAAGGTAAGAATTTGTTTTCCATCCTGTGAGACTTGGAGCAAAAGTTCTGTTTTTAATCAGTCTCTGTTCATTCATTCTTGCTTGTCAGGTTATCACCTCGCACCTGTCTCCTTCCCTCACCGTTACTGTACTGGCTCTGACTCTGATCTTGTCCCTGGCTTTTTGTGGAAAAGATGAAGCGGTCCAGCTGGCAACGCAGGAAATCCCTCTCCTCTTCCAGGTCCTCAATTCTTTTCTGAAGCCAAGAGTTCTTCTCTAGAGAGATCTGTAGCTGGGTCCGCAGGTTAGTGATCACCATGTATGAGTTGTTGACTGGAGACGGGCCAGCAGATGGAGGCGACTCTGAGAGGACAGACAGTATAGTTTAGGAAATTATCAGTATTTTGTATATAGGAAGAAATTATTATTGTACAGATGTTCTATTTTTACCAATCAATACAGAAGCTGCAAACTTACTTGTACAATGACAACAAAGATATTCTAATGTAAAAGTGTATTTAAAAAATATTGATTTTGACATTCACCATCAAAATTTTGATCACTCTGGTTGAAAAATCCTTGCTGTTCAAAGTTGCTTTCTTCATAGGGGATGGCAATTTCATAGGTGTCCTCATTTTTTGGAGCTGAATGGGAGAAAATGTGCACAATAATGAATCATGCCTAACCTACTATAAAAGCATACCAAAAAAATCAAGTTTTATTTTATAATCTTACTCTGCAGGTGGAGTGAGCCTGCGTGGCTCTTGGATGTAGAAGCATCTGACCTGTTTCCGTCCTCCATCTCCACAACCCCAGACAAGGAGGAGAATAATAGATCAGTTATTAGAAATGTTACCCTGCTGTGTTTATTAACTAGCTGAGACATTACACACTGTTGCACTGCACAGAAGACGACTTTTGAAACATGTAGTGGTTGCTCATAGTTCACCGGGCAGCTTCCAAAACTGTCATACTTTATATGCAGCCAGACAGCAAAACAAAGCCAATTTTTATCATAAAGCCCTTTCTGGTCATACACATATAAAGTGAAACAGTTAAACTGGATGTGCAACTCAGATATTAGTTTGTAACGGCCTGCTAGCCTGGTAGTATAACGTTAGCAAGAATTAAGCTGTGAATATAAAATTACACATCCCATCCTTTTATCTACATTTCAGTGTTTCATCCCGTCATTCAGACATTCCCAGTATCCCCCGTGATACAAATATATTGTGCAGAAACTGGTACATACCACTTTACGGTTGTTATAACTTAATCGTGCACATGTAATAAGACGTTATTACTCTGTCATATCTCCATTTCACGAGTTCGTCCGCTAGCTAACAAGCTAACAATAACAATTATGGCTTTTTTTTCCCAACATTCTCTTACGTCATTTCCGGACATAATAAAATTAATGGGGTACAGTTCACTGTACAGAAAGAGAGAAAAGTACTGCAGAGACCTTCTTTGTTAACTGTTTCACTGCAAAAGCACTGTTTTTTTACAGGTTAATTTGCTAATGTCATTATTTAAAGCGGTGGGGCTTTTGTAAGTATATAAAAATCACATTGTATGTGAGTATTATATCATGTATGGGCTGAATCTGTCAATGTTACAATCATTGACTGTATATACATAGTCAATGTTTAAAATATGCACAGAGGAAAACACACCTCCAACTTTGACAAAGACTGTAGGACAGGTAAATCCGGTGACGAGGTGTCAGGTTTCACTTGACTGGTGGTTTCATAGACTCGATCCTGAAAGATTTAAAAGGCATAATTTCCATTATAAACACTTTTACAGTTTGAATACTCAGCAAATCTGGAGACATAAAGGTAAGTGTGCATGTTTTCTACAAATGTATTCGTAGTAATGTAGACTTTGCTGCCGTGTAAGTGATAATAGGCTCTTGGAGCAGGTGTGGCACCTGTCCTGAATGCCAAACAAGTCAAAGAAAACAGACGCCAGTATTAAAAATTAATACTTTTTCATGCTGTTATTTTAACCCTCACCCTACCAAGAATAAACTACTGTAAGAAACAACCATCAAAGCAAAATGTTAACTTATTTTCTTCTCAAAACATTATTAGTTATATATATATAATATAATATATACAATATAATATATATATTAATGCCATCTGAATAAAACAAACAAATTGTTATTATTATTATTTCAGGAAAGCTGCAGTAAATTTGCATATTGTTTAAAACATTTTTTTTTCTTAAATGCAAATTGCAGCTTTTATGCTAACTCCAGTCAACCACAGTCACAATCAAATGACAACCTCCCTTCTTTGTTTCTGTGCAGGCATGGCAGCCAAGTATGACGGCCTCTCCCACTGTAAACTGGCCCTGGTGTTTGCTGTGCTGATGGACCTGTTGGGTGTGATATCCTTGCTGCTGGGGGTCTTCGCTCCACTGGAGATCCAAGGGCGAGACTTTGGGGACTTGCTGGTGTACAGCGGAGCTCTGCTGGTGCTGTTTTCCCTGGCAGGTTGGGTCATGTGGTACAGTGGCAACATTGAGGGTCTGACTTCCAAAAAGGAGCTGGGGGGTACTGTTGGTGGAGCTGTGGACCGCCTTGCCCGCTCACTGAGCCGCAGGATACGGCTCCCCAGGACTCACAGCAGTCCAACATAAGAAGTGGAACCCAAAGATACAAAGACTGTTGCATGAAGGGCTGTCCTTAAGCAGTTGCAGGCCAAAATGCCTGAGGCAAAGGAGTGTCATCGCTGGTTGTCATCCTCTTTACAAACACTTCACTCCCATGAAAGAACTGTCTGTCAGTGTGATTCATGTTTTCATAAGAAAATCAGTTAGAATTTGTGTCATCTAAGATTTTGTATGTGGACTAAACTCAGGATTGTAATGAAATAGGCATTTCTATGTATTCCAATATATAAAGATGAAAGAGAACAATCTGCAATATTGTCATTTCCTTCAAAGTATTAATTCATCTGTTGACTTAACCATGTGTGTTTGTGTGTGGTGTTGTTGCCACATTAAGTAAGAATGCAAGTTACTACATGAATCATTCAAGACATTTTTAATGACAGTAATCATGTTTGCACAAGGTTGAGTCAGAAACAGTACTTGTGTCTTCATTGTCTTTGCAAGAAGAATAAGGAACAGTTATGACATCAACGTAATGTGCACTTGTAATAGCATATAAATACTGCATAGGACACTTGAAAGAATTTCTCCCTTATTTTACAAAATATCCTGAAATCAAAATAAAACACGAAAGAAATTAAGACACTCAAAGCATTTCATGACATACAAAGAAATACATTAAGCAAAAGACAAATAAATTATTTCTTAGGACAAACACTGCAATTGTTCTTTAAGAAGATGGGATATCACACATACTTGCATACAGACACACATTTAAAATGTGCAGTTATTTGTAATTACACTACGTGCAAAGTGAAAGGGTTGAGTCTGAGTTAATACAACAGAAAAAGAAAGCAAACAAAAAGAAAAAAGGTCATCATCAATCTCGATGCAGCAACAGGAGATAAAAAAAAGTGTTTGATTGTCTTTATGTTGACAGAAGAGCAATGCCTGCTTCCAGTTCACAGTTAACAAGTATGAACACAACAGCTTAAAGAGCAGCCACGTTATTAAGTTGAACTTTATGATAAAAATATTTATAACAAATGTTGCCTCCTTGATTGAAGAAGGATGCCAAGGATCACTATGTGAGTAGCAAGAAGGGTCTGACAGAAAATGTATCAGAAGGCTGTATGTCAGTGAAACTCAATGCACTGCCAGTACAAAGAAAGAAACTGGAGGAAGGACAAAGGAAAGAGGATAAGATGTTAACAGTTGACTCACTGATCAATTCTACAACAATGATATTATGTCTGATGAAGGCACACAATAAGGCGGTATCATCCTTTTGGATGAATCCAGTCAAAAGACAGATGTACAAAATGAATGAGGTAAACAAGAATTAAACAGAATGTATCGTATACATCTTTTAGAGGATACATTTATTGCCGTCACATTGAGAAGTTGGTTGATTCACTTCCATGAAAACACCATTTCCAGTAGTGTCTCAGCAGTCTATATCTGCTCCATCTTCATTTTATTCCAGAAGCGCAGATCCGAGAGATGATTGATATCAGAGGGAAGGGCTGGGCAAAGGAGGGGTGGGATTCTGCCAGATGATCATGTGACTGCGTTCAGACCGCTGAGGTGTAGTTTGGGACAACTCAGCTGATCCATCATTTGCATCGTCTCCTGGAGGAGAAAGTGGATCAGTTAGGTAAACTGAAACTAAAAGGCCATTCGGCATGCACATTGGACGGATTTAAACTTAACATTACTATTATTATAATTTTCAGTTCTTCAACTCACCAATGCGGAAGTTGATGTAGCCCTCTCCTCCACTGAGGATAAGCTGAGAGGTAGTGACAGTGCTGCTGCCTGGGCAGGTGATCAAACAGCCTGAGAAAAAACATGATTACAAAGTCACAGCATGCAAACGCATTTGGAAGATCTCCCTGAGATAAGACATTTTGAGCCTTACCAGGTGCAGCAATGATGAATCTGACAGCTTGTCTATGTCCATGGTAACACAGCTGGGCTGATGCAATAGAGCAGTATGGGATAGAAACCGCTTCTGATGCTGTGGAAGGTTATTAATATAGTTAATACTACTTATAAACTATACTACTTATAAAATTGAAGTATCAATAGTCTTGGTCTGCATAAAACTCACTTATAGATAATGGGATGGAGAAGATGGCACCACCTCCTGTGCCCACCCACAGACGGCCAGAGATAACAATGAGAGAGGAGATCTGAAGAGGTGAGAGTGTCAAGAAGGATTGGCCTACAGAGACAGACAGAAATGTGTTAGCTGAGCTGTGTGAGAAAGAGCTTGAACTCAAACAAAACAAACCAAACTAAAAGAAAAAACCCTTAAAACTGTAATTCAGATATGGCATAAATGAGGTCAATAATAAATACAACATTGCATTATTTACACATAAAATTGATTTTTAATTAAAGCAAATTTTAGCACCTAATGTTTTAGTGACCAAAGCAGTAAAATCGACTTCCTGTAGTGGCCGTCCAGTGGACCAGTCAAACAACCTGAGGATTGGGTCAAGTCGACAGGACGTCCAAACACCACTTCCACCAGCACAAAGGAAACGAACCTGCTGCTCAGTGCGCTCAGAGACTGAGAATACTTGCTGTAAAATAAGAAGAAATAATGATGGTGATTTCAAAGACAGTCTGAATGTGAGACTGAATGCATTGTACATACTTCCTGTTTATTACCTCAACTTTCTTGCTGTCTATGTCAACCACATGGACCTTGTTCCAATATCCCACCCACAAGCGGCCACCCTTCGCAAGGCAGCAGCGAATAGGCTGCAAAGGGTTCGATCCAAGCGGCATCACTGTGTGTGACTGCAGATTCCAGTCACCTGTCAATCACAGCACTTCATTATTTTATGTCACCAAAACATTAAGTTATGTGAAGCATGCAAAATTAGAAGAGATAAATTAACTCAGACAGTCAGATATAACTATAAAGAGGAAACAGTTTGTTACCTGAACTGTGTGAGAAAAAAGCTAAAGTCCCATCAGCTAAACCAGCTATCACTTGACCCTGGGAATACCTGTAAAATTGAGTTTACACAAAGTAGCTTATTTTCACACATTTCTGGAGAAAGACATGGTGGTAACTCAATGTCATGCTACTACAGATTATATAAATGCTAATACTTCAAGTTTCATGCATGTATAGCTCAAACACAGAGCAGACAGAACTCACGTGAGTGAATGAACGCCCTCTGAGAGGGAAACAGACTGCAGACAGCGCCTCCTGCCAGCAGAGGCCGAGTGTACCAGTATACTGGGAGAGAAACAGTGGGAGAAAGACGAAAGGATAAAAAAATAAAGAGAGTCGTTGTGAGTGCTTTTCCAACTAGAGTTTTAACCCTAACCCTTTACTGAAGTGAGCTGCTTATTCAGCAGACTTTACCTTCCTTCCTGAGTTCCAATCCACACAGTTCCTGTAGCGTCACCTGACATAACAAAACAAGACAGATTGTGTCAAAGGAAAAGCTAAATAAGCAGTCTTGACTTTTCAGTGTTTCCAGTAAAACTTCAGAATGGCAGAAGGAGATAATACATGTTCAGACTACATTAGACATGTTGTCTGTAGGCAGCCGCTGCAGCCCATTATACTTGCACTGACCTATGGGAGGCACAGCACAGATGCAGAGGGCAGGAGCTGTGGGAGGGAGGCTGAACTGATCCAGTACTGTGTTGGACCGTGCTGGATCAATCACTGTAATATCACTGCTGGAGGGAGGGCCAGAAACTACCCACACAGAACACTGGCAGAGAAGGACGGATATGGAGTTTCGGAGAGATGAGTGGCATGAAAGAACTTGTCCCTGGGTAGTGTTAGTTATGGTTGGATGGCATTGTACATGGTGATTAGCATGTGACTACAGTTGCTATTTCACCACAATAACGACAGACTTACTGTGGCCTCTCCTGAGATGTCAGGTGTGACTGCAACAGCACAGTTCAGCTGAAGAGAAAAAATAAGTTAGGAATCATGTTCAAATGTACCAGAGGTAGAAAGTCTTCCAGCCTTCTTGTCCAATAATTTTGCAAGATTTACCTTAGCAGTGGAGTCTCTTTGATCCAACAGCCTGAGCTGCACTAAAACAGGCAAATCTTTAGGCTCTGGGACAGGTTCCTGGGATTCCTACAATAATGACATTTAATCAAAAGGATAATGTTAGGATTGGGGAAATTTACAAATGTCTTCTCAACTCTCTGTGGTACATTAGGTGCAGCTTGTACAATTTTAACAGCAGGATGGTTGGAGAGTGATTTTTCTTTGCTTGATTTGGTAAAAATGTATGTATAATAACAAAAATGCTCACTCACAATAAACCCTGTGAAGCTTTTATCTCATTTAATATGTACTCTTCAACATTCCCTCTCAGATTGCCACCTTTCTCCTACCTGTGTGTTTGCCAGGGGCGTGCTCCAGCCGTGTATCTGTCGTTTTCCAAGTGTTCCCCAAATGTGTGAGCGAATTTCTCTGTAGAGCTCCCTCCTCCTGACACGAGGTGAGAGAGCGGCAGGAGAAGCAGATCTAGAGAAAAATGCTTCTGTTGTCAATCAGCTCAGTGGAACCATTTATAATAAATTAATTTAGTTACAAATAATTACGTAAATAGAGGAGTATATGCAAGAGTGGTGTGACCAGCTTACTCTGCCTGAGTTTGACTGACAGCCTGTAATTGTGGAGAATCCAGAGGAGAGCGAACTAGTGATGGAGATGTTGGAAGAGCAAATGCAGGAGCCTGAGGCAAGATTAATGGTTCCTTGGACAGGCCAAAAAAACGGTTGAACCTTTAAGAGAAACAACTTTAAATATTTCATACAGGTCATAAAACATCTGACTACAGCATATTACCAAACTTGAAATTACTTGGCACACGTTTATTTCAATCTTTTTGTCTGTGAAGTGGTTTCAGTGACAGATTTAGTATGAATCAGCAAAGATTCTTTCCTCTCCAGCATGTATTGCTGACATGGTTTACCTATTCGATGCTTAGGTTGCCTTACAGCAATCGTGAGAAAAAGTAATGTAACTTTAGAAGTTGTAAATGCAACAGACTGCAATTTCAAGTACTTCTAAGCTTCTGGCATGGCACTTATTTTGGTGACTATTTTATAAAACAAGTGCTACAGAGTTACTTTGTGCTGTAAAGAGGAGAATAACATTCCTTTTGGCTTTGTAATTGATATTCTAGTATGTTTATTAACTATAGGTTGTTGTGGTAACAGAAGCTCGATAAACAACATAATGAACGTATAAAGTATATCACTCAAAATTCATCTTTCCCATTTGTTTTTATATATAGCAAATTGTTTCCTATATTATTGGGATGTTTTAAAAAGGTACTCTATCAGTAATTACAATATTTCAGTATTCTGAGGCAGCTTTACTGCCTCTTTTATTCTCTGGCACACAGTAGCACACCTGTTGTTTTGTGGAACAAAGTTTCAGCGGCCAATTCTTGTGTGTTATGAGAACATCATCTAACCTTCACTGCTATTTTTATCGACAAGAGGATGAGAAGCCACTATAGTGTCAACATTTCTATTTCTAGATAAACTGTCCCTTTAAGACAAACACTTACTTTTTCCAAACACTTGACCTTCTGTCCTCTGTGAACCTCTCCTCCTTTGTTGCTCTGCAAAAAACAAAAAAGGAAAGAAAAAACACTAAGTTTGAAGGCAAAAACCTGTTACACAATTGATATTGTAACCTCCCTTTTGGAACGGACATCAACTTTACATTAAATAACATAACAGAGTCTAAAAAAAAAATTTTAAAAAATCTAAACAAATATGTTTATTCAGTAGCAAAGTTACCTGAGTGTCTGACTATGTCTGACTGCCTCCTGCAGCTCAAACAGACGTTGCTTATAATTGTTCTTCTCCATGACGACGCGAGCCATTTCAGAACGAGAGAAGTGGCGTATGGATGTAGGTTGAGAGGCCTGAGTGGAACGATTGATGTTATTTAATCCATGAGTTTTATATATCATTATTAATATAGAGCGGCCACTGAAGTTTCACAGTTGCAGTATTACTGCTGCACTAAATCTTTATGATCCTCTTGATTAAAGCTTTAAAATCATTAAGTCTGCTTACATCAGGATTCTCAGCTTGACACGTCTCTAGTTCTTTCCGAAGTCTATGAAAAACATACAAAGTGCAAAAGTCTTGTTATTATATATCATAAATCGTTTTACAAAAGAATCAAGAATGAAACAATTTAAAATAAATCTAGAACAATATTCTACACCTTTTAATTTCCTCCTCTTTCTCCTTCATCCGGCCCTCTAATCGAGAGACCGTTTCCTGAAGAGAAGTCACTTCCAGTTTAAGAGCTGAACGGTCATCAATCAGCTCCACTACCCGAGATATCAAAGCCTTACGAGCAGCTTCTACTAACTCACTGAGGAAAAAAAAAATGCAGAAGGCTTAAAGGTTATACAGAAATGAACAATCAGATCAGGGTTAGGTAAAGATCAGATCGATAAAGAAAGCAAATAGTTCCAACAAATGAGTGACTATAATATGTTTCGCTTCTTGTAAGTTTGTGTCTACTGGAGTGTGTTTGGAAAATCCCCTGAACATTCAAATAGTCACATTGGACCAGTAACAAGGTCAAAGAACTTAAATATAAGACTCACTGGGTGACTTTCAGTTCCTCATACTGAGAAAGAATCTCCTCAAACTGGTCGGCGCTACCTACACAGAGAGAAAGGTGTAAAAAAAAAAATGCTTGAGTACACACAGAACTCTGAGAGGAATATGGGTCTATCTATCATCACTATTTACTCTGCATTCACATCCAAGAACAAAAGGCTCTATAGGGAATGGTGAAAAAATGTAAAAAAGGAAGTGGAACTTTATGGAACCTACAATAGAGGAGACTGATGTACTTGCACTTCATGTTAGCTTGGTGTAAACAGTTTTTCACGGTTGGCAGATTATTTTTAGACTCAAATGTTCTGTCATCTCACTTACTTTGTGTTTGTGATAACCAAGTTTGTGTTTCAATGCAGCATATAACACAAAACAGGCACCGTCTTAAAGATACATGTATTTGTCCATCTCTACTACACTATTACTATACTAACTATTTCATTGTGGGTCACAAAATGCTAACTGACTAACACACTTCCTGGCTACTTTCTTGACCCTCAGTCAATCTCTTTAGTTACCATGAAGGGAAAGTGCATCACCCACATTTGTTGAAAATGTCAATAACTGTATTTACCTCTGACGCTAGCCCCTTGGTCTACACTCTCCACATAATCCCGACTCAGCTCCGACAGTTCAGAGAATACAGAGTCCGTGTTGCGTAGCTCCCACTCCATGCTATCATCTTCCTCCACCTCCTCCTCGGCTTTTTCCTGCATCTCGCCATCCTTCACCTCTTCTACTTTACTCTCTTTTTCTCCTTCCTTCTCCTCCTTCTCCACCTCCCTCATCTCGTCCTCCAAGCTGGTCTCCAACTCATTTTTTGTTGGGTCTTCAGTGTTGGGTCTAACTGGGGAGCTGATGATGATGGCAAATACAAGTAAGAAGAGAGTAAGAAATGTGAGAAAATACAGGATTGTTTGACGTGATGTGGTTTAGTTACGGATTAAACATAATTCACATACTTTCCACTCAAATCTCTGACTGAAAATAAACAAAACTAAGTTCATGGTTTCAGATCATTACCTTGCATTCACCCAGCCATCAAACTGTCTCAGCTCAGGAGTGGAGCTTATGATGTCACTGACAAACTGATCTGAGGCGGACTTCACTGCGATGTCAATCGCCTTTTCTTCCTTGGCTTGTAGATCTTCCAAATACGGGGGACCAGAGTTTGAATGTGGTCTTTGGATAGTCTGCTTAAAAGAGCAGGAGACAACAGCTACTTCTGTCAAAATATTATATTAAACACATTCAAAAAATACAGATAAATAGAGTCTGTTTACCTTTTCATTAACACTGGATTCTGACGAGACTTGGATGGATGGAAATTCAGAATTCTTGGGACGTAAATGATTCCTAAATGTGACATGCAGTGTAACAAAGTAGACAGGTCATTGAAGAAACAATATCAATTTGTGCTTCTTTCCTACATTTTGCAACACTTCCTGTAACACTTTTGACATTACTAAATCATGTGACTTGTGATTAACATCAACCAACAACTGCTTTTTAATTTTGAAAATTGCAGCTGAATAGTTAATTTTTTCACATGCTCAAAGCTAAAAATGATAACTTTCTGACAAATGAGCTAATCCTTTCCGCAAATATCTCATTTAAATGAAAAAGCCGACATTATTCTATTTTTTCCTTGTTGTCATCAAATTCCATGAAAACCAAACAAAACAATGTGTTCATCTCTCAATGCTTTAGAAATCTTCTATCATGTCAGTGGCTCATTGGTTCCCACTGAAGACATAAATTCTTTTTTTTTTTTTTTTTTTTTTTTTTTTTAAAGGCAAAGTAATTTCTGAGAGTTTTTAGCCACTGTCATTCAAAATGCGATCTTTGGATAGTAATGGTAATATTTTTGAACAAAAATGAAAGGTCTAAAGCACAAAGGAATAAACTATACCAGGCGCATAGACAATACTTATTAGTACGATCAGTTGTTGGTTTTGGTCTTTTCCTGGGATTTGTTGTTGAATATCACCAGACTTATGCGTAACAGCAATGAAACATGGCAAATGTGCTCATATGTTGTGTGACCAAACGGCTAAATTTAATTTACATTTGCAAAATGACCTTTTAGTTTCGTTCAGTAGCTATGTGTATAGTTCAGAACAGAAAATAAGATAAAATATTTGTGTCAGAACAACCTTAGAGGTGAATCTCTTTCAGAGTCTCGTCTCTTCTCCAACAAATCCCGATGTGTATGAGCCAACTAAAGGGGAGAAGGACAATAATACGTCAGAAGGAAAATACTGACAAAAACATCAGCTAAATATTGTATGATAGGGTGTTCATGGTGATATTTTTAGACTAAACAGAACTATCTGACCTTGTTGTAAGTATGCTTCAGTGTGCTCAGCTCTCTGCTCAGGTTCGCCTTCTGCTCCTCCAAGGCCACCACTGCAAGACAAACATAACAAATGTAGTTTCAGGTGTTAGCATCCCTCTCTAGCGATGAAATAACAGCTTAGGGATCCAATTTAGTATAACTGAAAACTTTGTAGACTACAGCCCAACTTCAGCAAACATTTAAAGATTAATAAAACTGGAATAATAGATGAAAAGAAATTATTACAAGTTTGAAACACATGACTAATATACCATTTTTTCCCCCATACTAAATATTCAGATACTCACATTGATCAGCTTGCTCTCTCGCTTTCTTCTCTAGGTCTCTCTCTCGCCGTTCTCGCTCCTTTTCCCTCCCTCTCATGGCTCTTCTTTCCTGTTCAGTTTGGTCATCCAGCTCCAGATACCGCTGAAGTGAAAAAAATTATTTCACAGTCAATTAAATGTAAATTAAATCATGCTACAACATACTACATCAACACTCAAAAAAATCCATCATTTCCCACCTCTTGACTTTCTTTCCTCAGTGCTTTCTCAGCTTGGTATCTCTCCAGCAGCTCTTCTCGCTCAGCTTTCTCTCTCTCCGCCTCCTCCTCCCTGTCTCTCAGCTGAGCTTTGCAGCTGGCCAGCCCCTCCAGTACCCATACAAATATGGGTACCAGTGACTCCACCACACCTTCACCATGGGTCTCGATAACCGTCTGTGATAGGGCAAAGCAGGAGAGTTTGAAACCATTAATATGTGATCACATCTCTGAGGGAATTATTTTAAAAAAAAAAAAAAAATAGGGATTTCTTTACCTGTAGTTCTGAATACAGTTTTCCCGCCTCTTCACTCACAATGTTGGGATCCAGCTCCACCTCCCCGGTCCCACACAGAACTCTCTCACTGTACTCCATCAGCCAATTATTTTTTATCTGCTTTATTAAGTGTCAAAATGGTCTCTCTGACTCAACACCAAAAGGTAACTGATTTTACAATTCTATGAGCCAATTTATGGCAAAAAGTTGTTCTCCTGACTATATTTCCGTTCCAACTAATACAACTAGTTTATCCAGCTTTCTAACATTTCCGATTACACCAATGCCACCCATCCTCTACAACTTTATGTTCCAGTTGTACTTGACAAGAGCAGCATCCTCTTAGACTGCATTCAGCTAGCTGTCTGTAAAGTTTATCTGATGTCAGGAGGCGTTTTAGAATCCATCCTAAAAAAAAATAAAAGGAGAAAATTAATGACATATAACAGGAATCTCTTCTACACTGCAGCTAAGTTTGCAAAGGGACAGTCAACTTCTTTGTGAAGTACTCGAGCTTGGACATGCATTTTTTTTTCCACCTATTTTTTCTAAGCTTATAATTGGCGGAACGTGGTCATGTGGTTTTCTGCAATTATAATCCGTGACTAACACGGTTTCTTTAACAGCAAACAAAAACAAAGCATCTGTTCAGGTAGGATGAAATTTAAATACCAATGGTATTTGAGTCAACGTTTACATTAAAAAAAGACGTTATTACAGATCAGAAGCCTCTTAAATGTTCAATGAAGCCTTACAGACGTATGTAAACATACTGCTTAGGTTACACTCAGTCACACATTCATGTCTCAATGGATTTCCCTTTATTCATATATCAGCAGTTCAGTGGTTTGAATAAACTCAGCTCATAACCTCAACATAACTTAACTTATAGACAGAAAAAGCAAGTGTCAAACTATTCCTGGTTTCAGTTTCTCAGTTCTGGAGGTTTCCTGCTTTTCTTTGGCTCAAATCGATAGTAAACTGAACAAGAAATGTCAAGATGTCACTTTGGCCATTTTTCACTACCTCTTTACAACCAAATTATTATCAGCAGAATAACAGATAATGAAAATAGTCATGAGTAGCAGGTCAATAAGGCTGCATATGTGGCAAGAAATGGTATCTTATTTAAAAGTTGCAATGTGATTAATGGTTATTGTTAGAATACTTACTTTCGTTAGGCTTTACTAATGTGTTCCAAAGCCCCTTTGGCATGTAGCCAGAAAATGAAAGAAAGTGTCACTTTCTTTTAAATATTTAAACTTTTGTCATAAGGTTTGTGTGTGTGTGTGTGTGTGTGTGTGTGTGTGTGTGTGTGTCACAGCCCTACAAATAGCACACACACACATATTCAAACGGTTAAGTCTAAATGTAGACAACCATGACTAAGGACAGCAACAGGTTAGCGTTAGTTACACAAGTCGATAATTAGCCTAATCTGCTTTAAAGGCTAGTTAAGAGGAACACAAATCGATGAAAATGACTCACTTGAATTGACATACTGTATAAATTAGTAACATGACTTGACAGTGGACACCTTGAGATGTTTGGCCGCGACTTTACAAAGTTGAGACTTTGCCAAAAAAACAAGCCGAGTCGTCGTGCTGCTCGGCTGCCGTTTATCAAACTCACCTTAATGGCGGACTCCGGTGTAACTTTCATTTCATTGATCCAAAACAATGAAATTCCAGGCGTTTTATATCTTCGTGGAAGATATCAATTACACATAAACGAGTTTAAAGAAGGGGGTGTTGTTTGATTCTGACGTGCGCAGACATAGCCACCGTCTGGCCAATCGGAGCGCTGTAATTACCGACTGTAACCAATAGGCGGGGAGAGGAGGCGGGACATGGGCAGTTTGTTTTCAGAAGGAGAAAAAAAAAGTTTCCTGAAACTTAAACGATGACACGTGACCAAGAAGGCTGCAGTAGAGCAGTCAGGTGATCTGTAAGTTGTCCAAGAACTATACCTGTCGAAATACCTCACATACCTGAGAGTTAGCTTAAAGCTTATACACTAATTCTACCCTGAAAGACTTGATATTAATGCACAGTGTTCATTTTGTTCTGCACGTCTTGAAACTGTCCCTTATTTATTTTGCCACTGTTACTAAAAGACTGTGACAAGAGGCTTATTTTGCTTTATTGCACGAACATGCACTGTTTGAGTTTTTAAGTGACAACGGAAAATAATGAGAAAAGAGTTTGCATCATCAAATTTCATGTTCATAAGTAAGTTTGTAAGTTTGCCAAAAAAAAAACCCTCTCTCTTCTCATGTTTCCATAAAGAATGTAAGCAGTACTTGCAGACCTTTAACTTTTGCAGTGATAAGAAGGCTGTAAAAGCTGTTGATAAGTGTTTTGAATGTCTTTATTTAACTATATTTTATTGCTTTATTGCTGCCGTTTAGGGAAATGCTGAGTCTCTGTAAATAATATTGTTAAGTGTAGGCTCTATATGAAAAGTGACTTGAGATGACTTCTGTTATGATTTGGTGCTATATAAATAAAATTTACTTGACTTATTTATGGTATGTATTTATTTTTTATCCATCATTTTATTTATTTATTATTTATTTATTATTTTTACAATTTTGTATTAATTGTTTGTGAAATCCCCTGCCATTTTATTCCCAAAAATGTTCATTCATGTACTCAATAGGGTGGAAAAACACTGGTAGCTATCTAGTCTCAATGTTTTGCTTCAAGTCATTGAAACAGTGTCAGAAAGATAATAATGTTTGCATCATGAATGGTGCCAGTAGATACTATTGTTCAGGTATCAGATACAATCAAAAACCAAGAGATAACATTATGACATTATTTCTTCAAGAGGCATCTTTGCGGAATTTGGACAACAGTTGGAGCCAGAGTTACTATTTAACACAGTGAGGGGCAGTTGGAAACACTACACAGTAATCATTTTATTAAATCATAGTGAAGAATTGATGAGTGTACAGTTCGTTTTTCTTCCAGCAGATGGAGATACAAACACATTTTACCTGTTTTACTCTGTCATCTCCTTCCTCTTTCTTCACCCTGTTGATATATGTGGCTGTTGGCGTGTCATCCTGTCTTTCTGCACCAAGAAGCCTTTAAATATAAAGTCCTTCTTTTTTTACCTTACTTTAATATCTAGTTTGTTTTTTCTTGCTTAAACCAAGTCATATGGAGCAATGTCAGGCTTCACTTTTTTGCACAGAGGTTATATACTTTTTTCACAGCAGACATTTTGACATGTCAAAACAGTAAACGTGCAATCAATAATATTAATGATGACTGAGCCCCAATTTCATGACCCTGGTATATTACATGATTACTCACCAGTATGGCTTCCTTGGACCTTGATTTGGAACTGAGCCATTATTAAAGGACATGTTCACAATTTTTCAAGTCAGTCTTAAAACAACGGTAAGTTGCCCAAATGAACATTGAGACAGGTTTTTCTTGCCATAATCATTTCTCCTGTTCATACTGACCTTTAGAAGATTCCTTCATGATGCACTTACGATGTAAGTGATGGGGGGCCAAAATCCACAAGACACTACTGTGCAAAAATGTATTTAAAAGTTTATATGAAGGTAATGTGAAGCTTCAGCCGTCCAAATGAGTCAAATCAAGTAGATATCTTTCAATGTTACAGTCTATTTAGTGCCAAAGTTCCTGTTTTTGTCATTATACTTCCACCACAACTCAACAGGGAAACACAAAGAGGGAATTTTGTGCTAAAAAGACAAATGTGGCAGATATCCACTTGGTATGACTAGCTGGCCCCCATTTACATTGAAAGTGCATTTTAAGAGTATCTTTTAATAGCCAGTATGAGCTAGAGGAATGATTACAGTGAGGAAAACGTCTTCCAGTGTTCATATGGACATTTTAAGACAGACTTATACAAATGTGAACCTGTCCTTTAATGTGATCAGTTCCACTTGCTCTTTTCCTGCTATAACAATTACTCGTTGTACATGTTTACCGGATGAATTATTGTGTTGTACTTCCTCTGGGGACTTATTGTTGTTCTTTCACGGGTGATACTTGTGCACTAATTAAAGCTATTTTAACAGTTTTGACAGTGGAACATTTACAAGTCTAAATAATAAAATCAGTGATTGAAATGTGCCTATTAGGACATTTAGTCCTACTTACTTTTATGAATCCTGTTTTCTCGTTACTATACTAATTCATTTTTACAAAACCTTTTGTTGATGGTATCTCAACTTTTTCTGATGCATGACCATTATTGTAGAATTTGTTGTGTTAAATTCAATACAGTTTTAACAGGTCAACCATTGCTTCCATTAAAAACCTCAAAGGCCAAGCCTTTATTGAAAGGCTGATTAGCTTGCTGCATAGCTGTACACCTACGCACACAGTGAAGCTGCAAAAAAGCTTTTAAAATGATCTCTCTGTCAACAACTTTCTATACAAACTGTTGACAGTGCTGTTTAACAGGACTGTTGGATATCTGCAGTAATCTGACATCATTTCTGAAAAGACATTGCTGTTGAATTTCTCAAATGTCATTTTTCAATGCAATTGAAAAACAATTACCCAGATATCTTAAAACCTAGGCATATAAAACCAAAACTATCAGCCTTGGCTAGATACCACTATGTGTAGGTAAGGAAATATATTTTTGTGTGTGTGATATGACATGTGAACAAACCTTTTAACAGACTTCTGTTCTTTGTAAAAACGTCCTTTATTATTTGCATTCTCTTCCTTCTTTAATGTATTAATCCTGTGGTCTGTTCCTCTTTCCCTTTTTAATCTCACAGACACAAATATAAACATTTTACATATAGTACATTTCTACAATACCATATGGACATTGTACTCTACAAGTTCTTTCTATATTGTACACACAAAATTGACACTTGTGAGGATTAAAATACTGGCATCATGAGTAAAGGCAGTGGTAAGAGAGGTACTACTAGGTGCTACTTAAGTAAAGAGTGGTGCTGACATTAAGTAAACCTGTTTTGTAAAACGCCAGAGCACGACAGGAATATTTCCTGCCCAACATGACTGTGTTATTTTAGTCCATTTGTAAATCCGTGCAAATTTTTCATATATTTTCTTGATATTTTACTGTTGATTACACTGTGACTTTTTTAATTACTCGCTCATCCTCCTCTACAAGAACTTCTTTTCCATCTTCTCTCTCCTGTCGTGTCATCTCTTTCTTCTTCTTTGTCAGGAAGTAAAACATCATCACACTTCCCACCACAACTAAACTGAAGCTGAGAATCACAAATCCAAGGATCAGTAAGTGAGAGGTTCCCCCTTTAGACAGGTTTAATTGGTCCCACAGCCCCACAGCTACGCAACTGAAGCCAATGAGAGTTCCCCAAAAACCAAAGGCCAGCATACATGAGCCACAGGACAGTTCAGCACCTCCGGTCACCACGGTGATGCCCGCCACAGAGACAACCCCTCCTGGTAAGGTCACTGTCTCAGATTTAGGGTTGTAGGTGACAGCAGAAATGACAGCTGATAAAGCAGAAGGATCAAGGGTTTCCATCTTGCTTGTCATGTTGTTATTCCTTGGTAGATGTCCAACGGTGATTTTGCATGCAGCTTCCTCTTCCTGCTTACCCCTAAAACATAACACAGTGTCCTGATCAACCCCTTAATATGTTTTCTTTACGTAGCTTTAAGGTTGGAAAACATCATCTTACTTACACTGAGTGAAATATTCAAATCTAAAGACTCTTTTATGGCTACATCGTTCCATCAAATGGAGATATTCTAGATGTCTTGTATCATTTTGCACACATTACCCAAAAATTCAGGCTCATATACTATTTTGTGTCTTTTAAAACTCTGTGATGCCCACTACTTACATTCTTACATAATTCAAAATAAATATATATGGGTGTGAACAATGTTTGTTTGCACAGCACAAATGTTTTAATGACTGGACAACACACTGGCAAGCTGAGTAAAAGAAATATAGAAAAATGATTTTAAAATAATACAGATCAAAAGCCATTTAATACAATTTTAGCTAGAAAGTAAAATATTTGTTTCTTTGGCCTGTCCCTTTGGAACCACTTAAGACTGTTGACTGCAGGAATGCCTTATTCAGCAAACTGCAAAACATAAGCCTTAGTTTCTTCAACCCATTGAGTCCTAACAGGTCTATCATTATATAATCATGTTGTGCAACCAAAATTCCCAGATCCTAGGATCCCAGAGATACCTGATATTTTGGGCTGCATATCTTTCATATCAGTTGGATAGAAAAGAATATGAGAGAGTGGTGTCTTTGCTCACACCGGAAATACTGATGGATTGGTTAATTGCAGTCAAGACAATAGTCAAGACACTGTGTTAATATTGATAACTTTAGAGAAACAAAAATGTTGTATTTTATACTAAAAGTATAGTATTGCTTACCTCAGTGTTGAATCAGGAACTCAGATGTCAGCGGAAATATCCAGATATGTGAGTGATTTCAGCGAAAGCCTTAAAGTGCTTCAGACTTTCTCGTTAGACAATAGATGTAGAAATGGGAGCAGGGGCCAAACGCTGTTACATTTATCCAGTGCGTCACAACATGAGGCCTTACAAGATGGTAGACACAATTGTCAAGATTGTTGTCATCGTTTGTTTGTTCCTCTGTTTCCTTGTGTTTAGAAGGAAGCTCACGTCTGTCATTAAGCCTCATTATAACCCATTAGCTGATATTTATCTAGGAACTACTCCCTTCCTCTGTTTCTCTATCTTTCAGCCTTAAGAGTTGAGTTGTGTCCCACCAACACATTGTTTGACCTGTGAATGATTTTTTCTTTTTAAAAACCTTTTCCTATTTAGTACATGTCACACCGGTAGCAACTCTTCCTCCTAAAACTTTGGCTCCGTCACAATTAAGACCATGTGACGGTCTTAAAATATGATTGGGAAATATGCTCCTTGAACTGTTGTCTATTTTGAAATGAATATCTCTATGTTTTTTTTATTCTCACTGAGCTGTTCATTCAAAACAAACTTTTAAATTGCAAGCAAATACCTGATTTCATAATTCACTTCAAGAAACAGATAAATACATGTGCCAGACCTGCTGTGTTGACACTGAGTGGGGCTTATTTACAGTATATATGTCAGTGTTGACGTAAAACGAACTGACAAGTCGGTGCTGTAACACAGGTGAAGCTTGATACGGTCCATTAATACCCGATAATGCTGCCCAGACACCTGGGATCTTGCCAGTCGTGAGTCACAGGTCTAATTGCAGATATTTATAGATGTGTCGCCTCCCACAATTGACAAACTTTCACCTGTTACTACACAGTTTTTTATGTGTAGTATATGTAACTGCCTGCAGAGAAATACATATCATATTTAGTGTTGCAGTGTGATAGTTAAAGAAATTATTTTCATTTGTTTCTTTATTAAATTACATTGTGCTTAGATGGCAGACATCCCAATCACATGAATCCTCATCTTTCCCACAGGGAGAAAAACATTTCAGAAGTGACTACAAATCCCTGTTTGCTCCAGCTCTGGCAATTAGTCCAGCCTAGGGTATAGGTCAGATGTCAGGGATTGTATTGTGGAGAGGAGGGGGTAATTCTATTGGTCATGGCAGTCACAGGATGATGATGAAGCTAATTGGCTAAGTGTTGGATCGGGTGGGACGGGACAGGGCATGAGTAATCCAATAGATGGAGTCGTTAAGCATATTTATGGAGCAAGTAAATCCTGCTGTAAAACAAGCATGGCTGATGATCGTACAATATATATATATATAAAAAGAAAACAGAGGACATGTAACGGAGGCCACAAATGCTGACAAAAAATACTTTCACAAGCAATTTTTCTGTATACACACCCTTTGTAACATGTGAGCTCTGCTGTACGCCCCCACTTCAACGTTTGGATAACTTAACAGTTAAGACAATCAAGATAATACTTTCAGTCTAATCAAAATAGACACAAAGAAAACAGACTGATGACGTAAATGTGTCTGCCAAAGTGTTATTATTACTGTGACCCCTCCTGCAGGGTGATGGCTGTTAACAAAAAAGATGGAGATGGAGACAGATAAGTCTGAAGAAAGACTGAAGAAAAGTCTTAATTTACAAAAATATAGGCAAGGAAATTAGTGCACGTATTTGTATCGAACATCAAGTGAAACAGGCCTTTAGTGCATGAAATAGTCCTTTGATGAGGAAAAAGGAAATACAAGTTGAGCCTGAGACCAGAAAAGGCTAAGAGGAGGGATGACAGGGCTGAATGAAAGCTTAGTAAAACAAGCCCAAGCAGAAAAGTCAGCGCAAGTAGAGCAATATCATAGCTCACACAGGACAGGAAGAAGGTCATGCACAGAGAAGGCCGGCAGTGATGATGTGAGGGCCGTATGTGGGATTGTAGGTAGAGGGAGAGGGACTTTAACTGCTTGGACAGATGGTAGTCTGGAATTAGTTGTCAGTGGTCAACTAAACCCATTGAAAGGCCACCACTGAAATAGCGGCTATATGCTGCTGAAGAACCTAAAGCTAGCTTTGAAACCCTACCTGGAACTATGTTCACTGTTCATCAGAACATGTCTGCAAATCTGTTTGCCAGGTTACTTTTCACAGTAATGTTAAGTGTGTGTTCAAATTTCATGATGGGGTCCTGCCTACAAAGTTGCACCGAAAGGCATAGAACTTCTGTTTATCGATTAATGTTGAATTACTAAAGGAAAACTTGGAATTTTTAAACCAGGGCCCTATTTTCCCATCTGTTTGTGTTTAAGTGATACAGTGAAACAGGCTGCAATATAATCCAATTGCACCCCGTCAATGTATGTCCACTAAAACTGACAGGCTCAGATTGTTATTACAAGTGCCTGACAACATTATGGAAAGGACCCTACACAGAAATAAAATGTTTGTCTTTACCTTTGGCTTGATCTAGTCAGTTTTTTTTATTGTGTCTAACTAATTGTCGCTTCAAGGAGAAGTCTTTTTCTGAAATCTTGCAAGTTGTGTTATCAAAATTTGCTAAATATTCAGCCATGACTTTCAGTCTTTTATATAAACTAAACTAGATCAAATGAAAGGTAAAGAAAAATGTATTATTTCTCTGTATGGTCCTTTCCACAATGTTGTCAGACACTTATAATAGCAATCTGGGCATGTCAGTGGCAAAAACAAGCATTTTTAGTGGACGTATACATTGATGGGCTGCCACTGCCCCCTTGGATTATATTGCAGCCTGTTTTGAGGCTGCTGGTTGCAGCGCTATCACTCAATACTGGACCAATTTCAAAAATTGTTGTCCCCATCAGTTACTTAGACACAAAAGATGGGAAAATAGGGTCCATGTGGAAAGTTTCTCTTTAAATATGATTATTAAGCTAAAAATCATAATTAACCACTGCACACTCAGTGTGTTTTGATTTTCATCATATATGTCCTTGCAACCAACCAGCACCTGACTGAAAATACTGGCTGTGCATGGGGAGTTCTGTCCTATGATTATTAACCCTCCTGTTGTCCTCAGGCCAGTTTTGACCTGGGAAGACAACGGGTGTCATTATGTGCTGTCATCAAAAAAATTTAAATGGTTTCAAAACAGTATCCTAAGAAACTAAGAACTAAGAAATTATGAATTATTTTAACTATAGTTGAGATCAGAGGAAAATATGTTGATGGAATATGGCAGAATGGTACATTTAAAAGTTTAGTCAGGATACTGTTTTAAAACCATTTCAATATTTTTGATGACAGCATATAATGACACCTGTTGTCCTCCTGGATCAAAATTGACCCGAAGACAACAGGAGGGTTAAACTCTTGAACACAATAAAACAAGGCCCACCAATAAATCAGAATACACACAGTTATTAAACAGTTCAATAGAGGAATGAACTGAACACAGTCATACAATGTAGATCTTTCCAGACTACCAGATCTAATAGAGAAAATGAGGATCTGGGGGTTCATTTCAGTCAAAGGCTCAGCCACCTTAAATCCCGCATTAACAGAATTAACCCAGTCATCCAGAGTAGGAGTGTGTTTCCCCCTGCCCTCCTTATCTCTCAGTGTCTTACTGCTGAGACACTCAATTCTCCAGCCATCGTCTGTCCGCTCAACACACAGGTAAGCCTTCTCTACATTTTTGATCATTCTGATTGCTGAGTAGTATTTATAAATTTAGGGTTTCATACATGGACTATACCACATGTGTTAATCACATTCTTTTGCAATTACTTTTCAGTTTGGCCTCTGAAAAAAAAGAAGAGGTCAAGCCTGTGAACACAAAATAAAGGAGAGGTTCAGTGGCAAGAACTTGCCTGCAAGTTTGTCAGAACTGATAGAAAACTGACAATCAGCTACCATGGGAAATGCTACAAGCGCAATATCAAAGGAAATCCTTGAGGACCTGAAGCTCACCACCAAATTCACTGAGCACGAGATCTGCCAGTGGTATGAGAACTTTCAGAAGCAGTGCCCAACAGGACGCATAACACCAGAAGAGTTTGAGGAGATCTATTCCCGCTTCTTCCCCGAGAGCGATGCCAAGAGCTATGCACGACATGTGTTTCGCTCCTTTGACACCAATGATGATGGCACTTTGGACTTCAAGGAGTACATCATTGCGCTGCACATGACCTCCACTGGGAAGACAACCAGAAAACTGGAGTGGGCTTTCTCTCTGTTTGATGTCGACAAGAACGGATACATAAACAAGACAGAAGTGACAGAGATCTGCCAGGTAAAGGGATGTAGAAGACACTAGCGATAATAATGAAAGGATGAGACATAGTCATGTTATTGTTGGACTGCATTATATGGTCAGCATTATTTTGTTTACACCCCATAAAGTTCATCTAAGGTATGTTGCCTCTGTTTGAAAGTTCCCATCCCTCTCAAGGTATTTAGATCTCAGAACAAACTGCCTGCCCATTTGAGCTTCCGACTCCCTCCTCCTCTCTGTGATTACAGGTTTAACTAATAGAGAGTCCACTCATCATCCCTGAATCTAATCCAGGTTTCTTTTATACATGAGGTTACCAGTTTGGACTATTTTAATGCTAATTATGATAAATGTCAGCCATTGTTTTCCTATAATCAAAACCCAGCCTGATGTGGGTTGCAAAGTTTCTTGTCTTCTGATTTAAGAGAAGTGATGATAGAATTATAAGGGGTTTAGACAGATCAGTCAGGAATCCAGCTGGCATTGTAATTGGATTTAATTCCTGGCCAACTGGCCCGAGTCCAAATGCATTATGTTTACAACCACTATGCAGAATAGCAACATTTTAAAGCCCTGATAAAAGCTCAAAAACTTATAACAAAATGAGATTACTCCCAGTCTGTAAAACAGTCAGATCTGCTACATGCATAGAAACCCTGAATAACCCTGAAAGACCTCATCTGCTCTAGATGTGGGTTTAAAGCAGGAATAGCCAACATTAGTTCAGTTCAGTATTAACCAGTCTAGCCTTGAGTACACTCAAAAGCTAGACTGGTCAATAATAAAAGGGTGTAAACAGGGTCAAGTATACTTTAGTTGAGGGTACGCTGCTGCTTGACACTGCTTGGTTTTCATCTCATAACTCAACAGTAAGTACTTGTCATCTGCGAGCTCACAATTTGGATCAGAGGGGCAAGATGGAGGGAGAGCACAGAGAGAAAAGAGATGACATCTTAGTGTTTGGCCTCAGGCCTGAGTCTTGGCACTAATCCATGTTAATCTAGGTGTCTTAAGTGTGGGAGATGAGTGCTTCCTCTCTAAGTGGGACACACACTTAAGGGCCTGAACGTGAAGTGCACAATCATTTAGTCATTTAAAATAGTCTGGATTGTAAGTGGCCCATAGCAGATGAACTATATGTGAAAAATGACACACAGACCTGAATCATGCTGCTGCAGGCTGCTGTATTTGATTAATAATTTAGACAGAACCAACAATTTATCGTCTACATGTAGATTGCGACGCTCAAGTCCTCCAAGATAGCCCTTGTAGTTGCACTAGGCAAGGAGATCAAATGTAATGTGCAGGCTAGCTTTTCTGTAAGATTTAATTAATCCAAATTGCACAAATTATACAGTGGCTTCTGACAAATGATGCTGGCTGGTAACTTTTCTCTGTATGTCAAGAGTGGAAGATCAGAGCTCACTCACTCGTCCTAAAGTCAACATGTTTCTTCGCTTGTACACATTTGTATTATGCACTGTGTTGACGTTCTATACATTATTTGTATGAGAGAGATGATGGAGAATTATCACCCATTTTATACCCAACCCCCCTCTCAGGCCATATTTAAGCTGATCCCCAAGGAGGAGCAGATCAAGCTACCAGAGGATGAGAACACACCCGAGAAGAGAGCCAACAAGCTGTGGTCATACTTCGAAAAGAAAGACAGCGGTAATGGAAATAACACGCATGTATATATATACATTGTGCCCCACTGTGCATGACAGATTGTTGTGTTCTCATAACTATGTAGTTATATTAGAGAGAGATAAAAAATCTGTTTAAGCTTTTACTACCTTTCCTCAACAGCTGTTGCTACATCCTGTAGTGAAGATTACATTTCACAATCAGCTGTTTGGCTTAACAACAATACAAGCAATAAATCCACCTGGTCCCTAGTTACAGCATCACTTGTGTCATGCAAGCATAGATAATGAAACCTTAGGTGACTCCATTTGCATGCTACTGTCTCACACACACAGAAGATAAGACGAGATGAACTGTATTGTTGCTGTATTTCTTTGTTTACTGCTTTCCTCTTGCTATAACATTTCTTACTCTTTCTTTTTACCTCATAGAGCGTCTGGCTGAAGGAGAGTTCATCCAAGGAGTGATTGAGAATGAAAATGCAATGCGTCTTATCCTCTATGAACCACTTAAACAGTAAAGTCACCCTCTTTTGTCTTGTTAGATCTTTTCCATGCTTCCTCCTCTTCTCCTCCCCCAAGTATCACATAATTTCTCCTCTTTGATCCATCCATTCCCAGAGTATTTACTACTCTTCTATGCAGTGTCTTGGTTGCAACCAACTTTTCAGTAACTTTTCAGTTTTACTAATGTTTGTCGGTGCATTTATATCAAGTAGAGGCTAATAGAGACAAGTGATAGCATAGTGTTTTAAAAAATGTACAGCCAATTGATTATAATAATCCAATATGAATGATGGAGAATATAACCTCATAACACATATATAAAGAATGTATGATAAATATTATAAATAGAGAAATTGATTGTTAATAAAAAACAATATACCAGTATCATACCTGAGTGTTAGCTCATTAAAGCTTTTTTTTTTTTTTTTTTACAGAAGTGGAAATGTCTAAACAAGAGGTTTAGCTCTTGTGTGTCGTAATCTATACACTGTACAATAAATAAAGGTTTTCAAATACATCTGTACTTTGAAAATCTATTTATTTATCTGACCCGGAAAACAAAAAAAAATCTGTTTGACCTAGAAACATACTGTGTAACATAATGCTGGGGGTTGACAAAAATGGTGCTTTAGATCTTAAGTTTTCAATTGTATTTATCCCAGACAGTAAATCCAGGATTATCCCAAATGTATAACCTCCAGACATTCAAGGTATATTTATTTAGCTTGAAATCCGATGATTTTAAGTTAGACATGTGAATAGTAATGTCAAATGTCCATATGTAAGCAATAATTACTTTGAAAGTGTGATGTTTTCACTGTGCGCATTGCACTGGTGTTGTTGTTCAAGTGTGTGTGTGTTCAGGCGATTGGTGTGCGTGCTGGCGTTTCAACTTTGATTCTGACCCCCCTCCCTCTTCCCTCTCTCTCTCCCTCTCCATCCTTTCACATGCTTCCCATCTCTCCTCACTCTGTTTCTCCTTCTTTCCATCCAACTCGGGATTACTGGTTTACACATAATCTTCTGTTCAACATCAGAGAGCAGACTTTTCGAAATCTCTGTAATCTTTCTATCTCTATGTGTCTATCGTATGGGTTTGTCTGTGCATCTGCAGAGAGATCGCGTTTGTTATAGCATCTGGGATACATGCGTTGCATCAGAATCAAATCGTCAAAAAGTTTGACAAATGAGCAAAAACACGGAAGAATCCATGCAAAAACTGATTTCACAAAGATTTCAAAAACAACAAATGTAATAAAAGACTGCTCCTCCGTATCTGACAATAGAGAGAAGAGTGTGGAAAAGAACACTTTTTTGAATGTCCCACTCAGATAAATGAGATTAAATTGCACATTTACTCTACAGGACAGGCCGTTCTGTTGGGTATCAACAGGAGAAGAAACATCCGTTCGGTCTAAGCGGTGAAATAACAGAATTATTGAGATAACTCTCATAATGACACATTGCAAGTTCATCTGAAGATATAAAGAATAAATAATACAAACATGTATATGCATTTACATACAGAGACATACATTTACTTTCCTACCATGAGGCACTGAGAAACACCCAGAAACACCCAGAAAAACATGCACTGCAACATGCATGTCAGTGTGGGTTTCATATTAGATATGTATCAATTATTGACCTTCAAACCTGATAAATATGTCCAAACTTCATTGAAAGCCAAATGCAGGAGAACAATAAAAGCATCTGTTTGTTAACATGGACTCCAGCATGGCAACAGTTTCTTTCCTTTTTCAGTTGTTCAGCCCCTTTTTTTCTTTGTTGGGAGTAACTGATCTCTTAACAAGGTGAATCAGCTCGGTCCATGGCTTCCTCCATCTCGTCCATCTCTCTCTCACAGTCTTCACACCCCTCTGGCCCGCAGCCTCCTACTAAAACCAACGTTGGCACGTCCCCATTTCCCACTCCAACCACACTGCCATTCGGGGCCCACGCCACGTCAATCATGCCGTCTGGGCACTGCAGCAGGCCACTGACAGAGTAGAGCCCGCCCCCTGGAACCACCTCATCGTAGGATGGGGCGTGAGTGGCAGCTCTGGCTTCCTCCAAACGCAGCCTCTGTCTGCGACGGAGCTCAATGATGGTCTTTGTGTAGGAGTTGAGAGTGACCACGGCAGCCCCCATGCAGCAGCTGAAGGACACCCAGGCAAGACTAGAAGAGAAGAGAAGCATATTGTAACAGTTTGTAAGCAAGTATTTTGTGCACGTGCATGAACAATATAGGCTTGTAGGATTCATGCTGTTTCTGATCGGCAGCCACCTACGCAAATGACCAGCCATAGTCCCAGGACTGAGGCCTCCAGTCTTTGGGGCCCACAATGACTGTCATCTGAAACACAGTGGTGTACATCATATGGGCCACCATCCCAAGAAGACCTACAAGGGTGATGAAATAAAGAAAAAAACATACAACTAAGTCCAGGAAAAGCAGATGGCTAAGCAAATTGTAGATGAAGAGACAGATCTAGGATTACTGGCCATATAAGGAGAAAAAGTAAGAAAAAGACACAACATAATGTCAAACTAAAGGCTACACTAGGTCTTACCTGATAGCACAGTACAGATAGCTGCATAAGCATTGATTTTTAGTGAGTGCATCTCTTTATGCGAGCACAGGACTTCCAGCCACATGAGTAAGAAGCCCATCCCCAGCAGGCCGATGTATGTAAACTCTGAAATAACTGACAGCCAGAGCACACCTGCAACATGCACAAACACACACACAATGCACACAAACACATAAAAAAAATATTAATGAGTCCAAAAGAATAATTTAATGTTTTTCAGCACGGGAAGGTTTGTTGATACAAAGCTCACCTTGTGTTTCTCCAGGAGTTAATTCAATAAAGCTTCTGCATTTCTCCCCTGCCAACATAATTCACAGATATGAACAAAATGAAAACATTATTCTTTAAGTTGAAGGGCTAAAACCTAATGTTGTGACCAGGTGAGAGTAAGTGAGTTATGATATGATTGGATGCCTGTGTGCTTTGTGTGCTTCTCACCATCGCTGTGTTTCTCACAGCTCTCCCAGAAGCCGGTGTGGAAGTATCTGAAAGCAAACTTGTCTTCCCCCGTCTCCCAGATGTAGTGAACTGCGTTGGCCAGCTGCCTCTGTCTGATCTTGGCCAGCTCCTCCCTCCTGGCTGGAGACAGTGTGCGGTTGAAGGGGCTCTGAGTGGGACTCTCTGTGTGACAGCACAAGGAGATAACACGGAGAAGAGCGTATTTATGTTCATTTTTGTACCTTCTTATAATACATACGGTATATAATGGAGTTGGTGACCGAACAGTAACACAGCAGACTCTGAGTGGAGGGCCTGTCTACATCTCTTTCTTCACAGCTCACAAAAAAAAACAAAAAAACAAATGCACTCACATCTGTCAGCAATCTATATTCTCTAAACCTATCCAGACTTTTCTTTAGAAAGTGGAAGGAAACCCACATGATTGAGTGCAAAATCATGCAAACATCAAACAAGCACACTCTTCCTGTGAGATACCATCACAAACAACTGATCCACTCTGATGAGAATCTAAAACAGAAGTGCACAGCAAATGCATATGCAGGAGAAGAGACACACATGTGCATACTATATATGCACATATTGCTCCCTAATATTTAATGGATATGTTGACTGAAAAAAAGCTAAACATAATGTACCAAAAGGTCATCTCCAGTCTACACCTTGCATGTGGGTTTGTGTTGATGGGGAATAAATGGAGGAGGTGAGTGTTTTTTCCTTAGCATGAGACAGGCAGAAAAACCACTGCAAGTATGCAAATCACACCATAGCCTCAAAAGTAACAAGCCACTGTGTTTTACAGCAACATGCAGCCACGTGTGTGTTTGAAAATAAGGTTTAGAAGCATAGGGGGGAGTTAAATCCACCACTGTGCTGTTGGTAAAGATAGATCTTATTTTTGAGCAAGTACACAAAGTACATTGTAATCAAAGTTGATTCCTTTATGCAGTAAGAACTGTTAATCTCAGCGTGGATTAAGCATGTCTGTTAAAAAAATAAAGCACAGGGAGCAGGCAGTGTAAAACCTCTCTTTGGGAACTACCCTCACACCCCACAGATTAAATCTAAGCCACAATTAAATTCGTGGTCAGACAAAGGTGGGCAAAAAGAGATTAAAACCAAGGACATTGAGTTTCTAACAGGGGGAGAATCCATCTGGATTAGTTCTAGATATTGGTTGTTGACCTGAGTGCAAAGGTCAAGAAATTCAAAACTTATGTAACAAGGTTCAACAGTCAAGGTAGATTTTTTTTTAGTACAGTCAAAATCAGACAGCTGCATTTAGAAGATTTAGGAGAAGATACAATATGACCACCTAGCCATGCACACATAACATGCTGTACTGTACAAACTATGAACTGCATACGCACAACAATCTCAGTTTATCTAAAGAGCAGTTTGAATTCCCAGGAGAGGAATTCAGAAGTTAATTTCACTGCAAGAAACATTTTGGTGCATGACACCTCATTAACAAAATTGATTGTGACTGCTCACTGACAAAACTCCATGTGGAGTCCTTTAATGAAGGCTGTGAGAGGCAGCTGAAACCTCTTGACTTAATATTGTTTTTGTCAAATCATGGCATCGTGCACATTTCTCAGAAGCACATCAATGCTACAAATATCTTACTCTATTCCGTTCACTTGTTGCTCTCTTGAGTTGAGACTTGTCAAATCCAAATGCTAAAAAAGAACATCACGTAACTGTTGACCTCAGGTAGGATGAATTACTGCTGTTTATAACAAATTGTGACATGCCCTTTAACGTGTTTCAACAAAGATTGAGATTAGTCACAAGGCAACATTTTTCCACTTATCAGATATCTATCTTAACTGTCGTTAGTTCTGTTCATGTGCTTTATAGCTTCATGCACGCACATGTTCTTAGCTGACAGCATGGGTACTTGGCGTGGTCATCTTTTTTTACCGGGCCAACTTGAAGCTAAATGTTCTGATATGCTCCTATTCACACGATTGCCATTGTTTTGCACACCTGCACATGTAGCAAACTCTTTTAATGATAGAGTTTAGCCACAAATATCCTAATAGCATAGCTGTTCATGAGACGCAGGAATCTACATATGTGGCATAATGGTTAATGTTTTAGCCACACATCTTGCTCATCCTAAAGATTAAGAATGACACCTTGTCAAAATGAGAAGAGCAGCTTGTAAAAACTGCAAGATGTACCTCAAAAAAGTGGATAGTCAAATGTATATTCATGTAAGGACTAATTACAGTAAAACAGTAACCTGAGTTATACTTTAAAGACAGAATAAAGCATCAGGGAGCACAGCACAGCAGCACAAAACAGTTTTTGATGTGGAGAGGTGAAAGACAAAGTGACTTCTCATTACCTGTGGTGTAAGGTTCGCTGTTGTTCTGACCACAGTTCTTCATTTTGACAGGCGAGAGGCAGAGTGGCTTGACCACCTTGTGAGTGCCCTCACACCAGTAGGAGGTGCAGAGAGCCAGGATGGAGAGGGCCAGAGCCAGAGTGGTCAAGGTCAGGGAGAGCAGGGAGCGAGAGCGACGCGACATACGCTCCAGCATGGCCACACAGGGGGGAAAGAGGAGGCAGGGGGAAGGTTAGAGAGAGGGGAGAAAGTAAGGGCAGAATGGGGATACTGCAAGTAGAGATAAGACAAAATGGGACAGCAGGTATGACTAGAGTCACAGATGGAGCTGGGAGGGTAGGACAGATGCTTTGGGGTGGGTTTAAGATTGCCAGGTTTAAAAGGAAAACAAAGATAAATGTGATGTAACAGTACAGAAGATGACAAAGCAATACTGTAAAGTCAGTGTGATTAAAAGAGAGGAAGATAAAGATAATGAGAGGAGATGACAGCGGGATAAGATGCCCTGAAGATGATACACGTGGGAAAGGACAGATGGGATGAAAAAATGAACAAGAGGGGATTTAGATGGACACTGGTTCACACTAGGAGAGAACAGTGGGATGCAAGAACATAACAGTATGCTGCTTAGACAGCTTTAGTGTTATATCCTGCTATTGATCCCTGGGGTAACTGATGTGGCCATACATCCTCTGACCTCAAACCTTCAGGGCTTTACACTAGCAGATGTCTGACAGTATTAGAGCAGTGTGACCGTACTAAAAAAAGCATGAAGTCATTTAAAAATAATATCATTTATCACTGAATAACGTGCACCTAAAGGGGACTTACAGGACATCTTCAAAGGCAAATGATCACCTGGTAAGAAAGTAAAATGAAATGGCTGAAGAGAGCACACATAGGCTTTCAGCCGAGGTCTCCATATGGTGACGTGTAACTTTGTTGAATGTTCCTGGAGTCAGTAAGAGTCATCATACTAGCTGAGGTCACGTAAATCTTCCAGTTGCCCAGCTGTTTTGATAAGAAGGAGTGATGTTTTCTGTCCTGTGACCCAGGTTAATATCCTCCTGCTTCCTGATTTAGACACTCCAGGCTGCCACTCATTATGAACCCTACCACTGGACACTAAGTACAAGACAAGACAGAGTGGCGCAAAACAAGAGATTACTTTTTTGATGAAATTATGGATAAGCCACAGATCCAAATGAAATGTTTGCTAGTAATCCCAGTTAATCTTTAATCTGATTGTGTTAGGTGTTTTTAGTGTGAAATGCACTCTGGCCATCTCCGCTGGCTCTCTGTCATGTGATGTCTCCCTGTCAGCCCCTGAAATACAACAGAATACAGGTTAAACCAGCTGGATTTAGTGTCAACAATAACTAAGAACCCACTTATGAAGGTTTCTGTTTTCTTAATAAGGCCGACCATGAAAAATGAAAATATATCATATCTGAGAGATTGTCTAAATCTCATAATTGTGGCAATAATATTTCCCCACAAGCTACACAAATGTGAACACTTCTGTAATGTTTACATAGAATTTTATAAATATATATATAAAAAACTATAAAATGTCCAAAGGATAAGTGCATTGTAGATGTCTGTAAAATATGTCCTGAAATGTATGAATTTCAAAAACTAGATATCTGTCAAATTATTTTATAAGACTTGAACTCCATACTGCATTTCCCCCATTTATTATCACTATTATCTGCCTCCAAACACAGTTTCTTCTCAATTAACAACATCACTCTTCAGCCTGGATTTTACAGTCAACATTACCATATTATACACGTGCAGAAGTATGACCAATAAAAGTTGGCAACAGCATGTTAACAAGTTGGATGCAGCTTAATCCACTGAAGATTTTGCTAGAATTATCATCATCAAGCAGGATAAAGACCTTAATACCAATATTTTTTTTTCTAGAAAAAAAAATTCATTCTTCAACATAAAGTGAATTCTGTAACAAACATTAAATTGTTGGTTGCATTCAGTTACAACCTATTTAACACATCTAGGCTTAATTAACAAGCAACAAGTGTTGTATAGTGCAATTATTGTAGAATAATCAGTGTTCGTTACCTACCAAAGACCTTTTCTTGTCCCTTGTAGTACTTCAGGTAAAACACAACATAACTATTACAGTGAAACAACTTTCGGTTGTCCTTTCTTGCAGTCCTCTAGACCTACAATCCTTGGTCCTCTCTGTCTTGTTCAAGAGCCCTTAATCAAAAAGCTCCTTAAGAACTTGATTTTAGTTGCTCCATCTTGAACAGATTCTCCATGTCACCATCCTCTTCATCTTTTCTCTCTGTATTGGTCATCAATATTCCTCTTCCAGGATGAGCATCAGTGACCCTTACCTCTCCAGCTGCACTCCCCCCTTTAATCCTCCTGGCCAATAGTCGGATGGAGATGCAAGACTGATAGAGCGACTGAGTGTCTGTCTCCTCGCCACTCGACTCCCTTTTCTGTCTTTCTTGGGAATTTATGTCACAAACCCATCCTGAATCATGTAATCCCTCTAAGTCCATCTGTTGCTGTAGTGCCCCCTCTCTTCCTATGTCCTATCTCTTTTCATTGGAGGTTCCTTCCCAACCTTCAGATACCATCGCCTACAGATGAAGTTTTTTCACATCACAACGTTGTGTGTTACTTGATATTTAATTGTTACACTAAGAGAGGGGATGAAACTCTTAACCAACTTATCCACATGAATTGGCTTTTCCTATTTATTTTCCCCTAATCAGCACCACTGCTGTGCAAAGCCAAATCCTGTGCTGCTGCTGTGTCTGTGTATTTTTGGGTGCCAAATGTGATGCCTAAAAACAAAACAAAACAAAAAACAACAACAATATATAAAGAAAGAAAGAAAGAAAGAAAGAAAGAAAGAAAGAAAGAAAGAAAGAAAGACAGAAAATCACTGAAAAGATCTTTATATAGTCACAATAATTTATTTACAATATGTATATACATAAAAAGTTAAAGAAAACAAATTGCAAAGAAGCAAAAGCAACATTATGTGCAAGCTTGGAGGATGAATTTAAGAAAAGGAGTCCCAAAATGGAGGTCTAGAAAGCAGTTAACCCCAGGCTTGAGATTTACAGTAATGTAGAACCAGCTTGCCATCACTGCCAAAACACTGAAAGAGAGACAAAAATAGAAACATTTTGATTAGATATCGGCCCGTCAAGGAGTGAGTGCTGTAGGACCTTCAACTGTCCACTAGATTCTGGACTCTGAGGTCTTTACTGTCAATCAGTGGCCATGGACTCTGGCACGTGTCACATGGAGCGCCCCTCTTATTGCCCCCTCTGCTGGTCAGTGCTCCTCATGAGCCATCCACTGTGTGGGCTGAGCCCACACGCCTGCCTGTTACTCATGCTACTAATTTAATATTTCATTAAAAAGCTAAGGGACTATAACAATGTGTTAAAGATGGTTATAGTGGGGTTACTTTTGTATCCAAAATTCCTTTGTGGTCGAAACCTGAAAGTTTATTTGTTAGAACATGTACATATATACAGTTTATTTCTCATCATAAGGGAGAGGAGGCAATATTACGACTTTCTACCGAGTGATACAGACTTTCAGGCAAAAACAGTCTCAGATAAATTGACTGTTAAGGCTAAGATCATGTTGATCAATAATACAGATGTGACTATTGTTTATCTGTTTTTTCTGCTTCAAATAATCATAGAAAATGAGCAATAAATGCAAAAAATAGTTATTTATATGTACTCACATCAAAGAGGACCCCTACTTCTTGATCCGGTGAGGGAGCAAAAGACTGGTTAACATAGATGAACTGAAAGAAAAAAAAAACAGACACATTTATATGTAATAACCTGAAAGAAAAACGAGCAGAAAAACACTCTCTAAGCCTCCAAGACATGATTTGGAAATTGGACAAGCCAGCAAACAAACTTATCACTTACCAGTTGTTCACTGGCCTCAAACTTGAGGAAGCGAGCGATGAACTGAGCAAGAGACTGTACTGTCCTCCCTCTGTCCACTGCCCATTTCTTTGTTTTCATTATTGGAGTGTCTCCCACCGCTTTCAACAGCACATCAACTATTAAAAAAAGGACAGAAATAAAAGGTGAAACTAATGCAGGCGCTGATGCTACACAGACTGGCCCAGGCAATTCTCAACTTGAACACTTCAGGGGAATTGCTGGAGAAATGCCAGTGATGTATAACAACTATGCTACAGTGGAAAAACGAAAGCTATCAAGACTCACATCTACTTAATACTGTAGACTTACATACCTTTACAATAGACCCTCAATTATGTGTGTTTATGGTGTAAAAGTGATGTGAAAAGTTTTTGCAGGGGTTTATGGATAATTTGGTACGCTGCAATTCTTTTTATGTCAAGTATTTCCCTTTCCTTTACTCATTACAGACATCTATTTTCAATATTTTGATTTCCGGGTTGTATTGATTTATTCTCAGATTTTGTGTTAGTTGTGCCTGTGGAGATTCTTATGTATTTAGATCTTGGAAACTACAATTCTCGAATGAATTGCATGCTCAATTTGTTGTCATTACAAGCTCTGAGATTTCCTTTTGTCAAAACTATTTAATACTTGCATGGAATGTACGTGTGCTAAAGTTTCCTTTCTCCATATTTCATTTAATCTACTTATTCTTATTAGGTTATAAAATCTAAATATAAAAAACAGTAATAGTTCAACCAGGGATTAACAAAAATATATGCTATACTTATGGTATTTCGACCCAAGTTGGAGCTTTAGTTAAACATTGTTTACGTTCACGATTGTAGAACTGTGTATGATTACGCTGATGGTGATGTTAACCCTCACTTGAATACGTAAAGATGACCTTAAATTTCATTTTAGTAGTAGTAGGCTAATGATTAATGGTTGTTGGTAATACACCCATTTAATAAGATAAATCATAAAATACTTTAAAGTTATTTGGCAGAATTGCAAATATTGTTTTATGGAGTTGAAAGTATAGTTACATTTTTACAAAGTTTAAGTAACGTTATTTTAAGCAGTTCTTAAGCAAACTTATGTAAAATTTAAAACGTGAAACTGGACATTTCCCACAAACTGAACAGTGGTTTTGACAGTTTTAAAGCTAACTGGGGCTTGTTAGCCTTGATAAATTATCCTTATACACGAGCTGAGTTGTTGATATATATATACTTAATAAACTACAGAAACACATAGTATTTATAAAAGCAAACATAATATTTTGTCTTCATAAACATTAGCTTTAGCTTTAGCTATTCCCCAAACCAGCTGTCTTAAAAAGCTGAATGCCTATTGGCTAAACAGGAAAATACAACCATCCTATTGGCCAACATTACTGCCAATTATATTTCACGTCACATACCCGGAATTGTTTCCTATAGCATTAGCAATAGTCATCGTAAACAGATAGCTATTATTCGCTAATTGAGTGCCAATTTCAATATAATGCGCTTTCGTACTTTTTTTCTTCTCCTCACTCGTCGCCGAGTCTTCTGGCGGTGACTGTGACTCCTCTTTTTGCGTTTCTGTTGGAGACTCTGCGTTGTCAGACATCTTCAGTCGTTCTGGTTTCCGCCTTTCTGAGTTAGCGCGGCTCCTATTGGCTCACAGAAACATCAGTCCCCAGGAAACGCAATTCTATTGGTCAGTGCGCTTCTGGGAAGGCGGTGTTTAACAGAGAGAGAGACCCTTGCACTAGTGTGGGTTCTTCGTTACATGCAAGGTTAGTTATTATTTTGTCTTTGAACTATATTGATTTTAAAATGATTTCTTAATCGTCTATTTGGTTAAGCTTGTGATCATGCTTAACCAAACGATCAATGTGTATCGAATTATTCCTCTTTCTCCTGCAAGTGAAACATGTAAATTTTCTGTTGGTTTCCAGTTGGTGGCGTCTCATATGAAATAAAACTTTAATCTTACATTTAAAGGTTTCTGCAGTCACCCACTCCTCCTGCTCACAATCCGACCACTAAAACAACAGTAAGTCAACTTTTAAGTACCCATAAGGTGCCTTTGGTTGCAGCATTTACAGATGTCACTCAAATTTAACTTTATGTATTTTTATCATATTTAGTGTAAACACAGTTACACACCTTTGAGGAAATGTATTTTGTACAAGGAAGAAAAGTTGCTTCCTTATCAAGTGCACCCAAAATGCAATTAAGAAAAGAAGTTCAGTTTCTTTGACAACGTTAGAGTCCACTAAGGATATGCTCATAATTTTCCGTAGTCAGGTGCCCATATGAATACAGAGAGGTTTTCTTTGCTGTAATCATTCCTTGTGTTCATAATGGCAACTGAAATATGTACATAAGTGTGTCATTTTTTGTGTCATTTTCGTACAACAAGTTCGTCTGAAGCTTATACGAGGCTTCAGCAGTCTGAGTTCGTCATATCACGTGGCTATGTGGCACATTTCCAGTCTTTTTATCATCAAATTCCCTCTTTGTGTTGCTTCGGACAGTGATCCTTGGTAGCCTGCGATGGAAGTATAGTAACAAAAAGAAGGACTTTACACTAAAAAGAAAGTAACATTGAAACACATCTGCTCATTTGGACAGCTGAAGCTTCATATTAGCTTCAGAAATTTTTTTAAAATACATTTTTGCACAGAAGGAGAACTGTGGATTTTGTCACCCATCCCTTACATTGTACGTGCATTATAAGGGGATCTTCTAATGGCCAGTATGACCCACAGGAATGATTACATCAAGGAAAAACAGTTTCAATGTTCATTTGGGTTTTTGACTGTTGTTTTAAGACAGACTTGAAAAATTGTGAACCTGACCTTTTAATGGTGGAACAAAACATGTTGCATCAATTACTGTATCTGAAAACAATTTGTTTTTTTGTGCAATCTTGCTCTTGCAGTGGCAGGAATTGGTAGGCTCTCCACCAAAGATTCAGTGCTGTTGCTGTGTGACATGCAAGAGAAGTTCCGACCCAACATCTTTCAGTTCACCAACATTGTCAGCAATGCAGCCAGATTGCTCCAGGTTAGACAATGACATTAGTCATACCAGCTATCAGCCTTACTCATGTGTAAATGTATTGTTATTTGAATAGATATCTCTAGCTCTGATTTAATCTTCCCGCTCTCTCTTCCTGCTCATAGGCCAGTCGTGTTCTAGGCATCCCCCCCATCTTGACGGAGCAGTACCCTAAAGGCTTGGGACCCACAGTACCAGAACTGGGAGCAGGGGACCTGACCGCTCATGCTAAAACCTCATTCACCATGATGATAGAGGATGTGGAGAAGGAGCTGCAGACCCTAGGGAACCCCAAACAGTTCATACTGTGCGGAATAGAGGCACATGCTTGTATTGCGGTAAGAGCGCATCATCATTTTGGGAGTTAAGCTTTGTAAATCACGACTCCTCTGCACCACAGAAGAGAACATTCAGATGATTAAAAGCTCCTTGCCTTCAAAGAAAGCTATTACGCCATATTTATATAATTATGTGATATTCTTTTCTACCCCGGTGTGTCACAGAGCCTCCACAGTTTTAGTGATTGCACAATGAGTTTGGTGTAAATGCTCTCATCCATCTTACCTCTGCTCCTTGTGTGTTTCTCAGTGTACAGCGTATGACCTGCTTGAAAAGGGTATGGAGGTTCATATCGTGGCTGATGCCGTCTCATCTAGAAGGTAGCTGTGTTTTTTTTTGTTTTTTTGTACTGTTTTGCAGTATTACCATCACCAGTTAAGGGGGACATACTATGCACATTTACAGTTCTATATTTTTAATCTGGGGTTCTACCTTTGCATGATTTACAGTTTAAAAAACCTCTTTATTTATCTTCTACTGACCCTTTATGTAGCCTCTCATTTCAGCCTCTGTCTGAAACAGGTTGTTTTAGCTCCTGTCTCTTTAAGGCCCCATTCTGACTTTTAACTTGCATTTCTACATACGTCAACCTCAAGTTTTGGAACTTTGACCATGTTTTACATAAACATCTGACATCATAACAGTATATAAATAACAGAAAATCACAAAAAGCATGATGATTGGAAATGTAGATGAGTGTGTTACGACAGACTTTTGTGTTTCCCTCCGCAGCCAGACAGACCGTTTGTTTGCTCTGTCCCGGCTGAGGCAGAGTGGAGCTTTTCTCACCACCACAGAGGCTGTTCTGCTGCAGCTGGTCCAAGACGCCAAACACCCCAACTTCAAGGAGGTGCTTAGTATAGCTGCTCTCTGTTTGTTTAGATGTGTCATACATATAAACCTGACATGATACTCCAAAGGAAAACAAATTTGGCATGTAACCGCAGTGAGAGGACTGCCAAAAATACACCATTATCACAGACATTGTTGACCAGTTGCAGATGACTTTGTATCAGGGTGCAGTGGCTAAATCTGGCACTTCTTTTCAGTCATAAACCCTTACCAACATACCAAAATTGATTTCATATTGAGTATACTGCCAGCTTAAGTATTGTAAATGACAAACATACTGTATTTTCTTTCAACTTTATTGCCAGATCCAGAAGCTTTTGGCCCACCCGTCCCCCGACACCGGCCTCCTCGCCTTCTTCAGCGCTCTGTAGGAAGATCAACATCTATCGTTCTGTTCTATACATACTGTACAGAATCTCACTGCTTCCAACACACTGATGCTTCAATAAAGCGATGCTGCTACTTTAAATGTGTCTGTTGTGTCTATCTATCTGTATCATACTCTCATGTCTCGTCATGGGTCAAAAATGCAGATCCCCTGAGGTGAAACGTATCATTTCTTCCTCTTCCCTGATACCCTGATAGGCTCACAGCTGCAGAAACTTCTACTTCAAACAGTGACAAGCTGGAGGGGTGGGACCAGCTCACAGAGGCGGGAGCAAAGACTGATGTCACCAAGGGGGAGGAGCGGGTGACGTCATTCATGTACAGAGAAGGGAAGGGATAGGAGAGAGGGAGGGAGAGAGAAAAAGGAAGCTCTCCGATAAGTTTTTGTGTATTTCTCCAAAGTTACACAAACCAAAGGTATGATTGGAGGACTTCTGAGGATCGACATGCTGAAGAGAGAGATCTGAAGGGGAGGACGGACACTGGTTTGTCAGCAGTTGTGCACAACTGATGACCACATAAAATATTAACACTTTTTAAGGCCTTGGGCCTCGACTAACTGTAGAGAGGTAAGCAAGTCATTTTTCTTCCTCAGAAATTAGTGTTAGGTTAAGAGTAAGAATAAGTATAAGGGGCATTGGCACATTCAAATGCTGGCATATTCATGAAACATGTTGTCTTTTCTTGTATCTGAACTAACTGGTTTGTAACTGATGCTGGCTAGAAGTACAGGATCAGAACGGTTGACAGTTTTACTTTACAGGCAGAGGAGAATCTACTGTGGCATTTCTCAGTGTTTGTTAGAGTTCTTTTTAAGTAAATAAAAAATAAAAACTAACAATCTTGTGCTTCCTGATCTGATGCCCCAGATTCAGGACTGACAGAAAAAGAGACAATGTCTTCTGACTTGGACTCTAGTCTCACCAGCATAGACTGGCTGCCTCAGCTGGGAATCAGCAGCCTGCGTTCGGGTAAAGAGAGAGGAGGAGGAGGAGGAGGAGGGGAGAGGGACAAGAAGAAAGACAGAGGGAGGGAGAGGGGAGACTTTATACCCCTTGTGCCGGACCCCTCCTCTTCTAACTGTAAAGGGAAACCCCCTCACAGCTACGCCACTCTCATTGCCATGGCAATAGCAGCTGCACCTGAGAGGAAGTTGAGTCTGAATGACATCTATACCTGGATCAGTGACACTTTTCCTTATTACAGCCGAGCAGGCCGTGGATGGAAGGTAAGCTTGAATAGTATTAATTATATTACTCAAGTATGAATATTTTAAAAGTGATTTTAATATTATTTGCATCACCAACTAATACAGAGAGAGTGCTGTTGTCTTATTGGCTGACTTATATCATCATGTAACTTTGTGTCCTTAACAGAACTCCATTCGGCATAATCTGTCCCTTAATAAATGCTTCAGAAAAGTCCCTCGGCCACAGAATGACCCTGGCAAGGTGAATTTTTTTAATGTTACTAGGATGTAAGCATACAAGTACTTTAGTCAGAGTTAACATCATGCGAGATGGATAGATGATTGGTTAAACGCATGTGAAGCTGAGAACCTGGTGTACTGTATGTCTAGGGTTCCTATTGGACAATGGACGGACCTGCAGAGGTCAATCAAGTGAGGGCGCCCAAACGTCCCTATCCAGAAGAGGAAGAGGAGCGGCTGGATGTATGTCACACACTCACTCGATACCATCAAACCTACATTGCCAAAATGCCAAATAATAACAAGTGTAAACAAATGACATAAAGTACTTTTCACTGAAGGACAAGAAATTTAGTGTTTCCATTTTGAGACATGTCAGAAGTTACACTTTATTGTACATTACTACACTTTTATTTTTATCCGACAAAGGTGATTGCTAATTACATGTACTGATTTTACTTCTGGTCACCCAGGTCTATGTTGATATACCACAGTCTGTTTTAAAGGATCAGTTCACCCAAAAACCAAATAACCAAAACAAAAGAACAACCCCAAAACAAAACATATCTTTTTATTATCTCTAGTGGTAATTTTGGTTTTATTTGTCCAAGTTTTGAGGTGCAGTTCATATACAGTATCTGTCTCTGAGATTTCACAGGGGAATGGAATTTCATTTGTGTTCACAATAATGCAAAAAAAAAAAAATTAAACCTCAGCTTGTGTTTAAAGAAACAATGTCCCCATTTTACTCCGGATAATCCACAGAATATGCTCTCAAAAGCAAATATTCCTTATAAAAACATGACAGCATGATGTGTGGGTTATTTGCCATTCGCCTTCATTGAACTGGAATGTGAAATCTGAGAAATCGGTATCTTAAAAAACTGGAAAAACAAACAAAAGTTATCTGCATGTCTGAATGTAAATATTAGAATGAACTGACCCTTTAATGTAGGACTTTTGTGAAGTGTTTGTACATTTGCTAGTGCTAGCACTTTTACCTTGACAATTATTTCATTACTTTTCCAAACATTGCCCTGTTACAGGTTCCTCAAGCACCAGAGAGGGGACCCTCCCCTCATCACCCACAACCAACCTCCCACACAGACCATCAGCTTCTTAAGGCAGAGCCACTGGGTACCATCCAGCAACAATCGCCCCATCCTGTCTCCCTCTCTCCTCCTCCATGCAAGGTGAAGTCACTTCCTCCCCCCTTTTCCCCCTACAGCCTAGTTTTCTGAGCATTTTTCTTAAAAAACAGCACCTTATATAACATTTTGTCTTTTCTCTTCACAGCAACAGTCCCCCTACATGCCATCTCCCGTCTCCAATCTCCCTGTCCCTCATCAATCTGTCTCTCCTGCAGCAGGGCTCCCACCTGCTGCCCCCATGTCCTCTATCAACTCTTTCCCTCCTCCACATCCACCCGGTCCCATTTTTTCCAACCCCACTGTCTCCTCTACACCTCTGCCTGTTATCAATATTTCTACAGATGCTACTCTGTCCTTTCCTGCTAATTCAAGGCCTGAATCTGTTTCCACTTTCTCTGGTGTTTCGAACTCTGTGCCGGTGCCTGGTTGCGCCGTGTCGGGACACACTCACTCCTCTGCATCTGTCGCCCTTCCCTCCACTGTCCCTTCATCTGTCGCTGCCCCTCCTGTCTCATTAAACTCCTTTGGTGATCTCCCACTCCGTTTCACCTTCGATGAGCTGAACTTGCCAGACTTGTACGCATCTTTCAAGTCTCTCGTTAAGACTATGCGGGAGAGAGGGGGCTCACAGTGTAAGTACTGAGTGGATTTAAAGGATAGGTTCACAATTTTTCAAGGCTGTTATAAAGAGTCAGAGATAAACTTTTGAATACATATATGAAAAAAACAACAAAAAGACTGTGGATTTTGTCCCCATCACTTGAAGTTGCATTTGAAGAGGATCTTTTAACCAGCCAGTATGAACAGGACAAATGATTACAGTGTGGACATCCTGTTACAATGTCTATGTTGAGCACCTAGCTGTTGTTTTAAGATAGACTTGAAAAATTGTGAACCTGTCCATTAAGTGTATTCTGTGTGCATTAATTATTCTTTATAAATACAAACATCTTAAATAAGTAATGTCTTTTCTCTCTAGCGGATGCTGCTCCCTTGGCTGTGCTGAGCAGCGACATTACTCCACTCCACACTCCAACTCTGCTGCCAATATCTCCTCACCCTGCAGCTGCACCATCTGTAACTGCCCAACCTGCAGTTGCCCCACCTGCCGCTGCACCACCTGTAACTGCCCCACCTGCAGCTGCACCGCCTGCAACTGCACCGCCTGTAGCTGCACCGCCTGTAGCTGCGCACCCTCCTGACACAGATCGCCTTTCACAATGCAGTGAGTCTCATGTGATCTTCTCATAAACAAATGTGCTTGAATTGTATTCAAACAAGCAACATAACACAGGAATGTTCAATGTTAAATGTAAAGTCTAATGTTACCTTCCTCCCACTCACCTTAGCTGTGCCAGCTGACTGGTTCAGTAATCCAGATTCTCTGAAGGAGAGCTTCCGCATCGCCAGCAATCTAGACTGGGCAAACATAGACCTCACTGGTCACCCAGGTCTGTGCTGTTTACAACAGTCTTGTTTAAAGGGTCAGTTCACCTAAATGACAAATAAACAATCTTTTTTTTTTTTTTTACTTATCTCTGGGGATAATTTGGGTTTTATCTGCTGAGGTTTTGAAATATTTGTTTCTGTGATTTCTTCCTCCACTCTAACAAACTGTAAGTGAACAGAATGTAGCAACATGTCATTCCACAAACCATATATTCTGGATAATCTACAGATTGTTGTGTAAACAGAGAACTAACTGGCAACTATTTTGATAATAATTAAATCAATATTATATTATATTATATAAATTATAAATCATTTAATTTTCTCTAAGTAAAAAAACAACAACAAATACTTTCTGGTTCTTGCTTCTCAAATATGAATTTGTGACACTTTTCTTTATCTGATAGTAAAAGAATGTCTTTAGGTTTTGGATTGATGGTCAGATAAAGAAAATATTTTAAAAATGTCAACTTGAGCTCTTTTGCTCATAGCCAACGATCGATGAAACAATGAAATTAAGTATCGGCTACAGCCCTAATGAGGACTCTGTTTATAAAATGACTTGCTGTCAAATTTGTTTAATGTCATTTTTTAATGCTGTGATCTCTACAAATGAAATTCTATTCACTGTCATTGCGTTGAGTTGAAGGAAGAAATCTCAGAACCTTTTCAGACAAAACCAAAACTATCTGCAGACTATAGATAAGAGTAAAATACATTTTTTTGTCATTTAGGTGAACTGACCCTTTAAGATGTTTGTCTTTTATACCTACTGTAACAGCTTCTATTAACATTTTACCAACCAGAATGTATAGTTGGTGGCAGCTAATGAGACATTAAATGAGAAATCTGTATTTTTAAATTTTACTAAGGGGCTTTGGCTCCCATGATAAGTTCTTTCTAAAAGGTCACAGAGCATTATGGACTGAAAACATTCGTGCAGTGATGTGCCAACCTCTAAACATTTCCCTTATTTTCTGTTGCCAGACCTGCTGGAGAGCATGCGTCAGGCGGAGCTCTGTGACTGGGCACTGGACCCGGCACTCTTTACTTCCCTCTGTGATTCCCTGAACCGCTTCTTCACTCAGAGAGGCATGATCAATTCTGGGAATAACTCCCCGCTGGCCCTCGGCGTTCCTCACTCCTTACAGGTCCCACCGTTCTCCCCCAATCCACCTCCCACTCTCGCCAGCCTCACCCACCCCTCACCCCTCCCGTACTCTCCCACAGTATCCCCTGCCAATGGAGCACAGCTGCCACGGAGGCCTCTGCACATGCAGGGACACGGCCTCCAGAGACCCCAGATGACACAGCCTGCAAACACAGCTGGTAAGTAACTTAGTGGAAGGCTGTTCTGGAGTTTCTAAGCGGTTTCCTTAAACTGTAAATGCAGCCAGACTTCTATAAAGCAGAAGTTATTTAAAAAAAGAAAGAAATTGTTTTTTAATATTGCCTCACTTCCTTTTAGTTGTAGGCTGAACTAATCCATGTTTCTCTTTGCATTTCAGCTGGGATCCAGCCTCAAACTATGGCACCGCGACACCGCCCCCCATTAAAGAGTCTCCACAGCAACAGCGAGGAGATCCAGGACGACTTTGACTGGGATTCTCTACTCGCTTGACTCTCTTTTGCTGTCTGCTGGAGAAAAGACATCAGAACTTTTCAGAGAAATGTGACTCTTCACAGCCGTCTACACTAAACTCCATGCAGAGGCTGCCTCACTGACCTGCATTTTGAAGCTTCTCTGACAGCAAGTTTGGGATCAAGTTTGTCACATATGACTGAATGTTGTATTCTGAGGTTAAATTTTTTTTCTTTTTTTATCACCTTCATTCAAATTCATATGCTGTAATCGCTTTTGTTTTGCTTATATTCTGCAGGTAATTGGCAGGGTGCTGTTTTCTGTTGGATTGTAGATTTATAAAGATGTTCACCAAAGAAAATAAAAATGTAAATTTATTCTCGTCACATTATTGTACTCAGTAAAGATTTCATATACGGGCAGCATGAAACAAGCCATACACACATCCTGTGTTCTTTTTTTGTTTATTTTTTTTTTTTATTTCATAAATTTCTTTAATTTTTTTTCCATTTTACTTTTCAAATGTGAATGTTCACAGTCAACACCACACAAAGTTCAACCTTACCCGATAAAAGAGATTTTTTCTTGTTGATATAAAATAACAAATTCATCAAACTAAATTAAAAGAACAGCATGGAGCATGTCATCAAGTCCCTGTTTTTTTTTCTTCTTTCATTCACTGAAATAATTGTCTCTCTCTCTCTTTTTTTTTTTTTAAAGAAGCATCAGTAGCTCTCCCTCCCCACAGGAAAGAGGGATGAAACACAAGGACAGTGGTGCTCTAGGAGACCTGTTCACCAGGGATCCCGTATGAAAAGTGTGATTGAAAAATTCTAATGCTTCTGATTAACAAAACAAAAAAAAAAGCGTGAAATAAGATTGGCAGAAAAATGTGTGACCCTTATAATACCTCATTTGAAATCCCAACATTACACAGTATTAATACAAGTGACAATTTTGAAAAAACAAAAATAATCGATGTCATTTCTTCCTTTCCGAGTCACTGAAATAAGATCAAACGCAGGAAAAATGGAGACAGATTGATACATATACACAGAAACAGGCGGTTGCACTATTCCATACTTGCACACTCACAGATGAGCATTCATAATCTCGTTCACACGTTGCTACACACACACACACATTCATCCCATCATTTCCCCCCCCCATGTCAGAGCTCTCTTTAATTTTCTACAATAAATCAAGAAGAAAAAAAAATAAGCATTTGATTTAAATGGCATCGTCGTGTTTGATTTTCCTTGTTTATTTGTTCCCAAAAATTGGAAAAAAATAATAAATTACATTTAACATTAAATTATATTAAAAGTGAAATAGTTGAAACAATTTGACCACATTGTGCCTGAAATGTTTATGCAGGTTTTTCAGTCCATCTCTCAGTCTGGAGTTCGTTAAAAATCATCCTTCATGCACTCGTTTCATTTCAGTGATTCAGTGTTTGTCTTCATTCTAGAGGGAGGAAAGAGGAAGTGGCAGGTGCGACAGTTTCTCTGCTCAGTTTGTTAGTGGCTATTTCCCCTCTCCCTCCATCTTTCTCTCAGTGCGATAATATTAGAATATAGCAGACTGACACTTCTGAAAATGCTTCCTGCTCTCACAGACTTACCTTCATCTCAGACAGGACTGAAAAAAAAAAAAACACAACATGAAGAACGATACAGAATGAAACAGAATTAAAACAAAATAAATAGATCTCTATTTCCCAACCAAAAATATCCCATACTGAAATGAAAGGAAATAAATGTGGAAAAATTACTCTAATGTAATGTTTTTGAAGGAAAAGATAAACATAATTTTTGATTTTTTTTTTTTTTTTCTTTAAATATAGAGATGTAGACATTTTTCTTTTTGGACACAAACTGTGTTGAGGGGGGATGAATAAAGGGGGCAGCAGGTTTGACAGGAGGTGGAAACAGGTGAGCGAAGTAGTGGTGACACTTCCTCAAAGAAGAAAAGGATTGGTGCTTGCTCCCGTCGTTCCTCCGCCTCCCACTGGTCCTCCTGCCCCCATCACTCCTCCTGTTCCAGTGGACCCACCCAAAATCAGCTGAGGAGGAGGTGCCCCTCCAGGACCCAACATAGTCGAGCCTGGGGGTGCCATAGGCGAGAGCCCGCTGTAGGGCATGCCCATGGGGCTGGCCTGCATCATGCCCATGCCCATTCCTGGAGCCCCCATGCCCACACTCATTGGCCCCATGCCCATTCCTGGTGGCACCATGCCCAGCATGGGATTAGGAGGCACAGGACTGGTGCGAAGGCCGCTCAGGCCAAGTGATGAGGGCTGAGGTGAGATGGAGGTCATAGGCGGGGCCACACCAAAAGGGTTGGAGGAGGCAGGTGTTGGAGAAACCCCCCTACTGGAAATGGTGCTGCCTGGAGTCACTGCCATGCCAGGAGCAGGAGATGAACCTGAGGGCCACAGAGATGAAAGCAAAAACCTTGTCACAGATGAGTCATTTGAGACTATCTAAAGTTTTTTACTTGCACGTTTTTCTGTAAGTATACATAATTTTTTACGTTCCAAAACTGCCAATATTTTAGTCTGTCTAATCAGTGACCTTAACGGACTCAGTATTTTCTTGTTGGGGACTATTTCCAGCTGTGATTTTATACACATCCGGTGCTTTCGTCAGTATTAACAGTATTGTGTATGTGAGATTAACCCCAAATAACATGCAGTGCTCACATCCATTATAATAAAGGGAAATGTCAATCAGAGCAACAGTTTGGCTCATTGATGTGTTTTTTAATAGTTTATGCACAACCATGGAGGTTTGTGGCAAAGACAAATGATATATCAGGCTTTGTCTACACAGGAGATGCTTGTTAGTAGGATCAATTCCTTGTTAATTTTGGCATTTGAGTGTTGAGATTTGTTGACAATCAGAAAAATATAAAATATTGCCCACCTTTTATCCTTCAAAAAAAAAAAAAGTCTTTTCATCTGCATTTTTCAATTATTATTAAATTTGACTGTGAATATGAACATTGCTGATAACGACGTCATAAACTTTATGTGAACCTACATGGCTCTACCTGAAAGTGCAAGACTGAGCTCGCCTTTCTGTCTACAAAAGTAAAGCTGAACTTTACGGCTACTTCTCTCAGATTAGACCTCGTTAAAAAGACCTCTGTAACCAACCTGTGTTCTGGAGGAAGGGGTTGTGTGCTGATGAAGAGGAGATGGAAGGAGGCGGCGGCTGTTTGGGTTTGGGTTTAGATGACACCAAAGAATCAAGATCCACCAGTGCTGCATTGGGGCCGAGGAAGGATTCAGGAGTCTTACGAACAGGAAGTGAGGTACCGAGAGATGAAAGGTCAAAGGGCACCGGTGAGCCCGTGCTGTCACAGCCTGTTGCTGACGACCCTCGTCGCTCAGGATCTCCTAAGAAGAGGAAATGAACGTCAGTCACAGACACTGAATAAAAAATGTTTCCTAATAAACCACAATATAAAAACAGCACTACCACACATACTTTGGGAGGATGAAATGTAGGACAAGACAACTGTTCTGTGTGCATGCATTTGAAAAATCCGTATAAACTATGAAAAATCCCCACAAAACGTGTGCACCTGTACCTCAGTTTTCATGAGAGTCCATGTAGCTTTAAGTGTGAATGTACCTGTGCCGTTAGTGTGTTTGGCGGTGCCACTCCAGATGTCGGAGGTGATAGGGTCAGAGGCAGGGACAGGCCCGTCCCTTGCCCAGGGGTCTACTGGCCCCCCCGAGGAGGAAGTGCTGGGAGGCACTGGGGGGCCCCAGGGATCGGCACTTGGGGGGGTCACAGCTACAGGGGAGGGGAGGAGACGCAGGGGAGGGGAGGGTTAACACAACACATTACAGGTACAGTCCACAGTAAGGAGGGAGCAGGAAGCTGGGCTGGGTTCCAACACAGGTGTTTCTCTCCTTGACCTCTCCAATGCCACTAACTGGACAAGTGGGGACAGGTGAAAGCAGATTTTCTGTGGCCTCTCCGCCATGTTACTTTCACCTACTTGGTATCTGAAGCTCAGTGGAGGTAAAGGAGAGATAACAAGATGCTACCTTACACATTAGAGAGGCACAAAAGGGCAAGAGAAGAGAGAGCTCTGGTTGAGACACAGCCACAGTCAGTCCTGAGTAGAAACAAGAGGATAAAAATCCCTGATTTAGACACAGAGGGAAAATGGATTTAGCATGCCTGCTTTCCTCATTACAAACTGAAAGCATGTGAGTGAATGAGAAGATATGACAGCATGGTGACATGATAGAAAATATAACACGTCTGTTATGTAGACAGGAAATGGAACGGTGGTGTGAAGAGGAGTAAAGGTCGAGAAGTCTTCAGATCCTCTTTCATCCACTGAGCAGGACACGCTTCTCTTTTGATACTCAGTCACAGGCACACTCCCACAGACCTGACCTGACCTGAGAGGCAATGCGTGAGCACAATTGGTGCTGCTTACCTGAGCTTCCCCAGGGGTCGACGTTGTTAACTTTGTTGGACGTCTCTCCCCAGGGGTCTGGAGGAGGGGCTATTGTGGGTGGGGCTCCCCCACCCCAAGGGTCAGAGCTTGTAGGGGATGTGGGTGATGCTACCCCCCATGGGTCTGTGGAGGTTGTGCCCCACGGGCCGGAGGCAGGGGCAGGAGCAGGTGCAGGAACTGTGGGTGGAGGGGAGGGCCCGGCAGAGCCAACAGTGGCAGCAGCACCAGCAGCAGCAGCACCAGCAGCAGGAGCCCCCCAGGGGTCCACGGCACTCAGCTCCATCAGAGCACTCTGAATGAGACAATTTATCATAGATTACAACATACAGCTGAAAAATCTGAGGACACAATCTGCACATATGCTGAGGTTAGACTACGTATAAAGAGGAAATGCATAAAACTGAGAAGGAGGAAATGGAGAGAAAAAACAGACCAAGTCAAAATAAGACATCAAAGCAATCAATCAGTTCTTAGTTCCCCATCTATGCAAATGTTAATGTAACTTGATAAAACTGACAGAATAAACACTGTAGGGTTTTAATCTGAATATTTTTAAATAATTATCTATCCTAGATAAATGATAAGTGAGTTGCTGTGACATAACCTGCACTATATACACAAGTGTATACACTTACACCCCATTTGTGGTTTGAGGGCCATCTGCGTGTATCACAGAGACAGTTTCTGCAGAGCTTTCAGGCACTCGATCAAGCATGAATTAAGCTATTAAGCTATCAAGTTCATCAAGTCAATTACTGACTCCAATATTCTCACAGTATAAAATGTCAATTACATCTATAACAATCAAACATAAGCGAGAAGGAATTTCATCCAGTATTCATGATCAATGGATCCTAAATTATAAACTCACACAACTGATGAAATACATCAAATGGATATTTGACTTGTCTAGTTTTATAATAATAAAACTTTTTTAAATTTTTTATATAGCACCTTTCATAACATAAAATGCAACTCATTTATAGACAAATATAAATCCACGGATTGTGGATTTGGACACGCAATGTTCAACAGGTTTTTACATGGGGACAAGTTTTACAAGGAGAGGAGTCGTAATTCAATAATTATCAGAAACTCTGATGTGAAAAGTGATTTGTTTGTTATAAATTGGCCAGATCAGTAATTTGTATGGACTGTGAGCTCCTGCTCCAATAAAGATTCAGCGTCTGGTTTATTTCACTGAACATGCCGTCTGTATTAATTTATCAACACTACTAATTTAACCTTTTTAATGATTAATTTCCAAAATTGTGGCTGATTTCATGGAACAGACTTAAATAACCACTAATACAATACTCAAGTGCACATAAGTAGAACTGAGACAGTGAGAGATATATAGACAGATTTTACACACATCCTCTGGCTTCAGCTTCTCCCTCTTGCTCTCCTCGATGGCCATCTGGAGTCTCAGGTCATCACCTCTACGCAGTCGCTCCTCCTGCAAATCACACACACTGTGATGTCAGCAACATGAGACACACAACCTTGGGAAGCTCACCAAAAGGCATAGATTCAGGATCAGTTTACAATTCTGCAACTGAAGTCCGAATTGGTGGTGTTGGTGACAGAAAACCTGACCTTTAATTGTTACCTACAGTCAACAGATAATTAAGGCAAATCGACCAGTCCCCCCACTACTTGCAAGAGTTTGCAATTTTGTCTGATTCCTACAGTGCTTCTGCAAAAAGAACGCTTCTATCTTTTAGTGCACTTCCTAGAAAATAAGCTAATTCAGAGCTGCTGTCACAAGGCTACTTAAAATAAAAAAGGAAGAACAGTAGAAGCGTTGCTGCAGGACGTTTTACACATGGATGGGATGTGACTCCCTCAACATAAACAGAATACTGAGGTTTAAATTCGGGTTTCAACAAACAGCAGCACTTTAGAGGCGTGGTACAGCTGTAAAAGCAGCTGTGGTTGGTGTGCTTGCTGACACATGTTGCCATTATGAATATTCCATGGAAACTGCTGGTATTTATCTGTTTGTGGTGTGCTCGTTGTTTACTTGCTCACAACAGAGTAGGTTCAAGTATTTTAGCTGAGTGCAGTGGAGCTTCATCTAACCAACCTGAAGCACAGCAAGTCAAAGTAGAAAAAAAAAAAAGGAGGGAAACGTACTGGGCTTTATTGAACAATTACCCACCGATCTTTAAAAAATTCATTGATCAGTGCTGATAGAGATCTTGGGGATCAACTCAGGACATCCCTACTTACTTGACACCTTTTGTCATACCTCACTGTGAAGAAGATTGACTGTCAAAAGCACAATACTGACTAATGCGTGAGGAAACAAGCGGTTTCTGCTAGAGAACAGTCTTATGCTTGATGCCACCAAGTCAAAATAACACCATTAAACTTTAAAAACCCTGCATAGACTAAACCAGTCAAGCGACAGAGCAGGTTCAGCAATCTAACCACTCCCACAGTAATGAAGTTTTGCACTCAGTGAACACAGTACAAAGAAGTAACAACAGGATATTGGTAAACAGTAAAGAAAAGAGTGTATTTCAAATCAAGACTACAGTTAAATGCATGCTGTCAGAGAAGGTAACAGAGAGGAAAGATTAAGAATAAAACTATTAAGTGTTGAATTTAGTCAATTATGATTAATATTTGCCAATGCCATGCAAATTCAACAATTCAATTAAAGTTAATCAATTTCTTGGGTGCTCTCTATTGTGCATTTTTTAATACATCTCAACAAGGATTTGAAAAGCACCTACATAGTGCACTTTATTTCAGTGCAAGCGCTACAAAACAATGTGCCACTGTGCAGCAAATGAAATTATCTCAATAGTATTACTGCAGTCGGATGCAAATTTGTTTCTCGAGGTAAATGACACATGACAAATATGAACATAAATTCATCTTCTTGATTGATGAATCGTTGATGTGTGTTTGAGAAATTCCAATTGACAGACAGACAGATAGTTAATGACTGGCTGGCCAGTCAGCTGGGCACACTTTCTGCCCCTGACCTTTTGGAGCATCTCTTTGCTGAGTGTGATTGCATAGCGGAGCTCAGCGTCCTCCAGAGGGTCCGCGTTTGTCTGGGGGGGGGGGTTACATGGTGAGAGCAAAGCTAGGTGTATGCATTGAATAATATCAGTAATATCCCTCTGTGTACAAAGGTGCTGCAACAGATTTAAACTGCAAAGTTAGATACAGTTACACTCCTGCAGTTAGTAGTCATATAACTGTGCTTTAGCCTCCCTCCAATAGGCTGCTTCGTGTTACCTGCTCTGCCTCTTCTTTACTCATGGCCAAAGCCAGCTGGAGCTGCAGGTCCTCCTCTCCAGAGCTCTGTGGCCAGGCCTGCTCAGGGTCTGCCCCTCCAGAGTGAGAGCCCATTGACAGGCTGCCCCCCAGGCTTGGTGCCGAGGGAGCTGAGGAGGCTGGGACAGAAACAAATATGCACAGATGAGAGTCAGTCTCAGGTTATTAACTAATCAGAACTTCATGCCGTGAGCCAACTCGTTTTTCAAAACTATCAGTTTGAACGCTGGTTAAAGCAGCCGTCTCACCACTGGAGGTCTGTGCCATCTTCTCTTTGGTTTTGAGGGCGTGGATCCTCTCCTCTCTTAGTCTCTCTTCATCTTTCAGCAGTGTCACTAGCTGTTTGGCTTTCTCCCGCACATTCACCCCCTGGAAAAATACAAGTACAAACACACAATGTGTGCTCAGTATAATGCTTTTAACGTCAAATATCACAAAAATGGACATAAACTTAATTACAAATTAAGTTTGTTACACTGCACCTCTGATTGTTAGTGTAACAACTTGTAAACTTGGCACAGTTTCAGCTATCACCATCCCATAAAAAACTTTTACGACTGGCTTTGTAAGTTTGCACAAGAGGTTGGAAACACTTTGTGGAGTGCACGCATACTTCAAACAAGCCTCTTGTGGTTCATTCAAGGACATTTTACAAAGGTGGACCTTACTCACTAATCACTTTAACTTTTGTGTCTATACAGCTTTGTGGGCACGGGTGTGTTTGTGTACCTGGTCCTTTCCGTCCCTGTCTATATACTGGAAATCCTTGAGGGTCTGGACTGCGTATATGTTCTCTCGGCACTGTTGGGCAACACGTTCTGAACCCGTCTTGATCAGATACTCCATAAGAGTCATTGCCTGGTGAAAATACAAAACAATCATCAACTGTGGAAAGTTCTGGAATAATTGAGGTAATAAAAGAGTCCATATTAAAGCAGTAAACAAGGTAGAATCTATCCTTATCAGTTTCATCATCCCTTAACACCCAAATACACACTAGAGCTGCTATGATTAGTCGATTAGTGGGTCAATAGAAGATAAATCAGAAAATATTTTGAAAGCTAAATTACTGTTTGTCATTTTTCAAGAAAAAAACGACAAAAACAAGCTTCTTAAATGTGATGATTTAATACATTTCTTTGTCGAACATGATGGTAAACTGAATATCTTTGGGTTTTTTTTAATTGTTAGTAAGACAAAATAAGACATTTGAAGACTTGGCTTCACCTCATCAAGAAAATTATCAGTAGATTAATTGATAATTAAAAATAATCATTAGCTGCAGCCTTAATACAAACAGTTAGAGTCTCACAAAATTACAATGTGAGAAAACTAATTACTACAAAAACAGAAAAATTACATAGCAAAATAAACGGTATAATCTATGCACTTACTAAACCAAGAATATTTGATGTTGGATTATTATTAACACTGCAAGAGATCGTATTGTAATAATGATGTAGCAAAAATGTGATGAGAGAACATGTTGAATACTTATGTTTACTTGTGATATCAGGACACTGTATTAATTTTTATTTATTGTGATATATTGTCACAACAAACCTTGTACACATGTCTCCAGTTCTTGCCGTGGTCATTGAGGCGCTTCCACACCATGCTCATGATTTCTGAGAAGGCCACAACATTGTAGGTCAGATCAGCTATCTCTGACATCAAAGAGCTGCTGGGGCCCCATGGGTCATTGGACGTCGCCTCTCTAACCTGAACAACGGTAAAAAACACACAGCAAAGGGACAAACTTCAATTAATCACTACCCCAAACTGTCTGTGATAAGGATAATTTTGATCCATTTACTGTTCTGAGTAACAAACTGCAAACTGTATTAGGACACAAGCTGGAGACAGGCAAAAATAACGAATGGATTATATGATCAGATTAGCTCATATTGTGTACCATGAGAGGAAAGAGTGAGGAGGTTGCTTTAAAAAAATATTAGATTATCAGCAGTGATATAATGTCATCTGTGCTACAGAGACAAATGGGGCTACTCTTAAATCATGGACACACGGGGGGAGGGGAGGGTGTGGATGTAAACGTGAGAGGAGAAGAAGAAAAGCCAGATAAGTAGAGAGACACACAACCTTGATTTCAGCCTCTGAATAGTTGTGGACGATGTTCTTTACTTGTCGCCGTAGCGATGAGGTCGACATGGCAACCGGCGGGCCTTCGAGTTCTGTCGCAATCTTGAACAGCAGATGGAGAAGACGGGTTGTAAAACATAAGTTAACACAATACAAAAAACAAACAGTTACCGGGCAAAGGACGTTGATATTTCCAACTCGGACACATTTATAAGACTTAGTTAATACTAATAAAAGAGACGAGCACAAGAAGGATAAAGAGTGAGAAGGGGGAGACGAGAAGACTGGAGGAGGAGATGTAGGCAAGTGTATGAGTGAGTGAAAAAGAGCGGGGGACCTTGAATAGAACAATCAGTGTGATAGATGGTGGTTATACCAGATATCAATCTAAAAATCATGTGGCCACTTGTATCAGCGACAGGAGAGAGACAGCGTCACGCACACCTGTTACACAAGAATGATGCAGAATAAGAGTCTCTCCTCTCGTTGTCCGTTGGTTTTTCTATCTCGTGCGCCACTCATTCACGGAGTGCTGTGTCTCAGTTTGTCTTTTTCTTCCCGTGGCAACATTGGGTCCCAAAAACCACAGGCGCAGGGAGATGAAAACTACGGAAGGAAGATTTGAAGATCAACATTAAAAAAATAAATGCATTTAGAGGTTACAGCTGAACCTCAACGAACATACAAGAACAAGCAACAAACTCCAGAGTAACCATAATAAAATAAGAACAAAGCAGATATTCAGAAAGAAAAAAAAAAAATCACATGATTTGTTGCTGATCCACAAATGGTTGATAGTCAGAGATAGAACATATTTGTTGTACACTTTATCTTACTCATTAAAGTCAAGACTCTTTGACTTTTAATTCTGTCAGAAGACAAAATGAAGGCATTTAATTAGGTGGTACGAACAGACTGAACGGACACACAGACCACAGGGGGAAATTAAAAGCCTCTTGCATTGCTCGTCATACTGTAACAGACTCAGAAATAATTTAATTTGACAAATCTAAATTGTAGCAGTGGGTTTTACATTAGCCGAGCTGGACTGTGCCAAGCGTGTTGGGAATAAAAAAGAAAAACTTCAAGTCCAGATTTTACCATCTCGAATGCAACCGTTCAATAACTGTGTTCACATTTTAAAAATCATTCAAGCTACGTCAACTGTATCACCACTGTAAACTGTCACATTAGTGCCAATTAACAGAAACAGAATTTTTAAAGCCATTCTTACATGCACTCTGCCGTCCCTTAACATAAAACATCACCTTTCTTTAATATATCTAATCTTTAAATTGATCCTATAAATGATAATCCTGAACTTGTGGTGTTCACGTGGATCAAGAGTTTACCAAGACTGGGTCCCAAAAACAGCAGCAACGTGATAAACGACAGTCTTTTTTTTGTGAGACAGGTCATAAGAGTATGGCAAGACTTTTTAAGCTAACAGATGGGCGACAAATATGCAAATGTGAACTCTATAAAGAACTGCGTACAAGGGCACCTCAGAATATAGTTATTCTGCTTCAAGTTATAAAACCTTGAAGCAGTTGAGCTGCAGTAGGAAGAAAAAAAAAAACTTCTTCTTTAACTTCTGTCAACTATTAACATGAGACATGGCTCTACAGTGAGAATATTATCAACAAAACTGAATGATTGACAAACAGGAGAAAAAAAAACCTGTCCGGTGCAACAAATGATTCATTCTGTGGTGCCACATTGATGGCAAAGTCTGAATTTTAACAGAAACATCCTGGCTGTTTGCTTGTGTAATGGCATGCAGAGAATGATTTCATGGGACAATATCGAATCCCTCAGTACCTACTGAGCTTTGTTTGTGTCTGATCGCTTACACAGCAGAGCGACACGGTGCTGCTGACCAGATACATCCTTCCACAGCCAAAATCTCCCCAGTTTTCACACCTTATAGATGTTACTTCAATCCGTGTCACAAAGCAACAGAGGGAGGCAAACTTTCTGAAACTGACATCAAGAGGTAACCCAAGTTATCTACAGACCTAATTTTGCCGTCAGTATATTTAAGAGCTCTCCACATTTACACCAAATCATTATCCAATTATTCTTCTGCCTTTTAAAATGACTAAACACTAATTAGATCACTGCCTGAGTTTGGACATCTCTTTGGATGCACCAAAGGAAAAGATGAGGGGTTGGAGAAAGTTCAGAGGATATTTAAGATCATCTCTAACTTGGCAACTCCCTCGGTTTGCTTCTCTTTAGGGAGGAACTCACTCCTTACTGAGGATGATGATGAAGCCGTCCCACCCACTGCGTGACCATCTCCCTCCACCAGTACTGCTTAGATACGCAACAATGACGGGGAAGTACAAAGATTGACCTCTGAACCATATAATAATAGGCACAAAGATATGAGATTATTTTTTAATTCTTTTATGGATTTATTATTCTTTAGATATGTCAAGAACATACTTGACTCATCCTGTGTAACACATCCAAACTGTTCCCAACTATTTAAAATCAACTTATTCACGACAAATACACCAAGACCATAACTGTCCTGTTTACCTTCCAAGTGCTTTAAACCAGCACAGATACATATAGCGCAGCATACATGTTTATAATTGTAGGTCAGTCAAATATGAGACTGTGTTGCATAACTGACCATGAGGCAACAGTTGCATCAGTCAGTTCAGAGACTCCTGAAGCTCTGTTTCAAAGTTCAGACATGCCAACTAATCTTTGATAAGAGACATGAGTGCATGCCTTTTGTATCTGTGGCTGCTCGCTGACTCGATTATGCTCCACAATCCCTGACACCTTGACCAGAAAAAAAAGTTTATTTACCAACATTATAATTCTGCTGGGAAAAGAAAGTACACACTTAATTAATTTTATCACTAAAAAGGACAGGTTCACACATTTTCAAGTCTGTCTAACAACGACAGTCGGTTGCCCAAATGAGCATTGAAAAAGCATATAGCAATCATACTGGCTATTAAAAGATCTCTTCATAATGTACTTATAATGATCCTTCTTTGCAAAAATGTATTTAAAAGTTCATCTGAAGCTAATATGAAGCTTCAGCCGTCCAAATGAGTCAAATCTAGTAGATATCTTTCAGTGTTACAGTCTTTTGAGGGTGAAAGTCCCTCTTTGTGTTACTATACTTCCACCAGCAGCGGGAATGTGATGCTAAATAGACTGTAAATGTGGCAGATATATACTTCATATGACTAACCCAGACTGCCGAAGTCTCATATAAGCTTCAGATAAACTTTTAAATGTATTTTAGCACAAAATGACTGACTTTGCTCATCACGAACATTGAAAACACTTTTAATAGCCAGTGTGAACCGGAGGAATAATCACAGCAAGGAAAATCTCTTTCAGTGTTCATATGGACACCTGACTGTTGTTTTAAGACACACTTGAAAAACCTATCTTTTAGTAACAGAAAGGCTTTACTTACTTAGATCAGCACATAAACAACTAAGGAAACACAAACAACTGTTGCCAACAAATCACAGTTACACCTAACCTAGTCTGTGATATGTAGCCGGGCTCAATAAGTAGCATTTGAGACATCACAACTAGTTTGTAGCAAATTGTGGCCCAATACTCAACTTCCACAAGTGTGATGTGGAAACATGAAGCCTCCAGTGCACAAACACTGGGAATCATCATTACAATGCAGTAGGAGACAACTCGTGTTTACTTCTGAAATGAAATAAAAAAACATTTGCATATTTATAGATTCTGGATTTGTTGAATAGGAGGAGAAGGAGTAGATGTCATTTAACGAGATAATTGAACTTTTTTGTGTGTGGAAAAACCACATCAGATACACATTATTGATCCAAGCAGAGTGTCTTATACACATCTTAAAACATGTCTGAAGGGGATCTTTCAGTTTAACAATAAGCCAAAGAGTTTCCAGTAAACCATAGCTAATGCCTCCTATCATTTGCACACAGTTGGCGTTGCACAGCTAACATGAAGAAGTTACCTCCACCCAGTTTCACTGAAAACAGATAACGATAACAATCATTACTCAGTCGGACCACTGCAGCCCTTTTTCCCTCCGAGTCACACCTGCCAAGTTATCTAACTAAACCAGCAACCAGTCAAACTTAACGCTGGGTTGTTGTATGTCTAGACACAAGAGTTGATAGGTTAACCCTCACCTTATACAAAAACAGTGTCATCCACAGCAGCGTAGAAACGAGCACGTCTTGGTCACAGAGTTTGTAAAGCAAAAAGCAGGTCGACGAGCAGTTTAAATAAAGTTGATTGATCCAAAACTAACGGCTACTCTCGGCTGCTAGCTCAGATTAGCCACACCAGGGTTTGGGTGAAGTCTGGGTGAAGTATATAAACAGGCGTATTAAGAAGGTATAGCTGGGTACAATTGAGCAGACAAACTATCATTCAACAAACGGTGGTGTCCTCATCTCATCGGTGAATCATATATGAACGGACGTTAATGTTAGCGACTAGCCTGAGTGGTAAAATAAATCACTTGCTGCTGCTGCTGCTGCTAGGAGAGATTAGCTAGCTAGCAGCTAGCTGCTGCTAGTTCGCAACTGGCAACAGGACTGCTAGACTGTACGAGCTTCAACGAGGACACGTCCCTCTTCAGCACAATGCGGGATGTACGCGTTCAAACCACAAGCCAAAATGTCAAAAAAATTATTGACAACACAGCACAATTAATATCCAAATCAAGTGTGTACTGACCCTGTTGTAGCCTGAATGTACGAGGAGATGGCCGAATTTCCGCTTCCGCTCTCGGCTACAGGAAAGACCGCACCCCCGCAGCTTTGTTTTCCTGGGACGGCACACTACTGAATAATTAATTTAACTTTTTTAAACAACGAAAATCAAAAAATTTAAGATCAAAATATATACGAAACAACATATTATTAAAGATCCCCACCAGATATGCTTCAAGATCTATTTAAAATACTACTTTGAGTAATAATTTGTGTCTAATATGGTTTTTCCACCAAAAAGAAAGTTAAATTATCTTTTTAAAATCCTTAAAATTACATCTGCTCCTTCTTCCTCATTAAAAATGGCAGAATATATATAAATACGCAAATATATTTAATTTCAGAAGTTTAACTGTTGGACACAAAATGCCTCCTACTTCACTATAAAGTCTATTCTTTGTGCACCGGAGGCTTCAAGTTTCCACATCACAATTATGTAAATTAAATATTGGACCAGGATTGGCTTCAAATTAGTTGGGACGTCACTAATCATGCTCATAGGCCCATCCATTAAAACTGGATTTTTAATGAGCACAGAGAAACTTTCCACTTGCAGCAGATGAATATGAAAACTTCTGGTGTCAAACTCTGCACAAACATCATTCTGCACAGAGAAGCTGAAAAATTCAACTGAAAGAATAGGAAGAAAAACATATTTGTGAGTGGAGGACAGCTTTAATGTTTATAGCCATCAATGGAAGGACAGAGACATAACTTTTGATTGGCTGTGTGTAAGATCCATTATTTTCATTATCAATTAATCTGTCAATTATTTTCTCAATTACTTGATTTTTTTTTTGGTCCATAAAATGTCAGAAAATGGTAAAACATGTCAGTCACAGTTTCACTGTCTGGTCTGATCGTTTTTATTGTGTCTATCAGGTTTATTCGTCAGTGGTTTCATTGCACTGACTTCATCTGATTGTTTTATTCTGTTTTATGGGTTTTAATATTTTTCATTATTGTCAGCTTGGATTTTTATGTTGCTTGTTTAGTACTTTTATTCTTTTATTGCTGTGTTTTATGTGATTCTTTGCAAAGCACTTTGTAGCTTCGTTTTTGATAAGTGCTATAATAATAAAAATACTATTATTATCTATCAATCTTATTTGTGGATTTTTTTTTATTGTACATACAGCTGCCTGGTGTGTTTTTTTAAAAATCTTTTTGTTTGTTTTTAAGTCCTTTTGTCTGCTGTATTTTGTATCCATTTGTTTGTTTATATGTTATTATGTCATTGTGTTGTGTGTACAACGAGCTGCTCCAAGCAAATTGCCCCCAGTAGTTAAAGTTGTTTGTATTGTATTGTAAGGTGATGTCCTCAAATGTCTTGTTTTGTCCCAACCAACAGTCCACAACCCAAAGATATTCAGTTTCACTGTCATAGAAATAGAAAAAGGGAAAATATTCGAGAAGCTTTTGAGAAGCTGGAATCAGAGAGAAGCTGGAATCAGAGATTTTGGACACGTTTTTCTTAAAAAATGACTCCCAACAATTAATCAATTATCAAAATAGTTGGTGGTTGTTTAATAGTTGGTAACTAATCGATTAATCGACAAATCGCTATAATTCTGGCTGTGTGATTGCTTGGTCAAATTAATTAATTGTTCAAATGACACTTTTTTTTTTTTTTTTGCATACTAGTTCCACAGATCCATCAGGGATCAAATAAACATCTTGATTGGGTTTATAGCTACATCCACTTGAAAAGTAACTAAGTACATTTACTGAAGTACTGTACAATTTTGAGGTACATTCACCAAAAATCCCAAAGCTGAAAACATATTTGTGCATCTGAACTTTGTTTTTTCTTCTTTCCTCTCCCATTAATCATCCCTCAGACCCCTCAGATTTATCTGGTGACCTATTGGAAGGCCCTAGGTTGGGAACCACTGGACTAAACTAGCTAACTGTATATAAAGTAGTTGAAACTAGCTCCACCTCCAGCAGCTACAACAGTAACATGCTGCTTGCACACTGATGCTTTATTATTAATAATCTATTGATGTCATATATAATAATATATATGAGTCAGAGGATGAAATCACTACCATGTGTTGCTGCAAATAGTTGTTCACTTTTACGTAAGTAGGATTTTTCATGCAGAGCTTTTTACATTGTATTTTTACATTGCTGTATTGGTACTTTTACTGAAGTAAAGGATCTGAACACTTCTTCCAACACTGAGAAGAATATTGTAGCTTCTTGAGGTGGATGAGAAGACAACAATACATATATATCATAGTGATTAGAGACAGTGAGATAATATAGGCAAAACCTGGTTCTGTAACTTACTGTAATACTTTATTTTAAAGGTCTCTTAACTTTATATTAATCTCCTGAAAAGTTTCTGAGAAATTTCCAGGTATTTAATGGTTCATTTTTAGGACATTTTACAGACAGGCTGGCATAATTTGGTACAAATTATTTTAAAAATGGAAAAAAAAAGTCTGTTGTCCTCTGTAATGCAATAGCACACACTGTCCACAGAGAGGCACCATTGGACTAACTTTACCTTCAAACCAGAACAGCTTCTCTCAAAGTCGCCTGTGTGTGGAACCATAAATAATACACATAAGCCCTGTAGATCAGAACAACACAGTAACAGCTGGCATGCATGTGTGTTACAAGCGCCCCTTTTATCCTTCATCTCTTAATCCTTTCATCTTTGCCTTCTCTTCAGGGAGGAGTGGGCTGAAGAAAACAGAAGAAAACATTGCAGCATGACTCAAGCAAACTATATAACTAATGCACTGCTGCACCGCTTTGGAAACACTAATCTCATACCGCTAAGGAAAAAAAAGCAGGAGATTATAACAAGCATAAAAGCTATTTTGACAGGTGCTGTTCCACTGTTATGTCACAGAGACACTATATTTCCTTCACACTCACCCCAGTTACAACATCGTGGCTCTGTTTCAAAATTTAGTACTTCAACAGACCTAAGGAGTAACAGTTGCACAAACAACTGAAATCGCTTGAAAATTAAACAAGCTCAGAACTGTTAGCATCAAGGTCCCTATAAGAACACAAAGTCAGTGATTTCCAGTCTTATATTAACTCACTCACACTTCTAAATCTCTGGGTAAATAACTCCATGTCTGTTGTACTGATACGTCTTAATTATTGGTTTTTGCATGTAAATGAACTTCATTAGTTTTAGGTTAAAATATGTGATTCAGATATTTGAAGAACAGTAAGAAGGTGCTAAATAATGAATGAGAACATAATCTTGAGAAAGTTTGAAGCCAGTGCTGGTCCAAATATTATGCATCATCTTGAAACTAAAGCAACACTCTCCACATAATGCTTCTTGTGCCTCCATTTTCCTTCATTCATCAGTTTTTTGTGATATATCCTATTATCTACAACAACACTGAGAGACTGTGGGTTGCATTGATAACTTTACGCTGCACATTATAGAATTACGCCGAAGTTGCAATTTGCAGGCAACTTTCATTCAGGTGACATACATGAGTAATTATGTTATTGGCACAGTTCACATTGTTTAAACTCTCTGACAAGTTTCCCAAACTGTTGCGTTGTTAAAGTGCTTAATCTTCTCGTTAAATCTGTGTTACTTCATTCATTGCACCATTCTCATAACACGTACCAGAATTGAAACATTAGGGGAAGTGTACAGAAATAGCACTAATGCGTTTAGTCAATGTAAACAAATAAGACATTCTGTTATGAAATATTTTGTCATGTTTCTTTTTTTAAAAGAGTTAAAAGAGATGATAAAAGTCTTGCAGTCCACTCTCATTATTATGTATCATGTTTGTTGTACACCAGATTTGTATATATCTCTATCTAGAAGCGAGAGTTGGGAAAGAGGACCATCTCTTGTGTAAGCATTTTCCCTGGTCAAAAGCGCTCAAAATACAGAAGTGTAACCAAATAGCAAAGACATTCATTATGTAACTTGCTAGGAACTGTCAGCAAAGATGTCCGGATCCTGTGCTCTTGTGCCTCTGCACACCAGAAGGATACATTTGTGTGCATTGTCTCTGCATTGTGCATGTGTGTATGTGTGTGTGTGTGTGTGTGTGTGTGTGTGTGCGTGCATGTGATTTGTATTTGTGAATGAAAGAGAAACCCTCTTAGTAAAAGTGATGAAAGTTGTGTTTTGGTGGTGGAGTGGCGAAGGTTGTCACAGCAGGGGCCAAAGGACCCTATGGTGCAAGTACAAACATGGAAGTACATGTTGGTCTTGACCGGTCGCAACACAGCAGTGGTAGTAACTTGAGCGGGGGATTGGCCGTTGTGATAGCAGTGAGTGTTTGTGTTACATAACACAGCCATTGAGCCAGTAGCATTAATAGTCCTGTAGTATGTAGTACCAAGGGAAATCTATCTGAGTAGACAGAAAGAGGAGGAGGGTGTCAAGGGAACTGGTGAAGAGGTCTGACCTACAGTTGGCACTGAGTAAGAAACAGTGCTGGCATGTAGACAGGAAGGTACAGAATGAAGCTGTTTTTAAGGCAAAGTTTCAGCTGTTAGTCATGTCAGTTTGTGATGATAGGCAATAATATGCAACTGGAAAGACATAAAGGGAGATGGAGTTTATGACAATAGTCAGATGACCGGGAAAAAGTTGTTGTTGATGGTAATAAAAGAACAGAAAGATTCACTGAGAAGTTGAGTGTCGTCATGGGAGGTGAAATAAATCTCATGTATTTCATACATTGTTGTGGTTCCTGACAGGAATGCAATACAGGGAGAGAGGACAGTGATACTGGTCAATAAAAGGGTCCACAAGTTGCACACTTGACTGTACCCTGTAATCCCAGTAAGATGCAGGGATCACGGATACAATCCGTTGGCCTATTCCGATCATTCCAGCATACCTGTTGATTAGATGAGGAATCCTTCACTGTGGGGGGAATTCACTGACTCAGACTGACTGAGAGGGTGAGAAAGAGAGAGAGATGGGGGAGGAGAGGGGGGCGTCTTTGGGTAGAAACTGAATGACAGCTGAGGAGAGGGGAGGAAGGAGAGCGATGGGTTAATCTGGTCTGGCTGAATGACAGATTGAAAGGTGGGACATTAACACTGCTGTATAGTGGGAGAGAGAGAGACGTGCACACAAGGGCAGAGAGAGAGAGAGGTTTGAAATACCTTGTAGCTGGTTCACGCGTATTTGCAGGCATAACAGGCAAGAGGCAGAGAGAGAGAGTTGGCACAAGAGTAGGAAAAGAGAAAGAGAGAGAGAGAGAGAGAGAGAGAGAGTGCAGTGTGTGGGTCTCCTGGGGAGAAGCACACAGTCAATATCCAGGTCTCCAGTAAACATCTATGAGCCTCCATCTATAAAGCTGCTGTGCTACTGCATGGGAGCAAGGAGCAAAGGCAAATCTGCCTCAATTCCAGTTTAATTATCAGTCTAGCCGACGACAAACAGCAGCAGATCTCCAGCATTGGACAGTAGCTAGGTGCAGTGAGAGCAGCTTGTTAGGAGGTCTTTTTCTTTAGATGCTGGAGAGTCGACACAAAGTGAACAGAGATCAATCAACTGAACAGAAAATGACAGTAAGTACTGGACTTTATATAAATCCAACATAAATACTTAACACGCAGACTTCAGTGACATTTTGCTGGCTTTAGTAATAATCAGGAAATTATTATATGGTGCAAAAACACAAAACAGACAAACAGTAAAACATACACACACAACTGTAATTATATGCTGCTTATCCAGATGGTCGGGTGTGTGTTTTTGCAGCTACAGGTATATAATGAGATGACATGTAGGCATGCCTCCGAGGCAGCAAAGGTTTGATAGACAATGTCACTGAAGGATTTTCAGCTTGTAACGTTGAGCTCTCACTGGACTTCAAAGTTGTTAATTATGTTAGCTTGTGCAGAGCCCTCGATTAAATCATAGAGACTTTTTGAATCTCAGATCTCTTGCTGCTCTGCCAAGGGGCCATTATCTAAAGGGTTTAATTAATAATCGCCTCTGCCTACAAGGACATGTAGATATCAGGATGCTCTTGCTGCAAATGTTTTAGATGCATCTGTGAAGATTTATCATCTGTTTATCATTTATCATCTGTTCAACTGTGACTTGGATAAAAGCCATTTTCAAGCAATTTGCAAAACGTAATAATTTATATTCACTGCAATTTGGCAGTGGCAAAATGAGGAGCAGCTGAAGAATGTCATAATATGACAAACATAAGATGTGTTAACTGCTCTGTAAATGATACTCAACTGAGATTTGAATACAGAAATTTAACACCGCATGTTCTTTCAGTTCTAAATCCTCAAATGGCATAAATGATTTAACATAGAAACCTTTTTTCCATGCTACCTTTCATCAGTATACCTCTATACCAACGAGATTATCTTTTAATATGAGTTGACAGAATACAATGTCTCCAATTTGACTTTCCCTGCATTTGGGAATTGTCTCAATTGCACTAAAAGTTGGAGATACAAACTGGAGGCTGTTGGTACACCAATAGAGCAGCATCAGTCAGCATTGATCTTGAAACAGGTGGTCATCTGCCCTTATTAAAATACAGCTGTCTTGTGAATATCTGTGCCAAGCAGAACACTCCAGATGAAACCTGCAGTCTTATTTTTGGTTACATATCAGATCCATTTGTTTGTCAAAGAGCAACTCACAACTTATAATATCCTTCCATTTTTCTGCACTGCTTATCCATTTTGGCTTTCAGATAATCTCCTAAAATACATTTTAACTGTAAAATGGCACCATTTCATCTCTTATCACCGCCTGAGATTTATTAGTTGTTTTGATTGAAAATTTCAATTACCATAATTACGGTTAAAAAATTGCTTAATGTTTGTATACTGACCTGATACCACCAAAAATGTGTTTGCAGAGTAGAAACAAGGCTAATTCAATCAAAATCAAAATCAATCGCCCTTTAAGCTCAGTTACGCAAGTGTGCACATGGAAAGTCAAAAGTTAAGCTGTGTGTCGTAACCATACACACCCTCCCTAATTTGCTGGGGCATGTGGTAGAGGATCTACTTCAAAGGATGCCATCATGGATGTTACTTCATGAAACATAGAATGATGATGGAAACTGAGTGACGGCGCCAAATGTTCTGATCGCCCTGTTAAGACATTGTGTTGATGTCTGAAGTTTATCCTTTCTATAGGACAATGAAGCTCATGCTAGATCACCAGAACTAAACACAATATGTTCCACCTGTTTCTGTCAAATGCATGCTGGGATAGCACCAGTTCCTTCAACTCTTCATAGAAATAAGCAAGCAAAAGCAAAACCACCTTTTATAACACAATTAAATCCCCTTGTAACTCATGAGAACGGTTGTAGCCCATTTCCATAGCAACGCATGAGATATATGGGATTTTAAGTTGCAGGGTTTTCGTTACGCAATGAGCCATGTAGCAGGTTCAGGTAACACGCCAGCATGCACAGCCTCCGATTCAAACGTCGTTCTCTGAAGTTATCCATCATTAACATCAACACATGCCAGTCAAGCTGTGGATCTTCTTTCTCTTGACGCCACTGAACAAATCATCATCTGACTGCAGAGATCATGCAATGACACTCAATATTGATTTGTGTATGCGTGTGTGTGTGCATCCAACAGGCTGCAGCAGGTCAGGAACTCGATGAGCTGTGTTACCTGTCGGCGCAGTCCTTGCCGACCCTGAAGGTCTCCGACCACTTCCAGGTGGTTAAACTCCTGGGAGAAGGAACCTATGGAAAGGTCATGTTGGCTGTACATAGAAAGAGAGGTTAGTACAAGACTCAAGGTTAAAGGTCGTGGCAGTTTGAGCTGGTTACATCTGTTCAAATTTCCTAAAACTTGTATTCCTAATGTGAAATCAGTGAAATTGTATATCTCCACTGGAGTACATTTATCTCTCAGGTTTCACTCTCAAGTTTTTCTCTAACGAAGAAAGTACACATGTGTTGGCTCAGCGCTGCAGTTATGTGAGAACAGATCTGTCTTTTGAGAGTGTTCACTTAACCTCTTGCACTTCTGTGGCTCTAATGAAGTGCTTTGGTACATTCTTTGGGATAGAGTTGCTGCAACTGTGGTGTAGCTGTGTAATGCAGGCGTCCCAAAGGGGAAGTTATATTTGTTCACAGTGTTAGTGATGGATAGTACACTCATTCCTTCCATGATGACAGTTTTTTGACACGATTCAAAGCTAAATCTGAAGAAATATTGCTGAATTCAACACATTATCTCATTTAATTTCTCGTAGGAACCCCGATGGCTCTGAAGTTCTTCCCTCGTCAGTCTACCTCTCTCACCTCTTTCCTGCGTGAATATAATCTCTCCCTTTCTTACTGCACCCATCCTTCTCTGACACGGGCGCTTGGCATCTTCTTTTCCACACCTACCTACTACGTCTTTGCCCAGCAAGCTGGTCTCTATGGTGACCTCTACAGTGTAATAGTGTCAGAGGTCAGTTTGGGTGATGTGTGACATGAACATTTTAACAATTTGATGCTTGATGTATCCAGCCTGATGAACTTTTGCTTGCAAAATGAAGTACAGAGGATGTTTCCTCTTGTTTCAGCAGAATAAAAGCTTGCATGTGTTCCGTTATTTAGAGATTAACATTAGGTTGCAATATTAATTGCAATATTGGTTGTTAGAGGTTGCAATTTTGTCTTCCAGGAATTATGTTTATATCCTACTAATTTGCAACAGTTATGTTTTGAAAGAAACAAATGAGGAAACATTGTTAATTTATGTGTCTTGCAATTTGCAAAATGCTGATACTGAACATATCTGCAAAACATTTACTGACAATGTCTGTCACTTGTTTTACCTACAATATCCTCTGCAATACAATATTCACTCGTAGCAACTGAAGCATGATTAGACTTGTTTAAAATTAGAAAAAGATTGTGGTCTTGGTTTTATATCAAAAAAGTGACTTGAGGCAGGAGATGGGAAGTTTTTACTTTATTAACACATAACCAAAACCACACTCTTTTCCTAACCTGGAGTGCTTTTGTTGCCCAAAAAACATGAAGTGCTATGTTCTTTACGCAACAAAAGCACTTTTTTACAAGAAAAAGTTATGCCTGTGACAAAACAAACAAGAAGTGAGTTATATAAAGTAATTTTAACAGTTGCAGAGACACAGTTTTAGGCTGTATGACAGAGAGAATCAGATGCAATAGTCCATTAGACCGTACTATATGACTACTATCGCTTTCTCAAAGGGAATTTCATGGAAAATGTAACTGCTTTTTAGTTCTCATTTATGTCAGTAAAAAGTTGCTTCATAAAGACTTCCAGCTCTCCCTCTTCTGTATTTTGTCACTGCCAGTAACATTAAAAGGGCTGATAAGAATAAGGGCACCATGCTCACTGACTGAAGAGGGAAGCATGTGAAGTAAAACAGGGGTTTCCAAGAGCGTCACCAACTACTTTGGTGACGCAAATTTAGTTCGTCTTACAGCAATGATGTGGTGTTCTAACCAGACTCACCTGAGTTACACCTCTCATACAATCTGAAATGATAATTTACGAAGAGTATGTTTTCTGTCTCTGTCTTAGGCTGGGGTGGATGAAGAGTGTGTCCAGAGGGTGATGTCCCAACTGAGCAGTGCTGTTACACACCTCCACTCCCTGGGCTTTGTGCACCGTGACATTAAACCTGAGAATATCTTCCTGTGTGACAGTTCCTGTCGCTGGGTCAAGCTTGGTGACTTTGGTCTCGCCCGGGCCATCGGCTACACTGTTCGCGCTGTCTGGTATGACTCGCCTTTCTGTACTCCTGAGGTGGAGCCTGCCAAGGAGGCTCAGAAAGAGAGGAAGAAGAGGGAGTGTGAAGGGAGTGAGGAGGAGATGGAGGACATTTGGATAACAGTGGAGCCCTCTATTGACAGCTGGGCCCTTGGTGTACTCATCTACTGCCTATTAACTGGCTGCTTCCCCTGGGAGGAGAGCACCCATGATGACCGTGGTTACAGAAGATTCAAGGAGTGGTTTGACCAGGAGGAGAAGATCAGGGAAGACGAGTGGGGGGGTGAGGGGGACATTGACAGTTACACAATTATGAAGGAAAACTGTAGTGACAACCCTCCGCCTTCTCAGTTTGAGGGCCTCAGCACATTTGTGATGACTCTTTTCCGTGAGCTTCTCCACCCGCAGCCCAAGCAGCGTGGAAGCCCCGAGGAGATCCTGAGTTACCTGGGAGGGCCGTGGCTGATTGAGACAGAGATAGAGGAGAAGAGGAAAGCAGAGGAGGCAGAGAAGGAGGCCAGAAAAATAAGAGAGGGAGGAGGAGTAGGAGAAGAGCTGGTGAGGGAAGGAAGGGGGGAGAGATAAGCTTTGTCTGTATAAAATTATTCATATTCATGGAATTGTTTTGATTTTTTCGTTATGAAAAACATCACTGCAGTATATTTTTATGTATGCTTATAGATATGAATGTATACAGTACAAGGTGCTGTACTTTTAATATTTTTGTAAATATTCTTACTAGAGTTATCACTTCCATTGTTGTATAAATTCCAGTATGTATATGTGTGTCTTAATAAGAAGAGTCTAGATAAAACAAGAAAAGTTTGATGTCTGAAAGCTTGAGCTGTATTACAATGTCTGTAAAAATTTGTATTGGAGTTGTTGTCTTAATAAAATAAAGCTCTTGTAATTAAATTAAATCTGGAGATGGATCTCTGAAAACACATAAAACACTGTATTGTGATGACAACTCCACTCCTATTGTGATTGCAGCCTGTCCTTCCAAGAAAAACCACCCTATAGGTTGTAAATTCAGTCCCCAAAAACAACCTATAGTTGCATTTGAGTGACAGATGCCATCTAGCAGCCATAGTAATTATGACCTGGAGAAGTGACGCAGTTAAGACAACGTCTAAACATGAGGTGACTTCTTTATCAGAAGGAGGTGGCTTGGGCAGATGTCTAGATACATAGGAAAAGTACACTTTAGCTGCAGGAGCTCCCATTTCCAACTGTGAGTTGGCGCATGGTGTTTAACTGTTGTCATGACGAAGAAGGTTGCCTTACTTCAAGGAAGTAGTGACCACGTTTCAAGTGAACATTTTAATGCAAACCATCATTTTTCCCTAACCCCACCTGAGTAGTTTTTGTGGCTAAACCTAATCAGACATTAAATACATCACAAAACATCATTATCTTTTAACAGTGTTTTGTAACAGTTTTGGAAAGAAACACATTATGCTCCAATGGGTGGTTCTGCAGTGCAGGTACAAATGACTTGTGAGGTTTTTTAATTTGAAGGACTTGTTGACATAGCACATTCAATTTGGTTGCCAGATTTGAAAAGCCACATTTAATTAATTGATTTTCTCTCTATACCAAATTTCTGAACTACAAATCTAATTTTGATCCATAAATACCTTATTAGTCATTAATAAATGAGTGATTAATCCTTAATGACGCTTTTAGAGTGTGTATTCATCAGGTCAACTATTTTACACTATTCTATGTTGCCTAAAACAACAGTGTACAAATTTTAAAATGTGAAATAGTTCAACTTCTGTGTATTCTGGGTGAAATGTCAAGCTAAAAGAGTGGTGCTTTAGATGTTTTTATTGCTCTCAAATGTAAAAATAGGCCGAATTTGACCTGAACAGTATGTAAGGGTTAATACAGAAGGACTCCTCCCAAAGACTGTTTGATTCCTGGTGTTGGAATGAACCTCACTGCAGGGCCTAAAACATCATTTATCATGAACACTGGGCTTCCACTGAAATGCTCACCCAACTTTTGGCACATTTGACTATGTTTTGTTTCAGTTATGTGTCAACAGAGCTCACAATCTTGCAAACCCTTTTTTTTCTTCATTTTTTTGCAATACAATTACTTGTTAGTGATATGTAAAGAATGAAAAACAAATCAAGAAATAACACTGACAACTTATGAGGCCTTCATAATAAACCTGAAGAAGAGCACCTATGTGGAGCAATGACATCTCTGACGTAGTGAAGCAACAGGTGCTGTTGAACACAAGAAGTACATCTAAAATTGGACTCAACAATACAACCTGATAGTGACACCAACGTGATCTCTTCAGTTTCATTGATGCAGACTTCAGGCCTACAATCTGCAGTGGGAAAGATATGATATTCATTCTCACTTTCTGTATACATTATTTTGAAGCTAAAATTACATTTTTTGTCATTAAAATATACTGTTCCTGACTGACTCATGTGTTGACAGTAAAACAAAGCTCACGTGAAATTTACACACAGCAGGTTGACCTCCATACTGATCGTGGGAACTACTGTCCTACATCTGTCACAGAGGGCAATTACATGTTGAAAAATTACCTGCACTCCAGTTACTGTGCCCTCAAAAGTATGCTTTGGTATTGCTAATGGCCACTTTGTACACTTGAGCCAATACTGAATCATGCTATGATGATACCAGCTGTCTCCTGCTGCAGAGGCAAAGCACTTGGAAGTCTAAAATAGACCAAAACTTTCTTCCCAGCTTTGCTCACTTCTGCTGCAATAAGTAAAGGCAATGCATTGCAGAAATTTGACTTTGCAGCTTTAACTTTTATATAATAGCATGCAAAATATTACAGTTTCAAATTGGAGTGGATCCCTGTTGGTAGCAAGCTGCTAATGTGCAGTGGGGATATGTGTGTATGCCAGTAGGGCCTGTGCTAACCCCTGCTAAGGGCCACTCCAGATGGATTTAAAAATAGATCCCAGCCCCATCTATTTACACACCATGCACATCATCACCTCCCTCTGACTATCTGCACCCCACAGCCCTTCAAATGAAAAGTCAGGCTGCCTTGGTGACCACAAGCCTGTAAAAGCACAATCTAATGGAACACTGTGACCCATCTCGCCTGTTAACTCCCTCGTTGCCGCTTTCTTTTTATCTCTTGCTGATTACTTCTGCCTTGTGTTTCTCTTCACATGCCACCTTGTGGTTTCCTTTCATCTTTTCTTCTATGGTCACATCTACTTTGTGCACCCGTCACTCTAGGCAGCCTTTATTCTCTACCTTTTTGGGCTTCTCTTCTCAAGTCACCACCAGTGTGAACCAAGACTTTCTTTAGCTGTGTCTCATAGTATGCTTACATTAAAACACTTGATATCTCTTTTAGTTACGGCTGTCTGGGATGTGTTGTTTTCTGGGAAACAGAGGAACAAGGCTCATGTGACAGTGGGGTGGGGAGGTAATGGAGGACCACAGAGTGACAAATGGAAACACATGGCATGGTACACAGAAACAATGAAGTGCCAACACAAAGATGCTGATCGAGGTGCAAATCCAAAGTCCGTGAGGACAGATAGCAGAGATGATGAAAACAGGGGAAACAATGACAGCTTTACATGCAGACTGCTGTCCTGACTAAAATACAAATAAAATGTCACAGAGATTACTTTAACTCATGTAGATACATCTAGGTCACGACAGTCCCTTCAGATGCTTGTAAAAATGGAAGACATACTGTCCAATCAAGAAAACCACAACCTCAATTTAGATTTGAAACATCAGGAAGATTCCAGTTTCATGGTGCTCATGAAAGTATAAAATATTATGAGGGTCTGCATGGTGTAACATTCACTGTCTATAAAGCGTCTGATTTTATATCTTATGTCTCACTTTACATTACCTTGTTTCTAGATTTTGAAGAGTTGTTAATGCTTTTTAAAACTAGTGTTTATCTTTTACCATATACAGAGAGGGGATGACGAAAACGGGGTGGAAACCTAGATTAGATGTAACCGATATTTCGACAGATATCTGATAAAAGATGTCACATGTTGCAAGAATGATGTCTGGAAGAACACACACCGATATAAGAGCCGGATTGATGGCTGGAGTGGAGCAAATAAAGATTTCAGTGTCTGAAATCTATCCCTGCAGTGAAAAAAACCACTTGGGTCATCACGGCCTAATATTTCACTTACCCTCCAAACTTTCTTTGCATCCACCCTTGTTAGCATTCAGTGACTTTAATCGCTTTAGCAGGATCGAGAGCCATGATGCTGATTCAGTAAGAGAGCCTCAAATTATCGCTTTTGCACAGTGGGAGGCACTGATGGGCAACACTGGATCTAGTTTATAAGTTATGAATGAACAGTTACTGAGAATTGCAATGTGCTAGTAGGAGAGTTCAGTTGCTCCCCTGAGTGTGTGTGTGTGAGTGTTTGTTTTCATGCAGAGAAAATACAGCAATGATGAAAAACGTATCAGCTGGTTGAAGTGAAGAGACGGGGAGACATCAGAGGAGCGTACTGGGGTGAAAAGGAGGTCAGTAAGCGAGCATGTATTGCAGACCTGGCATGCTACATGCAATGCCATCCAACTAATAAACAAGTCAAGAGATTATCATGTGTTTACTATCTGGAATGTTTGTCATTCTGCTTCTGCTTTCTGGCTCCCCCAACACCTGACTACTTTCTTGTCTTCCTTCTATTTCTTCATCTTCATGCTCTCTCAGCTCCCTGTTGCTCTCACGTTGAAGCAGCATGGACAGAGTGGCAGGCTGATGTGTTCACAGGATTGACCGTCGCTCTTGGCTCCTCTTCTCCTCTCTTTTGCTTACACTGCCTCCATCTGTCAAGCTGTCATCAGCCTCCCCCAGTCGACCTTGTTAGGGCCACCCCACAGGCACTCACCCTGCAGTACATGTAGCCCCGATATGTCAAGGGGATGATGAGTGTCTCTCTCTTGAACCAACTAGGGCCTATGGGGTGGGAGCCAGTGAGAGTTTTGTTGTCTGTGACTTCAGGAGTATGTGTAGCAATATTTATATTAGTCAAGCCTAGGGGAGGCAATGCAGCATCAAGTTTCCCTCCCAATGTAGCTATAACGGTCCCAATGAAAAACATCTTTTGCGATCCTGAAATACTTGAAAGGTAACTTATGTAAACTGATAATTGAGAAATTGCAGTTTAGGGATGACAAATATTTAACGTGCAAACATAAATTGTCCACAAAAAAATGTCAAAATTTCTTAAACTCCTATTACTTGTTTTATCACTGAATTCAGTGCAACTACTGCTGATCAATATTGTCATTTTGCAGGAAACTGTGCCACATCTATTGTCTTTTTTGAGGAACTGGACACATTTTTACGCATCAAGCGTCAAAGTCAGTTTCACCGAGCTGATGACAGAGTATAAGTAACTTGAGCTTATCATAGATCACAAACTTTCTTGGGATCTGTGTGGTGACACTATTTTTAAATAGGTCATCTGAGCAAATACATTTGTAGAAAGATTTACTTGTGCAAGTCTGAGCTTGCTTTATGAATACTTCATGGAGGGAATCTTCTGTTAATGCACAATATTGAAATATGGCTATTCCAAAATCACTCATGGGAATAAATAAAGAGTAAATAAAGAAGCTAAAAATTAGACTATTATGACAGACATAATCTCCCAAAATACATTTAATCTTTTTGTTTTAACCTTTCCCCCTTAATAGAAGATAAACACTCCCCAAATTCCAAATAAACCAAGCAAGAATGAATTTATTCCTCTGACAATAAACCATGTAGTAACAGAGAACTTACTTGTAAATAGTTTGTGCTCAGGAATGTGCAGCACATGAAATGGGGAGTTGAAATCCATGTTAAACTTGTTTAGTTACGTCTGTGAAACTTACATTAGACTAATCCAGTATCAAACTTTACAGAGGCCTTAACTCAACTGTTAGTAGTATTGACAAGTGTAACAGTCAGTAACTTTGACTGACCCCCATGTTGAGGCCAAAGACCACTTTTCTAAGTATGCTGTTCCACCTGCTGGTTATGTCAAAAATTGCAAAAGTCAAAATTGAGACCCACAATTGAGTGGTTGGATACTTTTGTTAATTTATGTCCTTTAAATCTGAGCTGATCTCACGAGAAGATAAAATAGCCAAAATTCGTTAAAATCTCCCTGCTCATACAATAAAGTAGCGAATCTATCCAGACAAAACCTTGTGGTGGAAAACTCTCTTTTCAAGGATAGGCCAGTAATAATAAAAGTGAAACATTTACATCTACAGCAAATAGATCCCAAGGCAATACTAAAGGGGAGAATCAGCAAAGTCATATTTTAATGTCTGTGTGTGATGAAGCGAAGGCTACAAGGCTGTATGTATGGAGAGAAATGCAGGGAAGACCAAGTACAACTGATAAATGTTAGAGAAGTGTGAGACACCATTGTTTTCTGTGGCTGAGTCATGTCTGGATTAATATCAAAGTGTTGAATATTGAGTTATGAGTGGTATAAACTTAACGTTTTAGGATTTTTCTTTAGGTTATTTGTCCCGCTTCAAAGCCTCGGTTTGCTCTGTATTATCACTTTGATGCACAGTAAACCTATTCCTTTCAGCTTCCAGTGTATTCTTTCGAGTCTTTTTCATAACAAGTGGTAAATTAATTTCTGAGTGGTGGATGACCTGAAGATCTCTGGCCCATCTGAAGATTTCCCACGACAACCTGCATCTCTGATCTTTGCCACTATATCTCGACACATTTAATGTAGCCGATTTAATGAACAAGAACACCTGCCCTACTTTTTTTGGGTGAGGACAGACTAAATGTATCGCTTTGTGTGTTGGTCCAGCGCATTGTAACTGAATATATGTCTAACTTAAGATGGCCATAAAAAGCTGAACTGAAGAAAACATCTAGACTGTGCATGCTGAATTTGTCACCAGATTGGGGTAGGTGGTAAAAAAAAGTAAGAAAACTCTGATGGGAAGGAGGACAGGGGCAGGAGGAGGAGGAGGAGGAGGAGGAGGAGGAGGAGGAGGAGGGAGAGAGAGAAGGAGAGGGAAGGAGGGGAAAAAACAGAAGACAAAAGATTCATAAAAACTAAAGAAGTTGTGGACGACAGCAAAAGTTGTGAGTACAAGTTAATTATGCTTCTTTTTCACCTAATTTTAACACATTCTGTAGGAAAATACATCAACTGCAGATGTAAAATAACTCACATCCAAAGATATTAATGGAAGGATTTTATATTGATTAGATTCACGTCAGCATTTGTATTTTATAGTTAAGTGGTGTGTGGTTGGGTTAGGGTTAGGGTTAGTGCACCAAGTTAAACCAGGACAATCCGGAGTTTCAAATTTCCCTAAATGCAAATGTATGACTCAGGGACTGACTGTTGCTGCAGAAAAAAAAGCCCAACTTGTGGCAAAACTGTCATGCTCAGAGAGGCTGGTGATGATCATACAGTTGGGGAAGCACTAATATGTCCTATGAAAAGAGAGCTGGAAAAGAATGTGCGACTGTAACAGAGGAGGGGTGGGGGGGGGGGGGGGGGGGGTGCTTAAATAGGGCACAAAAAACACATTCTTTTGAGAGAACTCACATCTTGGACTCCAAAGTTACACTGACACATCACGAGAGGAATGATGCAGGGCGGGAGAGAAGAGAGGAGAGGGAGAAAGAGGAAAAAAAGGAGAGAGGGAAAGAACTCTTTAGGGCTTGAAAAGGTTTAAGAGTCATTTTAAACTTTTTCTTTAGTTGCCCCACTGCTACTTTATGTAGCTGTTTATTTGCAGTCCAATTTATAGTAGCGCACACTGTAGAGCCGATTATTCCACATGAAACAGCATTACATCAGGCATTCATCTATGATGACAACCTGTCTGTTATCCAAAACATAGCACTCCTCTACACGTGTATTTTCAGCTGGAGCAAAACTTTAGGGAAAACATTACCGTGACGTGAAGTGTTGGGAGAATTTACCTGCAAGGGATTAAAGAAAACATAAACAGCACAAAAATCCTGAGTGAGGATATTGAACAGTTCCACTCTGTGAAATCATCCTGACTCTTTTCCTCTTCAGTTTCCTCCAGCTCGTAAAGTGTACCTCTTAGAAGTTGAAGGAATGGGCATCCTTCCAGTGGTCCTGCTTCTCTGCAGTTTCCACGGTAACTCTGCCAAACAGAACACACAAATCATCTTGTTTAATTATGGTTGAGTCGCTGTGTGTTTGTTTTTAATGCTGTGAAACACTCCCCTCATGTGGTTTCTGTTCCACAGCACTCACAGCTGTAGTCCAAGCCCAGGAGACGGGTAATTCTCTTCTCCTCATATGAGTATATATATATATATGTCACACTTTAGATCAGGACGAGTTATGATGCATATCATCTGTCAGTCTGTGAGTCACTGAAGTGTGTCACTGCTAAGATGTTTTTCCCAATCTGATTGTGTCCTCTCCTTGTTTCTAGAGACCACTGAGGCACCCTTGTCAGCCAGTGAGTGACTACAGAACAGGGCGTCTAAACTAAGCTCTTGGCACAAATACTTACCAATTTGCAAGTTTCGGTCTGCCTCATCTTGTTAGTGTTTGATACAATTTCACTATGTCGTGTAACTCTGTGTCTCCGCAGACTGCAGGGATGAGATGTATCCTTGCACCAGGATGTACTCGGTTCATCGGCCCATGAAGACGTGTGTTGGAAATAATTGCGTGTACAGGTGACCTGCAGTTTTTCTATAGAAATACTTTCTAATTCAGTAACTCACCTGCAGAGTGATTTATACATTTATGAGTGAGACGGAAAGTTGGGGGACACTTACTCCTGCATTCAAAATTGTATTTTCAGTAAAATATACTTAAAAGTATAAATAATTAAAGTACTCATTGTGCAGCAGAATGGCCCTCAGTGTTTTATTATTATAGATGCCATCATTGGGATTAATATTAATGCATAAATGTGTAAGCAGCTTTTAATGTTGTAGCTGGCCAAAGTAGAACTGATTTTAAATACTTAATATAGTGTTAGATAGTTTAATCAAAAATGTATAAACGGATCCTATTTTGTATTTATAATCTTAACCTGTTAAGTAGCAATAACTAAAGCCATCAGATAAATGTAGATGGAATATAATTTGCATTATTTGGCTCTGAAATGTAGTGGAGTAGAAGTATAGTTAACAAAAATGTTAATACTAAAAGGAGTATTTACTCAAGTAAACACAGCACTTGACTAAATGCACTTTGTTGAACTGGCAGCAACTGATTGATATGTTTTTGTTACTCTAGCTGAACTCAAACTGTGTCACAATTTGCCTTGATATTCATGTTTTATTCCTTTTCTGACACAGCCATCCTCGGATCTATGTGATCAACAATGAGATGTGTATAAGGAGAGTGTGCCCACGAGAGGAGTATCTGAAAGGTAAAAGAGTCTTCATGTAAAACAAGCACCATGATGCTGGGTTCATTTAGAGAAACAATCTGTCTGCGTCTTTAACACTTTACAGCTGAACTGTGCAGAGAGTTGTCCGGGTGGCCAAGACGTATTCAAAGGTCAACTAATAAGAAACGGTGTCGCAATCGCCGTAGCAACCTCCAAACTTGGGCAAACAAGGCCAAAGATGGCAGCATGACCACCAGTGAGGATGGAGCCCTTTAGAGACATAAACCGAGGGTTGTCGTCATAAAAGGCAGCCCATAACACCATAAATCCTCTTTCTTTCTCTTTCACATATAGGTGTGCTGAGTCATATCTATGTTTATGTATTAGCCTTTTAATTGTCTGTGAATATGAAAGGAGTGCTCATTTCATCTGTGTGTTTTTGGACACAGATCATGTCTTCCATGGTTTACGATCCATTTAAGGTACTGTAGTAATGGGCCTATAGCAGCACTGAGTCATTTCATTGTACAAAGAAAGACACTCTGTCGTGGATTGTAAGGTACTCGTTGACAATCCAGTATTATGTGCACTATTGTATCCAATAAACTGATAAAATTTGTTTGAGTTAATTTGCTCTTTTCATTGTTAATTTAAGGAGAAAAAAAACAACAAAACAAATTTAAGTTCGGGGCATTAAGTGATATATTTATGTTTTTCTTTGCATATTCATTTCCATACACATATACAGTTTTAATAACAAGTAACATTTGGGAGAAATGTATATTATTTAAACAGTAAACAAACACCGACAAACATAGTTAGGGCTTTACACTCAGTCTGTGTGTCCCATCATCACACAACTTGTCACTGCACATCTGTCACAACATGTGTGCAAGTCACATAATCCATCTGTCTGCACAGAACAACATCACAGCAAAACACTGCATCTGACGAAGACTATCCTGGTCCCGTCAGAATACTTAACATTACATCTTAACATGGAATTGAAGTTCACAGTTAAAGCTGGTTTGTACAGTACAACATGCTGTAGTTGGAGGTCTACGACCTGCTCACCTTCTCATAAAGAATTAAGGAGAGGAGAGCCTCCCCGGACTGATGGGACAGAGCAGAAACACAGACTTATTCATTGAGCAGGAGAGAGGTCATGACCTAAATGACTCACCCAGACTCAGCTAACAGCTGTGCTGAGTAGAGATGACATAACATGGGCTAAATCATCTCTGTTCTCCCTTGAGGCAAAGATAAAAGCACTTGATGCTTCTCTTTCTTTTCGTTAACACCATATCCAATCCAATATTCCTACTTCCCTGTCTCTTTGTACTGATTAACAATGGCCTTTAGTTAAAATGAGTTGTGGCTCAATTTGACATCTCACTTAAAGTAATGCTATTGTGCCCCAAGAGCCCACTAGAGAGTGCTAGAGAGCACAACTTCTACAGCTTAGCAGGTTTCTTTCAAGTATAATCCTGTGGTGGTAAACTTCACTACAACCTAAATCTATATTAGAACAATCCCTGTGTTAAATGCAGACTTTATGCATACTAGATGGACAGACTAGACTGTCAGTCAGTGCATATAGTCAGTCCCCTAGTGGGGACTTAAAGAGAAATAAGCTACAGAACATCACAACACAATGACAATAATTACAAACTACTGACAATATATACATTTTAAATAAATATTCTCTGTACATAAAATTCATTCATTGTTATATTTAATTCTAATTCATAACCAGATTGTTTCTGATTATGACTCTCTTGATCATATATCTGTAATGTATACTCTACGATAAAAACTATTAGGGGAAAACATTTCAAGGAGGTGGAAAGAGGCAAAGGCTGAATTCTAACAAGAAAATGGAGGCTAGATTGATAGGAAGAATATGTAGAGGAAAGGAGAGGATGAAGACCCAAGAGAGGTATGAGGATGCAAAATCTGCTGAGTTGAGATGGACTATAGCTCTAAATCTGTCTGGTTAAGACTGGACTATAAGGTCTGGGTATATCTCAGGTTAAAATTGGAACAAAAGCCATGAGGAACTGAACTAAACTGACTAGTACAGGGGATTACCCTGCTTGGCAGGGAGAGATACGGGACCCCATAATGGGGAAAACAAAGTTGCAAAAGTGCTGCATAAGATTACAGAAAGATAAGAGGGAGAAAGACCAAATGAATCTCTCCTCACTTCGAGGATACAGAGTCAAAATCTCCCCACAGGTCGGAGCTGGCTGTGGTGGTGGGGTTGGACGGAGCTGCTGAGTTTGAGTTAGTGGAGTCCAGGTCCAGCAAACAACCTGGTGGATAGAAAAATCTCGTCAAAGACTTCAGCATTTTTAGAAAAGATTTTAAGAAACTTATAAATTCCACAAATAGATGGCAAGAAAATCTCTCTCTTACATGTTATCCCACCTTCTGTCAAAACTAACAAAACTTATGGTATTACAATTTTTTCCCCTAAAGGGTCAGTTCACCCAAATAAAAAAAACATACAGTATTTTTCCACTTATACATGGTATTTTCCACTTACTCTGGTGGTGTCTAGCCATGCAGATAGTTTCAGTTTTACATGCTTTACCTCTGAAACTTCTGCCACCACTCAAGCACAATGGAGGGAGAAAGGGATTTCATTAATACTGCACTGAAAAAAGCACTGAAAGTTACTTGTGAGACAAAACAACAACGAATGTCTCCAGAAATAGTGTTCTGTTTACTCCAAATAACCTCAATATCATCTGTTTTCTTGGGAATTACTTCTTCGGTAGAAAGTAGTTTCAAAGGAATCTGTCCACACTGAGGTCTGTGGATTATCCCAAGAAAACCAGGATGATAATAAATCAGCACCACAAGTGAAATTCCATTCGCCTCCATTGTCATCAGATGGCAGCAGAAATCTCAGACAGTTATCTTCAATCAGCACACAAAAGCAAAGCTGTGTGCATGGTAATTTGTGTAAATCAAGTAAAAAAAATGCTAATGTGACAACATGACGTCACCTGTTTTCAATATAAATTCTCTCTTTTTTTTTAAAGTATCTGTAGTACGCCGGGTGAGAGAGGACAAGGGCAAAATTTCCAGTATTTTACAACAGGAGTCTATTTGTCATAGTTTTGGCTAGCATGCCTATAGGTCAGCATAACTCTGCACTCACCACCTTCAGACTGTGACTGTGTGGACACAAGTGCTCCACTGGAAACAGCTTTACAACAGAGTCCATTGGGGCCAAGGAAATATAAGCCTTACACTAGTTCTTTCAACAATGAAATAACTTTCCTCTGCTTCATGTTGATCATCTTCATGGACTTTCATTCTGTATGACTTATTCAGTGCCATAGCCAGGTCACATGCTACATTTCACTGTAAACAAAACTATGGCACACATTCAGATCAAGCCTGCAGGTTGAACATGAGGAAGAGCTGCAATGCCAGACAGTAGTAATGGAATATCTGAGTGATAATGTTCATAGTCCATCTTTGTTTAGACTTCCAAAAACTGCTTTTAACAACTGAGTAAAGATTTGGCTTAGCTGCTTCCAGCAGAGGGTAAAGGTGCACTATCTCTACATTGGTGATCACAATGCTACACTCACCCTTAGATCTGTTGGCCAATAGTACGACAATTTTACGTTTTTTTCCCATGATCACAAGGAATCAATTTGGTGATCTCAACATAATATACTTGCTTTTTGAGATCACAAAATAATCTTGACATCACTGGAAAACAAAACACGAGACAGACTGTAATTTGGTGTCTGACCTCTCCAGCTTTTCCATGTGGGGTTACAATTACCTACCGGTGTCACTTCCTCCTGCAGACGGTTGTGTGTTATGACTGTTAGATCTGGATGATGGAGGCGGGGCTAGCTTGCCTCCAGGAGGAGGTGGAAGGAGTCCAATGCCACCTGAACTCTGCGGACGAGACCTGTCCTTCCTTTTTGATTGCTAGAGAAGGTAAACAACATTGGATGAGTGTGTGGGCTTGAATTATTTGGCAGAATGCATGTCTAGACTGCAGATACAATACATTAAGGCAGATTATTAACCCAGGTTTTAGCCTCAAAGTTAAACCCTAATCAAGAATTAATTCTTAACTATCAGCATGGAAAAATACTGCAGTATACCTTTGATGGGTAAATCATCAAGGGCAAAATTCCTCTCGTCAGAGCTATATTCAACCCATTTAAGTTTAATGAAGAGGCATTTCTATAGCATTTCAAAACACTCAGGACCAGACTGAAAGCAATTTTGCTGTTGAACTAATGTTCCAATTTATAATCATTAGGCGCAATGAAGATAAGATTACCCCAATGTTGAGAGTGATGGTCTGTCCTTCTTTGAAGCCCAGGTCCAGTTTAGGAGTGTTGTCTGGTGCCTGCGCCTGCTTAGTTAATTCATTTTCCTGTTTCACCCACCTGGAGAAAGTTAAGGGAGGAAGTCAGACATGTGAAAAGGTTAATGATAGTTTCACTACGATTTAATAGTAAACACTATGGAGCAGCTGCATACTTGAAGTGGTCCTGCAGTGCGACATTGAAGTCAAAGGCATCGCCTCGGTCTCCAAACCCGATGCCTATGAAGGCGCTGCGGCCTACGAGAGAAAAGAACACAACAAACAATAATAAGAGCTGCAATGGATGCTTAGCTAATACACAAATAATGTGGTTCCATGGTTGTCTTTATGCTCTGAAGCATCCTGTTCAAACTCATTATCCTCTTGATTATGAGCAAAATGTTTAAGGCTTAGCAACAAAACAGTTCACTCACCATTGTCATCCTGGATGCGGAGCACAAAGTATCGGCTCGAGTCACTCACTGTTTCCACTGTGATGCCAGGGTACTCCTCCACCGGCGCCTGGGCAAACAGCTCCCCTGGAGATTACAACAAAAGAAAGATGCTCATTGTCTATTTGGCAAAATGGTCCAGCAGCAATTTGGATCATGAAGACACATTCAAAAATGTACATTTACTGGGCCAAATCTCAACTAAGAAGGCTTCAGATTTATAATAGGAGCAGAAATTTTGTTGTTGTTTTTTTTGTGCAGGTCACAATATTCAAGAATTAATTAAATTCCCAGTATTCAGTCTGCATCAAAAATTGGCCAATATAAGGTTCAATTTGTGGACAACAAGCACACACAGTTCCTAAAATGCACTGATAGAGACAGAGATGATCAGCTTGTTTACTAATAAATAATAAACTGCTTGCTTGGACGTGGGCTGGGTCACCTTGGAATAGATGAGTAATAGAGATTGGGAGTGGGGGGTGGAGGGGGCGAACCGGAGACTACAGAATGAAATGATTTACAACAACAGCAGCAGCGCTGGTAAACAATGTCCTATCCTGTCCATTTCTCTCTCACCAGAGATTTTGTCTTCCAATTTCACGTAGGCCACTTTGCCCCGAGCCGTCACACGCATGCGTCCCGTCCAGTCAGGAGCATCCAGCTTCCAATCAGCAGCCCTACGACACACACACACGCACACACAAAGACAGTGTGATGTTGGTGAATGGGTGACAGCGGTTTGTTGACAGATATTGGCACGAAAAGGCAAGAAAAACAGGAAAGGAGATTTTTGTATGGTTTGCGTGTGTTTGTATGTTATTGTTTTGATCTACCCTACACTCAAACACACTGCACTGTTTGCTATTTCATGGTAATGAAACGTGACTCAAACACTAGAGGGGCTTTTCCCCGAAACCCAAGGCTGAAATATTACATCATCACACTGACTCACTGTACATATTGTCATGGATTAACCAATCATGTGGTCTCATGGGACTCAGGCCTATGCTACTGTGTGGTCGGTGTAATGTCCACTCAGATGCAGCTGTGGAGGATCAGGCAGAAGCACTAGCCAATGAATAATGTGATAAAATGAGCCTTTATTGTGTCCTTTAGAAGAAATTTGTCTTGAGTGTGCATATACACACAGTATATCTATATACATGTAAAATAAAACTACAGTTAACTTGCAGTATCACACACAGATCCATAGACACTAAAACATACACGTCAAGAACACTGCATGATGCCTTACACTATAATATTACACATTCTCCCCCACTCAGAGCCATAACATTTCTGGCTCACACACACACACTTCATCTCTTATTGTTCAATAGTTTGATTGATAGTGGAACTAAGAAAAATCTAAACCTGGCATCAGCTGATACTCTTTGTGACAGATGTGGATTGGGTTACAGGTGATTTCAAGGCCCTGCCTCCTCACTGTCTCCTCAAATATCTCCTGGAGAGAAGATGGGGGCAGCATGCCAATTATTTTTCCAGCTCTTCTGATCAGGTTTTGTAGTTGGAGTGATTTGACTTTAACGCACAAGTTACCAAACCATGTTATGATGCCATAACAAATAATAGATTGAGCAACTGCCCTGTAGTTTTTATCCACTCCACAGACCCTGAGGCTTCATAGGGAAAATGCAGATCTGTGAAATGTGGTAAACAATGTCAACCTTTTCAATGACATCTCTACTGCATAAACACTCAGATGCGTGTAGAAATATCTCTGCCAAGGCAACACTGCATTTCAACTGGAGCATCCATGTTTGAGCATCTTGACGTCAAGCAGCATCGACCTGCTGAAGTGTCATTGAGCAAGTCACTGAAGGTTTACCGCTTCAGGGATGCTCTTCTGCTGTGTTTACCCACTACTTAAATGTCAGAATATTCAAATGAGACCCTCTAGAGAAAAATCAAACATTATTAGCTATCTAATTATCCCTAAAAATCACTTGGACTAACAAGCATTATTTCTCCTCATAGCTACCATTGGACGAAGGCGTATAAACAGGCAACACTGACAGGGATGTAGATACCACGCTGTCCATGTTTAATAGTCAACATTTCTGGGCAGTGCAGGTAAAAAACCCAAATACTGGTTACGTGTCTTCCATGACCTTGTGGATACACAGCAGAAACAACCAGCATATAAACTACGGGCGCCGTTGCGTGAGGCTGCGTTATAAGGGGACAAGCTCAGTAGGTAGGTCGCCGAGGCAACGAGGCAACGGCTCCTCTGCTTTCCTATAACGGCCGCAGCTCGCGGATGCTGGGTTTGGAAAGCTCGCTGTCAGGCCGCTGTCCCCTCACCTGATCGCCCGGTTGGATGCTCTCGGTGGGATTCGGTAAACGTTGACTTCTGGTTTGACACAGAGGACCGACTCGTACTCGCTCAGACCCTCGGTCGCCATCTTGACTTTAATTCAGTCGGTGTACGCCGGTGGTGGTGTGGTGGTGGTGACGGTGAGTGTGTCCGTGTGGCGTTAACGGCTACGTGACCGTAATGGACAGTATATTTGCGCACCAACAGCAACCAACAACTCTGCTGCAGCTTCAGTGGTGCCCTTAAAGGGACATTTCAACGGTTTGACATTAAGGTCAGTTTTCCCACCACTGTGAGCACTACTCAGTGTGTCCAGTCAGTTTTATTATATCATCTGTGGCTCTGGAGGAGGTTTGTAAAGAAACGGCCTTAATTTGAGCTTGAAATACGTGGACATTTACCAAAAAGGTAGTCTCACAAAAAGATGTTTTTGTCTGCATTATAGGAAATGGAGGATACAGTTTGACTTCAGGGCATCTTTGCCTCTGCTTCTGCTCTGCTTTTTAAGGTCTTTCACAAGTACCCAAATTTAATGAAAGTGTTGGATTAATCTGCATTCAGTCCAATAATGCCCTGCAGTTATGACCACCACCAGTTAGCTGAATGCACTTTTCTATACAGATGAGGACATGTAGTTTTACAACTTTTGACAAGGTTAGTCTGATTATTGTCAATATCACAAGACAATATAACATTAATATGGTATATTATTTTATTTCACACTTCTTTTCATATTGCTACAGAAACAACAACCAGCAGCAACGTAACCTCGCATGCCTTGCCACAACTAGGAAGCTATTTTTTTTTCACAGTTTTTTTTTTTCTATTCTCAGTTCAGCAGTTGTAGTGATGGACCAACACCAATTTCACACTTTAGATTCTCATAGTAGCAACAGAGGAGGCCACAGATATGTTTCACAACCCAAGAAGCTTGAAGGCATCTCTTAAATCGTCCGTCTCACAGGGCTGAAAGAGAGAGAAAGAAAGACATCATCATTATCATTTAAACACATAATTATAGGGTTGGCTTCAAACAGCTTCACTAAAGGAAAACTTGTATGTTAACTGCTGTACCTGGAGGATGCGGTTGAGTGTTCTTGTTAGGCGAACAGAGTTTCTGTGCAGCTCTTCCCAGGCCTTGAATTTGCTCTGGTTACGAGCTACAAATGTCTGCCAGCAGTAGAAGAAGTCTAAAGGGAAGAGACAAAATGATTAGGGTTGTTGACCTCTACATAGTGATAAGAAAAACAATTTGTTAATTTGGATTTAGATTTGGACACAGATTTATAACCCTAACCCTTCACCTTTGTAACTCATGACTGTGATATGTACGCCGGCGTTTTTTAGCAATCTCAGGCCGTCTCTCTCGCGGCTGTCCTCCAAGTCACAGAAGTAGAGGCGGGATACAAAGATCCTAAGGCGAACATTGGGTGTCTGTTTGAGGAACTGGGCCAATCTGAAGGAGCAGTTGGCACAGGGGGACCAGGAGCAGAACCAGGTGATGGAGTAACTAATCCTCTGTCCAGTATTTCCATACCCCCACACACCAGGGCACAAGGCTCCTAGATAGCGCAGGAATAGCAGCTATATGGAAATAGGAATGAAGCATATATGGAAAAAATAATTAGAGGACGCACCAGCATGTGATACTTCAAAAATAATGGGTAAATAAGACATATTCATCTCTTAAATTGTTATTTTCTGCCCCTCCTCTTGACAATCTCTCTTCCCATCTTCACCCATATTACCCACCTCTACATGACAGCCACTGCGATTGCGGAGGTGTCCAAAGTCAAAGGATAAGGAATCTGGCCCCACTCGCCTCTTCACGACAAAGCAGAGGTATGTTTCATGCCGTCCCCGTGCCCAGCGCACATTCTTGTAATGGTAGATGAACTTTTTCCGCGGCAAAAGCACACTGAGACAAAGGGAGACGAGGTATCATTTTTAGTAGCTACTGAAATGTTGTGTGGGTAGAATAGAGACACCCAGTCTAGTTGATACAAGAATTTTTACCAGGGATTTTTCCCCCAAAAGACTACAGATCCATTTAGAAAAAAAACATTGAATTCAACAGTCAGTATTTCATCAGCAAGAGTTGCTCTTTTTAAAACCAAAGTCTTCGGTAGGCTGATACTATTTTTAGTATTGACCACAATTTCATGCCAGGCAAATAAAAAAATTACCATTACCAATGACCAAAATAAAATAAAAAAGACAAATTAAAGTAAATGTCTGTTCTAACTTATTATTCTGATGTGTTGCACATGAATTCGTGTTTTAATCAAGTTACTTAGCACAATATACTAATGTAAAACCTGTGGTTAACCAAATGTGAGAGATGGACAGTCAGAGTGCAGCTAACATTCACTGCTTTTTGTGTGACTCTCACTTTCACAGCTTTTAGTGAAACTAGGACAGTTGTTAATCAATCATTAATACTGAAACCTCAATCGATAGTGCTCAAAAGTAGTATACCCTTATAGTTATTTAACCAGGATTCTACTGTGCATTATCTTATATTAATAACATATTATTTATAAAAAATGTGATGCATTTCAATTAAAAAGCATGCACACACAATCTGTATAATTTTTTACAGAGTAGAAAACAATATACAACACACACACACACACACATATATATATGTATGTATATATATATATATATATATATATATATATATATATAATGTATCCATTTTGCTCACCTGTCTAGTTTTGTAATCATTTCGAAAGACGCGCTTTGCTATCTCAATCACCGGGTGTGGAGAATGAATGGAGGTAAGTGAGAAAGAGCGAAAGTGTGTGTAAATGTGCGTGTTGGGGGGGGGCAGAAGGAGGGAACTGAGAATATATACCTCTAAACATAAACATCCTGAACCCAACAGAAGCAGCTTCTGGTTGGACAAAAAGATTTTTCAAAGTAGGCTTTGGGGGTGTGATGCAAAAGAGGTGGATGGTCTACATTGTCTTGCTGCAAATGAACAAATGAAGTTGAATGAATAATGACTCATTTGTTAAATGTTTTCTCTTTGCCTCTCCTTTGTTTTTTCTTTTTTTTTTTTAATGATTTCACATAAATGAGACTACTTAGGCAATAATGGATTTTTATTGGGGAGACAGATTACACAACACACATTTTTACAAAGGAATTTGAGCGACCACACACAGAAGGAGGAGTGTTTGACGTGATTTGTAACCTTTGGAGTTTCTCACATACGTCAATAAACTGAGCCAAATGGCTGGAAATTTCCTAACATTTTAGACTCACCCAGTCCCCAGCCCCTCCACTTTGGTTTTCCTTGATCATTAAGTAAAATCTTCCAGATACCTTCTCACCTTGATCCACAGTGGGATCACCACCGACCCCTCCTGCTACTCACCCTTTCCACCTAGCAGGTCCCCCCACCTCTTCAGGGCCCCAAGATTTGGTGGAGCCATAAGCGTTCCCAGACCTCAGAGGCCCTAACACCTACTTCGGCCTCTGATCTGGGTTTTCCCAAACCGTGTCAAGCTGGGAGTAGAACTGTAATCGACCTCCCTCACCCGACGTCTGTGCTAGACCGGACGACCAGCTGACCGACCACAGTTTGTGGATAAATCTCACTCATAAGCCTTTGAACCATCAGATGCTGTCATCTACTTGTGCCAAATCAGGATGTGTATTATTTTGCTCTTGTCTTTTCTTTGCTCTGTCTGTTTTAGCTCTGGCCCAGTCTGCTCACTCAGTGGCACTGCATGCAGGCATCCTGCTTTCCCATGACTCCCCTCACCCTCTCATGCACTCTGTGGTTTTGGGAATTCACCGTTTCCCAGGGTGGCTGTTTTTGGAGCTCATCTGTGTGTGTATGTGCACATGTGTGTGTTAACCATCTGTATGAGCATGTCATTAACACAGTCTATATGTTATACATCATCTGGAACAAATTTATCTAATTTATCCTGTGATTGTGTGGTGCCCAAAACTTTGAGTGATTCAGACTAAGAGTGTATGTGTGTCTGCAGGCTCTGAGCAACCTCACATCATATTGCATTACTCTGACGGTGCACTAAGACTAATGTCTGTGCACATTTGATCTTGTGTGCATGTGTCTTTACGACTTCAAGAGGCTGATCAAATGCCAAACTATATGTAACCACTTCCCACCCAGCTCTCTGGGTCTGACCACAGTTGACCAAGGTCATCTCACAGTCACACATGAATGCTCGTGTGCACTCCCACTCCTCTCGTGCACTGTGTGTGTGCGTGTGTGTGTGTGTATGTGTGGTGGAGTAGTACAGTATGGCCAGACACGGCTGTGCATTTAACCCATAGTCAGGGGCAGAAACCGGGTGTAGGAAATGCCAAGTCATACTTTCCGAAACCCACCCGCCCACACCCTGCACACGCGCACACTCACACACAGCCATACCGTGCAGACGCACATGACCACAGTCACAAACAGACTTTCTTTCCAGTGTGTGAACTCACATCTGTTTCCTGACAACAATAATAGCTACAGATCGGGCGGGTAGAGGCCCAGCTAACAGGTGTCTGCTCTTTTGACAGTCATGCAGAAACAACCTGGTGAAGTGTCACAAGTAAAAATACAGCTTTTACAAGGTGAAAATGTACTGACCACACACTTACTTGTGCATAAAACACTGTTGTGTCACTATGTGTCTCAGCTTTTTCATCAAAGATAATCAAAGGATGGTGATTTTCCACTACAGCTTGCATGAACAAGGGTTTGCAGTCAAGTATAGGCCTATATTAGTCCTCACATCAGGTGAGATATGCCTTCTTCTCACACACGTTAGCATTGTACAAACATCCTGTGGTGTTCATCTGTGGCAGACTAATGCTACACTGACACAGTCTGAGGTTAGCAGGAGGGGAGATTTGCAAAATAAGAGTGAGGCCTGTTAACCATATTAGGGTTAGCCTCAGTCTAAGGCTTGTGCATATACCTAATTAGTCATGTAAACTGTCATTCACCTGCAAACCACACACATTCTTGAGCAAGACTATCTCTGCATATGCAGTATTTCTGATGTGCTAAAATCTACAATGCAAATCAGCTATAAAAACAGTGTATAGCATGCGTCAACTGGTGTGGTGTTGATGTATTCATTGTAACCCATTAAATATTAATAGCACTTATCCACTAATCTATATTTATAATCAATAGTTTTCATATTGGTTTTTAAGTTACCAGAACATTATGTCATGCCCTAAGATTGCTTTTTAGTCTGACCATTATTTAAATACATACAAATCTTTACTCTTTAGAGATTGTAACCAGAAAATGCTTCTTGTTTTTTTACATTACAAATCAGATAAGAGGAAAATCAACTTTCAAATCTTTCAGTCATCAAATCAGACAACTATTTCAGCACTAAAATATTGAGTGCAGAGTGCATTGGAAATCTCAGTCAGTGACTTCCCTGCCTTCTCTTAAAATACAACAAAGAAAACCATGAAAAACATGAAAAAGCTAAGAAGCGGTGTTTCTGCTGACTCACATACTGTAAATGAAGGTGAGCAGCAGGAGCCACGGTGCAGAGAGATAAAAGCAGTCGATTTCTGCAGATTCACATTAACCACATATACTTCCTATACAGTGACTGTGCATTCGCCTACAAATATGTATGGTTTCACACATACCCATTTGCTGCATTGAGAGGTCTGTGAAAAGAACCACACAAACACATATTTAGAAACACACATTTTACAGAAATATTTTACTTCATTACAAGTGATGAGAGAACAGCAAGCCTGAGGCATCATGAGGTCATTTTTGAAACATTAAATAACAAATAACCATGTCTTAAATGCTGAAAAGGTAAAAATATACCTAAAACTAACAATCAAAATAACAACACATACAGTACAGGAAATACTGGCATAAATAACACCTGTTTCAATAAACGATTAACTTAAATATCCTAACATGTTGCAACAATGACACCATTCTCTTCAGCAGAGACACAAACACAGTTTGTGCTTATGTGAGCTCTTTTTTCTTAACCTTCAATCACTCCTGGGCTCACTTTTTGCTCTCTAGGAGCCCGTCCTCACTTAATCACAGGTCTTTGTAAAACACCTTAGTGAGAGAGTATCCCAGAAAGCCTCTCTCTGCAGTCTCCAGCTTTCTCTCTCTATCTTCGACTTCATCAGTGCCTTCCCCCAGCTGCTGATAACCCAGTTTCCTGAAGAAGGCCTCCCCCACCTTAGAAGGGTAGGGGACATGTGCGTAAACTCTGTGTGCACCAGTTTCCCTCTCTCTCTGCTCCAGACTCTGGACAAGAAGCCGGCCTAGGCCCTCCCTGCGGTACCAGGAGCCTGTCACCAGCCTGCAGATCCTCCTTATACCTGCTCGCTGCTCGCTCTCGCGGAAAATGCATCCGAGGATGTCCCCGTCACAGTCTGCCACCCACACCTGCCCCGCTTCCTCTTCCCTCTCAGGGGTGATCTTCTCTGCTGACGTATCCTTGTCCTTTTCTTTGGGTCCAATACTGCGCCTTGACTGAGTAAAAGAAATACAATTATATTTTATGGTTGCTATATCTGGTTACTAGAATTGTTTGCTTATAACTTGAAAAAAATGAAAAGAAAAAAGCAAACTAGACTAGCCTTTCTTGTCACTGGTGTCTTGCCACTGATCCTGCAGAAGGGATTCTGCAGAGTTTCATCCTGTGTCCCCCGAAAGCTGCTACCCACATAGTCCCAGTAGGGGCGGCTGCTGCCCAGAACCCCTGTAGACCGTGGCATGGTGAGTTTTAGAAAGACAATTAGCAGGAAGACAGGAATAGCGAGGGCCATGATAAAGGAATGCACGAGGCAGCGCAGGATTGAAGAGAAAACTGCCAGAATGAAAAGGCAGAGCGGACGAGTGAGGATGTGCAGAATGAGACGGTTTTCTGTGCCCTCACAACCCTCCTGGAAAGACATAAAAGATAATCAGCACAGATCTCACAAGTTGCATGCAACGGTCATGTCCACATGTCAACACAATCTCCACTAAAAGGTAGTCTCTGCAAAACTTCTGAGTGTGTTGTACAAACCTTGATGAGGGCTTTGACTATCTCAATGTCGTCTTCTTTCATCCTCCTCATCACCACTTGATCCAACTCCAGCCGCACCATGTTTAGGCTTTATGCTCTCAACAGGCGTGCCGTACCACTGTTCATCCACATCTAACATCCACACTGTGCATAGAAACCCTGCAAAAACACACAGAAAACAAAAAAGCAGACAGACAAAAGGCTGTATTTTAATGGTCAAACAATACAATTTGGGAATGTTTGATACTAAATCATGCAGGAAATTGGCACTATTGTGAACTGACAAATAAGTATTATGTCATCTGTATTATGACATAGAGGTTCCAGTTTAAATGGGTCAACGTATTTAATCTTTTGCAATGCACTAGACTTCGCTTACAATGAGCCAGCAGTTGAAATGACACATCACACCCACGCTTGCCCCAAACAACAAAGACAGATGGGGATTATAGATGATTTGTAGCATGCATGTATCACCATCATTCTGTCTAATGCGCATCATTCGTGGTTTCTTCTGCACGTTTAAACAGTGATCAGATCAGATCAAAGGTATAGTCGAAAGCGAAAAGACCTCGTTTAGATCCTTATATGGTTATTATCAAGAGCTGCGGTCTGTCCTGACACACATAAAACCCTCTTTCTCTTGTGAGCTCATGCTCTAAACCCCGGTTCCGCTTACCTCCTGCACCACGCAGCTCACATTAAGCTGAATAAAGAGAAATAATAACTATATGTCTCTCCGTTTGTTGTGAAATCCGTGCAGGTTTGGCACGTTTGATTAAATGTCCACAGCCGTTTCTTCGCAAAGACGGGATTCTGTATACAAATGTACTCAGGTTTGTCCGCCGTTACACGGTTACAAAGCGTCGATCTACGCCGTTTACGTACGTACAATCCGCACTGCGCAAAGGCTACGTGAATGGCAAACGTAACATCGTAAACCACGCTCCAAACCTTTGTATGCTGAATTAAAAAAAAAAAAAAAACAGTTAAAGATACGTTTACAGTTTTTCAAGTCTGTCTTAAAACAACAGTTAGGTGTTCATATGAACACTGAAAGAGGTTTTCCTCTCTGTAATCATTCCTCCTGTTCATACTAGCTGTTAAAGGGGACATATTGTAGAAAGGGAGATTTCCATTTCTTTTTTTATTATAAAGCAGGTCTAGGTGCTATATAAATACTGTGAAAGTATCAGAACGCTCAGTCCATGGAGAAATGTACATAGACCCTATTCAGAAACAGTGTCTTTAAACAAACTGTTTGGACTTCTGTAAGGTTGTGATGTCACGACTATACACTCAGCATTTCCCCTACCATTGCCTTGGAGGGGCAGACCCATATCCCCCCTGAAAGAAACAAAATATGTTTATTGATGTTATTTATGTAATTTATGTGCACTTGTTTAATTTCAGCTCAGAGTGAGAGTCTTTACTGCGCTTTGTTGTCATTTATGTTGTGTTTGTTTCTCTCCTCTCCTCTCCTCTCCTCCACTGAGGAAACGCTGCAAAGTTATTGGATGTCAGGAAGCAAATTTGTCATTGCACAGCCTTCCAAATGTTAGATAACATTTTCCTCAGCGGAGGCCATTACAATTTACTGGTGAGTTCTACCCAGAGCCCTGGTTTTTCCTAGCTGCAGTGGGCTACAATTCGTTACCTGTGGTTGGTCTGGGTGTCCATCACTCAGAAAACACTCAGCCAATCAAAAGAGAGGGGCAGTGAGCAGCCAAAAACAGTCCATCTCAGGCTGAGTTTGACAGAGGGGTTGCATCCATGACTTGTACAGCTGTAACTACATGCTTTTGACCATAAAATCATGCAAATTATTGTAAATAGACCACAAAAATTCAAATATTTAACTGGGAAAGGGGGATAAAATGACCTCTTTAAAAGATCCCCTTCAAATATGCTTTCAGTGTAAGTGATGGGGGGCCAAAATCCACAGTGTCCACACAGTCATTTTGTGCAAAATTGCATTTAAAGGTTCATCTGAAGCTTATATGAGGCTTCAGCAGTCTGAGTTAATCATATCTAGTGGATATCTGCCACATTAAGTCTTTTTGGCATCAAATATCCTCTTTGTGTTTGCTCAGACAGTGTTTAAAGGAAGCAAAAAAAAAGTCAAACAATAAAAGGTATTAACAGATTTATTAATAATTAGTTTAATTACTATTTACTATTAACACTGTGAAGAAAGTGGACCATGTACATTTATTCACAAAAAACATATTTACTTAATAAACAAACTAATATATTTAGGAATATTCCAAGGTCCATGTACAGCCTTTGAATGTATAACATTTCTAGTATGTGGCACCATGGCATTACAACACAGTACTCATCTAACTGCATGTTCTCACTCAGTTCCAGGAGACCTCAAACTGACTAAAGTGCTAACACACCGAACCCACAAATAGTGAGTCATTCATTCACACATACAGTTTCTTCTTCTCAAACACACATGCAGATTTCATTTAGTTAGAGAACTGCATCTCTTTAGAGTTAGGTATAGGTCCATTTCTCATTGTATCTTCAGTTGATGTCTGTACCGCTGAACCGTCCGTAGAGTTGTGTTCTTTTACAGACTTTTCCTTTGCCTCTGCTGTTCCACTCTCATATTTCACTTCACTGCTCTGTGAGATTTCCCCATCAACTCCTCTCTCTATCCTTCCCTCTCTTAAGCTACTGGTGCTGACCTCAATTATGACAATTTCCTCTCCCCCTTCTAGTTGAAAGATACTTTCCATGGCTCCTCCACCCTCAGTAACCCTACCATTTGCAGCACTGCAACCTGCCCCTTCTTCTCCCATCATTCCCCCTTCACCTTCAATCAGGGCAATCATCTGCATACCCTCCTCGGTTTCCTGCTCTATCTTGGTCTCACCACCAAGTTCAAACACCACCTCCTGCCCATCAAGGGGTACCAAACCTTGGGTAGGTGTGCAGGAAAGTTGCAGGCTGTCGTCTTGCCCTTGGCTGAAGGTAGCACTGGATGAACCATTGTCCTGCGCCTCAGTGTGGAAGTGAAGGACATAGGACTCTCCCTGGCTGCCATCTTCTCCTGTCTGTCTCTCACCCTGCTTTTCTCCACCCCAGTCATGCAGAAGTGACATCATCCCTCCTTTATCTCCCCCCTTTTCTCCCTCTCCTTGCCCGTTGGTCTTGAACTGCAGCACGAGTGACTTTCCCTCCCCACCTATTCCTCCATCCACTGCCTCTCCTGATGTGTCTCCTTCAAACTGCAACACATATGACTCCCCACCATCCCCAATATTCATCCCCTCCTTCGCCCGTCCTTCATTATCAAAACATAACACAAACTGTTTCCCTGTCATGGTCTCCCCTGTCCTTACTTCCCCCAGTGTGGTCGGGGGTTTCCCTTCAGGGGTAGCAAGAGTAGAAACTGATGTTGTGGCTGCTGTAACCATGGTAACAGATAATGGGGATCCTGAGGTATCCACTGTGGGGGCTACAGTGGTGGTAGTTGACAGATTTGGGATAGTAGTGCAAGATATAGACAGGGGACAGCAGGATGTTGTGGATACAGATGATGGTAGTGATTCTGTGGTGGTGTTAGCAGCAGTAATACTCTGCCTCTGTGCGACACTGGTTACATTACAGTTTGTTACTGACACAGCTCCGCCTGCAGTCTGACCGACAAGAGCCGTTACAGATTTCTGAAGAGCAGTTTTTGGTTTGCGTCCCCGTCTGCCCCTTGCTGTCCGTGTGCTTTTCCCTAATATAGGCTTGGTCAGTAAAGAGTTGGCTGAGAGGTTGTGTGTTGGCGTGGCAACAGGAGTGCTTGCATTGTTATTATTGTTGGTGATTATGATCCTGGTCTGCTGTTGTTGCTGTGACACAGTTGAAAACTGGGGCATCGGAGTCTGTGTTTGGTTTAGGACAGGCTGGAGTGCTTGGAGAGTCTGAAGCACAGGGAGAGTCTGAGGCTCCGGGGCTGGTGGAGGGTTGTTTGCTGTAGGGACAAGAATCAAGCTTGACTGGCTGCCATTGGTGGAGGGGCACTGCAGGAGGAGGAAGTTTTGTGGCTGGGACGGAGGTGGTGGTGGTGGCGGAGGAGGTGGAGGGGCAGGTGGAGGTGATGTCAGAGGAATGAGCTGCAGGCCGCTGGCTGTTTGAATCATGAAGTAGTTTTGGGAGGTGTTGGGGGGAATATTTAGTGCTGGCTGGGACACAATCAGGCTGCCACTGTTTCCTGAGGCTTCCAGGGTGATGGGGTTGAGCAGAGTTGTAGTGGTTGTTACTCCTCCAACACTGGCTTTCACAGCCACACCGTCTTTACTTCCACCACCAGGGCAGGGCAGGGGAACACCACTGCCATGGGTTCGGATGTGCCTCTGCAAGTAGGAGTGCATGACGAACTCTTTCGAGCAGTACGGGCATTTGAAGTCCTTGCGTGAGGAGTGTGTGCGAAGGTGGAGCTGAAGGTTGGAGGAGTGTGTAAAGCTTTTATTGCAATGTGTGCACTGAAAGGGTCTCTCACCAGAATGGGTGCGTTCATGCTGCAGTTAAAAGGCAATAGAAATAGAGAAAATAGCATTTAAGATAAAACATACAGAGGAATAAGAATATGAATGAGATCACAGCTGAATGTGCACAGACTGCACTGACCTGTTTGAGGTTCGATGTCTGGGAGAAAGACTTGGAGCAGATGGAGCAGGTATGAGGCCGCAGTCCTGAGTGCATCTGACTGTGTCTGCGCAGGCAGCTGGTGTTCTTGAAGGACTTGCCACACTCCTTACACACATAAGGTCTCTCGCCTGTGTGTTGCCGTAAGTGGTACTGGTAGTGAGAACTCCATTTGAACGTGAGAGGGCAATGAGGGCACTGGAAGGCCCGTACGCCTGTGTGTACCTAAGTAAGTGGAAAAAATTAGTTCATAGGTCATCTTCAAAGAATTTTGGATTTCATAACTTAATAATTAGTTATGTTTCACCAATACACTTTTGGTGTCTTATAAATCCATGTGGGCTGGGGCACTTGTATGTGCATTACATAATAACTAACTAATGAGCTTTTAAGACAAAGGTTAAATATTTTGTGAATACCTCATAAGCCATCACCCACTAACATTAGCGTAGTGTTGCAGTGAACTCCCGCACTAGCAAACGAGCCGACCAACCAACACACACTGCTACACTTGACAAAACTTTAGCCAACTCTGGTCGGGTTAAGAAAATAACCCAGTCCACAGTCTGTTTAATTTCAAAAGCCCTGCAGCTGTACAGAGTTGCGGATAACGATGGGTTTCCCTGCTACTACTGTTGCAGCGTAGAGGATGTCCTCGACTGCTGAAGACTGAAAGTTAGTGACAGCACAGTGGAGTACTCCACGTTGTTCTTACTCCAGCGCTCACACACACAGAAGACTATAACATGCTTCCAAATTATAGTATCCAACTTTTAAAATAAGAAAGCTGTCTAACAGCTTTCATAGACCAGTTAGTTTAACTGCCATTTACTTTTCATATTGCAGTTCAGTGGATTCTGTGGTTTGGCACACATTGAACTGAAGTGAGACCCTGAAACTAGTGCCCCCCTTTTGACTCAGAATCGAATCATGACACAAAGAATCAGAATCAAATCAAACTGAGACATTCCCAAAGATTTCTACCCCTTAATAGCTTCTTAGCCACAACATATATAACTGTGGATTATATTATTGCGCAAAGAACATGTTTTCATCGATTTACTGCATTCGGCTGGAGGATTGTAAAGTTCTGCAGTGACATGAAACTCAGTGGGTGGGTCTTTAATTTGGAAACTATACTCGTGCAAATTCCTAGGAAGAGTGATCCTTACCCTCTGGTGGATAGAGAGCAGAGAGGACCTCTTGAAGCTCTTTCCACACTCAGTGCAGCGGTAGGGCCTTTCCCCAGTATGATCCCTCATGTGGTATTTAAGCCCCGATGAACCTTTAAAAGCTTTTCCACACTCTGAACAGCGATATGGCCTCTCTGTATGAGAGATAGTAAAACATAATGCTACATTTGTGAAAATGATTTTTAGGTTATAACAGTCACAGTCAGAGGTTTTTGTAAAGTAGTGTTCATGGATTAAACTGAAACAGAAACACAACTTTGTCTGTTCTGCTATATAAATGCCTTTACCTCCAGCAGGAGTGCCCTTGCTAGCTCCTGTCTTTTTGGGGGCTTTGGCAGGTTTGGTCGGCTGCTCCTCATGCTCCTCGCTGACGGTAATGATATCGACATGGATCTTCCTCTGTCCTTCTTGCTGCTTGTCAGCCTGACTGGGAGAAGAGGGAAGCGGGAGAGACAAGGAAAGGGAAGGAGGGCACACTATCTCGGCCTCTGCCTCGGCCAGGAGACGTTGCTCAGGGGTGTGGGAGTGTTGGTGGGTGAGGAGTGAGGAAAGAAGGGGGAAGGAGCGGTCACAGGCGGAGCAGCTGAATTGGGAACGGGACTGGGATGAGAGAGAATGCATCTGGACAAACAAAAAGTGAACACAAGAAGTAACGGTTATGTTGGGATAGATATGGGATGGATAGATAAATCAAACTGCAACATATTATTGTTAGTACTCAATATACAGTACTGCATATCAGTATTAGCATAACAGCGTTAGTAGAAGAGCAATTAGAACAGTCACTCTCACCAGTGACACATGTCTATTGAGGCCTCCACTGGTCTTGAAGGTCTTATTGCAGTAGCCACATGACAGCCCTGCCCATGTGGTTCTGGCCTCTGGCTGAACGGACTCAGAGCTCTGAGTCACCTCGGTGAAGCTCTGCAGCAGGTCAAACTGGGCCTGGGTGGTGCCCACATTCTGAGGACAAACCAAAGGAAGTGATACATATCATCAGATCTAACTCCTGCACTTTGTAGACTGACGATGAGTGATTTTTTTAGCACTAGATATATCCGCCGCAATTTTTATACTGCAGTATTTTAATTTAATATGGGAAGGTTTTATTCTTCTCTTCAAGTATTCGTTACTCACTGCATTGCTTCCATCTGCTCCTTCCGTCAGTCCAAGGAGCACCTCTGTCGTGTGTCCACTTTCAGCCACCGTGGTTGTCTCCACCACCTCCTCAAAATCAGCCAGCAGGTGGCTGGCCCCAACCAGCCCATCCCCAACCTCCATCCCTGCACCAGGCCCTGCTTCCCCACTGGCCCTGTGTTCCTCTGGAGCCATGTGGATGGCCTGGTGCTCCTCTAGCTCTGTTCGTGTGCCAAAGGTGTGGCTGCAGCTGCCACAACTGTACAGCAGCATACTGGCCCCGGTGTCCATGCTCAGGTGAACCTCTGTCCCAATGGCCCGGGATGCGCAAACATTCTCCCCAGAGGAGGTGAGGGTGAGCTGGGGGAGAAGATTTGGATTTTGGCCGGAAGAGGTTGTTGACAGGAACACTTCCTCCATCCCCACCCCTACTCCATCGGTCCCCGCCTGGCTCACAAATCCCACCATGTCTGTCAACATGGAAGATGTCACTTCCTCTGCCCCTACCACCACCTCCACTATGTCATTTCTAGTTTGTGCATCCTCTGCCCTCTTTCCCTCCTTCCCTCCTGCATTGGTGTGAGAGTTCTTGTGCAGGGCCAGGTTTGATGAGTGTGTGAAGCTGCGTCCACACTCACTGCAGACATAGGGCCTCTCGCCTGTATGTATCCTCATGTGCTGCCTCAGGTTGGTAGACTGAGTGAAGGATTTGTTACACACTGTGCAGGTGTAAGGCTTGAGACCGAGATGGACATTCTTGTGTCGCCTCAGACTGCTTGAGTTCTTGAAGGCCTTTGGGCAAGTGTCACAGGGGTATGGGCACTCTCCAGTGTGCTGGCGCAGGTGATACTGGTAATGAGAACTCCATTTAAAGGTCAGGGGGCAATAGGGGCACAAGAAGGTACGTACTCCAGTGTGAACACTCTGATGAACCTATGGATGGAAAGACAGATACAGAAATATGAAAACCATCTCGAATTTAAACATTTTCTTTACCCAAACAAAAAAAAAAGACATGGTTTGAAATCCCACCTGGAGCAGAGACGAGCGTTTGAAGGCTTTGCCACAGTCCTGACATTTGTAAGGCTTCTCCCCTGAGTGAGACCTTCAAAAGAAAAGTAACTATTGAGATGGTACAGCATAATAAATTATGTACGTATTATGTATGTAATCATTACACATGTAAAACATAATCAATACAGTGATACATTGTAGTACATTCTCTTGTGATAAATTTATTACACTGCAAACAAAATTTTAATAAAGGGTATAAATTAATATGCTATTTTTGAGTTTTCTTTAAACGTACGTTTGAACAGGTTAAACAAATCATCAAATCAGGCAGAGGTGGGTCCAGTATTTGCCTCAGTGACAGTATTCTGTTCTCTGAATGTTGAAGGTATGGTGACATTACACTTCTTCAATTCAAGTCCATATGACAGACAGGTTCAGCCATGCATCTCATGTTTCTGTGTAATCTCCTCCCATATCATAGGTCAGAGTTAACATTTGACCAACTCTGACCTTTATATTGAAATCAGGCTATATAGGCACTGATGCACCATTTCAAAATGGAGAAGTACTTATTCTAGCAGCGAACCATCAGCAAGTTTTGTAAGATCCATTATTACACTATTATTGCACTACTACAATAAATATACACAGTGTTTTACAGTTTGTTGTTAATCATTTTGGAATTATGACAACCCATGATATATTTGGGCTAATTGAGGGGAATTTTCATTGAAAAGAAGACTAATGCGACCGTAACTTGATACCTCTGACTAACTGATTGCTATAGGAATGATAGCACATGTCTAAAACCTGACCAGCTCATTCCAGATATTGTATTTTGTTTTGAGTCGTGTTTTTTCTTTACGAAAATACCCGAATATTAGCTTAAAACTATCATATGTATACCGTTGATGGTAGAGCAAAGCGGAGGAGCCCTTGAAGGCCTTGGGACAGAGGTTGCAGCGGTAGGGTCTCTCATTGTTGTGGCTCCTCTGGTGGTGGGTGAGCCTAGACGACCACCTGAAGCTCTTGCCACAGTCCAGACACTGGAAGGGATGGTCCGACTGTTCGGGCTGCTGGGCCGGGCCTGACACTGCCGACGTCACCATGTCCAGAACCACCTCCTCTCCCCCCTCCACTACACCCTTGTCTCCGTCCACCAGCTCCCCCCTCTCCCTATCATCCTCACCATCCTCTCCTGAGCCAAGAAGTGATGGGAAAGGAGAGAGGGAGGCGGTGGTCTGAGGTGGTAAGAGTTCTGCTTGGACCACTAAAGTGGCCACTGAGTTAGCCATTACCAGAGGAAGCTGGTGGCAGATGAGGGTATTCCTTGGATGCAGTCGTGGATCAGTTTTGGGGCAGTATCATGGTTGATTTTTTCACCTTTCCTTCGTTCATTGTTGCCTCAGTGTCTTTGATGAATTCCTTCCCTGACAGCCACTGGAAACACCAGCTGTCATCCCAAGTAGACAGCTCAGGCCAAGTCTGACATGAAGTCAAATGGAAATAAATACAGTGTTATAACTTGGTAACTCTTGTGAAGAATGTCCCCTTTAAATTCCGCCTCCCTCCCTCCTTCCTTCCTGTCTATGAAGCTCGTCCTCCCCTCCCTGCTGTCTTTCCCCTGGCCGTCATTCCGTTTCTGTCCGTCCCCGCAGTGCGGTGCTTACTAGCAACACACACAGAGGCTACTGCTAAGTTACACATTAATGTACTTTTTTTGAGTTTATCCCGATGTAACCGGTCAGCCATGCAAGCCAACAGAGAACACACACACACAAATACCGGTTTTTACAGTATCAACAATAACAGTTATTGGCCTGCATTTAAAGCTAATGTAGCAGCCGTCAATGCGGAATAGCCTGTTTTAAATTGCTCGATAAGGATTTGCATGAACACAGGCTGAAGCAGTACTCACCGGCCATCTTTAACTCATTTTAAAGCTATATTGTTGATATTATGAAAAGGGAACTGGGTACCGCAGTGCTAATCCACACAACCTTAACAATAAACACAGCGCAGACTAACAGCAGTCCTCCACCCGATGCCGCCTTCTAAGAACGGCGACGGTGATTGGCTGCTTGCTACAATAGACGAACTACTACGATTGGCCAGGAGCTTCAACAGACAGATTGACGTTTATTAACATCACTTAAAAATATTTCCAACGTCTAAATTTGACTAAATGCGCGTATTGATAATTTAGGTACACCCCAGACCTTAAAAAAGCATTTATGAAGCTCTATTCACATCGGATATCTATCGTTTCTATTCTAACTGTGACGCACAGACTTCTGGGTAATGTAGTATCTGTGTGTGTCTGCCCCCAGCACGCGTCTGTCAAAGTTAACGTTGCAGGTGGATATCAATGATATACTAAAATCCATTGTGCACATTCTTTAGTATTTATTTCACCAAGGCACATATTTCACATTGAGGCCAATCAGTGTGTGGAAGAGGCATCTTGATGTTACAACAATAATTTAAACATGATGATATAATAATAGTAAATAAGAATAAAAACTGTATAAAAGTACAAAAAGATAGGAGACTGGCTCCATTGCAGCATAAAATAAATAGTTCCACCAAGTTACTTAAATAAATAGTCAATACTGTAACAAATACTAAAATAGGAATGAACAAAAATTATAGTGTTAAATTGGTAAAGTATTCTACATTATATTGTAGAAAAAAACAAATACAGCAATTTACATTCATGTACATTTATGTACACCTGTACAGAACATAGTGTCACAATACATAGTATTTTAAGGCTTTGGGTGTTTAATTTAAAAACAAACAAACAGGAAAAAAAACCAAAACTTTTCTACCCCAAAGCACAGGTTCAAAATCAGCCATCTCACTCATCCAAGAGGCTAATCCTAACAAGTTTGTGCAAAGAATCTAATCAGGTCCATCAGTGCTCAGCAACAGGGCACATTCAAACAACTTTACCACAACATTAGATATGCCTCCTCATGCAGAACGCGAGAAACAGGCATTGGAAATAGACACTCTGCCTCTGGCAAAAAAAAAAAAAAAAAAAAAAAAGTATTCACTTCTCTTTGGCTACCATCCTGACATTACACATAAATGCAATTTATGTCATAGGCCATCAATTTATAAATTAACACAACCATTAAACATGGTTTGAAGTTTCCAGTAACATCTAAAATGTTTACTTTAAGGGCACTGTTAATTGAGACATAGTGAAAACTTTGGCTGTCCTGAATGTATGCTACATCTACTGGAAGAATTATGGGCTAAATAAATACACAAATACCATGTAAAGTGAGTTAAAGTAAGAAAAATCATAATCAGAGCTATATGTTTAGGAAGTGCTACTGTGTTTTCCTTGATCAGTGAGACACAAGACAAAAAGAAAGATTACAAAGATGTGGGGAAATAAATTCACGATAATACAGAAATAAAGATAAGAGTGACACATTACAACTTCAAATAAATAAAATTAAATAAATTACTAACAGTCAATAAATAAATAAATACATAAATAACATGGTCATGAACAAGGCCATTGGGAAAGTTTAGGAAATCATGATCAGCGTAGTTAAAATTATAGTTTGCTTTTATCTTGATGGTCGTATCTAGCTGCAGTATAAAGCATTCCTCTTTGGCTCTGATAGAAAGACACATTCTTCAACACACATGTCATTGGTTGATGTCTGGGCTTCGGATGGGATGCTATTGACTACAGTGCACACTGGTGACATGGTCCTGATTTCCCTCTGGCTGAGGTGGGATTCCATGCATTCTCACTGGCTCTGCAGCCTTTTTGGTTAATGGATTATCATTGAACTGCAGAGATTTTGGGTTTAAGGCTGAGGAACGCTCTGTACGCCCAATCGCAGAAGAGCCTGAAGTGTTGGAGAAGTTCGTGGCTTGATTGCAGGACGTCAAACTGATAGGGGAGATGAGGGGGGAGGGAGGGCGTTGCCGGAGTCAGCCTTGGTGCTTCAACCCTCTGCATCTGTAGGTGAGAAGAAAAGCAGACAGATTAGAGCAACCACTAATTTACTGAAGACTAAAACTCCCGCACACCGATATAAGTTAAACACCGAAAACAAGTATCAACAAGGGAATCTGGGCTCTTTACCTGACGGTGCAGCATGCTGATGAGAGATTTCATTTCTTTGATCATCTCTCCCAGCTTGGGCAGTGCGGGGTGGTGGTGCTTCTTGGAAACCCTGTTTAGCCACTCAAAGTGGTGCTCATACAGCTTCAGGTCAGCATACAGCTGAGAGAGTGTGGGCTTCAGCTGGAAACAACACAGACATACTTTAGAGACTTAGCATGGGTGTGGCAAGATGTAACTGTGCGGATAGAAACAGACCAGCCCCTGTCCCCTAGCAAGCACGCACTCTAACACAAATACATTATCAGGGCATTACCTCAAGATTGTTGAGGTCATTGGCTGATCTGTTGCTCATTTCTGGCAGAGACCTGAACCTGTGGGGCTCCACGTCTGAGTCGAATACATGCTCCTTCTGAAAGAGAAAACAAGACACACACACACACACATCAGCACAATTTTACTCATCCTGAGACAAGTCACGGCAACATGAGGAAAGTATTAGTCTAGCACCTCGATTGGGTGACTGTTTTCTGTGCTTAGAGACAGTAGCTCTCACTGAGGAGAGTGTGGTCGATCGGGTCAGAGTGAGTTCACCCACATTCAGCCTACCCAAATGTCAACAATAAGAGCAAATGACCTGAACCCACAGGATGTTTTCTACAGGGAGAGAGGATAACAACATATGCAGTGACTAAGAAAGCTCCAAGTGGGACAGACAACACAAGGCTGTAGGGAAACTCCAGGGTCACAGCTATAAAAAGATGGAATGACGCAGTGCCGCTGCCCAGCTTGAAATGTGTTGTAAACTACGTCCAGACAAGAGATGTAGTGGTCATCATGGCCACCAGAGGGGGATAAACAACCTGACTGCAGGTTTATGGAATTCTACTTCACAAAGGCAGCTGTGCTCATCAGCTGTACAATTTAGTATTAAAGGTGTATGCTTGATTCAGTAATGAATGGGAATGAATGGAGATGACTGATGTGGCATGCGTCATTTCCAATCAGCAGAGGAACATAACAACATTAGGATGATTAGTGCCCAGAAATGTATTGTGTAAACAGGTTGTATGTGCTTAATGCTTCCTTAACCTGTTATTCAGTGTTTTCCTTGTTGTGCTGTTTGCTTCCAGTTCTCTGTGTTGATGTTTTTACTCATGAATGTGCTGCATTGTCTCTCATGTCGCTCCATCAGCCTTTCATAAGAATTCACTTATGTTTGTGGTCCAATGTTTTGTCTCTGTTGCTTTTGTCCTCTACCATCCCTCGCTTTGCTCCTCTCCTCTCTCTCCCCCTCTCTCCCTCTCACTCATACCAGGTGCACAAGCACATGCAGCATCACGTGCACATGTGCATGCATGCACACACATACACCACTGGCTTGTCATCTAGCTGGCCCTCTGATCTCTTCATCTCTTGTGGTTTTTGCTCCATCTTTCTCAGCCTTTAATTCTCCCTCTTATCCTCCTTTTCTTGCTCTCTCCATCGTAGATCATGACCTCACCCGACAGAACTTAGCATCCAGCCTTTTTCTTCCTGAATGCAAATACTGGAATGTGATAAATCTTTTTGATTTTTATCAAGTCACTTTGCTGTGGCGACCAAAAGCAAAACACTAAACACCGCACCTACACAACCATGACTATTTACAGAACCCTCAGTGCACACACACACGGCCACAAAAATGCATACACACAAATGCATGCACACATATAGACATTTGCACCATTACAGCATGCATGCAAAGACACACACACACACACACACACACACACACACACACAGACTCACTCACACACATACACAGTTTGCGTCAGTAAACTTATATAGACCTATGTGTATACACTCACACACTTTTCTCCTTTTAAAGCATCAGTTTCATTGCTTTTTTTTGCAGGGACTTTCCATGGATTCCCATTTTATTTATCTTTCCTAACTTTGTCCTCTCTTTAGTGGAATTCCACACAATAAGGAAAAAAAATTAAAAATAAATCTTCCATGTTACTGAACACTGTCTAATACTGTCCCCAACACCCTTTGATATTGCTAGTTTCTTCACATCTGGACCCCAGGTTGGACTACCGCTACAGTGATAACCTGTAACATTGTCTTAAAGCAACAAACCCACACACACTTTCTGAACACTATCTACTGACTAAGACTAGAGAGAGTATGTGGCTATTTTTGATTTTATCCCCTGAACAAAAGAGTTTTGAGATTTGCATAATGCAAAAATAGAATCTAGATCAGTCATGTGTAACCAAAGATCCAGAGATATGATCCCGCTTTCTTTTCACCTGTTAAAACACTGTGCTGCTACACAATCACCAGCTGGTGCAAAAGCTAAGTCCTCAAATCTGATGTTCCTACCCACTTGACTTATCAACAAAATGAGATTTCTAGCCAGACTTGTTCGTACAATATGTGCAAGTGAATCTTCTTCATCCACACATCCACTGTCTAGCCGCAGAACAAAAACATGTTTCTATGTAAACAGACATGTAGACATACGTACTTTGCTGTAATTTCATAGATGGTATGCTTGGTACCACATGGGTGCAGGTTCAGTGTTAATGTGTAAAACTGTCCTGATGGGAGATATAAAAGTGATACCTAGGCCTCTATGTTTTCTTTCTCTATCCTACTGAACCATTCATGTTCCTAAGTAGCCCATCACTGTAAATGGGTGCTAATTCTTACATGAGCAATCACTGGCCTCCATTGCCACCCATCAGGTGACCAGGCAGACCATAAGGTTGCTGAGTCAGACCTCCCCTCCCTTCCCAGTCCAGTGTGGATTAAAAGTGAGATCACTCCGCCAAATCTCCCCTGAGACTTTTGCTACCCTGATGTAAGCATGGACTCCAGCCAGTCTGTCATCAATGAAAGCAGCTTAAAGGAGAACTTTGGTATTTTTCAACCAGGACCCCATTTTCCCGTCATTTTGTGTCTAAGTGACTAATGGGGACAACAATTTTTGAAAATGGTCCAGTATTGAGCGAGAGCGCTTCAGCCGGCAGCCGCAAAACAGTCTGCAATGTAATCCTTTGGGGCAATAGCGGCTCGTCAATGTACGTCTACTAAAATGCTTGTTTTTGCCACTGAGAGGCTCAGATTGTTATTATAAACGTCTGACACCATTATGGAAAGGATCCCTACAGAGAAATAAAACAGTTTTCTTTATCTTTCACTTAATTCAGTCTGTTATTGTGTCTAACCAAGTCTCGTTCAAGGATAAGTCTCATGACAGATAAGTTGTTGTCAAAATCAGCTAAATATTCAACCATTTTAGATTACACTAAGCTATGCTTTCTGTATTCTTCTCTCCAACTCTGTCATGGCACAATAGCTGATTACTACAAGTCAACTCTTGTAAGATTTCAGAACAAGACTTCTCCTTGAGCGAGACTATGACCATTCTCCTGTTGAAAAGACATTTAAAAAACGTCTATGGTCACCAGTGAAAAGGTGTTCAAAACAGGTTCAAAAGTGAAAGTTTTTTCATCAACTATTTGAAAAAGTTCAGATTTAGATCATATTTCACTGGGACTTGCAATACTGGCTTTCAGCTGAGAAATTTGGATGTGGTTTTTAGTTAGGCCCCAAAATAATGACAGGCTATTATTTGCACATTGTAGAGGATGAAAAATCTCACTATTGCAAATCCCAGTGAAATATAGTATAGCAAAGGAAGATTCCCACACCAGGTCTCAAACCCCAGTCTACCAGACCACAGACAACTGTGCTGACCACTCAACCAAAGTTCAGCTCTGCCTGAGACACAGACCTGCAGCTATTTATACATCTGTGACACAGAGACAGAAAGCAGAGCAGAGCAGAGGAGAGGGATGGAGACAACGATGTATCCTCGATGTGCTACAAGTCCTGACCTCCATCAAATGTTATTTGATATGTATTTCTTCTCCTCAAAAACAAATATTTTTAAAAAATATTTGCACGAAATAAATATTCGTGAAAACATGCTATTTGTGCTTTTCCAGTGACCGGATTCGGATTCACCTGTACTATATAGTTCCATATTTATGACATTTAGTACAAAAGATTACCTCAACATCACCTACCAGTACAATATGACTTTAGAGAAATACCTCTGCACTGAGCAATATTGTCTCTCTTTCAAGCTACAACTGAACATATTATTAAAATGATTAAACACATTTGTATTTTATGACACCTTGATGTTGTAACTGCATTTGAAACCCTGGTTGGTGCTCACTGGTAATAACAACCAGTCTGGATCAAGCTAAAGGTAAAGATTTTTTTTTTTATTTCTCTCTATGATCCTTTTCATAATGTTGTCAGAGACTTGTAAGAACAATCAGAGCCTGTCAGTAGCAAAAACAAGCACTTTTAGTCGACGTACATTGACTGGGTGCAGTTGCCCCAAAGGATTACATTGCAGCCCACTTTACGGCTGCCTTCTAGAGTGCTTTTTCTCAATACTGGACCAATTTCAAAAACTGTTGTCCCCATTAGTCACTTAGACACAAAATGATGGGAAAATAGGGTCCAGCTTGGAAAAACATTGAAGTTTCCCTTTAAGTCAGACTAGAGTCCTGAACAAACCTGGTTGTAGTTCAGCCCAACAACTTTTCCACAACTGTGTATGATGCAAAGCTTGTGCAGTTTTAAGTGTGAGGCTACCTTAACTGAGAGGTAACATTAACACCAAAATGCAATTAGGCAACGATGAATCAACGCAGGCTCTGGCGTATTAACGACCCGCATCCTCTTCCACTTTCACACTAACAATTCAATTAGCATTGGGAAACCAGGCCCTCATTAGCCTCTCCACCAATCAGTGGCTGAGAGTTCCTAATCAGCATGACGACATGTTCACTTACCAGCAGTTCTTGGGTAAGCTTCATTAGATTTTTGGTCTGATTGGACAGTTTATCCATGTCAGTGGGCCGCCGCTGAGGGACTGGAGAGGCAGACGTGAATACAGGCAGCTGAGCCAATAACAGCGAGAAGAGGAGAGATGAGGAGGAGTCGAGCAGCACTGTAGAGGCAGAACAAAACGGAAGCAATTAGTGGAGAGGCGCTGTCATCTCGCCATAATGATAATGACCTCAGGCCACTGCTGTCAACTCCAGGGGAAGATATTGCACCATAATATAAACAATAGCTGCAGACTTGGCAGAGGAATCCTGTAGAGCTTCAATGTCAGAGTCATGTTTTCACAGGCTGAATGCAAATCATTAAATCATTAAAAGCCGTGGCTTTGACACTGAATATCACCATCACTCCTTTACCATAAGCAACGCAATGAATGCTGCTGATTGTCACACCTGCAACTGGATAGGGACGTGAGCTGGTGGTATAAATTATATAGACCAAGCCAACTCTCTAACAGTAAGCTCATTCATTCTTTTCCTTTCAAGTTCAAATACAAGGTAGACTAAGTATTAAAAGGGAACCACAGTGCTGTTGAAATGATGAATGCTTGATAATTACAGGTGAACCACAAGAATCACAGCCAAAATAACACTGCAGGAGCATCTGAGCTGCCTGCCCTATAGTCTAACTTTAACCGTTGAAGGATCAACATAGAAGTTTTCCATATCATCAGTCATGTCATAAAGTGAAGCAATTGTTAAGGATTTAAAGTAAGTAAATAATTTAATTTAATCTGTATATGGACGATAAAAAAGCAGCAACAGTCACATAAACTTAACCCACAATTTAAAAAATATCAGCGTTAAGAAATAAAATAAGACAAACCTGAAAAGAAATGTTAATTAAAAAAAAAAACACTTGAGCACTTCATGAATTAAAACACATTCACACAATCACTTACATCTCATATTGGTTCGGATCCAAGAGAACAAGCAAACAAACGTAGATAAATAAATAAATAGGAAATTAATAAATAAATTGAACTCCGGAAATTGTCACGTGCTCCGGTTTCTTCTTCTTCGGTGAGGAGGAAAGTTGTCAGGACCAGAGAGAGGATGAATGAAAGAGCAGAGTGACGACTCAAGCACTCAGGAAAAAAAAAATCAATATCGTCAAACTTTCTGCTTTTTTTTTTAAAGTAAAGTTTGAGATGAGCCCTTGTAGTCTTTATGGAGTGCTGAAGGCAGAGAGACACTTAGACAGCTTGGAGAGAGAGAGAGAAAGAGGCAACAGAAGTGCATAGAGAGGGATGCGAGTGTGGTAAGTCCAATTTTTGCGCGCAGTGAAGTGTTTAGGCTTGTTTAAAACTTCCTTTATAAAGACGTCGGGCCTATGACACATCGGCAGTGACTCACTTCATTCATAAAAACACACACACACACACACAGACACACGCTCTCTCTCTCTCTCTCTCTCTCTCTCTCTCTCTCTCTCTTTTCCTCCTCCCCTCCCTACTGCTGCCTGTCTCCCTTTGCGAAACTTTAAAAAAAATGTTCCGTTGTTTTTTCTTTTTTTTCTTTCCTCTATCACTTTCTCCCGTCCTGTCCTGTCCCTATCTCCAGCACTTCCTCCGTCGCATCCCGCTACCTGCGCCAATCAGTCCCCATCTACCTCTTCTTATCTCCCCATCTCCAAATCTCTTCCCCCCTCTCTCTCCCTCTATCACTGCAGACGTTTTAAAAAGCCCATTGTTTTCATGTGTATCAGCACATCTCATGTAACCATGTCTCTTTTAGAGCCTGTGTCCCTTTTTTTTTCTTCTTGTGTTCCTGTAGTGTGTTTTGTGCTGTACTCAAAGGGTGAAATGTCACAGAAAGTGTGTTCTCGCTTGTGTTATTCAATTTATGGGCTCTTGTAGGCTCCACAGAGGCACATTCCCTGTATTATAGCTAATACACACGGCAAACACCTTTCTCTCCCTCCTTTTCTCACCCCTTGCTCTTTTTTTTCAAAGCCCCTCCTGAGACAGCAGCCTGTTATTTCCATTGCCCCCCCACCCACCTCCTTCTCTTTTTTTTCACTCCTTCTCTCCCTCTCCAGGGTGAAGGAAAGTGTGAGGAGTGAGAGACGGACAGGGGCAGGAGAGGTGTTGTCCAGACCAGAAGGGGCCTCTAAGTGTTGCATAGAAACAGTGAGCGGACACACACACATACACACACACACACAAAGTTTAGGACAGACACACGCTGGAGGGGTTGCAGGGTGGTTGATGGGGTCAAACATGCACGTGGATGCACGCACACACACTGTCAAAGGAAAACATCTAACAAACCAAAAAAAAAAAAGAACTAAGACATGCAGAAACATAACAGCCTACACACACAAACATGATTTCTTACACTATCTGTATGTCTCTGCTTTCTCTTTGACACACGCACGCACACACACACGCACGTAGAGCGGGGCAGCCTGGAAACACTCAGTCAGGTGCAGTAAAGCGTGGCCCACTGTTGCAAAGGGCAAAAATGAGTTTCCAGTCATCACAGAGGGACAGTTAATGCATCATACTGTACGCATACAGTATATCGCAAGGGAGTCAGAGACACACACACACACAAAGGGAGAGAGAGGGAGAGCAGGGAAAAGGAAGAAAGCGTTTTTTAAGTCTGGGTGTGAGATTAGGAGACCCTCATTCACAGACATACACTCATGGTGTGGTTAGAAAATAATTAGTGGTGGGCCTTGTATGCGCACAATCGCACACTCATACACACACACAGAGTTGCCAGTCCGGTGGTGGGCCTACACAGACAAACAAACACCCTGCAAATGATGAGGGCCTGCTGGCAGCGAGTGGGTGGCGGTGAAAAAGGGTCATGCGCTGTTTTCTCAGGTCAACAGTAGAGAAGAAAAGAAGTGAAAGGAGGAGAACAGGAGAAGAAGGGAAGGAAATAGATGAGTGCGGTTGGACGTAGGGAGATATTGACACACTCGCTCTTTTTTATTTCCCACATCAAAGGGCCGTTTGAAGACACAGCTGGGGAGAGAAGAAAAGAGAGTTAAGTTAGTCACTCTCCCTCATTCCCTCTCTGGGCTGCGTCTCATGATGGGGGTCTCCTGGGTGGTTCTGAGGCACAGTCTCCTGTTAGGCCATCCGCCGACGCTGATCACTCACACTATGACACCGGGTGGTTGCCCTTTACGTGTGTGTGTGTGTGTGTGTGTGTGTGTGAGTGTGTGAGTGTGTGTGTGTGTGTGGGAGTGCGTGCGCACATGCATAGATGTCAGCGCGCAAAATAAGGGTTGTGTATCTTTGTTTAGACTTTTGTTTTCGTGTGTGTGAGAGCGAGCACACACTGGCGCATGCCTGTTGGAAAAGGGGGAATCCAGGGTTTGTGTAAATGGGTGTGCGTACAGTATATGTGTGTAATTATGGGTATGTGGTGGTATAAGTGCAGTGTCTGTATAACGTGCATGAGCATCAGTGTTTGTGTGTGCGTCTGCGTGTGTGTGTGTGTTTGTGTGTGGCCTTCATATGCTACCCATTACATCACCAATCTGTGTAAACCACCATAGGAGGAGAAACAGAGTGAGACACTCAGACTACGACCTCAAAGACATCAGAGAGGAAGGGGAACCTGTGACAGGGCCCTGCCAGGCCTCACTGCCAGACAAACTTTACTCACACAAGCTTCACTCAATTCAGTCATGCTTTACACTAGGTTTCCTGTGCGCCATGGCATGTATTCACACATTATTACGCAGGCTTCAAATCCTTTGAATGCCTCACACTCTTTGCTCACCGTATTGCCAGGCTGTTAATCCCGCAGTTACTCAATTCATGAGACAGCTTTGAACATAATATCAGTGTTTTATTATATCATAATTACTGACAAGGAAGAACTTGAGCAAGAGTAGATTTTTTTATGTGGGGGGGATTTTGGTCCATTGTTTATTTAAGTGATTAGGTTGTAGAGAACAAATACCGACTCAGTTCATTGTGATATGGTTGGCTTTCCCATAAATGTTTATTGCCAATGTTAATTTCCATGTCCAGGTGATAAAGTAGTCTTGTGGATTTTAGGGTTAAGTCTCATGTTCTGCTTACCTCAGAGTGTCATATGTAAACAGTGAAAATGTTGGCCATGACGCAACGCTGCTCCGATGGTAAAAAGGATTATGTGAGAAAGGGTAGTAATAAATTCATCATTTTTTATGTCGCACCCTCATTTCCTCCAGGGAATTCCAGCAGGGCTTGAGTAAACAAACCCGGAGATTACGTTCAAAGAGAAAACCAAAGGTCCGACCTATTACTGTTAATATTTACTCTCCTATAACAGGACCACTTTCAAGTTTCCCCATGACCTCCTCCACCTCTTCTCCTCTTCCTCTCCTCTCCATCACTCTATTCCCCTCCCATTCATTCTCTCCAGCTCATTCCCACGTGCGTGACTGCGGCGGGGCATCCTATCAGGGGAATTGTAATGGTAATCTTGCCCTAATCCCCCTCCTCCCCCCTTTCTCTTTCTCTGCTTACCTCCTTATACTTTTCGTACGTCAGAGAGCAAGTGAGTGTGTTAATAGTTGGGGGGGAATAGTGACACACAGGAGGGGGGTGCACTCATTGGGCAATAAAGTGACGTCTCTGACTCACTTTCCCACTGTCAGTAATCAGTTAGTGTGCTGTTGTCCTCTTTTCAAACAGATATATTGGCAAAAAAAGACCCTCCTCTCATACCCCTCCCCACCCCGTCTCCCTCTCCACACTGCCAAGTCTTTAGTTGGGAAAACTCCCCACGGACGTGATTTACAAATTATGCGTGTCAATTGCTCTCTTCCTTTTCCATGTGCACGGTCCACTCAAGACAGATATGGCTGTTGTGCATCTGTTGCTCTGCTTTTTTTTTATTAGACCATTAAAGGAGGACATTAACCAGTATCATTATTGCAGTTTTCCTCCACTGGCTCGGCTCACAGAGCAGGGCAGGATGCAGGGATGAAAGGGAGAGCATGAGGCAAACGTCTCTACCGGCACAAATTTAGGGGGGGTTGCAGGGTGGGGGGTGGGGGCAAAATGTTTAAATCACCTCTCTATTAAACACACATTTACGAGGCTCATTTTGTTCAGAAACCAAACTCTATGGTATGTGACAAAACACAGTGTTTGTATGTGAGTGTGTGCACGTGTGTGCGTGCATGTGTAACAGCGAGAGTCAGCCCTCTCCCTTGTGTGTTGCTCACCTGCTTACGTCCCCCACCCCCCCTTTCACTCTCATTGCGTCTGGGCAGTTTTGCGTCCGCGTCTGCGTCTGTGAGGAAATCTCTGAATGAACTAGTTGAAGCAATAGGTCACAGACAGAGTGTGAGAAAGAGAAGGGGAAGGAGGTGGGGAGGAGGAGAGGAGGGGAAGGGAGGGGGGGTACAGCGGGAAGCAAGCAACCCACGCAAAAAGGAACTTTTTACTGTGCAAACACTCTTTCCATCTACCCTGCTTGCTCCCTCCATCTCAGACTGGTGTTAATACACTGGAGAGCCCAGGCCAGTCTCAGAGCTCCCGCTTTCTCCGGCTCTCCCTCCCGCTCCTCTCAGCGCCATTCTCAGTCGCCCTAAACATTCTTTCCTCTCCTGTCATTGCTTGTCCTGTCTGCATCCCTCTCTCTCTCTCTCTCTCTCTCTCCCTCTCTCCTCAGCTCTTCCTCCTTTCAAAGTGCTTCCCCTCATCTCACTTTCTCTTGTATACTCGCTCCCAGTTGAGAGCCCTCTCTCCTCTCCTCCTGTCCTCTCTGTCTTTTTTCCTCTGGTGCAGTCTGGAGCGCAGTAGTATCAATGAACTATAAACAGTACAAGCTTTGAACTACCAAAGCATATGTAATCAAACATGTGCATGTAAACAGTGAATCGTTTCATCACCTAACTGCAATATCTCGGCCTCGGTGACCCTGTCAAAAAAAAAAAAAAAAAAAAGTAAAACAGAACCAGAAAAGAGAGCAGAGTGAAAGTGAAGTTCCTATTTTGGTGCATTCCTCAGTGTGCAGAATAGTTGCCTGGGAGACATTACTTGTGCATTCTCTGTCCTTTTGTCAGTCTTGCACCATTTCTGTGGTGAGTTACTACATCTGTGTGTGTTTGTGTGTCTGTGAGTGATGTATACTGTATCAGAGCTGACCACTACGCGCCGTGCGTCTGCGTCAGCCACACACTGAGCCTGTTGTCGTGTTATTCTACGGAAGCTAGCTGCTGACAAACACTCAGGGGAAATGGGGAGGGGTGTGTGTATGTGTGTGTGTGTAAAGGGGCAGCGGAGGCCTGGAGAGACGACGGGGAAGGAGTGTAGGGAGCTAGGAAGACAAAGAGAAGAGAACTTCTGTGACGTCACAGTTTGCCCTACTGAGTGACTCTGTCAACGTTACGTGACCCCAGTCACATGAGGGGGTGGGAGGATGCCCTTTTGCAGATGGCTGGACACACACATACACACGTATACAAATACACACATGCTTACGTCTGTTAGACAGTTTATCCCGGCATTTAAAACAATTTATAACCCACCACCCATTTTAACCTGACATGGCCTGGCTGTTTCTGTGAATGCTGACGCACTTCAGGCCCCTTCACCACTGGCCATTCATTAAATTAACACTCATTACATGCTGGCAATCATAAATCAACCTCCCACAACAATGATAGCAGATAACACAACTTATAACAGCACGCATGGGCAGCTGTATTGATTCTACTGTCCGTCCACCAACCACTTCCTGTGCGTCAGCCATACAGAGTGTGTAAATTTCATCATAACTAAGAGCAAACACAGGAAAGGAAATTTCATATCCGCATGTTGTCAGTGTTTATGTTTTGAAGTAGCGGATGGACGGACTAGCCGAGCTGAGCACAACAGTTTGGAGGCTGAGTGCATTTGAAAATGTTTGGAAATCAAAAAGACTTCTCTCCACATTCAGTAGGCTGTGCTTTGACCGCACAGGGAGGGGAGGCGGACCTCAAGTTCACTGAAATGTCAACTTTGGTTTGAAGTGACTTTGACTTAAAGCGGCGCAAACACGGCACAGAAGATACACTGTCTTCCTTTTTTTTTTTTTAGGTCGAAATTCTCTGCAGTTGTTGTTGTATTGCAGTTTTTGTATTCTTTCTCGGAAAGAAAGCCTTTACTGTAAATGTTTATATAAACTGCGAACTATCTGTCCCTCATACTTCTTGGACAGACTATCTTATCTCTGGAATAGTGAGAATAAGATATGGAAGTAATGTGTTTGCATGCATTCTTTTTAACCACCATTATCATTATCTCCAGCTTACAAGTCTGAGTCTGACGGCCATCTTTCAGCTGTACATCCACACGACTTGTCATAGCCCCAGCGCCTCTCCGGTTTTATTTCCTGACCTTTGTTCATTCACTAAAGCTTTGTTTAGTGTGAACTTAGTGGCCCACCTTTATCACTGGAGGGCTGTGACTAAGAGGAATGACACGAAAGTTATTCCAATCTCTCTATTCTTGTTTCCAGTGTTTATTTGCACTTTGACCCCCTGCTGCTTCCAATTAGCCACAAACTGCTCTGTCGGGAGAGCTTTAAATGCCTTACATTTCTTCTTTCATCAATAACAGTCTGTGAGTCAAGGCCTTAGAAATGAAAGCTATCCAGAATTTTCTATTTTTGGCACAGAGTTCACAGACATTACCATTACAGCCCCGCCGCTGTCTTTTTATGTCTTCCCCTCCCTTTTCTCCCTGGCTCCTCATCTTCTTTCTGTTCATCAATCACACTGTCCATCCTCATCAGAAGGTCACTGCTGGATGTATGAATGGTATTGGTGTGCCTCAGCGCCTGCCTTGTATTACAGACGCCCTCGCATCTGGCTGGACCCCCGGTAGTGCCAGGAAGCATGCCAGGAATGCAAGGAATGGCTCAGTGAACGATAAGGAAATACCCTGCAGCAGTGGACTGAAAGCCCAGAAACAACAGGCGCATGGACAATCACTGGGAAGAAAATGAAAGGGATGACGACAAAGAGTGGGATGGAAGGGGATGGAACAGGATGCCTGGACAGACATAGGTCTAGGTTGGACACTAAGACAATAAACACAGTGACAGCGGCTATCCAAAGAAGCAGAGACTGATGACGAAGATGGAGTGGTGACACATGAAAAGGGTAAAGAAAGGAATGGAATGGGATACGTGGGTGGGGATGTCTGGATTGAGATAGGTGAAACTGTCATGGAGAAAAGAGCTAATGACCAGCGATAGAGATGGATGGGATGGAGTAGGATTAGAAAAAACAAAGAGATGGAAGAGAATGACGAAACAAAGATAGCGTCTGTAAAGATGTAAAACAGACTATCTAAAGGGTGTTGGGCTAAGAGTGAGGGACAACTGGGCGACAGGAAGAAAACATAAGCGATAGAGACACGTCACAGGAAAGGCGAACCCCTTTAATCAGGCCCTGATTGGGTGACAGTGAGTGGGAAGACGAGGAGACACAAAAGACACACCACACAGGCAGATTTCTGACTAGTGAGTCCCTGAGTGACTGACAGCACCTCTTTATGACTCACTGACCCGGCTTTTCTACTGTCTCCCACACTGTGCCATCTGCAGCGGCTTTCAAGCTCAGTTTGAACACCGAATGCAACATGGCCAAACCCTGATCCAGATTACCCTCCTCTTTGTAGTGTGACCTACTAAATCTGACGTTACATCAGTGTCTACTAATAAGCCAAGTCTACACCTCCCTTTGTCTCACTGCTGGTGCTGATTTGGGGGCAGCCAGTCGGTAATTGTTTTGAGCTGCTAAATTGCACCAAGAGGGATTGGATTACCTACCACCAGGGTAGTCCCCCTCCCCAATGTTTCCCTATTTCCCCCGGATTACATCAGAATTTAGGCTCCCTCATATGTGAGTAAGCACATACCTCACAGTCACGGGGAGGCCTGAAACACGTCTAATGTTTCAGAACATAAAGGTAGATAATAGGATATATGGAGGCGGGCAGGAAGTGTAAACAGTTATCTGTGCATGTTTTTCTATTAATTTCTTATGGAAAGATAAGAGATGGTGATCAAATTTCTTAATATGCATCCTGTCTTGTGTATCTGTGTGCATGTGGGCTTGCGTGAGTTCTTATTGTTCATATCTGGCCTAAACCCAGTTTTTTCTGTATTCAGATCATAAATAATGAAGGAAATGAAACATTATCCATATAAAACTCCCCAGGGTGTCTTATCTTGTATGACATTGATTCATGCCTGTAATATCATGATCACAGCACAGACCTTTGCCAATTACAATAAGAAAATCGACTTGGGTAAACAATATTCCGGCCACAATCTGGGCTGCTTTTCTCAAAAGCTACGTACTAATTAATCTTCAAAGGGAAAGGCATTCTTGCATGACAAAGCAAGTCCTGTAAGTAGCCACTCAAAGAACACTTTCCTAGGTCAGATCAACATTGTAAAGCTCAATCGAGACACGGTAAGTGCAAAACAATATGATGAGGGACAGTACATGAAATTATTTGTGCTTTATGGTGTGGTTGTACAGAAGAAAATTGGGGTCACAATTCAAAACCAGTGAATGTGGACAGTTCTGCCTCACTGTAGCACTTTTGGGTCAAAGCCTCACATAATGACTTAGTGCGGTTCCCTGGCTTTTCGACCCATCTGAAACAGCTGACACAGGGCAGATGGGTGGGTGTGTGAGTTTTGAGGTGAGGCAGTGAAAGGCGCAGGCCGGGCAGACAAGGAGAGGTAACTCTGTTTTTTTGGTAACTGCATTAAAAAGAACCCCTGGGAAGTTTGGACCTCTGACAACTGAGGTGGAGCCTGGGGCAGCCAAGCAGTAGGGTGTTTTCATGTGTTTATGTATGTGTTTTCCTTCACTACCGGGACTTATATGTATATGTCTGCAGGGCTTTCTCTCAGGTCCGCAGCTGAGTGTGACAGGGGTTCACAGGGGTATAGGAACAGGCTCTGGGGACGACCTGTGGAACACCCCACTTATCCTCCAGGGAGCGATGCTATTTAGGTGCGGTCCCCCACCACCCTTCACCTCCAATGTGCCGAATCAGTGGAAGGCAGAAACCCAGAGAGTATCCCTGACACTAATATGGAAAAAAGCCTGTTTGGAGCGAATATAAGGGCAAATATTATTCTTCCTGAGCGTAACCACGGCGAGCACCTCTGACCTGGCAGTGAAAGTGCTGAAACAAAAAGCCCAAAGACTTTTTCTGCTCCATCAAAGGAGAGCTACATAAAATAAACATGGCCATCAGATTACCACGCTGAACACGGGGCCACGTTAGCTTGCACTGGCCGCCCTGCCGCCCAACCCCATAGCTCTATGGGAGTTAAGTGTGGGGTCCGCTCAGTCAACACCATGACGCAAAATGGAACAAGCCTCTGACAGAAGCCCCAGGCTGATGGAATAAGGCCCCTACCCACAGGCCCACAGGCCCCCCGGCCCGAGAGAGACATACTGAGCGAGAATGAGAGAGAGAGAGAGGCAGGAAAACAGGAAGAAAGAAGAGGAAAGGAGGGAAAAGGTAAATGAGGACATTTTGGAAAAGAGGAAAAGACCACCAGTCCCAAATTGGTGGCACTGGCCCCGTCCCAAATTGAAAAGCACACACATAAATGTGCTGCAGCTCCAGAGAGCCAACGGCAGGCCAGGACAGACAGCCGCCAGTGGAGAGGAGGCCGGGGCAGGGCAGGGCAGGGCAAGGCAGGGTACAGTGGTTGGTGGTGGTGGTTGTAGCTGCCAGTGAGACTGTGAGGCTTACTGGCTAGTCCGACTAACAGTGGACAGCCTCAGCCCGTTGGGTCTGACCTCACAGGGGTTCTTTCATATCCCTGCATGTGCCTGCGTGCATTTGTGTGTAGGGGCATGCATGTGTGCACCAAAAAAAAAAAAAGAAAAGTTTGTTTGTTTATGTGTGCATTTCACGTTTGGGTGATGTAACCAGAAGAAAACAGAACTGTCTCTTGAGGAAGACCAAGGCTTTTCTCTTGGGCTTTAGTCACTCACTAAGGCTCTGCTGTCCAGTTCATCTATGAGTCTCTCCATCTCTTACCTCAGCAACAGTCTGTAGTCTGTTTGCATCTGACTGACTGACTCTCCCAGCACCTCTGACCTTCTCTCCACTCGTCTCAAACCTCACACAGATTCCTACACCCCCAGTCTGTCTCTTTGTCTGTCTGTGAACCAATAGAGATTCGCCTGCTCCCCTGTTTACTTCCTGGCCTTAATGCAGGACGTAGCCCGCAGCCATGAACAATATTTCACTCTAACTTTGTTGCAGTCTGTAGCTAGCTCCCTGACTCTCTGGTGACTATGTCTCATACAGCCAGGTCTTCACATATTTTAACTCTGGGACCTAAAATGATAAAACTTGACTTTATTTTTTGAGTGCCAGAGTCATAAAAAGTAATATTGCTCCCCTTTTCATATGGGACCAGGATAAAGAAACTATTTGGGTCCCCACCAGGATAAGAAACCAGATTCCGCAATATTTGGTAATGATGACTACTTTGGACACAAACCCTCACACTTTCCCCCTCCGATTTCCTGATAGTGCATGTCTCACAACCTCCATCAGTGGCCCTACAGTCATCATTTTCTACCCTTTCCCCTGACGCATGACTTGAAAAACCTCCTTATACTGCGGGCTTTACAATGACGTAGGGCTCAGGTAAAGTGTTACCAGATCACAAATAGATACTGAGGCTGTGCCAAATTGTGGTTGTTAGGGTTAAGTGTGAGAGCCATGGGCTTTTTCTGCTTCCTGAAAATGACTCCTGTGTGTACAACAATGAATACAATCCCTGTGGTCCACTGGGCCTCATACCAGCAGCATTGCATTACCGTGCTTGCCTCCCTACTGTTCTCCATTTCTTTTCATCCTTCTCTCTTTTCTCCTCTGACTCAGCTGTTTTGTAGGAAACTCCATCTCTTTGAAGAAGGGAAGAATCTTTCATTACTCGACAGCAGGGAGAGAGAAGGAAAGAGGGAGATGATAGGGAAAGAATAACTGCCCCATTGTCTTCAGCCCGCTCCCTCCACCCACCAATGATAATTGTGTTGAGCTAATTACAGAGAGCCGCTACAACAGGTGTGGGACTCTGCACCTGGGTGAAGAAATCTACCAAGTGTGTGCGTGTGGGCGTGTGAGACAGAGAAAGAGGAGAGTGTGTGTGTGTATGACTGCGCAACTCTGGGTGAAAGTGTATAACATTTTGTCTGTGTCAGTGATTGAGATCACAGAAAACTGTGTGTGTGTCACATGCTTACTAAACATTACATGTTACTTAACAGTAGTCAGACATTGGTCACTGAATTGTATCATAGACTACTGTACACAATATCACACAATCACTGTGGACCTATACCAGTCTGAGCCCCATCTGTCTTAAATTATAAGTCCACAGACTACATCTGTATGACATTACTGGAAAGTTGAAATTAGCACACAAACACAGTCTCACTCTCACTCATACACCGCATAGAATTTCAAATGAGAGTGATTACAATCACTTAATTGATAAATGTAACCACAGGGTGCCTCTCCTCATGATTCATAATCTATAAGCAGTCTTTTTCAATGGCATGTTTGTAGATGTCAGCTCAGTGAGAATATCGGGGAGACAGAACCGGAGGCAACAGTGATGATGTAAGCAGGGGTCTCTCACGGGACTGATGTTTTTTTGAGCTTTTTACCGTAAAAGAATTCATCTGAGAAGCTGACCGGAAGAAAGGAAGCCGTATGGCTGGACGCCAAAGAAGAAACATGATAACTTGAGTTTGTTGAGACGTCATTGAGCTTCACTCTCAAAACAAAGAAAGTGGGGAACTGTTTTCTAAAGCTGTCTGGCTGACTAGACAGTGAAATTGACTGGATATTACAGAATTGTGACAGTAGCAAGTTTAAGTTAAGCTGTTACTCATTTGAAATGATGATATCACCTGTCTGCTGTCTGTTCATGGACAACCACTTGCTAATTTATACTTAATGAGCTGCCTGTGGGACATTTCTGTATGGCCACATTAATGAAATGGGAAACCCTTCTGATCAGACCACTTGTGTGTCTCACATCAACCAAAGGGAAATTAAAAACTCCCCAGCTTTGACCTTTTACGACAGCTCACCTTAGTAAAGGTAACCTTTGTGTGTGGTTGTCACAGTTCCATTTGCTTGCTTGAGTCATGACCCTGCGTAAAATGCTACCCTTATTACAGGAAATGAGAGTGTGCCTTTGGAGCAGACGATAATGTAGTTGTATGATCGCCTCCTTAGTCAAGCAATTCTACCTGCAGACTCATCATTTAACGTCACAGGGGAACGAGTCCTGTATCGCCACCTTGTGGAATGTTTGGTGTTATGGCTGAGGTGAGTGCCAAGTCCCAGGGGCCCTACTGTGGGAAACAAGCTTGTCAAAGATCATATGGAAACTGTAGGTCTTTTAGACTAGAATTCAGCATTTTATTAAAAACAAGTAGTTCAAAAACATACATGGAAGCCAAGTAAAACAGTCACGTAAAGCATAACACTACGTGGCCCAGCCAGACATGGAGTTTTTACTCCCTGCTTTTAAAATAAATTCTATTAAGACATACCAAAGCCAATGTATTTCTCTTACTTGAAAATATCTAAATGAGTAAATGAATTGATATGGAAATGTCACGAACAAACACACAACCAGGCAGCAAAACATGTCCAGTCTGCATTTTCTGTGCTTCTTTTGGTGATATCCTTTTTACTTCTATATGATATCCATAGAGAGACAAATTTGGGCTTGCTCAAAGCCGAGTCCTCTGATTGGCGGGGAGCTCATCCTGGTCGAGTCCCCACAAGAAGGTGCGGAGACGTGTCACTTCCTTTTGGAGCTCTGGGCTCGGGATTGGCTGGGAGAGGTCAAGGCGTGGAGTCTCATTTGGCAGGATAAGAGGAGGATGGTCCAGGAAGCTCTCAAATATGTCTAAAAGATCAGAAAAGGAATAGAGATAACTGACTTGACAGATCATTTAACTGTTTCATTGCCTCACTTGCATGTTTGAGTTCATACCCTTATTAGTTTTATCTATTTATTTCTTACCTCCACTCAGCTCTGTGCCAGGTGGAGGGGCCCAGGATGCTGGTGGGGCTCTGGTTGGTCCCAGCTTGTAGTGAGTGAGCAGGTGGTGCAGCTGGGCAGGGCTTAACAAGGTATGGTCCTCCTGTAAACTGATCCAGGATGACTGGAAGATGAGAGAAAAAATGCCGTTATGACTCCAGGGGAAGGCTGATTTGGCACTCCACATGTAATTATATTACCTGAATGAGTCGGGTCTTGGGAATACACAGAAAGTTGACTGTGATTGACAGCTTCTTCATAAACTCAGAGGCAATGTCTCCTAATCCTGCTCCCTGTAGCCAATCCAGAACCAGGTCCAAGTTTGTACGGATCTGAACCGCTCTGGACCAAGAAAACAGTCCATCTTAAATAAAGTAATGAAGTGGACATGGGAGAGAACAGAAAGAGAAAAAAGTTTTTAGTGTGATTAAGACAGGAAATCATTCTGTCTGGTTATTCATGAAAGCACTTTTGACATCTTATAAAATACTGGCCCATAAGGCATGGCTCAGGGGAAACTTTAGGGATAGTTTCACAATTTTTCATGTCTTTAAACAATAGTCAGGTTTTTTCTGCTGTAGTCATTCTTCCTGTTCATACTGACCATTAAAAGATCCCTTCCTAATGTGCTTTCAGTGTAAGTGATGGGGGACAAAATCCACACGCCGTACTTCTGTGCAAAAATGTATTTAAAAGTTTATCTGAAGCTAATATGAGGCCATCCAAACTAGTAAAATGAAGTGGATATTTTAACTAGCAAAGTGAAAGTCTTTTCAGTACCAAATTCCCTCCTTTTTCTACTCTCCTTCCACTTCAGGTCAACAGGGAAACACAGTCTGGAGAAATAAAAAGAGGACTAACTGGAAGACATCCACTTGATTTCACTAACTCACTGACTGCTAAAGCTTCATATTAGCTTCAGATAAACTTCTAAATACATTTTTGCTCAAAACTAGGGCTGTGGATTTTGTCCACCATCACTTACATTGTAAGTGCATTATGAAGGGATCTCTTAATGGTCAGTATGAACAGGAGGAATGACTACAGCAAGCAAAACTTCTTTCAGTGTTCATATGGGCACCTGACTACAGTTTTTTGACAGACTATGAACCTATCCTTTAAAAAAAGAAACTGTGATCCTATAATTTAACCCCTGTCCTCTCACCTCTCTCCAGCAAAGTATTGAGCAAAGAGGTGTTGGTGAAGAAGAAGAGGTAGCCAAAGGTTTGGGAGGTGAGTGGAGGAGACAGACAAGCTTCGCGCGACAGCATCAGGGAACAGCGATACACTTCCACTAGTCCTGCGACTTTGGGTGGCAAAGCAGACACGTCATCCACCTCTGCCTCTCCTTCTCTTTTCTCTTCTCCCTCTCCACCCCTTGCTCCGTCCTTTTCTTTCTCTTTCTCCTCACTGGAGAAAGGGTTGGTGTCCAGTAGGGCTGGAAGGAGTGAGTACAGGGTCTTTGTAGACAGAAATGAAAGGAACTTGTTAATTTGTTTTTGTTAAAGATGCACCATAGAAACAATGGCGGATAAACACAGAGGGCAGATTAAGTTGGGATCTTTTCTTCTTTTTTTTTTTTTTTTTACCTTGGTAAGGTGATACACACACTGCTGGAAGGTGTGCATTATGACATCATCTAGCTGTGCCAGGGCTTCTGAACAGGTGTCCATGTCAGCTGTCAACACTGGGTCCCCGGGGGCTTTAAATGAACAACCATTAAGATACATTAAAGAATTTGTACTGTATTTCTACCGTATGTCCACTGTTGCTGAAATACTAAAGTATTTCTTTGAAAAAGTAAATATTATCTTTGCTCTTTAATCACTTTCAAATCACCTTCAAACTCCCACTCTTTCTCCATGGCTTCGACTTTGACCTGGAAGAAGTTAAGGAGCTCTGTGGCATTTGACATCCAGAACATCAGGGGTCGAAGGTCAGATGACAGTTTCTGGACATTGGGCAAGCTAATCTCAGCCTCTTGTTCCGTTGAGCTGGACACAACATTTATGAAATGCCAAAGTTAGGTTAGATGGGAAATTATTCTGACTATTCTCCAGTCAGTTTTTTGTTAGTGCTTCATAAGATCAACACACCATACTGTGAGTAAAAATAGACTGAGTTATTATTACTCAACTATATTTGAGACATTTTTCAGCATCACTGTGCTAAAATGCTTTCATCATACCACAAAAATTTACCAAAGACATAACAGCACAAGCACAAATGTATCATGAATCACTCAGCAGGAGATCTCTAAACAGAGGAAACATGACGTAGAACAAAATGTTCTTACTTTTGCGTGGGATGCTTATCCCCAAATTCCTTAATGTTATCCTGTAAAGAAAGTTGGAGACAGAAGAGAGGAGAGACATCTCGGCTTAGTGTGGGGGTGGAGGAGGGGGAGCGGAGTCTAGCTCTGCAGCCAGGACAATTACAGCACATTTTCCAGCAGGAGGGAAGTGACATCAGCTCATCCTCGCTCCTGTCCACAACCTAGCAGGCCACAATGAAGGGCATATGTCTGTCTGCTGGTTTCTCTGTCTGACTGAATGTGGCAATCTCAATCTGCCCACCTGATGTTTTCCTGCCAAGCTCGTCTAACTGTGGTCACGACCGTGCAGTGCAATCCCAAAAAAGGTTCATTTGTTAAAGCTTGACAGATGAACCAGGACTAGCCCTCTGAGATATTTAATCATTTTACTGAATGAACATGAAATTCTATATTGTTCTTTTACCTACCCAGACAATTTCTTTTATTAGGTTGGCCGCCTTGAGTAATATCTGTGGTGTGAGAACAGGGTCAAGGTGTTTGGAGGCATGATCTATCATGATTGACAGGAGATAAGCGGGAGCTAAAGGCCCTCCTCCAGAGTCTGGAGAGGAGTTTTTGGAGATGATCTCCTAAGAGAAAACAGAGAGACATACATAAATAAATTTATTTTATATTATTCCAGGACAGTTAGAAAGAGTTCACAGGAATTCTCTGCCTTCTTGTCTCACCTGCAACAAGGCATCAGCATGACGGGGATGGAACTTCAAAATTGCCTCAGTAGATCCCAGGTACTGCCTCAGTGCTTCCTGTCTGTCTACCAACCCAGAAGGGCAGCAGGTGGTGGAGGCATCGGCCTGCCATGGCAGGGTCAATGCCAGCGGAGGAGCTGGAGTCACACGGGGGTCACGGTATAGGAAGAGGAAGTGGTTCCCCACACCGATCACATCCCCAGGCTTTAGGACTGTCTCCCTGTAAAGGGCCACTCCGTTGTGTGTGACGGCACCTCCTCTGAAAGGCCGCATCAGAGCTGGAGTGGAATGAAATTAGATAAAGAGAGTGTACGTGTAAAACTGCAGTAATAATCTTGGTTTTAAATCAATATAGATGCTCCAGTTTTTAAATTTGTAGGACACCATGCAGAAATAATTGTGGATCTTAAAGGTATGATTTGAGCCGGCTCTGTTTGTACCTTGTCCGGTGGGTGTCTCAGGAACAGCTGAGTCTCTCCTGATCAGTAAGTGTCTGGCCAAAAGGTCAGGTGCAGACAGGAACGTTTCCACTTTCAGAGGCCTCTTCCCCTTCCTTTCTCTCTCTCTATCCTTCTCTCTCTCCCTCATTGTGGGTTTTCTCCCAAACACATGCGTATGTCCCACCATGATGTACAAAACAAAATCCTGCACAAAACACACAGTGGAGAGCAGAAGAGAGTCAGGGAGGTCTGTTATCTTTTAAGTGCTATGGTTTATTTCCATCTTCCATCAGATGTTATGTTTAACTAAAGGCAGTTGATAACATATGAAGTGTGTCACAGTTTGCTACAATGAAGACCTGTGTGAGGTGGAGTGATGTACACAGAGGGGTTTTGTGCTTTCGTTGGATAAATTGTTGAGGCATTGTGCTGCTCTGAGGATGTTTTGTGCTGGATGCTGAATGGGAGAGGCTTGTAGAGGGATGGAAACACCGATGGTATGCAGCGATTACAGACATGCAGGTATGATGTCATGTCAAGGGTGTGTGCATGCATGCACCTCTGCAGTTCTCCAGTTCTCTATAACATGCCTATTACTTTGCATACGTGCACATCAGAGTGTACGCACCTTGCTATGTATTATACCGTGTGCATGTCCATTTGTGGGTTACAGTGTGTCCTTGTGTGTCTGTGTTTATGTAGTGTGGAGGACATGTGTGTGGGTGGTGTTTGTGAGTATTTGTTTGTGTGATACCATCTGTCAGCATGTCTTGCCTTGCTCTGATCGTAACCCTGCAGCAACAGGAAGTAGGGTCGGTCTGTGGGTGGAAGGATCAAACTTTGTGACATCACTTCCAGGTCACAGCTGGAGTAATCTGTTTCATCCTGCGCTGGCTGGTTCGTCCAGCCAACCTTTCCTTCAGCTTTTGATGCTCTGATCTGAAAAAGAGGGTTAAAACATGATGGTTAGAAAAGCAAACGCACCATTAATTCAGTTTTTCCTACCCCTTAGTATCTATCTTACCTCTCCTTGCTGCGGGTTGATCATGCTCACAATGTTCTTCCTGTCCTGCACTCTTCCATTGTTGTTGGGCCGGTTGCCAGAGCCACGTGGGTCATTACTGACGTGGTTGCCTTGGCGACGCCGCAGACTGAGGTTCATGTCACTGATGCTCCTCCTGAGCTCTGTGTTCCTTCCACGGTGACCGCGCTCGCTTTCCTCGGGTCCCCCTCCTGATGAGATCCTGCTCCGCCGCCAGCGCACACCTGTTGCCCAAAGTATTCAGAGGATCAATCAGACTGTGCGATGTAGAAAGATAATTTCCTTTGCATACAACCATAACTGTCTTTTGTGTTGTAGACATACCTTGATAGTTCTCTCCCTCCCTCTCACGCTCCTTCTCCCGCTCCATCTCCTCTCTCTCATAGTCTTCCTTCCTTTGGATTTCAAAGCGCCGCTCAAATCCGTCCTTTGGCCGCCACATGTCCACTAACAACAAGGGACATTCCCATGGGGCAACGCTTCTCCGGCACTCTGTCTCCCATTTGATAGCTCCATCTGGCTGCTGGATGGGCTTTCCAATGACATCACATAACAGGAAGTCCTCAGGGCTGTGTTTCTGGAGAACTAGAAGGTAATGGAGAAAGGGTGGGGAAGAAGGGGGGAGGGGATAATTATTTTTCCATAACACTGCTGTTTGTGGTTATATTAAGTCATTCCCAATTGGTTAAAAATATTTTGAGCAAACAATTCCTAGCAATGGATCATAGCAGAGGTCCCAATGAAAGAAAGTTTCTCTCGCTTGTACCTGCGTCATCTGTCTCCTCCCTCTCTCTCTCAGTGTAGCGAGTGATGACCTGCGCGATGAGTTGCCTGGCTGTGGAGTGAATGTTGGCCAGTAGGGAGCGATAGTTGGCCCCACTGGAGAGGGCATCCCCGTAGATCTTGATCAGGCCTGGGGCAGAGGAAGAGGCAGGAGGCAGGTAGTGGTGGGAGGAGGGAGCAGCCGAGTGGGCCCATACCTCTCTCTCCTTCTCCCCCACCGCCCGGTCCCGGTCACTGTTGGAGCGCCCCCGCAGGAAGAGATGGGAGAGACGCTTTGTGCGGGACTGAGGCCCGGCAGGCCGCGGCCTAAGGAAGGCCGGTGATGGAGACGGGGATGGGGTAGGGGAAGCCAGCGAGGGGGTGGAGTTAGAAAGGGAAGAGGAAGGAGCAGAGGGGGCCTCGTGGAGGGAGGCTGCGTCAGAGCTGGTGGTCGACCTGAGAACAACAGAGGAGGGGAAGACAGATGGAGGAGAGAGGAAGGAGAAAGGAAGGGACTAGTCAGCTGTGAATTATGACTGACAAAACACGGACAAACAACAAGGACTAAAATAAAACAGGGAAAGGTTACAGAGTTGAAAGCGTCCTAATGACAGTGGAAGTGAGATAAGATGACATCAATACATAAAATGTTTTGAAAATGTTCAGCAGACACTGAATTCTAACTAAACAGTCACTGGTATGATAAGTTGAATATGGGTGACACAGAAGCACAACAGGAGATAAAAACATTTTAACTTAAGACTGACTTCACAGAGATAGCGCTGGGCCAGCGACCCCCTAGCTTGGCAAAGTGTTTCCTGGGGGAGTTGATCCACAGACCCACTGGGAAATGGAGTTTTCTGAAGCGAGGACTGCCAGACCCCTCCATCTGACAGAGGGAGAGAGATTATTGAAAATACATTCAGCTTTTCAATGTAATAATCTGTAGTATGTCAAGTTATTGTAAAAGTAAGGATTCCTCTAATCTGCTTTTAATCTACCTCAACGCTGTATTGAAAGATGTGTGTCAGCAGTGCCACAATTGAAACAATATAACAATAGAATGATGTCACCATCAAGATATATCAACAGGATACCTACAGTAAGATGTCAACAAGGTGAAAGCAAACAGAGAGAAATTAACTCCAACCCCCCACCCCCCTACCGCCACCCCTCTCCCCCAATCAGCCCCTGACAAACAAAAATATATTCCCCATTCTCAAACAGGAAGCATCTTTTGTAGCAGCTGTCGCAGTGACAGGGGAAAACCCACTCCAGAAGGTCACTGCCTGCCCTATTTCTCCATGTTATTTCCAAAAAAAGTCACCGTCCAATTTGAAGATCACACTTGCCTTTTCCTACTTTACAGGTGGAATTTAGGGGCTTAAAGTTAATCACTGTATTCCCCTGGAAAACTTCCACTTTGTAAAGCAAAATCTTTGATAAGATTACAAATCTTATCAGGTTTTGACATGTGTATGCACATCTAAAATCAGTTGTTGTGATTCCAGACAGAAAACACAGCAGTTTCTAAGGCCATCCTGTCCTAGATTCTCAAACTCAAAAAATCAAAATAGTACATGAGGATATTTGACATGAAAAGTATTAAAATTTGAATATACTTACCCAAAGTCACTTCTGATCCTTCTATACTGTCTTATTATCACCCTTCACCACCTAGATGCAAATATGTAGCTCAAAATAATCTAATAACCTTGTATGTTTCCTTTTCCCAATGATGAAATTCCATTTTTCCAAAGGCCTCAACCGGTCACAGGTCTACACACGCGTCTTTACTTCTTAACATCCATTAGTTTGGTCTTCTGTTAACTATAATACCCTTTTCTTTTGTTTTTCGCGATAACTGGACAAAATCTGCTCGCTCTCTGTGGCTCTTAGCCTCTCTGGGTCTATAGATAGAGAAACAGGCCCATTGTTCTAAGTGACAGAATTTCCTTCCTTTGCAGTGGACAACACCTATATCCTGACTGAGAGAGAGAGAGAGAGAGAGAGAGAGAGAGAGACTGGTAGAGAGCATGGAGAGAAGTGTGAACTTACACATATATGGGTATTTCAGAGCATGTTAGGAATGCTATAGTGTTTACTGTACTGTACACTAAAGCCAATCCATATCTGACATCTATTTGTTGATCTGTCTGAATTAAACAGTAAATGGAATACAGCTGTTTCATACTAATAAAGTTTAACGACATTAAACATGATTTCAGAGCCATAACAGTTTCTCAAGTCTCTCCACTGTGTTGTGATTTCTGATTAGAACTTATAGTTTATCATAGCGCTTCTCAAAACAACCAGAAAGTGGCCTGGTTTGAGGTTTTTTTCTGGAAAGAGGATGAAGGAAACTCTCACAGTGAGACAGGAAGTTAGAGTGAGCGACAAAGACACCTGCGATCTTTGACCTTGTCTTCGACAGGAAGATGGTGATGGAGAGAGAAAGCGGATTGTCACTGCGTCCCACTTCAGGGCCCGGATCCTCCGCAATCTGTATTATTAGACTGACTATGTCATAATGGGCTTTACCCATTTCAACAGCTGCTCCGCTGTTTCAAACTGTCTACGTTTACAACAACATGTATGCTAATTGTGACATTAGCCTGGTAATCAGAGTGAATAACTAGTTTGTTTTTGTACATTTAACCACTGAACAATTATGAAAAAGAGATGTGGGCAATGATTAAGAGATCTGGAAACAGGCTAACGAAACATTTATTTTGACCTATACCATTTTCAAACATCTATCGTGTTGCATGTTTTTCTACAGCAGGTTGAACCTTGAGAGCATCATCAGTTGTCAGTGTCAGCATCATATTGACACACCAAATCAAATCTAACTGTAATTGGTCCCCTTGTCAATCATATTTTTGAGAAGTTACAACCCTCCTTTCTTTCAAATTGTGACAATCTAACCATCATTGGCTTAATCAATAATAAAGAGTGCACCCACAAAATGTCATTCACTGTCATTGAAATTGAAGGCTAAATGTTTCATCAGTTTCCCTTTTTTAGATTAAAGTGTTTCCCCTGATTTAAACACTATATGCACATATATATATATATATATATATATATATATATATATATATATATATATACATATATATATATATATATATATATATATATATATATATATATATATATATATATAAGCTTGTTCAGCTGTTCCTCATACTACTCTCATTTCTAATATCCACAGGTGCTACAAGCTGTACTTTTTGGTCAGTTACCGTTTGAATGAGGTGTGTCGTTTTCAATTTATCGCTCAGAGCTTTCTGCTGTCACAAAACCGTCCAGCTCACAAAGGTGTTTGGTGTTTGCCTAATTAGACTTCTCCCCCAGGAAAATGGGTTCTTGTGCCTGAAAAGTACAAAAAGTACACTGTTGCAATCTGACAGAAGAAACAAAAGTCTCAACTTGCACTTGTCATTTATTACAGTAAATGTGAGAGAGTAGTTGGGCTCCTACAGATATCAAACAGCTATAATGTTGGAGAACTCAGCCAGGTGTCATCAATCAACAAATTACTGCCTGACTCATATAAAGGCAGCATTGTAAGTTTCGGTGCGCAATTCCCGTCTCATCTTTGAACAAACAGAACTGGTGAGTGTTCATTAAATTGTGTATTATAAGCTGGAGTTGGCTTTAATGTTAAAACATGTCGATGCTCCTCTTCAAGCTAATCCTCATGACCCAACACTCCTCAGGCCTTTATTTTAATCATAGCAGCTGTTTTAATGATTTGTTCTTTTCTAGTTTGAGTTAATTGAAATAATTTCTCTCTCATCTCAGCCTGAAGATGTCTGGTCGTGGGAAGAAAGCTGTGCCAAAGCCAAAATCCTCAGTTTCCCGGTCTTCCAGAGCAGGGATCACTTTCCCAGTAGGCCACATCCACAGGCTATTCAGGAAAGGCCACTATGCTGATCGAGTCGGAAATGGTGCCGCAGTTTACCTCTCAGCTGTCCTAGAATACCTCTGCGCTGATATCCTGGAGCTGGCAGGAAATGCCAGCCGTGACAACAAGAAGCTGCGCATCGCTCCTCGTCACATCTTGTTGGCAGTGAAAAATGACGACGAGCTCAACAACTGCTGGCAGGGGTCACAATCTCAGATGGTGGTGTCTTCCAAATATCCAGGCAAGCCTTCTCCCCAAGAGGACCAAGGCATCCAAGGATGATAGTTTTGATAAAGATGTTCAGTCTCAAGAGTTTTAATAAAGTTTTGAAAGTGTGGTTTTTTTTTTGTTTTTTTTTAATAATGCAATAAACTGTCTTAAAACTATGCTTGCCCTAAAATTAATACTGATGTGAGTTGACTGGCAGTGGCTAATCAACATTAAAAGAAAGTTGGCAACTCAGAATCGGTGTTCTCATGTGCAAACACTGAAAGCAACAGGTCACTTTTGGGGAAAATTAACTGCTCAAGACCAACATTGTCTTGTTGGCAACTAGAAAGAGTTGCCCATGTTCAAAACTCTCAATCTTTACTATCAAAAACTAGTCTTGTCCCTGAGTCTTCTCAAAACACTTTACTGACTATACTATATTTAACCACCAGGAAGTCTTATTGCTCACTATCGAAACCTGAATGAATCTCACCATACTAATAATATGGAATTTATGTGATGGTTTCACATGTGTGATCAGTTCATTTGTGTGAAATGGAGAATAAAGGCCTACTGTGTTTGAAGAGAAATGACTGGAAGTGATGCTAGAGTTAAGTACTTGCGTCATAAAAGTCCTTAGGGGACTTGAGTAAAAGACTTTGACTTGAGTCAAGAATCCAATTTTTTAGATGCCACTTGACAAAATAAAATTCTTCACTTACTTTAAAATTAGGCCTCTGTTTATCATGGCAAATGGCAGTGTATTTAGCTATATTAGGGAGAAATATGAGCACACTGAGAATACAGATGAGCTGCAGAGAGAGTGATGCCTGCATGCATTTGAAACGTTGCTATGCATATTTTGAGACTTTTTTTTTTTTTTTTACACTATAAAAATATTCAAGTAAAAGTCATGCTGACCATGGCAGTTCTCTGAGGAAAAGAGAAAACTTAAATTCAGTGCTTAATTTTGCCAGCCACCTTTCAATCCAATTCGCTCATTTGATCATTTAAAAAGTGATATATTTTGGGTGTGAGAGCTGAGAAGTTGTAACTCAGTTAATTAATGAACTGATTAATTAGCCCTGTTGACAGCGTGATTTTTTGCTTTCAAGATAGGTGCCCTAATGTTATGATTGTTTCACTGCTACAAAAACAACAATCACTTTTACACACAGAAATAGAGGAGAAAACAAGCAAGTGGTAATTGTTATAACCGTTAAAGCTCAAAATAACTTGTTAAGAATATCTTAGAAACCTGAGATGTTGAGTGCTGTGACGTATTCGTGACTCCATATCCCAGCATCCACTGCGGGTAGACGAGTAAAGACATCTTTCCGGAGAGGACACATCAAGAAACGTCCCAAGGTTAGCTGTCGGTAACTACACAATTTGGTATTATTTCACATACTTTAAGTGGATCTTTTCAGGGTTTCTTGTGTTTAAATCTAGCGCAACTCTACAGGAACAAACAGGCCTTCTCATACGTATTAGCTAACAATCAAATCCAGATTTAGCAACATGTTAGCAACGAGCTAACAGCTAGCATTGGCCAGCTGACTGAACTCTGTGCCAAGCAAGGTTCACTATGCTAAATTGTTTCCGAAGCTACTTGTTGGTCGACTTAACAACTATTACAGTTAGATAACTGCCCGTATTAAGTCTGTCAATAGGTCTGACTACAAACTAATTAATACAGCTTTAACTTTGACTCACAATGCTATAAACTGTATAGCTTAGCAAGCTAACGTACATTGTGATGAGGTCACACTGGGATTGAGTTGTTCTGTAAATATTTAGAGCTGTAAAGTGTAAGTTTGCCGATTTCAGCTTCTCAAATGTCAATAGGTGATTTTTATTGTCATGCATGATGGCAAACTGATAATTTGGGGTTTGGACAAAAGATAACACTTGAAGGCTTCATCTAAAACTTTGGTAAATTATAAATGTCATTTTCTACTATTTTCTGACGTTGTATAGACCCAATAATTAATTTTATTACTCTAGAAAATAATCAACAGATCAATCTATAATGGAAGTAATCATTATTTGCGTGCTGCAACTGTAATTTAATACACCCTGTGCTTTGTTTAGGCATCTGACTGAAGCACACAAAGATGGCTGAGAACATCGAAGAGAAGATCAAGAACTACAGGACTGCTCCCTTTGACGCCCGATTTCCCAACACCAACCAGACCCGCAACTGTTTCCAGAACTACCTGGGTGAGGACATAGATCAATATGTTGATAAACTTCTCTCAGTAAACTGTTCAGACATATGATATAAAATGGACAGGTTGTCTGAATTGGTCATCATTAATATAACTATCATCTATATCTATATTATTTTCAATATGTATCAAAGCACTTACAAACACATAAATACATTTATTTAATACTATGTGCCACCACTAAAATATGCTTTTGTCAAGTTTGTGGCCGTTAAAATCCTATTTATTAATCTGTAACACAGTCACAAAATTCACATGGTGCACTATAAACTAGCTTGGAGCTAACAGAGGCTTATAAATCATTCATCATTCAGTTATTTAAAATATTGACCTTCATGTAACATAGGTAGTATGTTACATCAACTTATATACATGTACTTGTAAAACATGTACTTTGTTTTACAAACTCTATATAACTGATTATATAACCAGCTGGTCATGACATAAATTAACTCAAACAATGCTTTTTTTTTTTTTTTTTTTTTTTTTTTTTTTTTTAAACTTTGCATGAAAACACTGGCCAATTGTCTTGTCAGCTAAAAAATACCAAAGTGATAGTACAGTAAGTGTTTGTGCTCTCACTAATCTTGCAGAGTATTTTTAATAGGGTCAAACTTTGTCTTGGTTCTCTTTTCTTAAAACTTTGTAACATTTCATCAGTATTTTAATGAAGCGAGCTTTATAAAAACTAAAACTCTTTCAGTATGCAGGTAAGATCAATCACTTAACACTTCACATTGAAGCTTAAACATCAAAGTGTACAGCAGAGATAAGCTCAGTTGTCCACTTGTTCTGCCAAGACTGGCTGGTGTCAAACCTGCACTGTCAGTCCTTCAACCTTGGTCCCTTTTTATAGCGCCGTTAGTGTGAATGTTCTCAGATAAGTAATATTGAAAGTTTTTGTTGTTTTCTGCTCCAGACTTCCACAGGTGCAACAAGGCTCTGTCAGCCAGAGACCAGGATGTGGCTCCCTGTGAGTGGTACCAGAGGGTTTACAAGAGCCTTTGTCCCATGAGCTGGGTATGTAAAGTTTCAGACTTGTTATTTCCTGTTTGTAGCATGTTTGTGTCTTGTGCTTTGTTTTGCTTCCTTGTGTTTATGTTTATATAGTATTACTGAAACATACATTTAGCTGTTTTATGATAGGGGGCTATAATACAAATTACTTGTTTACTATTTTTTTCCTCCTGCTTCTGTGTTCCTGATCATACTTGTGGTTTTATTGGTATGTTGTAGCTAGTGACATTAAGCTATTGTGGATGTAAAGCAACACATCTGCTTTAACACAATGTTTTCTCTAATGTCTCCTTCAGGTCGCTAAATGGGACGATCAGATAGAGAACGGAAGTTTCCCAGGAAAGATCTGAAATTGCCAAACAAACAGTCTCCGTGCAGATATTCTGTTACTTGCACCTTTACCTCTGTAGTGTGCCTGAGGACATCTCCAAACAGCTATCACATTGTCATTATCATCAGCGTCACTGATGTTACTTTTACTAACTTAACTATAAACACGCACAACTTTTTACCCTGCATGTTAAGGTCTAAAGTTTGTTTCCTGTTTCTATTTTAAACTATTCTTTGACATTGTTAATTCAATAAATACAGTGCAGATGTAATTTAAATGGTGGTGCTTATTATGAAGTTTCAATAAACTGTTGTATTGACTCATGCAAGTTAATCTGACAACAGACACTGAAATTTAGTCTGCTCAATAGTAAATAAAAGTTATTCATAATACACAATTTATGTAGTTATATTGTCAAACAATATTGTCATCTTCCTTTTAAAAATATTTAAGTCAGCTACCAATGAAGAATAAACACTGTTACGCTTCATAGTCCAATAGACAGTCACCTTGCTATTCTGTCTATATTTCTTATATGTCAAATAATAATCTGGGAGGGCAGGGGGGACCTTCACCCAAATTTTCAGGCTTCACAATTCCTGAAATCTATGACTTTATTAAAATTGTCTTTTGTGACCATATTTCTGAATTGTATATGTGTGTGTGTATAGCTTCTATAGACGGATGACAAATTAAAGAAAAAATCAACATAAAGTGTCTTAGTAAGGTGGTGGGCCACTATGTGCCACTAGAACAGCTTCAGTGTGCCTTGGCATTGATTCTCTGAACTCTACTGGAGGGATGAACCCTCCAATAGAGATTGACTCACTTGGTGGTTTGGTGATGGTGCTGCAGAGCGCTGTGTAACATGTTGGTTCAAAATCTCCCATAGGTGTTCAATATGGTTGAAATGTGACTGTGAAGGTCATAGCATATGATTCACATCATTTTCATACTCCAAACCATTCAGTGACCCCTTGTGACCTGTGATTTGGGGCACTGTCATCCTGGAAGAGACCACTCCCATCAGGATAGAAATGTTTCATCATACGACGAAGGTGATCACTCAGAACAATTTTGAATTGATTTATAGTGGCTCTTCCCTCTAAGGGGACTAGTAGACCCAAACCAGACCAGCAAAATGCCCCCCAAAGCATAACAGAGTCAACAGATCCCCTCACTGTAAGGGTCAAGTATCCAGACCTGTAGTAGTTCTTCCTTTAATTTGTCACTTGTCTTTACTTAAGTCAGCAGTTTCCTTTGTAGTGAGATTAGCTTTATATTTTAAATCTCTTGTGCTTATATTTAACTTGCAGAGGCCTCTACTCCCTCTGGATCATTCAGTTTAGCCTTCAGCTGTCATGATTTTGCCACCATGTCTTCCATTCATCCGTTTTACAGAATATAATAGACAACATACATGAAGATATCTATAAATGTGTTTATGTAGGTGACTACGAAACACCCATTAGGTCTGTCTTCTGTTAGGACTGAAGGGGTCAATAGCAAAGTTTTTCCAGAGGGTGGCAGTGGTGATGAAATCCGACATTGATTTTCATGTTATTGTCCATTTCAACCACACTGTGGTACTGTTGGGCTGAGAGCGGCCTCCCTCTGGCCAAACTATTTAAAGATGGGCCCGCAGTCATTGCTGCTGTAAACCCTTGAGTTTCAGTTTTTTATACGATGCGGTATCTTTTATAATACCTCTATTTTCAAAGATGCAGGATATCAATTACATCTTAAAATCTGATGAAATGTTGGCTTTGCTGAATCACAAATCCTTCTAAAAATCCCCTTAACTACATTATACAACATGCTAAGTTCACTAAGGTGGGTGCAGTCAACCACAATGTTTCTTATACTATATAATATAATATAATATAATATAATATATAATAGTAAACTTTATTTATAAACTTTTAAAAACAATATTACAAAGTGCTTTACATGGTTGAACCAAGATTACAACATTTAAGGACTATAATGAGGCAAATAAAATGAGACAATTCAAAGTAATACAAAATAAATGGAATAAAATACCCAACAATAACATAAGATAAAGCCAATAATAATTATAGAACAAATAAAACAGTGTGCTAGCAATTAATGAAAGGCTTTTTAAAAAAGAAAGATGTCTTTGTAACACGTTTATTTTATTGGCCCTAGGGATCAATCAGATGAATGCTTTCTAACTTGCACTTTCAATCTTTACAAGGATTTTAATACTTGTTCATGTCTGTTGACTTCACATTTAAGTGTTTTAAACCTTGAGGGTCATTTGTAACAGGCAAAGACTTGACTTTATCAATTGCACTGTTACAGCATCCAGTTGCAACACTGACACATCCATCCCCAGAGCACAGCTGTAATCTCCCTTTGATTATCATCATCAGTTCACCACATCCTCTACCGGCAACACTTCAACTCAGCTATGCTCTAATACGTCCTGACACGCCTGATTGGGTGTGATCTCTTCTTTCTTCTTTCTTTCTACTTTCTTCCTCTGTGCTGGTTTGTAGACCAAATAAACAGTCGTAGGTGTTTTAGTCTTGATAGCCAAAATAACTAATGTTTCACTAGAACATCAAGTGAAAGTTTGCACAAAACCAAACACTTATTTCAAAAGATTGAGTCAGGCAGGAACTGTGAATGTCATTGGGGGATGAGCTTATCTAGTCAGGGTCAGCCTACCAATGGGAGTCAATGGTGGTGCATAAACACAGGGTGGCACTGTTGTATAAATCTTAGATAATTCACTGCTCCATGATCCCTCTGTAGCCTGCCACAGTCTAAATTCCCTTGTAAAGCAGTTGACCCTGAACCAACAGCTTTTATAATTAAAAGGTTCATTCTATATTCATATTTGTCAATGATTTGTGTTGCACAGTAGTTATACAAAGATTATTAAATTAAGAACATAAAATGTGTGATATAAAACAATTGAAAAGTAAAAGCTTTTTAAAAATATATACTGTATGTAACACTCGTCCCATGTGGACATTTAGTTAGTAACTGTCTAACCAGGGTTGTAGTACAATGGGCAGGGCCCTGGGTATGTTTACCTGGGGCTGGCCGTGCTAACCTGTGTAACTGAAATGAAATTACCATCTGTAATTCATGCAGTTATTCATATAGTTAAAAATATACAGTTACAGAGTTTTAATATTACAAATGTGGTCATTTAAGTGTTACTAGGAGTTAAAAAATTGTAAACCATGACTAATATAGACCACAAGGTGGCAGTATTGTTTTAGACCAGAGTTACAAGCAGAAACAAAGAATTAAGCTTGAGAATTTTTTGTTAGCTCAAGATGTATGTAAGCAGTGCAATGCCACGCAATATTTTGATGTAATAAGGCACACTTGTACGAGTCTTGTTGTGGTGCCTCCACTTAGCAGGAAAGTATAGTAGGAGTCACTTATTTTAAATCTCACTAAAAATTATGTTTTTAGGTACTATTTTCTGGTTTTTAAACTCAAATCACACCTTAATGAAATGTAAATTTCACATATACACACAGTACTTTAAATGTAAATAATGAAATAACTCAATGAAAACTAATATTTAAACCAATTAATAAAATAAAACAAGTATAAAAATATTATACAAAAATGAAATGTGTTTCCCTTTTGCTTTCATACCTTTCTCAAAAGTTATGACCTTTTTCTATCTTATATACTAATCCCCAAACTCCCAGTGAGCCCCTAGCAGATAACAAGAACTCTGGGAAAGCTACAAAGGACGGACTGGCTGCCTTGGTCTCGCACTATGTGCAAGCCCCATAAATGTATATAGTTTGTTTATTAGCTTTGTTGGAAACTGATGTTGTTGAAACTGTTTAAAACCATTTTTTATGGTTATGTTGCATGCTATATCTACCATGTTAATCAGATATACTGTATAATACTTTACTTTTTTTAAATACATTTTTTCATACTAAATCTTTCCCTAAAGGGGGTGGGGTTGCTTAGGGGTATTTGGTGCTCTATCCCCTTGGCCAAGCCAATGTCCCATTCATAGGATAGGGGAATAACCAAAATCAAAAAGATCTGGATCTATAAGATCTGCTGAGAGGTCAGATGGCTGGACTGGAGTGACTGTATCTACAGCATACATCTCTGCAATGACTGTTCCAACCTGAATGGAGGTGGGCTTTTGGGACTCGTTTTGAATGAACACTGTGAAATGGTTTATGTCTATTTTAGCATTTGGAAGCACACCTGGCTGTACAAGCACGCTGGCTGGGAGTGTAGATGCAGTGGGTGCATCAATCAGCACAGCATCTTTTGACATAGTGTGTGGCTGGTTGAAGCTCAACAAGGGCCTTAGCCTAACTTGTGTACTTTTGCTTGAGAAGGGAAAACTTTGAAGGGCTCTGGTGTAAAAAAAAGGGATATACAAGTATTTATGCCACAGTTTGCAGTATCTTCTTACAGGAGTATTCAAATCCAAGTGCTCCTAATCAGCAAACTGTACTATGATAAGAAAACTGTGTGGCTTGGTCACATACTTGAGCCTCAACTCCTCATAATTCAAAACACAAGGGACCTGTGTCCTTAAAGTGACAGTAACCTACTTCACAGTTTTAACAAAGATTAAATAATGTTGCCTTTACAAAATATAACGTTTACATCAACATCAATTAAATCAAATGGTTACTAGCTGAACTTTAAAAAATTACTATTAATTAACTTATTCGATGATTTATACATAACAATCACTCCATGTATCTCAATTTACATTAACTGTTTAACAAAATATAGATTCCACTTATTTACCAAGCTAAACATTCATAAACACGACTTGGCTCCCACATAGTGGTTGATCTGTCTACTTTGCAGGTGGTGTAATACCTTTCGCGTGGGGCTACTGAGAGTGGAACAGGTCCTTGCCATTTCACCTGTCCAGTGACACCATCCACTGTCTTCGACTGAGGAAGCTGAGTTTGTGACTGTATTTGTTCATACACTGCCTGTATTCTTATAGAGTGTACTTTGCGCTAATTGCCACTCTCTTCAGAAAGTTCAAACAATCTGAGAAATAGGAAAGCATTTGTGCTTACAATAACAGGGGCTTGGTGGCAATGTTGTGGCTCAGGACAGATGGCAAGAATGACAACAGGTCCTTTAACTCCTGCCATGTCCTCTGGAAACTCCATTTCCACTACAACATAGCCTCTGTAGGGATCATCTGAATCTGCTAATCCCCAAATGGCTAGATGAGAAACAGAATGCATGTGAACATGGGGCAGATGATTTTTGTACCAGTCTTAAAAGATAATAGCCACAGTAGAACCAGAATCCATGAGAGCATCACAAGGAAGGTCATTGACTTTGTTGGTGGCAATTGATGATGGACCCACAAGCCCTTCAGGTAAGTCAGTGTCTGTGTCAGGGGATTCCACTTTGTTGATCCTGGCAACACACTCATGTTTGTCTTTTGTGCTGTGTCTTCATGTCCTTCTGTTGCTCCTCGCAATTGGCGTATAAGCTTTTTGAAAACTTTCTGGGCATATTCAGCAGCAGTGCATTTTGATGCAATATGCCCATTTTCACCACATCTATAGCAGAAGTATTCAGCAGGCTTCAAAAAACAGAAGATTAAAATAAAACACACTGATTTGTAGCCTTTAATAGTGCAAACAGACTAACGTTTCGACACTACTGTGTCTTCATCAGAGTTAGGATGACTCTGTCCCTGAGGCTGCAAATTAATCAGTGTGCTCCAGTCTCTTCTGTTTTTTTGAAGTCTGCTGACCTCAAACTGAGAAACCCCCGATTCAGCTGTGTTTTGTTGGAAGATGCGTGGAGAACCCTGTTTTTATTCAGGACCTTCAAGAGATCTGTATGCATTACTGTCTGCTGATCCTGGGGTTCCGTGTAATACATCACCAACCTCACAAATGATAGACTTCAGACTGTTATTCCATGATGGGCTGGGAGCACACAACTTTTGGATATCGTCCATTGTTTTTCACTCCTCCTGAGGAAATTTGACCAATTTCTCTGAAAAACAGTCTGACCTGGCATCTGGCTGAGTTATCACTGTTATCACTTCGGTTCTTGCCTCCCATGGGTGGAATTATTTCTGGTGGAACCTCTGAAGAGTTGATTACCTCAGCACTCACATAACACTCTTACAGTTAGTTGTCTGGCAAACATTTTGCCTTACTTTAACTTTGCCCAATGCTTTTATGGTTTCTATTGCTTCTTCAATACTAGTGATGTTTTCATCTTCAGGGACAACATGTACCATTAATGTGTGTGTTAAATGTATTCTCTCATCTATGCATCAGTCAACTCTGGCTGCAAAAGACTACTCATAGTTGCCATGTTTTCAGTGAACTAGCTTTAAATTATCTGAGAACACCTAAGGTCTACCTCTGAGAAAACTAGGGTTGTTGTTCTATACTGCTTTTTGTTTAAAGGGGAAAGCTTTTAATTACAATTATCCCAGCAGTGCCTCCAGTTTGTTTAACACCAGTCCCATGTAGCTATTTAGTTCGTAACTGTCTAACAAGTGTTGTAGTACCATGCTAACCCCAGTAACCAAAATGAAATTACCAGCTTTTAAACTTTTTAACAAGACTATGAACCACAAATGTATGGCGGTGCCTCCACTTCGCAGGAATGTATAGTAGGAATCACTCATTTTATAACATACAAAGAATTATGTTTTAACTATTTCAGGGTTTTAAATTTTTGCTTTCAAACCTTTCTCAAAAGTTATGACCTTTTTCTATCTTATTTACCAATAGCAAAGCTAAAGGACCCCCCCCCCCCCCCCCCCCCCCCACACACACACACACACACACACTCACTTTGCAACCAAATTAAAATAGTGTCTTTTGACAAAAAACAAAACAAAAACAAAAAAACAAAGGCCTGAGTTGTTGCTCGGAGCATGGTAACCTAAAAGGAATATCCACTTTACTTGCAAATTCAGGGTTTTGTGAGGTTCATTATATTACATATTTATATTTGTCAATGTTTTGTGTTGCACAGTTTATACAAAGATTATTAAATCAAAAACATAAAATGTCTCCTATAAAACAACTGAAAACTAAAAGCTTTTTTTTAAAAAAAAACAAACTATCTATCTATCTATCTATCTATCTATCTATCTATCTATCTATCTATCTATCTATCTATCTATCTATCTATCTATCTATCTATCTATCTCTATTATGTGTGTGTCAGAATAAGCCAATCAAAGGAAGAAACTGTTTGTAGTTGTTGATTTTATATTAAGTGTTCTTTTGGGTGTTACCAGCCAGGAGCAAAAATAGCTGCAAAAGGTAAAATGACACAGATGACGATATTTTTCTCTTGAGAAATTATGAAAATCACTAACAACAGTCCATTATACACATGGTTGTTTCAGGCTCAGGCTGCAGGATGTGGTTTGTGATGGGCTGTGTGTGTATACTTGAATTATTCATGTTGTGGAGACATAAATCAATTTATACAGTCACACTGTGGAAACTCACCTCCCTTTTGGGGATGAAAAACAAGTTCCCATAATGTAAATCATTAAATTTTAGGGTGAAAACTTGGTTTAAGGTTAAAGTACAGGGTTTGGGTTAGGGTAAGTCTCCAGGAAATTAATATAAGTCAATCTAATGTCCTCTGAAGTAATGGAAACACGACCGTGTGTGTGCAAGAGAAAGAGAGAGAGAGAAACAGATTGAGTACCTCTAACCTTCCTCACTTCCTTCCCTCTCACTTTGCCTGTCTATCTGCCTGTCTGCCTGTCGGTGTGTTTGTGTCAATGTGTTTGCTCTTTTGCAGATGTCTTATAATTTGATTTGCTTACTCAGGCCATGTAACTGAGGGAGATGCTGCGGGTTTGGTTTCCTTGGTAACAGCTCACAGGATACAGATGGGATGCTGGGACAGAAAGAATGAGGAATGTGGTCACATGCCTGCAGGGCTCTGAAGACACTGAACGAGAACATTTGCACGTCTCCTGTCTGTTAGTTCCTTTTTTCTCTCTTTTCTAAGGGGTCATTTGGTGAGTCTGAATCATTGAATTTCTACGAAAAATTTTATTACACATAAAATAACCACCCACAAAAGACGGAACTTGTGGTTTGATAAAAGTTCCAGATTTTCTGTCACCGTTAAACAGATTTCCTGTCACTCCAGAACCGCCCCTATCTTTTAATGAGCCCAATGGATTAGTGCTGATTTCATTCTGATACAGGCTTCATAAAATGTGTGGTTTTATCTTCGTTAAGCAAAAAAAAAAAAAAATTCTAATATGTTTGTTGTTCAAAGTTCATATTATAGGTTACAATTCTTCAGGTTCAGTCATAGTTGTGAATTGAGGTGTCAGCATCTCTTGCCAACACTTTCCTGTTTACATCATAGTGACATCTCTTACAGGCATGTATGAGTGGATCATGATACAGTGTGTATTTATAGCTTCAGACTCAGAAATTGGTCAATAGGAGTTCATATAGGTGTCACCTGTGAATATTGCTAAAAATAATATGCCTTTTTTAAATCTGACTCAGTGTGTTTCTTTACTTTGTTGATCATCAAATCAACATGAACATAAATGGAAAGACATGTGTAGTGTCATTGTACTAAAAGCACCAGTGTTTCTTGTAACACTAATGGAGGCTCTGTTCTGATGAAATGTCCCAGATCCTGAAACTGAACCAGCTAAATGGAAATCAGCCAATGTTGATTTTATTACTCACAGATGTGTTTTTCTTACCTACTACCCACAGTTTACATGATCAGATGTGACTTTTGGCCTCAACCAAACTCAACTCAAACTTCCTCATTTATGACAGCTTAATTAGTGAGTATTTAAATACTATCCAGAAGTTTTTGACACCTTTAAGTTGCTTTCTATTTGTATGGTGGATGTGTGAGAGGCCTCTGTTTGTTTAATACAATTTAACACAATTACCAAAACAGGAAAACATTTCAATATTTAGTCTTAAATACTGAATTGTCACTGAAATCCAACTCAAAATTCAAAGTCATTGGTGTCCAGTTATATCTGATAATAAAACTCTCCTTAAAGGACTGGTTCACTATTTTTCACGTCCGTCTTAAAACAACAGAGCCCAAATGAACATTGAAACAGGTTTTTCTTGACATAATCCTCCTGTTCATACTGACCATTAGAATATCCCTTCATAATGTACTTACAATGTAAGTGATGGGGGTCAAAATCCACAAGCCCCCATCTGTGCAAAAAAGTTTATCTGAGACTAATATGAAGCTTCAGCCGTATAAATTAGTTAAATCAAGTAGATATCTTTCAATGTTAGTCTTTTTAGTGCCAAAGCCCCTCTTCTTGTCGCTGTACTTCCACCGCAGCCCAACAGGGAAACACAAAGAGGGAATATGATGCTAAAAAGACCAGATATCGACTCAATATGATTAACTCATGCTGTTGAAGCCTCATATAAGCTTCAGATAAACTTTTAAATGCATTTTTGCACAAAATGACTGTGTTTGCCCCGCCAGGAATTACATTAGCGAGGAAAACTCATATGGGCCCATATGGATTTTAAGACAGTAATAAATAATATTAATTAATATCTAAAAACACACTAAAAGAAGAACCCACTCTGTTCTCCAAGCGGATTTAAAAATGGCCAAGGGGCCTCGCATTTTTCTGAACAACATGTCAAATTCCACCCGGGGGTTTAGGTGGGCTATGAAGATTAGAAATAGTTGATGAAGAATTAGGAGGGCTCCCCGTTTGTTTGCCACCCACTGAGCCGGTCTCATGATTTCTGCATGACCAGGCTTTGTATCTGGGCTCCACGCACATTGCCTTTTGTTCTCGCGCCCCCGGTGGGCAGCCGACGGGCCAGCAGCAGCACAGAGACTCCTTTCACCGGCTCCGTTTGTTCTCCTCCTCTCTGCCCTCCACTTGTACGCTCGCTCGAGCACGTCCTCTTTCTTCAGCTAAGCGGAAATGCATCTGCGCAGCTGCCACGAGCATTACGACAGAATTTCTGTAGAATTCAATGGGCTGGATCGGAAATCTCGCCAGCGAGGGGTGTCACATCTGTATAAGAGAAGTCAAATCACAGAAACGTGCCAGTGATCTTGTGCTGGTTTCTTGAAAAACACACAGAGCGGACTTAAGGCTGAATATTTGACATAGCAAACATCTGGAAAGGATTACTGGAAAGCTACATAAAGGTCGTCAACTTTCAAAATAACGGTAAACAAACATTTATTTTTATTCAGTCAGTCATTCATGTGGTTTGTCATTTTCAAAAATTGTCATTCATTTGCTAATTTGAGCTGCTGAATTCAATGTCTGTAGAGTTATAATATTATTAGGATGAGAGTAGCCACCTGCGCGTAATAAAACTTTATTTAGCCTAATTACTGAAATCCATCCTGAGCATCACCTCAGCTCCGTACGCACAATGTGGATTACTGAAGTGTCTGCAGTCCACTCTCAGATGTTATTTTATGCTTTGTATTGATAAAAATAACTAAAGCGACAGTAATTTAATTTGAAGGGACCGAGTTACATCACTTTTCTCTTGTTTAATTTCATAATTAGTGAGAGCAAAAGAGGAGGGTGAATACGGAAACGGAGGGAGGGGTTTACTGTCATTTTGGGCTCCTGTTGAATTCAGAGAGCAGAAAAGTGCTTCAGCTGCCTGGACTGAAGAGTGCTTCACTACATCTGAGTCTGTTAGGTCTGTAGTTGATAGATCTTAACCACAGGATCCATTTAAATACCCTTATGCTTTATTCTAGAAAGCAAATCCTTATAAGGTTGTCACTTATGGTTGTCGTGTTTGTTTATTTTCAGGTTTGTCTCTGTGCACAGAGGTGTGTCCTCATCTGGAATAAGAGCCTGCTTTTTCTGCGATAAGGTTCAACTTGTGATCAGAAGTAACAAAGATGGAGCGGATGCAAGATGATAAGGTAAATATAAGTGTTTGTTACTTCTATTGCTGAACAGGTTGTTTGTTTTGTTTTGACATGTATTAATTTTTTAAAATTTAAAACCACTGCTTCACAATTTCTGTAGATTACTGATTTTTTTCTTCAGATATACACATTAATTTAAGCTGTCTATACAATTCCCAGTTCCCATTAGTTCCTGAGGAAGAGTGTTGGCCAAGCTTTTGCCATTGTTTAGTTATTCTGAGCCTGTTTTGAAGCCAGCACCACCTAATGAATAAGAGCGTGGTATTTACGAGTCACAGGTTGCCAATCCTGTACTTTTCCTTTCTGGCAAGGGGAGGAACTTTGGGATGAGAGCAGAATGTTTCAGGACATGACTAACAGTGAAAGAGTGGGAAACTAGACTGTTGGGTGGCAAGTTCGAACTTGATTGTGTTTTAGTATCTCGCTTTTGTCTGGCATGCTGGGTAGAGAAGGTGGGTTTTTGCGAGTACTAATATGTCGAAAAGAGATCTGGAAAAGTGGAAGCGAGGTTTGACTACTGGTAATAGGAATATGTAACCTTAAGTTACATATAAAATGCCAGCTATCTCCAAACCTGTGCTGAAGCATTTACAAACCCTTCTTGCACTTTGTCTTTCGAAACATGTTGCGTGTGGTTTCTTCATCTCCATTACCCAACATCTACATCAACTGTGTTGGTCTAACTACCCAACCAGTCACGGTGACTATTAGCATGCACTGCAAAAGGTTTGAGTAAGGTAAAAAGTGTTTGCACAAAATGAGCAATGAAAACCAAAGATCAAATTCATGCTAAAAGGAAACTTTAAATGTATTTTGTCAGTCAAATGATCAAACGAGAAAGAAAATGTATTGCGTAACACAGGTAAGAAAGAGAAGTACCAAATTTTGCAAACTTTTTTCTTAAGAAAAATTTCAAAATTACATGAATGCGGAAGTTGAGTGTTGAAGGAGATGAGGTGTAACTCCAAATACAGAAACAAATACAAATACTGGGCCCTCTGCACATCCCTGCTGTTTAATATTAGAGTAAAAATGAGACAAATATAACTACATACATTTACAAAACAAGATACTATAGTCTAATAACTACAGCACAAAGTTAATTCTTGACCTTCAGAGCAGCTGTTAAGACAACAAGGTCCATTTAGTAGCTGTTCTGGAGTTTTGGATCATATTACATGATCTTCATTAGAAGATTGGGTTTGTTTACTTGTAATGGAAGTATAAATGTTCAAATTTCCATTCTTTTGTTGCTGTTTTTGAGTTGTCAGTATTTATATTACTCATTAATTCCAAGCAGGTAACTGAATGAATGTTACTTTATTAATGCCGTGGCCATTAGCAGGATATTAAACATTCATTCATTAGCTCTACAAATCTCTCACAAAACGCAAACACAAATTTAACCCCTGTATTCTATATTTTGAAGAACACAGCTGCAGACATACAGTAGAGCTACAGCTTGTGCTTTGCTGCAAATGTGACAAATAACCTACATAACACACCCACTAGCATAAAAACACACAAATACACTATAAGAAATACATGCTTGTGCAACCACGTTCCCCACAACAAGCCTATACGCTGTCTGATTCAGTCGTTTGATAGTCATAATATACATAATGTGCCTTACTCAGTCAGCCACTCCCTACATATAGAAGTAAAAGGGTGATTTCAGAATGCAGACATCTAACTCTTACTCAACATCAGCATGTTTCTGCAAATGCAATAGATACTTCTGCACAGGATGATCCCTCTCATACACATTAAAATACACGCCCACATGCAGAGTTTTCTGTTAATCTCAAGTACGATTGGACTGTGCTGCACCCGAGGCAAACCAGACATGTTTTCTATCCTCCTGTCAGGTTGCCTGAAATGAACTAGAAGCAAAAGTCAAACACAACATGCATGTAACTGCATTTAATTTGTTCCTTTCCCTTTTTTTCTCTGAATATCTTTATCATGCATTTGTTTTAATACTAGCAGCTTGTATTTCCCGTACACTGGTGCTTTATCATGCATGCAGCATTTCCTGTGTGCCACACAGAGACTAAAAAAAACAAACTGTAACACTGACGTTCATCTTGTTTTAGTACTTTAGTGAGACAAGGCCATGATGTCCCTTTCTGGCCTGATTAAAACTATCACTATCTCACTCCAGGGGAAACTTTCTCTGCTATCAGTCCAGTATCATTTTTCTCAAGTAATTCATTACTTTCTGCTATGTGCTATTTCCTTCTGAGCTGTGTAGTGGTTTATGGTAACTTAATGGCCACACATATTTTAAGTTCAAACCCAGTAAATCAAAAAGGAAGGTGACTAAGCAGATGAAAGAACAGAGTTTGTTTCAGGAGAGAGAAACTCTTTGAACTGTCCTTTGATTTCAAAATCCAGTTCACATTGAGGCTGTTTGTTCCTAATGAACATGCCGTTTTATTACAATTGAGGAATTTGTTATTTTATCTGCGCAGATAGCGATATCACGTATGGTAAAACAGTGAGACAAAGCTCAGTGTGTCTGCTTTTGTACTTGTTAGAAGTATCTGTTTTTGACTTTACTGTGATTATGAATTGTTCAAAGCAATGTATTAATTTGATGATGGATACACTAAATGTTTCACTCATGTTGCATAGTTGAGTTAGTGTTGAAACAGGGGCAGATTTAGAAAATTGATGGATTATTCTGGATGACTGATATGCATTTCTTTTCATTAATAAGACTATTTAGACATTAGCCCTTGACTATTAGACTCTGGATGCAAATAACCTTCACATTACAGTAAATGTAAAAGAGATCTAGTTCTTTGGTAAGCTGTTAAATCAAAGTGAAACTTTGATTCAGGATTTCCATTTTTGACAGCGCAACTCCACAGTTGATTTGGAGCTACAATTTGATTCAAACCAATTACTCTGTTCTGCTTGGTTGGACACCTTTACATATTGCAAATTTCACTCCCCAAGGGATTAATGTCAGGTGTATTAGCTAGTTATTATGAGCTAAGCCCACTTTAATGCCGAAACCAGCAGGAAAAAAACATTCACAATAGGATTCAGTCTTTTTCTCTCCGGGTGCCTTTCGCTACTTAGCTGAGAAATACCTCAGAATTGTAAATCATGGAGCCCGTGCAGTGTTGTAACACTAGCTTTCACAGCAGTGCTGTGAGCCTGCAGCTGCTAATGCAGAAAGCTGAAAACAGTGAGGGGAGCAGATATAGAAAGGCTCATTGTGTATAATTACCAGTGTCACTATAAACAAGAGCTTTGTATAGAGCCAGGAAGAGGCCATGTCCACCATTCAAACTGAGGGAATGATTGTACATAAACTCCATCCACTCATTGTTTTAATCTGTCATATCTGTTTGTCTTTTTGTCTCTCAACAGCCTAAGCAGAAGAAGGTAACCTTGTACCTTCTCTACTGTGTTTCCACAGCAGTCATCGGCTCTCTACAGTTTGGCTACAATACCGGGGTCATCAATGCACCAGAACAGGTGTGTGTGTGTGTTTGCCACATGCTAGCCACACAGCTGGATGAATTCTTATAATGGACATTTGGTGTTTTCATGTTTTAAGACGTCTGGGACAATCCTTAAAGGAGTGGGCATAATTCCAGGATTAATGATAGATGTCTACATCCTCTCTCATTTTTTGATATTAATATTGCAGCAGTCACTAAAATCACATATATAGATATACAGATAGATTTAAAAGATACTTTAAAAGATACTACTTATCATTTAAAAAAAACTATTTGTTGTTTTTCTGTATCTGTGGTTTTGCAAGTAGGGCAGTTTGTATTTGTGAGCTAAATTTGACTTATACTTCCAGACATACTTTTTTAAAAATATTTCTGTCAGTTGGGAGCACATTACATTATAGCAATGCTAAAAGCTATACTGCCCCCATGTGGGCATGTGAAAAACTCTCAAATCATATCAAACACGCTCTGTTCCACCTGTTAGACCTTGAAGACACCATAGAAGACAAATGCTTTCTTATAATCAGCTCCTTAATGCAGCACTTTTTTCTGTGGGTTTGACAGAAACTGCGCAGTTTCTTTCGCAATGTGTCTGAGGAGCGGTACAGTGAGGCTTTCAGTGATGCAACCATCGAATCGGTGTGGAGTTTTGCTGTGGCCATTTTCAGCGTGGGAGGCATGATAGGATCCCTCTCTGTGGGAGCCATTGTCAACAAGTTTGGCAGGTGAGAATTTTAGGTATCAGATATAATGCAAGGTGGCGGATGGTAAAATCAATCAAGTCCTTTTCAGGGTCATTAGCAGGCTTTACTTAAATGTAAAAACCAAAATTTCCATAAGCACTCTCACATATGCTTTTATAGTTGCTTGATTTTTTTCTGTTGTTATTAACCTTGTTCATACTTCTTCTTTGTGTCACATCACCAGGCGCAAGTCCATGCTTCTAGCCAACGTCCTGGCTGCACTGGGCGGTGGTCTGATGGGACTATCGAGCCTGAGTCGATCTTTTGAGATGGTCGTTATTGGCCGGTTCATCATTGGTTTGTTCTGTGGTCTGTGCACGGGACTGACACCCATGTACGTGGGTGAGATTTCTCCCACCGCTCTCCGAGGAGCCTTTGGCACACTGCACCAGCTGGGTGTAGTTATTGGCATTCTTGTGGCACAGGTATGAGGGTGTGATATGGTGATTGTATTATTGGTGTTAATATTAGGTTACATACCCTGAAGTAGAATTTAATGTAGCAGAAATATATGGAGTTTTAATCAGGTTTGTATGATTCATCTCCTGTTGCCTGTGTATTTTAGATCTTTGGTCTGGAGGTTTTGTTGGGCTCAGATGATCTATGGCCTCTACTGCTGGCCCTGACTGCCATGCCCGCTGTACTGCAGAGCATCATGCTGCTCTTCTGCCCTGAGAGTCCTCGCTACCTGATCATCGTCCTCAATGAAGAGGAGGAGGCACGAAAAGGTCAGTCTTGAGACAGTTTAAACAAGATGGTGACATCAGGTTTTAATGAGACTGAATATATTATATAATGTCTCATGTATATTTAATGATCTGTGGATTGAAGCATGTCCTATAGATGAGGTGACCCTGTGATTTATTAAAATGTTACAATGTAATATGATGTACTTTACATTATATCTGCATACCTACTTCCTCTCAATTCATCCATCCCTCCCTCTCCTTGTAGCACTGGTGCGTCTGCGTGGCTCTGAAGATGTGAGCGATGATATTCAGGAGATGAAGGAGGAAGGGATGAAGATGGCCATGGAAAAGAAAGTGACCATCCTTGAACTCTTCCGCTCCCCAAACTATCGTCAACCAATCATTATCGCTATCGTCCTCCAGCTCTCTCAGCAGCTGTCTGGCATCAACGCTGTGAGTAGACGTCATATCCTATAATGGAGCACCGTGATCGGGATATAATGATCAAATGTCATTCTAAATGAAGTGAAGTGTGAGGGCAGCCTTTAAACTCGCCATACTGATCTCAAACATGAATCTTTAAAGGAGCATTCACTGAAATGATACAAATTTTTCTGACAAGCGCATGACAGTGGATGCTTTGTGGCTCCAGGCAATGTTAGATTGAGTGGAATAATTTAAGCCACTGAGAGTCCATGGATAGAGAGAAGCACAGTGATATTTGTTAAAAAGGTCATGTAACCGGGTTGACAAAATGTTTTAGCGGTTGCTGCATCTGGCTTGACAATCACAGTGAAGCTGCTGCAGCCTGGGGCTAGAGGCTGCGACATCAATTCAACTCTGACAGACCATTAACACTGATGACCTATATCACTCACTAGTGGAGCAGCTAGTAGAGTAACTATTCAGAAAGTTAAAACTGCCCTAATCAATATTTTGTATTTAAAGGGGACATATCATGCACAGGAATATCTATATTCTGGGGCTACTTTACAGTTCAGAAAATTCTTCTGTCTGAAACAGGATGTTTTAGCTCCTGTCTCTTTAAGGCCTCGCTCCATATGAGCCCACTCCGTTCTGATTGGCCAGCTCCTTGGAGTTGTGTCATGGCCAACTTCTGCAGGTTCTGGAAGCTACGTAAACAAACAGTAGTAGTAGAATTTAACATCTTTTTCTTGTTCTTTACTCGAAATGGAATCTTTTCAAATAAATCCGTACATGTCTGAGCTGAAATCCAACTTCCACTGTCATGTTTTTTAAAGACTGCATAAGACATCATAATATTAACTCTTTCTTCTTCTCTCCTTTCAGGTCTTTTACTACTCCACAAACATTTTTGAGAAAGCTGGTGTAACTCAGCCCATCTATGCCACCATTGGAGCTGGAGTCGTCAACACTGTGTTTACTGTTGTCTCTGTAAGTGTCTAACTACATGCTGTTTACGCACAGTTATGTTTTCTATATATTAGAGTATTGAATAATCAACTTTTTTCTTTGGACACCAGCTCTTTCTGGTTGAAAGGGCCGGGAGAAGGACCTTACACCTGATTGGACTTGCTGGAATGGCCATCTGTGCCCTCATCATGACTATCTCCCTGAATTTGGTGGTGAGTAACCTTTACAAGAATCTTCAAATTCACTGAGCTTTTTGCTCACAAATATGAAATCACAACACACTTACTTACATCATTCTGTTATTCTGTTCCCTTTTTCCTCTGACGGTTTCACTGTTTCCCTCTCTGAGTAGAAGATCAACACGTCTTTAAGCTACCTGGCCATAGTGGCCGTGTTCGGCTTTGTTGCCAGTTTTGAGATGGGTCCAGGTCCCATCCCCTGGTTCATCGTGGCTGAGCTCTTCTCCCAAGGTCCCCGACCTGCTGCCATGGCCGTCTCTGGTTTCTCTAACTGGACTGCCAACTTCCTTGTGGGGCTTAGTTTTCTTAAACTGGAGGTATGAATACATTTACTGCACCTCGATTTATAAGCAGTTTGAGTTTGTTTTTCAGTTTGTTACAAAAATCTCTCTCTCTCTCTTTGTCTCTCAGAAACTTTGTGGTCCTTATGTCTTCATCATCTTCATGGTCTTCCTCATCCTATTCTTCATTTTCACCTTCCTGCGGGTGCCTGAGACCAAAGGAAGGACCTTTGACGACATCGCCCAGGGATTCGCTGCCAGTGCAGCAAAAACCTCCCACTCCCCAGTGCCTGAGGCGGTGGTTGTGGGCCTTCCAGAGAGCAAAGAACCTGCACCCATGTCCCCAACAGAAAAGTTTCCCATGGTGGATCTTCCCCCAGAGAAGCAATGAGCATGAAGAAGAGGGAAAACTTAGGGTACAACAGTTATATTTTGTGACTCATAAATGACAAAAGAGCAGCTTAGTGTCATGGGATGTGTTTAGAAAAGCCAACTCAGTGTATTTATGCAGATATAAGATACTGTTTAGTGTGCCTTTTTTAAAAATTAAATAGTATTTTTTTATATAGATTCCCTAGTTACAAATGCTAAAATAATTGATAGCAGTCACAGTAAGCCTGCTTTTAAACACAGGCCAAACTTAAATGAATTACCAGTTCTTAATTTTTGTTGACATCCCCAGTGCCAGCTCCATGCATATTCCCATATAAGAGGATCAACATATGTTCAGTGTTAAGACCCGAGACCCTCAGCTACCCCCAATGTTAAAAGGTTGTAGGATTTGGGTTTTATGTATTGAGGTCAAGCTTGGAAAGCCGGTTTTGGAGCCCAGTAGTTTGACCCAAAAAGACTGACTTGTTGTCCTGTCTGCCTGCCTGATGTGTCTCAGGGAAGGGAGACATGTTGTCCTGAGTAAACACGGAGGAGGTGCTGTACAGTAGCAGTCTCTCTCCCCTTCAGGTGCACTAAGTATAGACTTAAAATAAATATATTTAGGCATTCTCAGAGTAGGAGATGTTTGTATTTATGTGTTTGAACTCAGCAGAGCTTGTGCTGATAAAGAAGTAACACAAGGACAGGTTTATTAATTGGTACTGCCTGTAAGAACTATATCATTTGTATGACACCAAGATGTAGTCTAACACTGCCAAGTCTTAACAAAGTCTCTTTACAGGCTTTCTGCTCATAAAACCACAAACCAGCCTTGTGTATTTTTTTATTTCACTGCAACGTACAGACTAGATGACACTTGTTTACAGTATGCATTACAACAGTTGGATATGAAATGCAATGCAGCATTCTGATGCTCCAAAACTCAGGTGGCTAATTGTGTTATAGGGCTTCTAACTGTTACGGTTTAGAAAAGCACTTATCCACCACTGTACTTGAAAGTCTTTTGACATATGTACGTAATTACTAGCAGTGGCTACTACATCACAGGTCACCACATCAAAAGTCATCATCGGTGTTAAACAGTATTTCATCATTTGAGGGATGTATTGCAACACATTCAAATCCACTGATGATTAAATATTAGCATATACGTGTCTCAGTCAAAGAAAGATATTAGACGCGTGGTGAGAAGATGTTGAGTTAAAACACTAATGAATTTTATTTATTTCACTGCACAGAATATGTCTTTTTGTCTGTAATTGTTTGTAATTGTCTGAAATCATGTGTTTATCTCAGTCACATATCCAGCAACTGCATCATGATCAGCTATTACTCATGCTAACAAATGTTGTCAACGTTTGCACAGTCGCATCACTGATAAGGAGGCACTTTTCAACATTTGAGCTTAACAGTGTTTCATTTTCACATTGCCAGTTGGACTACTGTCTAATGATTGTGTATATTTTGTATGGCTCTGTGTTAGACAGAAATATGTGTTAGGATATGTATGGTTTTGGTTGTTGCTCATAATCCTGTTAAATTTGTTATATCCACTCCAATTTCTCTTGCACTCTGGAAATACTGTTACTATGGTGAATGATACGGTGTTTAGCCACAATTTTGGGAAAACAGAAGTGAGAAGTGACGAAGCCTGCGTGTGTGTGAGAGTCAGATAAGAGTTTACCTTTACTGTTTTTCTATTATAATAATCTCTGTTGTCCTACTGTAATAATATGGGTGACTGAGAAATTAAAAAGGTAATAAAGTTGTCCATATTTTAAGGGAATGTGTGACTTGAATTATGAGCATAAACAGAGCTTCTGTTTTTTTTTCTTGCTATAATGCTATGACTCAAAGCAAGTTTGTTTCCATGAATATTTAATGTAACCACTGTCTCTGTGTTAAAGCGAAAGTGTGAGAAGTTTGTCTGGTATTTTGTCTGGTACCCACTTCTGCACAAACAACTTCATTTCCTTCTCTGCACCTTGGCAAAACTTCAGTTAGCTGCGCAGTTACACACTGTAGAGCTAACCAACTCTCTGAAACACTGAAATAAAACCATGAATTGAAAACAAGAGTTCAGTCTTTTTGTGGCCGCTGCTGCTGTTGCTGTGCAGTTCAGACTCAATGTTTTTAGGATTGCATGCGTGAGGGGGAGTTATGAGGTCAGATTTCCTCCTGGATTACACAGCTTCAAAAGCCAAAGCCAGAGCACACACACTATATGGAGATGCAAGAGCATATTTACCTAAAAGGAGGAATACCACTGTTGTCCTAAATAAAACATTCTCTTTACTGTTGTTTTATGAGTGTAGTTGTTCTCATGATTGAGAGAAATCAAATCCTAGTTGAGTTGCATTTCCAGAGGTTGTTGATTTTATTTGATTTATTGGGGGGGAGGAGACTAAAAACATTAGCGTTGCTATTTATTTTCATTTTTGCTTAGTTTATGGATTATTTTCTAGACTGAATGATTAATCACTTGGGCTATAGAATATCAGAAAATAGAAAAAAATGCCCGTCACAAGTTCCCAGACCACATGGTGACATCTTAAAATCTCATTTTGTCCAACCAACAGTCCAAAACCCCAAGATAATCATCAAGACAGAAGATTGAAGAGAACACATAACATTGACATTTGAGAAGCTTAAACCAGTGAATTTTAGCATTTTTTCATAAAAATTACTTAATACATTTTATATATGCAGCACTTCTAAAGGCACTCAAAGACATTTTACATAGATAAATGAAATAGGAAAAAAGTAACACAAGTTTGAAAGTATTGGACTAAGAGCTGAGCATTAGTTAAAAGGGGCGTAAAACAATCTTAAGTAATTAATTACCAAAAGTAGTCTCTTAATTCTCTGATAACTAACTATCAACTAATCATTTGATGTTTTTATGTTTTTAATTTTTTTCTAAACTAGTGTGAGGAATAAGTTTATGCAGACCAAGTTTTACATCTCTCCTTAATGACTGGAGCACCATGATCAATTTCCCCCCTCACTTAACCTTCTGTACCTCAGACCCTCGGAGCACAGAGCCTTGGGTAAAGGGCCCCTGGCTGGCTGGGAATGGGGCCGTCTAACTGTGTCAAGCCAATAGGCAACATCTCCCTGCAAGAGTCTACTCAAGTCTTACTCATTGCAGTGAACTGGGGCATGAAAGCCCATCAACAAGCAGCAGTACCACAGTCTGACCAGCGAGTGGCATGCACGGGCCAAGGGGGAGGGGAGTGAGTTTTCAGCCCAGTGTTTGTGTGTGTGTGTGTGTGTGTGTGTGTGTGTGTGTATGTGTGTGTGTGTGTATGTGCGTGTCTAGATACTGTCTGGATGAGCAATCCTATGTGGCGATGAGTGTCTGAGAGGTAGAGGGGAGAGAGAGACACGAGTGGGTTGGGGGAGGAGGGTGTGCATGTGTGTGTGTGTGTGTGTGTGTGTGGGGGGGGGTTATGAAGAAGCCACATGAAGGATGGAGGGCATCCAAAAATGTGTCTAAATAATAGTCATTTTCCATAAAAGGTAGAGCTGAGAGAGATCAGAAAAAAGGGAAAAAAGTTGGGCACCCTCACATGCCACAGCTTGAAAAATGCAAGTTAGCAGTGTGTCCAGACATGTGAGGGATGCCACAGTTTGAGGTACAGTCTGCCAGGCGGCCTTGCAAAAATCTGTGTATTAGAAGAGGGCTGGAACGGACGTCGTTAGACATGTCTAGACAGTAGTTTCAGAGACCAGACAAACTTGTTTATTAAAATTTCCACCTCCAATTCTTTCTCCTGTCTCTTGTTGATTCTCTCTTTGTTTCTCTCAAATAAACAAGAAACTCTCTCCCACTCTCCACTCTCACTCTTCCTGATCCTGTTCTCTTCCCCCGTTTCTCTGACAACAGCGTTTTGTTTACTTCCTCCGTTGGCAGTTCAGTCTTGTATGTGCCGCTGTCTGTTTTGCTCTGTAAATATTTTTCTCCTTCCCTCATTCATTCATCCATCCACACCCCCCACCCCATCCTCCCTCTCTCTCTCTCTCTCTCTCTCAGATAAAGGGAGCAAGCAGACTCCACCCCCTCTCTCACCCCGCTCTCTTGCTCTCTCTCGCTCTCTGTCACACACACTCACTCTATCTCCCTCTTTCTCTCTCTTTCATGCTCTCTCCCTCCCTCTCTCTCTGTCAGTGTCATTCTGTAGTGGAGATGTGGAGTGTCTTTCTGTCTCTCTGTCTGTTTTTCCAGCCTAATTCAGCTGAGGAAGGTAAGAAGTAACTTTTACTTGAATTTATTCACGTTTAATCCGTGGTTGTATGAGTGTGAGTGTGTTAATGGAGAGTTTGCACAGTGCTCTCATCATGTGCTTGTAATGAGCCCACAAGTGAAGGATGGACACTTGGTATGCTTCTGTAATAAGTCTCTAAGAATGTGCCTCTCTGGGAATTCAGAGCATTTTGACAACGTGTGAAACATTGGCACATAAGGCCAAAGCACCATGATAAAGTCTACTTCATCCTGGATTTTTTGGGCGCCACCTCCAGCTTGGGACCCCCCTGAATAATTACCACCCTTCCCCTTGTTCTCACAATCCTGTGTGTATGTTGGTTTGTGCGTTTTTGTGCATGTATATATGCATGCACATGCTTGTGTGTGTCATTGTGGCAGCACATCACATAGGACTTTGTTGGCATGGAAGTGCCAGGTGCGTGCCGGGGACTATCAAGCTCCTTCAAACAAAAGAATATGGAAATAAGGCAGGACACAAATGCATAATAAGTTGCATAACCCGTTTCTCTATGCCTGTGCACTTGGCGACCCCCCAGGCCAACCTCATCCCCCCCCCCCCGTGCCACTCATGCTCTCCACTGCCCTCCCCCCCCTTTCCAGAATCAGTGTCCCTTTCTCCACAGTCTCCTCAACGGATGTGTCTCCTCTGCTCCACTCTGCTCTGCTCTGAACTCTCCGCACTTTGTCTATATAAATGGAAATATTATATGTCTTTAAAAGTGCAAGAGTGAGTGAGAGAGACAGTCAGACAGAAAGAGAGAGAGAGAGAAAGAGGGAGAGAAAGAGAGACTGTCTGGAAAAGCTAGTAGTTAAGTGAGACTCCATCCATGACTTGTTCTGTCAGTTCAGAGAGGGCTGACTTGAGAAATCTCAATGATAATTTGATGACTCAAACCGCCTTTATATTGTATCTGAGTGTATGTGTGTGTGTGTGTGTGTGTGTGTGCGTGTGTGTGTGTGTGTGTGTGAGAGAGAGAGAGAGAGTGTGTGTGAGAGAGAGAGAGTGTGTGAGAGGTCTGTCACAGGCTACTTTTGGGGACAAATTCCAGACTTAGGACCAGTTAATTGGGGACGGCTTGTCCAATTAGGGACAAAAGCCATGTCTCCGATTGGGAAAAAGCAGATTTTTGGGTCAGTGGTTATGTTTAGGTTTAGGGTAAGTCTCCAGGAAATTAATGTAAGTCCCCAAAAGTGACCACGATCTGATATGTGTGAGTGTGTGTGTATTTGTGCCTATGTGTGAGAATGTATATCCCTATAGGTGCATACATGTGTCTGCTTACAGTATACATATAGCTCATGTACATACATCCTGTCCCCAACACTTGAGAGGGTTCAGCAGTCAGCACGCAATTACTTTCAAAGGAGCTGGCTACATGTCGGAAAGAACCGCACCTGTTCACGCTCATCTCCCGCTGGCTTTAGTTTGCTGTGAGGTGTGTGTCAGCATGTGTTAGTTATGGTCTATAACAGAGGTAACTTATATGTCAGCCTCACGCCACAGATTCGAGCTGCGTTCGTAACAGATGGCCTGGACTAAGATGAGACAGAATGATAAAGAGGGAGAGAGGCCGCACGGTGTTACTGGCCTACTGACTCTGTTTGTGTAATTGAAATAGAGATCTACATAATACAGTATTAACCCAATAGCATGGACGTCCATATAAATCCACATACACTGAAACATCCAGTTATGTCACGAAGGGGAGGATTTGGCATCTGCCTTGGCTTTGATTGCAGAAGATGATGTGTCTGTCTGGACTGACTGGCTATGGTTGCCTGTTAAGTGATATGATTACTGTCTGACTTTCTATTGTTTAATGTCTACGTGCTGCTTTGGAAGTATACCCCCCATTTCTTGTCTGTTTTCACACACACACAAACCATAAAGATTTGTAGCAGGAATGAGTACACAAGAGCTAGTTGGTTGCTTCTTTGCATGCGGACTAGCTACATAGTGTATGAGTGACGGGCGTTTGAATTATCACTTTCACATGCTGCTCGTGTAAGTGCCGGTACGTACGCCCACATGCATTGTTGATGTGAGGTGTTGATGTGAAGCCACATGGCCGGCCTCTAAATGGTTGGATCTATGTTGAGGATTGCGTGTTCACATTGGATTAACACACCGCACTGAAGGGAAGGGGAGGCCTGCACAGGAGGTACACCTGATGCCCCTGCAGCACTTCCCCGGCATGGATGAGTGGAGCTGCAGTGATGCTCACTGAGCTATGCATATCCAGAAATTAACCTTTTATCATTAGTGAAACTTAAAGTCATACACCAGGAAGGCAGTCGCTTCTGGTTTTGACAGAACAACAGGCTGGAAACCAAAATGACTCAGAGGAATGCAGCTATTTAAAATGATTTTCTGTGCAAACAATCCAAATATTTGAAAAGATTGGCTTGTGTTATCTGTGCATTAACAGGGAAAAAAAGGTGGTTACAACTTTGAGCCATGCTGACATTCTCACTTTAAGGTCATCTAGGCCATCTTTCCTGCCGTCAGTTGTTTCTGGCTTTAATTGGGTATTAATTTGGCAGATTACCATCCTTTTCCTGGGTGGAATAAGCCGTCTTTTCAGGACAAGATAAATTGGAGAAAGTGTGATAAGAAAATAAATGGCATGCTTGTCACAGTGGGAGTGCAGCAGGATGGATGCCACTAACAGCCCCTGCAAAGCTTCCTGCTGCTGTCCCTCCGGCCTGTATGTGCAGCGGGCCGCAGAAAAAGAGAAATCATATGCTGGTGGGAAGTGAAGGATGCAGCATCTCCATCATCGACGCTGCAACATTAGAGTGTGACCAGGCTTTTATTTTTAGCAGTGTTTTTGCATCTCATTTTGAGAAGCGAAATAACATTTCTATTTGCTAGCGTGAGCTGAGAGAACGCTGTAATGACATTAGGCCGCTTTTTTCTAAAATGAATCACACATCTGCCATTTGTGATATGGGAGGTTGGAGCCCTCAGGGAGCTGCAAGCCAAGACTCTCTGCTTTGAGTCAGTCAGTGTCGAAGCAGATAGCGTCAGAGATAATACGCCTGTGTGTGCGGACAGGCAAGCAGTTAGAGCCAAAATGTAACTGAAAGATGAACGCGTGGTATGGACTTCTGTGACACTGGAATGTAGTTTACAGTTTTGAATTTCACATTAAAGCCGCACTTGGCAGTTTATGTGTTGGCATCAGCCAAACGGAGCGAGGGCTAAGTTTGATTGTTGAAGGCGTCGCTATTCAGAAATGATACAATGAGATTACTCAGCTCTTCTCAAATTTACATCCCTTCTTCTTAGTTTGTGTTAAGGGTGGAGATGGTGATGAAAATATGTTTGTAGCAGGTTCTGGCTTTGAAGGGGAGTCTAGATTTCTCTGTTTAGGGGCAACTATTGTATTTTGCTCATACGTTTTGATTCTTCAGGTCCACTATACACGTATTAGGCCTATTTCCCTCCAGTGAACTACTTCTCTGCAATAGCACCATCGATGAGTATTTTCCCAGAAGATTTTCCACAGCGTTTATTGGGCCTTATTAAATTCTTTTATGATTTAGATTCTTGCCAAATCCAAGCCTGTCTAGGCCCACAACCGATTGTGTGTAATCTGGTTTTCAGTTTTGAAATCATGTGTTCTCTAAGGGAGAGGAGAGCGAAGTAGAGGAATACCGGAACAGGTTAAAATAATGGTTTGACATGTGGGAAATATGGTTATTCTTTGTTGCTGACAGTGAACTTAGTTTAGCACAAAAACTGGCAACAGGGGGAAACAGCTCACCTGACCGTCCAAAGGTAAATAAAAATCAACCTACCAGCACCTCGTAAGGTGGGTTTAAACAGAAAGTGAAGCAAATTTTTTGCCTTGTGTCATTTGTGCAAGTTTGGATGCTGGACCATTTGTATTTATTCACCCCAAACAGCCAAAACACCAACTGTACATTAGCTGTAACCTAACTAGTAACAAACACAAGTGTGTAAGTGTGTTTGTGTTGAGTTCAGCCTCTGACTGAACCCAGAAACTCTGGTTCTTTCTGTTATTTGCAGTTTCTTTCCTCTCCTTTATTGTCTCTGTATGTTTATGAAGCAGATTCATAAAGTTTTTTTGCTCAAGTTGAAACATTTTCAATTTCATGCCACCGCAGGCAAATTCACGTCTACTTTCATCTTTCCATCGATCTGTCTCTAAAATTTGTTTTGCATTCTGTCTGGACACAGTCTCACACAGTTAGGCTCACTAATTAACACATTTCATCTTGTTTCTTTAATTAATATAATAAACCAAAGTGTAAAGATGACACTTTGGTTTTTACATGGATACAACAAGCAAAATATAATATTAGGTGTTGGTTAGTTGTTTTTGTTCACTTCGGACATAGCCACGCAAGCTAGTTTCCTGCCTTTATGCTAAGCTATGCTAATGGCTGCTGGATATAACCTCGTATTTATTGTACAGACATGAGAGTGGTATCAATATTCTTGTCTCAATCTCAGCAAGAAAGTGAATTAGTCTATTTCCAAAAAGTTCAAACTGTTCCTTAATTTAGGTAATCTAACCAGCCTTACTTTTGTAAATGTCTTGTCATCAAGACAGAGAGCCAGTTTTTGTGAGATGAGCAATGTCCTGTTACCTGTTCCTGTTGCTGCCTGTTCAGCGATTCACTGAGGGCGTCGCTCTGTCATCTAACCTGGCTTAAGTACTGTTTGCTGCAGCTCCACTTTCATTCAGCTTAACCGCCAGAGAATTTTTGATAACTCCCTTTGACATGTGCATGCTTATTTCTGGAATCGCGTTAATCCCCCTCCTTCCTCACTGCTCCTGCTGCCTCTCTGTCTTGGCGTATCATTCTCTCCCTGTGGTTGTTTGTAATGATGGTTTGGTGTAGGCCTTGTCCTTGACTGCCTGTTTGTGGGTGGGAGCATCTGGAGCGTATAAAGGATGGGTGGAGATGGGTGGATGAGTGGACAAAAGACAAAACATGACCCGACCGCTGCTGAGAATGCTTTCAGGCACTGTGGGAATTTTTTTGTGAAAATGTGTGTTTGTGTGTATTTATGTGACTTCCTGTTACCTGTGAGCTCTGTGACTCTGTGTATTCTTTACGGTTATGTTTCCTTTGTTACACCTGGATGGTGTTAAGGCCAGCCTATGTTAATATTAACACCAAAATTCTTTGCTGAGTGTCGAGGCTGGGGTAAAGTAGTGTGGTAAAGTAGCATACATGTGCCGTCAAAGAGGCGTGACATGAAGTACAGCACTACACTTTGTGCTGGAGAGTGTCGGTGCATGCATGGCCACACAAAGAGGAGAAGTGTTGGGAAAAGAGGAATGGATGGAGAGAGCGGAGAGAGGGTCACTCAGCTGAAGTGAACACTCCAGTGGCAAAGGGGACAGTCATGAACTAATGCAGGTCACCTCCGCAAAACAGGAAAGAGCATTTACACCCACACCACAGACAAAAAGAGAGAGTGAAAGAATGAAAGAAGCACATTTATATGCATAAACACACTCCTATCATCCTCCTCTCATTCCCATTTTATAATGCCCGTTTTTTTAAAAAAAATTCTATTGTCTCCCCTTTTCTCACTATCTGAGTATCACAGCTCTTCCCAAACAAACAGCAGACCTGGCATCAATAATGGAGTAGCGTGGGTCTCCTTATTTAACGTACAGGGATGCCTACCGTGCTGTCACTTTTTAGATGAATAATACACACGGGATGGGGAGGGTGAGAGAGACAAGGGACAAGATGGAGGTGGAAAAGGGGGGAAAGGTATCAAGTAGAGTGAGTAAAAGAAACAGAGTGGAGTAAGAAGACGTGAGAGACCGGCCAGCAGCGTGCATTAATGCAGCACTCAGGTCCAGATTGCAGACTCAGCACTTCTCAAAACTGTCAGGGACAAACTTTGAGTGTTTCTGCCGTCAGATGGACCAATGACAGAGATGCTGTAGCGCTCTGTGTATATCGAGGGGTTGTCTGAGAGTTAAATAAAGGGGCTTTTACTGCCAAGTGGACCTGCCAGTAAATGTCCCTCTCTTTTGTTCAAATTTGTCTCGCACACACATACACACACACCAGACCCGGTCATCATGCCTCAGCTTGAACTAATCCTTGAAAGGTGTGTGCAACACGGCACTCAATGCTTAACTGGGGATGTCGTGGTGAATTATTCAGCATGCTAATGTCACGCAATGAGACATGCATGAAGCTCTTTGAACACCCCTCCATGTAATCCTCGTGTACAGGTTTGTCCCAGAAAGAGTACAGGCAATGTGAGGACCTGTGGTCCCCCAGGCCCCCACAACAAGAAGCTAAATAGTAGATGCATGAATATTAATGTCAAAATAGTTTGCTATATGTTACTTATGCATGACTTTGCCTTGAAGCAGAGAGTTAATTGAATATGGAATGACATATTTGCAGCATTTGTGTGTGTGTGTGTGTGTGTGTGTGTTTATTTGATATAAATAGAATGGCGCTTAATGAGGTCAGAATATATGACATGTAAGTGCGTGCGTTTCATGCATGACATGTTTATACATGTAATGGCTCTTTATTATTTTATGTACACAATGAAGGATGATTCCTGACAAGAGACACAGAGCTTGGGAAACTAATCAATAGACAGTTCCCATGAATGCTACGATGTGGAAGTACAGTATGCATCCAGCTTCAGTCACCTCCTTAAACAAGGCTGGAAAGGTGTGTCACTAATGGAGATTGTCATTCTTATGAAAGGTTTTAGACATCCTGGCCTGGTGGATTTAGTCTTCTCCCTGTGGCTGATTTTATCCTGATCGGCTCTGTGATTTCAGTCGCCAAGCTGTCCAGACATACGCCGCACTAAAAACTATTTATTCTGATGCCTGTGGCTGCGTATAATCCTTAGCTGTCATGGTCCATTTGTATTCTTTTCTTGATACAATTCATATATCACTCCAAATCCTGGAGGACTTCCATGGAAAATGTGTGAATTTAGTAAGATTGACATAAAGACATGCAAGTGGGTGAAAAAAGATAGACAGACAGGAGGGGGGGCGGGGGGGGGGGGGGGGGGGGGGGGGGGGGGGGGGGGGGAAGAGGAGGGAAAATGAAGGATTGGACGACAGATTTGCAGGGCCTCCATCTGTGAGTATAATCCTTTAAAAAAAAAATCTGTTTACATCGTAGTCAGAGAACAGAGAGGTGGGGGTGATTTAAATGATATCAGTTTCTTATTATTTGTTTGAGTTATTAAGAAGTAGAGAGTCAGAGGGATTGTGTCTATTTGTGTATGCACAAGCCAGTACACTCAGTGGTGTTTTGGTGAGATGGGGCAGCTTTTGAAAACTCATCCTGTGTCTGTGATGATTACGTATCTCTTTGTGTGGTTGTCAGAGAGAGGGAAAAAGAGAGCCTCCTTTTGTCTGGTGACCGATTGTGTGACACGAAAGCATAAAGATTGTATGACAACAATGAGAAAAATTATTTATTTGCAAACAGCGGAGGGTGGCTCTTCCACAGTGCCGACTTGTGTGCTTGTGTGTTAGACTGCAGCCCTTTAGGTGATTAGTGTTGTGCTTGATGAAATCTGGCAGTGTGTTTTTTTCTCCATTAACTCTGCATCTGTGCGAGCATCCAAACCTGAAGTCTGATGTTGCTGCTACCTCTGTGCACACGACAAAACTTTGGCCCGCGTTCAATCGCCTGCTCCTCAACAGAAATGAGTGAAGGATGGGTGCCAGACTGAAGGAACGGCAGCCACCACGGTTTTGGAATACTAATGGAAAATTCAAGGGCTTCAGTTTTGTGTGGGAAGCTGCCATGTGTCAGCATGCAGCACTCAGCTTTAAAGTCACTTTGTGTGTGTGTGTGATTTCTTTGCCAGCATGCTTTTTAAAGCACTTAAACCTAAAAGCAAATTATGGGAGAATACACTCCAACATAAAAGTCATACGCTATTCTTGTGCTTTTCATTCTAGATCAGAGAAAATGAGTAAATGTCTGTTAAAACTAGAAACAAAAGGGGAAACCAACACTGAACATACCGTCCCTAACTGAAATGATGAAGTTTCTCTTCGGGGGTGAACTATAAGAAGCATCAACTTGTGAAGTTTCAACAAAATGTGACAGTAACTGTTATGGCCTTTTAAAGTTGGAAAATGTGACCTTTAATCACGGTGCTCCATCAGGTCAATCAGTTTAATTTTTTAAACACCAGAACATCGTGCTAAAGTGCATCATCACTCAGAATTGGTTATTAGCTTTGACAGATGCACACAGCAGGAGTCCTCCCTGATTGTATTGCACGGGGAAGACAATCAAAGAGAAATGTGGATGAATCCTGGACTTGTTCCATACAGACAGTAGATCAGCTTACAACTACTTCTGCTGACAAAAGGAAACGTCTGATTGTAAAAGCATCTCCTCCAAAAAATGATACTGATATTCACAAAGTTCATCTCAGCTTCAGCATCACTGGAGCTGGTTACTGTTCTAACTCTTGATGAGAATCACTTAGTCTGAGGTTTTCAAGCCTTGAGAGAATATCTCATGATTACAAATTTGGTTTTAACACTCACTTTTCTTTTTAATGCAGAAACTGTTGAGCAGATATCTCTTGTATTTTGTTGATGAACTTGTCTTTGTCTCTGCTTCCTTTCCTGTCAGTGATGCTGCTGGACACAACAGAGTCTACCTCAGAGCTGGGCTGGACCACCTATCCAGACACAGGGGTAAGAAAAGAGTGAGCTGACTGTCAGTGTGCTTTCCAGCTGTTGGAACATCAAAGCAACGCTGTTGGGAGGCCAATAAAATGTGTTGCACACATGTTTATTTATGGTCATGTTGTGAGAGTAAAGTTATAATCACTTTGTTTGTTGGTTGTGTGTTTTAAAAAGAAATGCACAACACATAACACATTTTTATAGATAAATAGGCCTGTTGGGTTACTGGTGGTAAAGTTTAGGTATTAAAGGAGATTAAAGGGATTTTTTTTAAACATCTTAAAAAAGTCTTAAAGGACAGGTTCACAATTTTTCAAGTCTGTCTTAGAACAATGGTCAGGTGTCCTAATGAGCAATGACAGATGTTTTTCTTGCCATAATCCTCCTGGTCATACTGTCCATTAGAAGATCCTTTCATAATACACTTTCAATGTAAGTCATGGGGGAAAAATCCCACAGTCCTGTTTCTGTGCAAAAATGTATTTAAAAGTTTATTTGAAGCTAATATGAAGCTTCAGCCTTCCAATTTAGTCAAATCAAGTCAATATCTTTCAAAGCTACAGTCTTAGTGCCAAACTCTCTTTTTTTGTTACACTGTCGCTGAACAGGAAAACAGTCAGTTGAGACGCAGAGGGAATCTCCTACTAGAAAAGACTGTAACTGTGGAAGATATCCACTTTGTTTTACTAACTCAGATGGCTGAAGCTTCATATTCGCTTCAGACAAACTTTCAAATATATTTTTGCTCAAAACAAGGACTGTAGATTTTGTCACTCATCATCTACATTGTGCATGTTAAGTGCATTATGAACGGATCTTCTAATGGTCAGTATGAACAGGAGGAATGCCTACAGCGAGAAAAACCTGTTTCAATGTTCATTTGGGGTCAGACTGTTGTTTTAAGAAAGACTTCACAAAATTGTGAACCTGTCCTTTAATACTTACTTGTCAATATGTATATTGAAACAGTTTTTGGTTGCTGTACTTCTCTTTATTCTTTACTAGCATAATTTCAATGTAAGTGAAGGGGGAGAAAATCAATAGTCATGTTTAAAAAATCATTTTAAAGTTTAGCTGAAGCTTATAGAAAGACAAAATAAAGTGGGTTTCTTCCAAAGTTAGTCTTTTTAGCACAAAGTTCTCTCTTTGTTTTAATATCCCTCCAATGCAGCTCAGCTAGGAAACAAAAGGAGGAATTTCAAACTAAGAAGATTTAGGAGATGCCGACTTCATTCATCACACGCAGACTGCTGAGTCCTCATTATAGCCTCAGATAAACTTTAAAATGTTTTTTTTTTTAACAGCAACCGTTTTAATTTGCACAGAGGCAGGTCGGTATATTGTAAGACAGACTTGAAAAATTGTTGTTGTCTTTGGGTATTTGGTTACATTATCAGGCTCATGGTGAAGTCTTATATAATATAAGGTATATAATTAGAATAGTTAAAGGTCTTCTATGTCATTTGTATGACAATTTAAATACATGTACTGTGTATGAACTAATTAAAAAAAGACTTTTAGATGGAAAAATAATCATTTTTGAGCCTCTGAACTGATCATAGTTTACAATAATTCATGAAGTAAATAACCTAAACAAAAAATATTTATTTTTATGAAATATTTAAATCAGTGTGCTTGGTAATTGTCATAAAAACACATATACAGTGCCAGGAAACTTCTATATTCATCTCTGTAGATATGCTGATCAACTTGGTCACAGTTCACAGTTGTTCAGATATTTAAAGTACAGATGAAACAATTCATTTCTCATTATGTTCACACTTTCACACATCAAAATAAAGGATGAGCCCTTTAGAATCCACTTTGCTCAAAGATCGCAGTGATTCAATAAAAAATAGGCTTCCAAATATCCTTCAAGGACAATTCTGCAATTCTTGCTTTGGATGATGACAGCGTTACAGAGGTTACAGATTGATGCTTGCTTTGTTATAAGATTATGAATGCTAATGTTTAGCTGTGGGTTTCAGGTCGGGGGGTATTATCTTGCAAAATGGCATTGATTGATTAGTGGATCTTCTGGCAGGTGCTACACACCAAATCAATAAGGTCTCACTTTGCCTTTAAGACCTCCTTGAGGGCTTAAATACCCCCTGGAGCTTTTTTTCCTATTGGTCTCTACTGTGTGACCTCATCCATGATGAGATTGCAGTGATTGAACAATAGATCTCCCATACTTGAGCTGCTTTTTATTTAAGGTTGTCGCATTGCCTTGAGCTGTGTAAATATGTGTGTGTGTGTGTATGTGTGTGTGTGTCTTGGGGAAGGGGGGGGTACTTGCGTGACTGTGTGAGGGTCAACTCCCGGGTCAGTTAAATTCATTCATCTGTGAGTGATTGTGACTCAGTTCAAAAGTGGCTCATAATTACACACATACATTGTCTTCATTGTCGTCATCCTTGAGATAATCAGTCCAACGGCATTTGAGAAAGTGTGGGACAACGAACATACTTGTTACTGTGCAGGAAATTCCTGCACCAATTGCTGTACCAGCGCAGAACAATATTATTCTAAGACTCTATCCATACATGGACAATATGTGCAAAACATCTGATATATAAATTTAGAATATCAAACTACGCATGAAATGAAAACAAGTCATAGCCAGCTTCACTCTTCTTTCATGCATGCCACTTTTGGCGACCATCTACCACCACAATTTGACATGCTGGCAGACCAGAAAGGACCAAATGGAAACACAGTAGTCTCTAACCAACATCTGGCAAGCATACACACTCACATTGAGCCTTTTATCTCACCTTACACTTAACTTTAGCTTTATGCGCTGTCATTATCACCCCAGTCTGGCCTCCAGTGTCAGAGCATAATTGTACATGATGTTTGATTAACTAGGGCCTCATGTGTGTTAGGAATTTGTGAACCATGATGACAGCTGCTAATAGGAGGCCATCTATTTCTGTGTGTGTATGTGTGTGTGTTTGTGTGTGTGTGGATGTGTGTGTGTGAGCAAGTCAAGCATTTGCATGAGTTTTTTTTCTTTGTGGTCCCTAGATGAGAAGTGCTTCTGAGATGGAGATATGGTTATTTGACCTGGGGCATCAAGCTGAGAGAAGTAAAAAGACAGACCAAGAGAGGGGAGAGAGAAAGCGGGAGGTTTTGTGTGTGTGTGTATGTTTGTATGTGTGTGTGTCTGTGTGTGTGTGTGTGTGTGTGCATTCTTTTTTTAACCGTTTCCTCACTTTTCTCCTCACATCCCATCTTTTCTTTTGCTTGAGGGTCCAGGGATATTCTTTTCTCTATCAATACTGTGCTCTCCTCCTGCTTTTTCTTACAGTCTTTCCGTTCTTTTAATGTACCGACAAGGTCCCCCCCCTCCACCCCCCTTTGTCTCTGTCTCTCTCTCCTTCTTTTAATCTTTTTTCCCTTTGCCCTTCACAGTCCCAGAGCCACTGGGTCTCTGTCTCATAGTCTTCCTTTTATCCCCCAACTCAATCTCCACTCTTCCCATTTCCTTCAGTGTCAAACCTGCAGAGACTCTCCGCTCTTTACAAATGCTTTTTTCCTCCTTGTTTTTACTCTCTTCTCTTCCATTGTGTATTTGCTTTGTGTGTCTGCACATGCATATGTCTTGGGGTATATGTGCGTGCTTTTCTCTGCTTTGCTTCTACGCCTGTGTGTGTGTGTGTGTGTCCGAGGCCCTGCCCCTCCCTGTCCTCTGTCACTTTGTGTGGCTCTCTGGCATTTCGGTTCAAATTAAATCACAAAGATGAGTCGTCCCTATTTTTTTTCTGCTTTCCAACGCTTCATCCACCCCTCCTCCCCAATCTGCCCCGTTTTTTTTTTTCTTTATGGAGGGAGGGAGAAAACGAGACAAGGAGAAATAGGGAAAGGGAGCAGGAGCAGGAGGGGAGGTTGGGGGGGAGGGTTTGAGGTCAGAAAACAAATGAAAGCTATGTTTTTTCACAAAGGTACAGAGACAAACTGCACGCAATGCCACACATGGATACCAGCGGCTACTCTGTATACCTGAAAGTCTCTACCTGCCCACATGGTCAGGCTTTTACTGAAGTCGCTTCACTTTGCTACACAAAAACACTCTCTCTCTCTATCTTTCTCTGTGTTTACTATTTTCCCACTTTTCTCTCCCCCCTCTCTCCAACTGCATCACTCCACCCCACCATGTGTTCTCTGTTGTCCGCTCCATCCGATTCCCTCATTCCCATGTCTGACAGAGGGTGAATCACGCCCTGGGTGAGAGAAACTGTCCTTTCACTCCATTAGACTGACAGCGCCTCAGACTCTTTCTATCTGTTCACTGATATTATCATTATTCCAATTGGGCCGAATATGAATGCACTCTCTCTTGTGTGATGGTACAAAGATTTTTTTGTTCATACTGGCTGTCAGAACCACACAGAGAAAGAGACGTGTGCATGCAGAGATCATGCACAAATACAGAAACACAAACCAAATGCACCCTGATAGGGTGTCAAGACCTTTTGTCCTTTTGCCATTGTTGCAGGGAGAATAATGATGATGAGGCCTAATACATAATTCCTCTGTGTTACAACAGAAAAGGCCTTGCTTGTCACTCAGGGCTACACAGGCAAGCTGAGCCTTTTCATCCTTGGAGGCACCGTACTGTATAATTGGTGAAACTAAACCCTGAGCCTACATTTACATTTTGACTCATCTGACAGACTCTCATTCAGAGCCGTGTCTCTGTGCTGCTCAGCTTTCTCCAACCACTTGCGTCTTCTACTCAAATCCATCAGTGCAAGAATTAAGCTTTTCTAAAATATGACAAAATCTGCTCATCTTGTTACACAACAGCTGCCACAAGTCAGACACACAAGTGTCCGCCACCCGTCGCATGAGAACAATGCTGCACATGCAAATGCCAAAGCAGTACAAGGGAAAAGCAAAGCACACATGTTTTTATACTAGAATATTATACCTCTATAACATTGCAATTGTTATAGTTGTAATTGTAATGTTATATAGTAATTGCAAAATGACATTATCTTTTAGTTTAGATTTGTTTTGCTGTTTTAACATGACTTGAATTGCTAGAAAAAAACATACTTTCTCTCTCTGTCCCTGCAGCTGTTATAGTTTTATTTTTATTTGCCTATGGTTTTAATTGTTTTGCATCCACCTCAGTACAATGGAGGTGAATAGAGTTTTGTTTGTGGGGCTCAAAGCGTTGAAAAATTACATTAAAGATGTTCAACATCAATGTGTCTTATCAGAATCAGTGCCCTTGCTGTTCTGGATAATTCACCTACCTCACCGTGAACATGTTTCTTTGGAACTGCTTTTACTGAAGAAATAGTCCCTTTGAAAACATCTGACACTGTGTTCTGTGAATTATTCTGCATAATCAGGAAATAGCTTCTGAAAAGACATGTTGATTTTTTTTCTTCTTTAGATTAAATGCTTTGAGCAACACCAGTTACATTTCATTCACTGTGATGCGATAGTGGCAAAAATCTCTGAGCTAGATTTCTCAAAACCTGGACAGATAAAACCAACATCGTGGGATGTCACTATATGAAAAAATGTAAATGTGCTTTTTTTGGGGCAGAAATTAATTATATCTTGATCATAGTAATTTTGCAAAACTTGAAATTTGCCATGCTCTGATTGAAAGGCAAAAGTGGTTTACTGGTTTTATAATCATTGATTTCCTAATCAAACAACGGAAAGTCAATTAGAGTGCTAGGACATAGAGATGACCTACAACAGTGAGGACAATAAAGAACAGCGTTTCACTTGTAGATTCAATACCATTGTATGTTATATCAGAACAAACTATTATGGATCTCCCTTAGGATGAGGACGTCAAACAACAGTGTGTGATGTCGGTTAAGGACAGGGCCCACATGTCAGCAACACCGGCAATATTCTCAATGTTTACCTAGTAACATGTAAACCATCCTGTAAGATATAGAGGACGATTTATAACTGTGGAAAAACCATAAACATATCCGGTTTTTAATCGTTTACACAGGCTGACTTTAGTGCTCATAATATTGTCTCTGTCTCTCTCAGTGGGATGAGGTCAGTGTCCTGGACGACCGGGGGAAGCTCATACGAACCTTTGAGGTCTGTAATGTCAACCAAAATCCCCGACAGCAAGACAACTGGCTGGCTACACCCTTCCTGTACCGCCACTCTGCTCCACGGGTGTTTGTCACATTGCGTTTCTCGGTGCGTGACTGCGCCAGCCTGCGGTCACCATCACCCACCTGCCGGGAGACCCTCACCCTGTACTACAAACAGGCCGACAGCCAGAGGGAACTGGAGAGGACCTGGGCAGCTGAGGTGAGGCAGAAGAACAGCATTGTAATCAACTATATTGTTGTATTTGTGGTAATTATTATTTCACTCCAAGTGCCACAAAGGAGCATTTTATTTTAATAGGTAAACATAATGAAAACTTAATTGGACCATGTGATGTGGCAGAAAAAGGTTCTGCCAAAGACCTTATTAGCCTCACATGTCTCTGACAGGCACAAATGAGACATTTTCCAGCTTTCAGCACATAGTTTGAATCCACAATGTTGCAGTGACAGACTCTCGTTTCCAGGCAGCTATTTGCTTCATCAGTCATGTCCAGCCCTACCAGACAAGGGGACTAAAAACAGCTCAATGTGTGACACAGTGAGAGGGGGAAATTGTCACCTAAATATTTATTGGTGAACATGGAGCATCCAGGGTCTCTGTGGTCCAGGAGAGTGTAGCGGCTAACTACTTGCACAAACTAATAGATGACCCATTTAGCTTTAGTGTTAGATTAAAGGGTATTATAAAAGAGATTATTTGAAATATTGTTAACACATCTGACCTGACACATTGGGAAACTGGAAAGGTTTTAAATTACATTTGACAAAAAACAACACAATATACCTTTATAAAGCAAACATTATTTTATAAAGGCAGATTAATTGACTCAAAAGCTTTGTTTTATGTTACCATAATCAGAAAATATTTCCCACTCCTTCTAAACTGAGTAAATATTACTAGCTGCTAACTCTGAAACATGTATTTCTCCATGTATGTATAGATAAATAACACAAACTAATACCTACATTTATAAAGGATTGGCAGTTAAGTTTAATATATTATATGACCCACCTAAAACGGTTATTTTTGGCAGTTAAGCTACAGCTTGTGGTGCTACAGCAACTTACTGTTGTCACACAGTTGATTGCTTGAGCTAAGATTTACTAGTGGAACCAAATTAAGTAAATCACAAGCTACTTAGAAACTGGCAAGTAATAAGAACATATAGGACTTTGCAAACATGGATTTACAAACAGCTGTAGCAACCCACTCCATGCATGATTATCCAAACATTAGGTGCACAAGGTGCAGTAACTTCCTAAACCACAGTCAGATTACTTATTTGTTTGTGGAGGCTGTCGAAGCATCTTCACTGACAAATGTGAAGGGCAAAAAATAGATTAAATCAAATGGAAAATGTAAAGCAATTTAGACTCTCTGATTAAGGTGCATCTGATCACAACTGAATTAACAAGGGATTCATTCCACTGTTTATTTTCCAGCTGTTTTTTGTCACTGCTTGAGATAAAGAACCTCCAGACACAATCATTAAGCACAGTAAAATGCAACTTCCATTGTTGCTACGCTAATGTTACACCAGAACAGCATGACCTCTCATCATCCCATGACATGAAGTAGTGGTATAATCACCCTGATTATTGTTGTGCTTACCACAAAAAGCTCATGAGATTGACGCCCTCCTCAGACCACACTGATGTGAAGCACATGTCAAGGGCTACAGTTTACAAAATGCAAAAATGTGCTACCATGGTCTAAAAATGTCAATTCAGCTCCTCTAATTACATCTTTAAGGCATAAAATAAACAACACTAACCATTTCACACTGATTGCAGGAAATTCTCTACAGTAAACCTCATGTCACATCTTTGTCATGTCATGTTTGTTATATCCGCCAGGCTTAAGTCTGGGAAGAGCTCATGCATTTGGTTTTGTGTGTCCGTGTGTGTTTCTGTCCACAGCTAATCGCTGTACTACTGGACCCATCAGCCTAATATTTTTGTGCACATTTATGACTGCATGCTCAAGGGCCTCTCGTGGTTGTAGTGATTTGCATTTGTTGAAAAAACTATGTTATAAGGCGTTTTATACCACCACTGACTGCTGACTCCTCACTCTTATTAACTGGCTGGTAGAGGCCATAAGTCATTGATGTATCATAAGAGCTCTTATAATACATCCATGCTGCAAGTGATTAATAACTGCAGCAAAAGGCATTTCTGGCAATCAGCTAGGCTAAAAACAAGTCTGTTGTAGGCCACATTTTTTTGGCCTTTCTTGTGACTCAAAAATTGACATCCATAGAAAAGTTTGATCTCATCTTCAGATTAATTCCATACCTGATATGTTATTATCCACTAAAGTTAGGCACGATAGGCTACGAGATGAAAAATCCCCGTTTTTGTTAGCATCACCGCCATCTTGACGCTAAGAGAGCTGGGAGAGACAATTGAGTGAGATTCAACTCTTCTTTGTTTGAAAAGGGAGTGGGAGGTAGGGAGGGGTTTTATTTATTGTGTTATAATAAAATGTTCTAAATAAATAAAGAAGATTGGACTTATCATCTTATTTATTGTTTCCTTTTTAAGTTTATACATTAGGTGAACCCAGGAGGAAGCTTGGTTACAAAGCTATGAAACTATTCTCTGCATCTTAAAGAAAATTGAGACTATACTTGTCCCCAGACACATCTTGTGGAGATCTGCACTCAACTAAGTGCGCACTTCTAGTTTATTTATGCATTAAGTTTAAATTTCTTTCTTTCTGGGACATTTTGAACTACTGAATCTGAATTAGCTAAATGTGCAGACACAGTCACGGTGGGAGAGATGCAGTAGGCTATTTGTATAGATGAATGCATTTCTCCTTAGGGAAGTGAGATGCTTTTTAAAAATGCAAATCAAAGCCTGATGAGGAATCAGAGGAGAGTCACAGAAGAGCAGGAAGCACTGCAGCGCTGAAAGTCTTAATGGGGACTTGGGCATGAACCCCTACTGGGATCTGCATAGATCTAAGTCAGCGTTTGCTCTCCTCACTAAACTGATGACTGAAAAAAAAATCATCACATCTCTGAACTTATCTTTCACCTTGTCATTTTTCCTCATATTTCTGTTATCTTCTTGGGATTTATTCCACTGTGTTTTTCTCATTTATCTGTCAATCAACTTGTTCTAACATCCATAATTTTCCTCTTGTTTACTTCCTTCTGTCCTGAAAATCACATATTCTCTCCATGCTATTTTGTTTTCTCTTGACCTCTCATTATCTTTCCGCCCATCGTCTGGTGTACACTCTACCCTTTCCTCTTTGCAGCCGTCCAGCGGAGAGAAGGACACCAGGGAGGGCTGGGTAAAGATTGACACCATAGCTGCAGATAAGAGTTTCTCAAAGGTGGAGCCCAGTTCACCCCACCAGTACCAACCCAACAGATACAGCCGAATCAACATCAAGACACGCAGCTTTGCCCCTCTCACACGCAATGGGTAACTGTCACTGTCCAATATGCATGTTTTACTAATAATACCTTCACTCCCAGAGGTCTAACTGCGCTCCACTGTCCTAAACATCTAACCCTTGTTATAGATTTGTCCTGGCCATCGTTGACAGTGGAGCTTGCGTTTCCCTCATGGGTGTCTCTATCTTCTACCGCCGCTGTCCAGCCACCAGCCTCTACTTGGCATCCTACCCGGCAACTCCTTCAGGGGCGGAGCCAACTGCTTTAGTGCCCGTGAGTGGGATATGTGTCCCCCACAGTAAAGCGCAGGGAGGCACGGCCCCTCGCATGCATTGCAATGCTGAAGGGGAGTGGATGGTGCCTGTAGGAGGGTGTGTCTGTGATGAAGGCTACGAACCGAACGTCAATGGATCTGCCTGCTTGGGTAAGTCTGAAGAATTCTGACAGTGAACTGATCAGGTGGATTTCTATGAGGATAGTTCACATAATATACTGCATCATGTCCAAATAATGTAGACTGTCCTCTCAAGAAAAGTGACAAGATCAGTCTTACGCGTAAGAAGTACCCCAAAACAACACATGTTCATGGAACTGAAGCGCTCTAGTGGCAATAGTAATTATGATGGGAACAAAGGAGGAAATAAGATGACGTGATTAAGTAGCGACAAAGTCTACGTGCATAGGAGGTCAGGGTGGATGGATGGGTCAACAAAACGTTGAACTTCAATACTGGAGTTCGCTGTTTGTTTCCTGTTTCCAACCGCAAGTCAATACTGTTAGCCTAATTTGAAACCATGACCACAGTCATCCCTTAATCTTAAACACATGGCTGTGACAGTAACCATGATGACAAAGGTTTCCTAGTGTTAAGTCATCCTAAACCAAACCACGCTGCTTTCCTGACCTTAACAGTTACTTATTTTAATCCAAATCATAATCTTTTCCTAAACAAGCTAAACAAGTCCTTTTGTGTGTCAACCTTACCAAACCAAAGCGTTGTGATATCATAGAACGTGTTCTGCAGTTCATTGACCAACATCGTATTTTGTCGTATAATTTGGAGGACTCGTTAAAAAATATAAGCTGACTTCTTATTGGCTGCAAACACATATGTATGGCATGAAAATATTTTACTAATACGGCTTTTTTAGACTTTTCAGATTGTGTTGGACGTAACGGATAAAATTGTGATAATGTAAACAGTAGCACTGTTCCTGAGGGCTTGGTTGTCCCCAGATTACCCAAATGAGCTAAGAGTTATTTCTCTGACTTTCCATATCTACAGCCAAAGCTTCAAAAGACATTATACAACTGTTCCCAGACTGAAAAGTACTGCTCATAGCTTGCAAGATTTTAATTTGATCACGACTTTAATGTGGAATTGTGAACAGCGTGACTCTGGGAGAAAAAGACTGGTAATCAGTCAATTTTTTAGGTCAATCTTGACTTTCTGTCAGTTCTCTTCTTGGTATTTCTTGAGATCCGAAACATCTGGATCAATACTGAAAGGAGCTGCTGTCACTCTGATACTCAGCTGTGTTTGATGTAGAGACCAGAGGAAAGTAGCAGGCAGGCAGGTCAGGTCGGGATGCAATACGACGAGAAGGGCAAAGACGGTTTCTTATCCACGCAGGGCATTTGTTGTTTGCACATATTGTCTGACATCACTAGAGTTTTCCAGACATATATTCAGGAAATATGGAGAGATTGTTGAGTCAGAGGTGCTTTATTGACAATTTACTGTTAAACTAGTATTAATAAAACGAGAGGAGAAGAGATACATCAGTGCCCAGCTGAGAGTCAGACAGATAGTACTAAGGTCAGCAATTGTAAAACTGGTCAAAAGCGTTCACACTTCTCAAAGTGAGTGTAAGTGCGGGAAAAAAAAAGAGATGAAAAAAAATTTGAGAGATGTCCAGACAGACAGGAAGGGATATATGAAGAGAGGAGGGGGAGGGAAAGAGGAAGAGAGGGAGAGAGCCATAGTGAGAGGGATGTGACACATTTAGGTCATGGCGATGTAATGGCCACTCGTCTGTGAACAAGTGACAGAAACCGCAGGGGGAGAGAGGGGGAGTGGAGGGAAAATAGGGAGAGATGGAGAGAGAGTGAAAGATAGGAGGATGCAAGTTAATGACTTAAAGAACTGAGCAGGCAAAACATTTCTGAGGGCGTGAAGGGCAAAGAGTTTTTGTATGTATGTGTGAGGATTTGAGTTGTGATTGTGCATAAGTTTAGTTGGATATGTTGCGGATATGTGCTTGTGTCTCTGTTGACATATGTCTGAGGACTGTAAATGCCAGGATTACAGTAAAAAAAACGAAGTCTACCAGGAATTTCGCTGGCCATAATTGCTCAACTGCCTTGCATGGGGGCCCTCAAAGTCTAACTACCTTCAGCACAATTAATCCTCCAATCTTGCCAAGTCAGCTGTGAAATGTGTTCATGCTCTTTGGCTTTACATCTCCGCTTGTGTTTGTCTGCATTTGATTGATGTTTACTGACAAATCACCCCTCAGAACTGCTCGGCTGCGGAGCAAAGGCTTCCGCTGACTGTCTACGAATGATCTAACACATTGCTACCCACGCTGCTCCGGCTTTTTGTTCCAACTGTCATCTGATTATGTTTTGTTGATCACTTCAGTGACTGATGATGTGGATTGGCATCGTTACAATGTTGTTCTCTCTGGCTCCCTGGGAATGTTGAGAAAAGAGACAGATGGTTGACTGGCGATGCAGTCGTCAGGGATTATTAACAGTAACTCGTTTTCACCGGAAAGTGGAGCATTGAACTTTCTTACCTATAAGAATTTGAACATTTTGTTCTTGTTTAAATTTAGCATCAATGACATTTCATGATAGCACAAAGTGAGCAAATGATAGGCTGTACTGTACTGAACTTATGTTTTGGTTGCAGCTTCAGTTAAAGACACACCAGTCTGCAAAATATTCATTGTTTCTCTGGCGCCAGCATGTTAAACACCTCTTACGGAAAAAAACACTTTATGAAGAAGTTACCTGACATTTATTTCCATTACTGTAAGTATGCCATTATCATTAAACACATTATTTAGCACAAAAACTAACACAAGCTGGGGAAAATTCGCAAAGTAGCATCCCCGTTTTTCAGTACTTAATTGAATTGCAGTTCTTGCTATTTAAGTAAATCACCACAGTCTGAATTAATGCTGTTTGATAACCTTGTGAGAATACAACACCCGGCGCTGCTTTGCCCCCTCAAGCAAGACATCATTTTTAGGGACAAATAAGGGACTCTAAATCCCTCCTCCACTCAGTCTCATGTGGAAATTAATATCATTGTTAAATTATTGCCTTTAACTACACACTGCTCTAATAGCCTACTATTTTTAGATCTAAGGGTTCCTCCATAATGTATTCCTTATTTGTGAAAGTGGATTAATATGGCACAGATGTAAGACTCTAAAACAGATTAAATAACATAGACAGTGACTGTAGAAGTGAGCTATCTTGGCATTTTCTTGGCAAACTACTGTTTACATTACATTTCTTTGGCATTGACATCTAAGATTTTTCTCCGTACACGCTGTACACTGGGAGGAATTTAGAGTTTTGTATCACTTTGGACACTTAAACATGATTGACCTAACTTTTTACTTTGTTGTAAGTTGTAAGTTTTATATCTAAATTAGGGCTGCAACTAATGATTATTTTCATTATTGTTTAATCTGAAGATTATTTTCTTGATTTGTTGATTAATCACTTTGTCTATGGAAAATCAAAAAATGTTCTTTATAATTTTCCACAGTGCAAGGTGATCTTCAAATGTCTTGTTTTGTCCCGCCGAAAGTCCAAAATTCAAAGATAATCAGTTTGGTCTCATGTACAACAAAGAAAGGCATCAATTTATCCCATTTGAGCAACTGAAACTGAAGCAAATATTTGCCATTTTTACTTGAAAATGAATGATTATTCAATTATCAAATTAGTTGTTGATTAATTTTCTGTCAGTCGACTAATCATTGCAGCTCTAATCTAAATAAACAGAAGTCTAAATTACATGGTAAAACATAGCTAGTGCATGGGAGTACGTGTTTTCCCAGCTGAGCCTTGCCCAGTTCTGAACAGCAGGAAAAGCAAAGAAAAAAAGAATAATAAATCTCTCATGGGAAATTACCAAAATTAATGTAATATTGTCAGGAAATTGTGTAGTCATGTATGACCTCATCACTCATAATGAGAAGCTGATTGAGAAAATAGGTTTGTCTGGACCTTCAAAACATGTATTAACAACATTGTCTAATGTTTTTCTTTACTTACTTTTTCAAGCACTTATGACTATCTGGCTGAAATGAAAATGAAACAGTTAAACAATGACACCACTTTGCCTGTTAATCTTCTACATGTGTGATGCCTGATTATTGTAATGAGTCAGACTTTCTGAAACACTGATTATGTACTGATTAAAATTAAATTCCCAACTGAAACATCAAACAATAATAAAATTGCAGCTGACATTTTGGCTGACAGACATTGAAAGATCATTCTTTAATTATTTACAGGGCTGTTTAACACAAGCAAGTCTAAAAGAACATCAGGCTTCTATAGGATCACTGTGATATTCAAAGCTCGGTTTTGAGTAAAAACTCATCTCCAGTCTTTTGAAAAATGATAAGGACCGACGCAGACGACATGCAGCAGATGTCTGCTGTTATTTTATTTTTCTGCCAAACAACAGAAGGATGTTTTTCCTCCTTTGACATTTGCATCTCACAAGGGAGACAGACAGAGAGGCGGAGAGCACAGATGGAAACATGACCGAGCATGAGACACAATTACACCTGTTCAGCCAAACATGAAACAGTCCTTTAGTTTTGGGCTCCCCAAGCAGGTCTGAGCTCTCTCAGACAAGCTCCTGTGTTAGTGTGATTCCTCTGGAATAATAAGCCACTGTCGAGGATTTCGGACATGGAATTTACTTCCGAATGCTCAAATGGGCTTTGAGTTAAATTGGACCCATGTTGATATTTTCTGTGGCGTGCGGCTGTATTCTGACAATGAAATATTCAACATGTCAGATTGTCTTGATTTGTCACCGAGAGCGCTCACTCTTAACACAGACACATCCAATAACTATCCCAAGGCATGTTACAGTGGAAAACAAGAAAATTTGACCAGAAGAAGTTAAAGAGCAAGTGTGATATTAGTTTGAGTGAGAGGTGACTCTACTCTGGTTCCAAAGAGACACTTTCACCAAACACCATAGATATTTTCTTCAAAACAGACAAGTGAGATGTGATTTGTTCAATTTTTTTCCACTAGTTTTTCGATTGTGGTTTGCTTTTTTCTTTTATAATTGTCATCCATTGTTATATGTAAAGTGGGCACTTATTACCAAAGCTGACATTCCATTGCTTTACTAGTCTATTAAACATAAAAGTCAAACTTTGAGCTAAACACAATTGAGTGAAATGATCAATGACGTACAATATTGACTGTTAGGCGAAGCTTTCTGTGGGGGAGGTTGCCGGGAGGTTGCCAGGCGGTGAACCCGACGAATGAACCCAAACTCACAAACTCCATCACATCAGTTGTCTGTGGAGTGAAATTATTGAGTCTATTGTACCATCTGAGAGAGAGAGATAGAGCGGTGTAATGACAGAAAAGGGTTAACAGATCCAGTTTCTTTTTGCCATGCTCGTGATGATGATGAGGTAAGGTTTTTGTAAAGAAGCTGGATGATGTGCACAGGGAACCCCGGTTGGGTGCAGGTGAAGGACCAAAGCAGCATGCAAAAGAAAAAGAGAGCAGAGTGAATATTGCAAACTTCCAAGAATTTGATGTAAAGCAGAATTAACTGAGGGGCAACAGAACAAGTTGTAAACACAACAGTGACGTACAAACACACATAAAGTGGTTATGGTGAACTTGTTAGGAAGCACACTGCAAATCCTGCAGACCTGGAGCGACATTACATTCATTTTGAGTTGTGTTTCCTTTTAACACCTTTTAATTCTGTTTTGGTCACCAGGAAGTCTTCAGGGAAATATCTAGCTTTCTTCACCAGCCAGCGGCTAAATCTTGCCATTAAGTGCTGAACAGTTAGTGTACAATAGAGCTTTTCTGGAAATTTGGTTTATTAAGCAATGAGACTGAATCAAAACAGTAATGTGGGCTGAAAAACCAACAAACAAACACTGAGCTGAAAGATGGTAAGGTGCTCTGCAGAGCTATAGAATTGGTGATAATTGTCTGTGAGTTTGCCACTACAAACAACACCTTTCACATTACATGTAGTCATTAGATCCATTATAATATGAAAATATTGATTGAATGCAGCTTTACTGAGGCAAACACTTTGTCAGGCAAACATCCACATGAAAAAACAAAACAAAATCACACATCTCCACCTACAGTTAAAATCGTTTGCATCATGTGATCTCTATCATATAGCTTAATTTTCTTTCATGTGGATGTTCACCAGATGAAGTCTTTGCCTCATAAAACTTGAATAAATCTTGCAATATTTAGTGTGCGGGTGCAAGTATGTCTCTTTCTACTCAGGATTAGGGCTGGGTGATTTGGACAAAATCAAATATCATGATATTTTTGACCAAATACCTCAATATCAAGATTGCAACAGTATTATAGGGGTGACTTTTGGTGCCTTCACAAAATATTTACACAGTGAGATTTCTGATAGTTAATCATAAGGAATGTGTTTATAATGACTAAGTGAGTAAAGGCAAATAATAGCACAGCTGGAAGAGTCTGGTAACCTCAGAAAATTACATAATTTTACTGTAATGCAGCCTTTAAAACCAGGAAAAGAAAACACTTATGCCATATCACAATATTACAATATTACAATACCCAAAATCTAAAATGATATCTAGTCTCATATCACAGTATTGCTATTATATCAATATATTGCCCAACCCTACTTAGGATTTTTTGTAAGCATGTAGAATTAGACTAAAACATGCATTTGTCACTGCATAAATAATCCCATCTTACATTACCATCACAATATATTTCATGGGCCGTGAAAAGCTACTTGTTAGTAGGACAAAGGATTATTTGCTTTTACATTTGGTCATGTGCTTACAACTGGACAATATTAGAGCGCATTTGATTCGTGTTTGTTTCCAGGCTGCGCTGGACGACAGACTGTAGAGAAAACGAAGGATGGAGAGACGAAGCGAAAAACATTTACACTTGGAACCATGTGTACCCATCTCTCCTGTTGTGTGGTTGCATCTGTGACTGAGTCCATGTGTGTTTGTGTGTGTATGTGTTTGTGTGTGTGTGTTTGTGTCTGTGAGAGAGAGAGAGAGAGAGAGAGAGAGAGAGAGAGAGAGAGAGAGAGAGAGAAAGAGAGAAAGAGAGAAAGAGAGAGAGAGAGAGAGAGAGAGAGAGAGAGAGAGAGATTATGCTGGGAGCCAAAAGAGGGAATGAGCGCACGAAAGAGAGAGAGGAAGAGAGAAAGAGGAAAAAATTGGGTCACTGATCTACATACCAAAGTATTATGTTAACATCGAATCACTCACCTAATTGCTGTCTTATTTCTATTTCTGTTTATCTCTTTGGAAAATAATTTTAGTTTTCAATTGTACCTATTTTTTTCTCTGTACATAATTGAATTTCCTTCTCTGTAGACTTTACCAAACTAATCCTTTCCCCAATGTCAGCATCTATCTATCTATCTATCTATCTATCTATCTATCTATCTATCTATCTATCTATCTATCTATCTATCTATCTATTTAGTTTTATATATTTTATCTTTAATTGCTGAGTCAACTTAAAATCAGGTTTTTTGATTAAGCTGTCACAAGTCATTTGACAGTAGCTCACAAACATTGTGAGGCTGATATTTTCATTATCAGTTGATCTGGCAATCATTTCCTAGACTCAACATTTAGATTATAAAATGTCAACAACAAAAAAAAGTGAAAGAATGCTCATCACAATTTCCCAGAGCCCAAGGTGACATCTTAAAATGTCACATTTCATCCAAAAAACAATCTAAATCCCCCCAGATTTTCAACTTACAGGGATATAAAAACAGAGAAAAGCAGTAAATCCTCACATCTGAGAGCCTGCAACCGGAGAACGTTTGGCATTTTGATTGAAAAGATTAATTGGTTGTCAAAATAATTGCTGTTTTATGTTTCTGTCAATTGACTAACCATTTCAGCTTTAATTGTGAGTAGGGAATTACTGATATTTGTCATTGTTTTTTCAATATCCACATCTGTTTGTTAGTGGATCGCCAGCCCTGAGTGTAGCTGCTCTGTTCTCCGCTGCTCCTCTCGAGTTTACTGATGTGAAGGCATGTGTGTCTCTGTACATAATGGCCATGAACTGTCTACTTTTTAGCTCGGAGATAGAGTGAAGGAAGGACGGATGGATGGAGCCGGGAGGGAGATGTGGGGGGAGGTGGGTTGTTGCAGATCAAGCGAGAGGGCAGAGGGCTTGTTCTCTCATTGGCTGCTGTAATCAGGTGGATGAGCATGGAAGGAGGAGGAGGGGGGGAGTTGTTGCTGGAGCTCGTAGCTGCGATGGGAGGCTTTGTAGCAAAGTCATGTTTCTTGTCACAGCTGTAAGAGAACACGTCTGGTAATGTGCAGCCGGTACATAAAAGATGGAAGAAGCTATATTTCCCTCTGTCGACGCCCTCCTGCCGTCTTTTCCGCTCTGTTGTTCATCATCTTGCTTATATACATAATCCCGCTGTTCATCCTACAGCCGTCTCGGGTCATCCATCCTCCATGTTCACTTCTTCTCTTTTTCTAGTTTATATTCTCCCTCTGTAATCCCTCAACATTCATTTCCCTCTCTCTGTCCCCTGTTTTTCCTCTTCACACCTGTTTGAAAGCAAAGTCAGCTCTCCTAGACAAGTGAGAACACAGAAATCCTTTTATCTGTTTATTCTTTCCCTTTTCTCCTTCACTTCTTACCATCTTATCTTCTCCTCCCACGCTGCCCCAACACCATTTGCATCCACATACGCTCACACACATATAAACCATGTCAAATTTAAGACATATTCTTGACAAGGTTATATAAATAAGGTCAGTTTACTCCCACTGACTGTAAAGACGCTTTTTCTCTTTTGTCCTCCAACCCTTCCACACTAAAAGCATTTTAACCGTGTTCAAAAACATATGACAGGATCTTTCTTTTAGGCTGCTGGGTCAGGTGTTACCAGGTGTGCCATTTTCACACTCAAAGATACAAGAAAGCCTCAATGTATGGGACTATACACGCACACTCCACATTTAGCTTACAAACAAAGGGACTTCTTTTTGAACGATGCAACCTTTAGCTGACACTGCTTTAGGCATTCACACACAAACGCACGGTGTGAGGATGGCAGCTGACCAACCCAGAGCCTCTACACTCAATATTCTCATAGTCCTGCTCAGGACGAGGCACTCGAGGTTCTGGCAGGCGGCAGCATGAAGTGAAATGTGTGTTACCTTGACCTCAGTGCTCAGCTGTGCTGCTGTTGACATTAACTCTTGGCACATTTCACCGATTTTTCACATAAAACACATCAGTTCAGGATAACAGCGTGCAGTTTCAGATGGCATTTTTAATCTGTGTGTGTGTGTGAGTGAGACAGAACCAGACAGAAAGAGAGAGAGAGAGAGAGAGAGAGAGAGAGAGAGAGAGAGAGAGAGAGAGATAATTAATGCATGTTTTGAACTTATTTTGATTTTATATTTCTAATAGATTGTGCTAGTTGATGTCAGTATAATCATACATTTTATCATTAATGTATTATTCATATGATCCCTGTTGAGTTTTTTTCTCCATTTTGTTGGGGAGTAATTACATGTACTGGTGTTGTTCAAAAATATCACCAAATTTGGGATTTTTAATTATTTAGATAAACTGAAGGACTAAATGTTCCTTTATCAGTTAAGGGAATTCCCAAAGCCTGGCTGTTTTTCTTAGCTCATGAAAAATTGAATCTTTGGAGATGAGACATCGTTTTCACATGACAGATCTGACTTGATATGAACTCAAAGGTCTCCTTGTTAGTTTCTTAGTTTTCAGCTGCATCTCACACTCGAGTCAGCACCACTCGCTAATGAAGACTGTAAAATTCAGTTGGAAGCACAGAAAAAAGCTAGCTGGTGTTGAGATTATTTTGTCACACATACCAAGGTCAAGAGTAACCTTCAATGCTCAAGTAAAAAGGTGTGATTGTGATATTGATTCAGACAAGGAAGAAAAAAAACTCTAAAGAAAGAGTTACACATTTTGGGAAATACACTTAGCTATCACTTTCTGCACAGTATGAGGCTGAAGCCAGCAGCCAGTTAGCTTAGCTTAGTGTGAAGACTGGATACAGCTCGCCTGGCTCTGTCTTAAAGTAACAAAATCTTCCTACCAACACCTCTAATTCATTTTCTTTATTGCTTAAGAGGGCCTCTGGGGAACTGGAGCAATTTCAGTTGACATTGGGTGAGAGGCGGGGGAATGCCTCGAACAGGTCGCCAGTCAATCACAGGGCTATCATATAGTATAGAGACAGACAACCATACACATCACATTCACACCTAAGGGCAATTAATCTAACCTGCATGTTTTTGGTCTGTGGGAGGAAGCCACGCAGACACTAATTAAATTTTTTTTATCCTTAATCCCCCCTCCCCCTTTTCCAAAAAAAAGAGAAAACATGTAAAAATGTCACATAGTGGTTTTATGGGGGTTATGGTGAGGCTAGGCTGACTGTTTCCAGTTTCTGTGCTAAGCTAAGCTAACCAGCTGTTGGTTCCAGCTTCATAATTTACTGTGCAGATATAAAATTGGTATCAATCTTCTCATCTAATGCTTGCCAAGAAATCTCCCAAAATGTCAGACTATTCCTTTAATTTAAAACACTGATGCAGGGTCAATGTAGTCATTTTCAACTTGTGGTGGTTTTGCTGCTCTCTGCAAACCTGGGCCACTTCCTCTGTAAACACAAATAAATGACTGCTGGACAAAGCCAACAACAAACAACAGACCACTGAGACTGAGATGCACTTTTGACTCAAAGGGAACCACAAGCCAAGTTAAAATTGATGCTTAACCCAAAATAGTTGCTGTTTAATTTTGTTTGAGGACAGAATGGAACAAAACAAAGGGAAAAAAAAGTACAAATGAGATTTTATAACATAGATAATAAAAACTGTCCCTCCAGACAACAAAGTCTGATGTGGGCTGAACTGGGAAACACCACAAGTTCATGAATTTCCCTCTGTTGTTTACTTGGCCGAGATTTAAAAAATGTATCTGCTTCTTTAGAGTTCAAAATAGTAATTTTATGTGGAATTGTTATTCAATTCGAATACAGCATGTGGAAAATATGTTGTTTTTGAAACCCTTGTTTATTTGATGATATGCCGACTGTACTTTCTGTTCATTTAGACTCAATCTTCTCTTCTTTACACAGGAATTAATTGTACATTCCCTTATCTGTAATTTTCTGTTTTATGTAACTCTGTAATACAACACATTTTAAAAGCCTGACCCAAACCTAATACATATAATGGTTGACAAAAAAATCTTATCTCAAGGCCCACTGACTCACTTGTTCTTGAGCTCTCGACCATATCCCACAGTCTTAATCAGCAGATATCATGGAACAGTACGACTGCTTGAGTAAACTGCATCTGCTGATGAATAATCTGAGATATGGTGGAAAGGTCCAGAACGAGAGAAGAGTACTGTCAAGCTTAACTGATACTACAGTAATACTTTTTTTAATGCATTTCAGTCACAAATAGAAGAACTGGCAGTTTTAATTTAGCTTTAAGATTACTCTATTTAAACGTTTATTATGTTCTAATTTGTTTTCTGACACTATTTACAGATTGTTTCTAGATGTTAAAAATGATCATTATCACTTTAGGTAAATGTGACTCAGAGATATCACTTTCTTTATTGATTATGAATAGTGAATAACGCTCAACCCTCCTGTTTCTTCCTGTCTCTCTGCAGCTTGTGCGGTTGGTTACTTTAAGCCACTTTCAGGTTCCGTTCCCTGCTCGGTTTGTCCTTCCAACAGCAGAACCAGCCAGGAGGGGTCGAGTATGTGTGAATGTCGCAGTGGCTTTTACCGAGCAGCCAATGATGCCAACTCCACTGCCTGCACAAGTGAGCTTTGTCTGTTTGTTTGTTTATGCCTGGCTTTGTGGGAGGTGTTCATGGGGCCTCATTGGAGTCATTTGTCACTTACTCAGGCTGTGAGAACCAAGATGTACAGTCAGTGACCAAAATCCATCCTCTTTTTATTAATCACTAGTATTTATCTTCCTCTTACAGACAAACTTTGTTTTATTCCTTTACTTTACCGTGGTTAAATGTCTCTGCAAGTATCTAACATATATTATATATGTCAAACCCCTCCTACTCTGTATCTCTCTTCTTCTCCTCAGCTCCTCCATCTGCTCCAGTCTCACCGTCCTGGGAGTATGAGAGTGGCGATGGTGGGGTGTCCTTAAGATGGCGCCCTCCACTGGATATGGGAGGCCGCAGTGAAGTGTGGTATGGGGTGGTGTGTCGCATCTGCCCCTCAGCCACCTTCACCAACCCAGCGTCATGCTCCTGGTGTGGGGAGGGCGTGACTTTCAGTCCCTCCCAGACCAACCTAAAACAAACCAAGGTCACCCTCAACAACCTGCTGACCAGAGTCACTTATCTCATACAGGTACTGTGGAAAACTGTCTGTGAATGGCAGAAAACGTATCTAACGTAATCTAAAATGATCTATAAGAGCTTTAATAAGTGCTACGAACTGCCCTTATGGCTAATTTAGATTACTGGTGAATCAGCGGAGCCAGCTGGAACCTATTTTTAGGACATTTTTGTGAATGGGGAAAGATTTCCTGGAGCCTCAGAGGAGGAGGGTCCTCTGTATCTGTACTGTATTATTCCATAAGCTCCACATCAGCAAATACACACTAACATTTATTATTTAGCTTGGCATAGCTGGACTAAATCATGGCTTATATCTTATTCATAATGGGCAGATATTTCCCATTTACTGGTGTTTGTTGAGCGGTGGACATACTGCAGCTGCATGTGTCAGGCGTTGTCTTTTCAAACACTGAAAGCATGTCATTAAAGTCAATAGAAAAAAAAGGTTTGTATGTCACTTCTGTGTGTTCTTCTTATTGACAGGTGCAAGCAATGAATGAGGTGTCAGCTTTGAGCCCTTTTCCAGCTCGATACACAAGCATCAATTTTACAACAAGCCAGTCAGGTGAGCGCGGGGCAGAGAGAGGATGAAAAAGATGAGATGAAAGTGAAGAGTTGTTCTGATGATAATGTTTGCATAGATACTGTATGTGTGTGTGTGTGTGTAAGGTTTTCTCTCTCTCTCTCTCTCTGCTCCATCTTTTCTGCTCCTGCTCTCTGGACAGGAGGTTGCTCGAGGTTACAATATCCTTTCATATCCCATTATAGTCACTGTAGAGGAAGAAAGGGACAAATGAGAGATGGGAAGACAAAAAGAGAGAGATGAAAGTAGACCAGTGGGAAGAGGAGAGGAGAGGAGAATGGGGCATTGTACAGACTAAGTACACCATTATGCAATTTTCCAAGAAACTGATCAAGATTGATTAGAGCTCACCATGAAATTAAATGATCTAAAAATCTACTTGTGTGTGCTCCCTGAGTTTATTGATTAAATGAATGGAATGCTGGAAAATTCCCTTTAACTGGTCTAGTCAGCCAGCATAGTTACTGTAACTGGATCCTGCTCGGTGCTCCATAAAAACTCCCATTTGACCGTCTTCATGCTCTACTAAACCTCCTCTTCAAGTTCTCTGTAACACTGCCCCCATGTGGTCACATCAACACAACTCTACTGAGTCACAGTTGAAGGATAATTATGTGTTTTTAAAACAGGTTAACTGGTCGGTCATCAGCTCTTTAAAGGAAAGCTCTGTTTTCTCTCCCACAGTTCCCAGCACAGTTCCCATGATGCACCAGCTGAGCCGAGCTCCAGACTCCATCACGCTCTCATGGCCTCAACCAGACAGGCCCAATGGAGACATCCTGGAGTATCAGCTGAGATACTATGACAAGGTAAACACACATTTAACAAATATTGGACCACTGCACGAAGAAAAACAAATCCAATACAGGACTCATTGAATGTCCTTCTTCTTCTTCCCTCAGGCTTCAGATGTGGACAGTGCAGTCAGTGTGTACAGTGAGACCAACACAGTGACCGTCACCTCTCTGATTCCCGGATCTATCTACGCCTTCCAGATCAGAGCTCGAAATGAGCGGGGCTATGGCCCCTACAGCAACACCATCTACTTCACCACGCTGCCTCTAGGTACAACATTCATTTAATAGAAGTTAAAAACCCTCAAATTATATATATAATTCAACTCCTATATGAAGAATATAAAGCAGTGGAATTTACTGTATTTAGGGTAGGAGTCCTCATCTTCAGATCACTTATGTAAAACAATTGTTAAATAATAGGTCAGAGAGATCAACCAGTCATTACTAATGCGTCTTTACTTTGTTTTTAGCTGAGAGTAATGATCTCAAGGTAAGATTATTGTGTTAAATTTAACATTTAAAAAAACATTTTGTTTTCAGGACCCTTTTTAGTGTTGTTCTGGATATCACAGTGAGCCAGTTTCATCCTAATGTAACAACAGTATAATGTAACAAGTTTAATATGAAAACATCAGTGATTCTCTCCATCACTTCAGAGGGATGTTAAAACGATGACCAGCTTTTCATTATTAGAACGTTTCCTCACAGAGTTTAGGTGAAGATATTCAAAGAAAACTTCAGTTATATTATAAAATGTCCTCCTAATTTTGTCATAACAAAAAAAAAGTGCTCCCTAATTCTTTCATAACAGTTGAGTACAATATCAAATATGTATTTACTGTAAGTGAAAGTTGATTTTAGTCAACCCTAGACAGTTACCATAAGAACAATGTTTGTATTTAGTTTAGTTTGGAGCTCTGGAAACAGTTGAAAGCTGACTAACTTCATAGTCAAAGACTGTCTCAGAGATGCGTCAACAGCTGATAAGTTTCTCACTTCTCTCTCCCACAGAGGAACATTCACAACAGATCCAGAATCGACTTCCTCTGCTGGTTGGCTCGGTGATGGGAGGGGCAGCTTTCCTCCTCGTCGTGGCAGCAATTGTGGTTGTGGTGGTATTTCGTAGGTAAGTGGTTGATCTATACACATGACCAGACACATATGATCTATTTTTAAAATTATGTTAATTCACATTTTGTTTACATTGCAGTAAGAGGAGGGAGAGTCCGTACAGCGACAGACTCCAGAGGTACATCAGTAATCGAGGTGAGTGTGAGTATATTTGAGTATATATATAGTATATATATATAGTTTATATTCCATAATGAAGTCTTTATATGTAAAAATCAATAAGATAAAGAGAAACCTTTCCATGTGTGATCAACTTCTACTTATTCTTGGACATACATTAAATCTTTGTATATTTTATGGCATAAAATAGTGTGTCTCTACAAGATTAAAGATTCTCAAACAACTGAAATGCAGAGATTTTAAAAAGTCAAATTGTTTGTTTTCTATCCAGGTGGAGTGAAGTATTATGTGGATCCATCCACTTATGAGGACCCCAGTGAGGCGGTCAAAGAGTTTGCCCGTGAGATAGATCCTACTCACCTGAAGATTGAGGAGGTGATTGGTGCAGGTAGGCCTGATTCTCTGATTTAATTTGAAATCTTGTTGTGCATATATCGTAACTGTCTACACAATGTAATCTATTACACCTCTTCTCCACTCCAGCCCAGTTTGGAGAAGTTTCTCGAGGCCGCTACCGTCCGCTGGGTCGCAGAGAGGTGCTTGTTGCGGTGAAGACTTTACGCTGGGGAGCGTCCGACAGGGAGAAGGGGATGTTCCTCAGTGAAGCAGGAGTCCTGGGACAGTTCGATCACCCCAATGTGCTGAAGCTAGAGGGTGTGGTTACTCGCAGCCCTCCAGAAAGGATCATCACTGAGTTCATGGAGAACGGGCCCCTGGACGCCTTCCTCAGGGTGAGACAACAATAACACAGCAACATATCATCATATTTGGCACACATGTTTCACTACATCTGAACCAGAAAATCACTTCCTCCTCTCTCCCATTCCTCTCTGCCCTGCCTCTATCCTGCGGTCTGTGACTCCTTCAGGAGAACGAGGGGCAGTTTAGCGTCCTACAGCTTGTTGGGATGCTCAGGGGAGTTGGTGCAGGGATGCGTTACCTCTCTGAGAGAAACTTTGTCCACCGGGACTTAGCAGCCAGGAACATACTGGTCAACTCCAACCTGGTCTGCAAGGTGTCTGACTTTGGCCTGTCTCGACTCATGAGAGGTCTGGACCACAACATACCAACATACACTGCCTCATTGGTACGTACTGGGAGCTTTTTACAGTACATGCTTCTAATTTGTTGGTCCAGTGTTACGTACTTCACTGCTTCACTGTTGCGGTCCTCTGTTGTCCTCCATCAGGGCAGCAAGATTCCTGTGAGGTGGACGGCACCAGAAGCCTTTCAACATCGCAAGTTCAGCTCAGCTAGTGATGTCTGGAGCTTCGGCATACTTATGTGGGAAGTGATGTCATATGGAGAGCGTCCGTACTGGGACATGAGCAACCAAGAAGTGAGTATGTAGGAGAATGCTGCCTGGGCAGGGAAAATTTTTATCAATTACTGAAAAGTAAATAGTAAAAATCCCTAGTAGTCTAGGGCAGTCTGGGACCCCACTTTCATTGAATATTACTTATGCTGCAAAAGTTAAAAAGTGTTTGTAGGAAAGTATTTTTTATGATGCAAAAGTAAAATGTATTTTATTGATTAATTATATGTATGAATAAAATATTTTGTTTGTTGTACCTTTTTTAAAGGGGGATCTTCAAAGCTCACTTGAGCAATAATGAAATAAACTCTGATTGGGTACAAAAAACTATTTAAAATACAAATGCACAAAAACAGTACTTTAATTCATTAACTGTGAAATGACTTATACTGCTGTTGGACTAAAAATATTTTAGGATTAAATTTTTTTTTTACTTCATCAGTTCTATTTAAATTTTAACAAAAGAATAATGTGTTATAAGCTCCCATCTGCAAAGCAGTTGCAGCCCCTAGATTTATGTACTAGTATGAAATGTACAATATTTAATGCGTAAATTTAAAAGTGAATAAAAGTCTAATGGCTTACAACATGAGAATACTACCAGCACCTAAAATATTTATCACTTTGCCACTGTTTAAATAATTGTGCTTCACACTCTTCACCCTCCTCTTTATTCAACTGACACATTAAAATGGTGACAAAATACCAGACAATGGAAATTTGCATTATTTTCTCTTAGTCACTCTTAAAAGCCCTCAGTGGTCTGTGACCTTTTATGTAAGGCAATTACTCAAGACCCCTCACACCATCTGCCTTGCTTATGTCTAATGTCTCCTCCCGGCAGGTGATGAAGGCAGTAGCAGACCAGTATCGTCTCCCTGCCCCCCATAACTGCCCTCCAGGCCTGCACTCACTGATGCTTCAGTGTTGGCAGGCTGATCGAGGGGACCGGCCAGGCTTTGACTCCCTCCTGTCCTCCTTGGATCGGCTCATCAGGCACCCTGCCTCGCTCAAGGCAGAGCCAACTCGGTGAGACTGCAGCTTCGGGCAAACACTGGCGCAAAACATATCAGAGGCAGCAGGTCAAGTACAATCTGCTGTATGCGTGGATTCTCATGCTTTTATACGTTTTTTACAGAAGCTGCTCTCAGCCGCTGCTCAGCCCCACTCCCACAGACTTATCGTCAGTGGCAACAGTCAGTGATTGGCTGAAGGCGTTGAAGATGGAGAGATATCAAGATGAGTTTGATCAAGCACACCTGGACACGTTAGACAGAGTCAGCAGGCTCACCATGGAGTGAGTATAGTTTGTCATCAACCTTCAGATTAAAGAAAAAGATTGGTGGTTTTGCTTGGTTTTACCCATTAATTGCAAATCTTGTATATTTTACATTGTTGCCAACTGTAAAAGGCAAACCATAATAATCTTTTAGATTTCCTGCAGACAGCTGTTGCTGGTAAAAAAAAAAAAAAAAAAAGTTTTTTTTATCCTCCTGGTTTGCTTTATGTAGCTCATGAATGAAACATTTTCTGGCAGTTGATACTTAAATCTTGGATGAAAGTTTCCTGACATTCACCACCAAGAAAGAGTCTCTTTTATCACTGCTTACTGCTGAAAGCGTGTTTCTCAGCATTAGCACAAATGTATATTTACACATTTTTTTATACTGACCAGAAATAAATAAAAGAAAACCTTGAGTCAAGGTTCACCTTTTCCAGAGCAGTTGTCATAACAACTGAGCAAATGCCATCTATTTCCGAGGTCAAGAACAAAGGTTCATGTTCAACAATTTGTATACTTTGGAATCTCAGTAAAAGCTGAGCTTCCAGGCTCATGTTTGACCAAACAGCTGCTTAACAAAAAAAAATAATGAAAGAATCTCAACACAAGGTCCACTTACTCTGTGTCTCCAAAGTTTTCAACCACATCTTTTGGCCTTTCTCAAGGAAGGAATTGCTCAGTTGTCATGAAGATGGTTTAGCTGTTATCACGAGTCCAAGGTATGAAATTTTTTTATGTGATGGTATAAAGGGAGAGACAATAACTGTTGCTCCTCAAGGATGGTCTCTTGCTTTGGATGTGGATAGCCACCTTGATATTTCTCCATAGTAACAGCTGTTTTTATATTATTTTATTTTATTTTATTTTATTTTAAAGGACAGACCATGCTCAGGTGTTGGTCAGTTGCAGGAACATATAAAGTGAAAATCAAAATGAACCACCGCACACTGAGATGACTTCATCGAGACTTTATCAAGGAGATTACATTTTAAATTATACTATAAATTACGTCTTAATTTTACTTACCACAGTACATTGTTAAGTAAGTAATTAAGTAGAACTTTCAATATGTGGTACTTTTCAAAGCTCAGGTTACAAAGTGCCTTACAATAAGTTTAAATGAAAGAATAAGAAAATAAATAACATTTTAATTAATAAATAAAATAAAGCACAGTAGTAATGAAAAAGCTTTAGGATATATCAGGGTGAGTTTGAATATCAATGCTATTTCTGGATTTCCACTGGACTTTTATGGAGTAAAACATACAAACCCACCAGTATTATCCTTCATGTTATCAGTAAAGACACAAAACTAGGTAAATGTTGTGCTAAGCTCCCTGGTTTCATCTGTTTTCTCCCTCAGTGATATCCAGAATCTCGGGGTGAACCTGCTGGGACACCAGAGGAAGATCTCCAGTGCCGCCCAGCAGCTCAGGGCCCATCTGACGCAGGGTCAGGTGAAGGTGTGAAATCCACCGACAGAACAACCGGTGCTTTGGATTTCAAAGGTTTTCACATTCCTCTGCTTGTTGTGTCTGGTTTCTGCAGCAGCATTCATTTTGATGGAGCATTATTTTTAAGCCAAAACCTAAAGCAAAATCAGCTTTTCTTTAAGCATGAAGTGCCACTTTGTATTCTTAAAACCCGACACGACAAACAGAAGGAGTGAAAAGGAGGATCAGACTTTTCCTGCCAGTCACTCAAGACAAATAAAAGAAGAGAAATGTACTTTGGGAGCTGCAGTCCAGATCAAAGTGAGGTTAGGGAGTTGCCGAGGAGAAGGAGGACTTTAAAGATTCCTCAATGTTTTTCACTAGATTTCACTTTATTGTTGTCTGCCTTCTTCTTTCCTCACCCATCTGCAATCCTACCTCTCACCTTCTCCTCTCTTCAATATTCTCACGTCCGGTTTGTCTCACTGCTGTCATTCTTTAAACTTTTCAATTTCCCCGCCCTCATTGAGACTATGAAAATATTTTTTTGTGAAAATACTTACGGAGATTTCTCCTCAAAGAATTGCGTGAAGACAATCAAAACCCTTTTCTAATATTTTTTTGAATTATATGTAAAGTTGTATCACTTTCTCTCTATTTAAAAGCGCCAAATGCTGAAAACTGTTAGCAAAAAACGGTGTACTACCTAGCAGCCTATGGTTTGCCTTACAGGGTTTTACCATTAGCTTTCAGAAATATGTATAGTTTGTTCAGTGTCCCAGAAAAATCAACCACCAGTCCACGATCAGTTCTGCAAACCCTGACGTTAGATATGAATCACTGCCATGAAACTGGGAAAACAAGACCTAAACAAATAGATGATTTTAAAATCTGTAAGCCATGTTTTCCCCTCTTTGAAAGACATATCCATGGTCTGACAGCAGCCCTGTTTGTACGACTCACTCTCACTTTAGGGCCTCTCAGCGACAGCAGAGATCATAAATTGTAATATGACAAACTTCACCTCGGCTGCAAAAACACGTGTCCATCTGTGATGAAGTTGGAGCAGAACAGCACCCACCATTATGTGTACCTTCCACACTTCACCTTGTTTTGTTCGATTGCTAGAGTACAGACATTGAGTCATTAAAGCATTGTGAATGTGTGAAATGGGTAAGATGGACAAAATCTGATCTGATTAACACTTGAAGGAAGGAGGCCTAATGCTTTGTAAGTACGTACCTGTGTGTCTGTAACATGTGTGCTGTATAGGAGGCTGTGTTAATGTGTACATCAGGTATATGCTGTACATGACGCTGTGTGTGTGTGTGTTGAGTGCGTGTGTGTGCACGCGTGTGCAATTCCGTGTGTGTGTGTGTGTTTGAGACAAGTGTGTCAGGCTACACACATTAATAGCTGTGTTTACTTGTATGAGTGTTCACTATTCCATAATTGTGCAAATTTGTAAAATAAATGATATGATTTTATTTAAGAAATTGCATTTGCTTCTTAATTATCAGTGCTGTCTATCCAAACAAATCTAAGTCTACCTGACATTTACATAGCATATTAAGAAAAACTAATATTCCACTCAATTTTTGGGGACAGTCGTGATATGAAAATTTAACAGAAAATGAAAAAGTAAAGAGAAAATCATGAAAACATGCTGTAATGTAGTCAAGGTACACAAATACCACTCAGATAACGCTAAATAAAAAAGTCCAATCACATAGGAAACAATTAGTCTACAGCCATGCACTAAATTACTGACAGACTTGACTTAGGCACTGATATGCTAAATATAAGCTAAATGCTAATGTCAACATGTTGTTTAGCAGGTAAACCATGTTCACCACCTTGGTGTTGGGTGTTAGCATGCTAACATTTGCTAATTAGCACAAAACACAAAAAACAGTTGAAGCTTTTGGGAATGACATTAGTTTTGAGGGTGTTTTGTCATAAATAAAAGATTTGGGCAAATTAAAAATGTAACTTGATGACAGATGATGCTAGATGACAATTTAACTGATTACATTAGGATTAGGTAATTACGATTAACTCTCATGAATGTGTGTTCCAAATTTCATGGTAATCCATCCAATAGTAGTAAAGATATTTCACTCAAAACCAGAGATTTGAATCTCATGGTGGTGCTACAGGAAAGGTCAGGTGATCACTGGAGTCTGTAAATTTAATTCTCCGGGGATCGTGAATGTCCGCACAAGATTTTATCCATCCAATAATTGCTGAGATATTTCAGCCTGGACCAAAGTGGTGGATCAACCCACCAACAATCATTACCATTCATACAGCTACACTGCTCTCAGGTTTAGTCATTTTGGATCATCATTAGCGCTACTTTCATACATATTATCAATACTGAATGAAAACAAATTAGGATTGGTTTATAATCGATAGATCTCTTGTGGTCTGATGGGTTGGTGTGAAAAACAAATGGGCAGACATCCATCAGCATCCATAATGGCGTCCAACAAAGGAACCAGAGTACAATCTTTAATACACTGGTTCAAACCATAAAGTCATGCAAGGCCATCTAATTCACTTCGATTTTCATCTTTCTGCTCTTATTCTCTATACGGAGAAGCATCATACAAGAGGAATATTGGAACTCACAAACCAGCTTTTGCCTTTAGTGCTGCTGCAAAAATAAATTCACCTTGATGCACTAATATCACCTTCACAATGTTCATGTTCCTCAGATCAGCAGGTTTGGGTGGAATCAGAGTTTGGGATCTGCTGGGATCAGCAGCAGTCAAAGAACAGACTCTGGTTTCCCACATGTCCTGTTGCTGCTGGTGACATCAGAGCAGATCTGGACTGATAGCCAGAACGCTTACACAACTTCCACGTTATTCTGCCAGTCTGATCTGGAAAAGTGTCAGACTGCAGTAGAAACTTGTGTTCACATTGTCCTCCATGTCCCATTGTTGGGTTATTTTTTATTATGACATGCTTATTATTAGATTATATTCCAGGTCATCATATTTCCAAACACAGAAAATATCCAGAGCTTGAAAGTAACTAAGGGCATTTATTCAAATATTATATTTAAGTATACATTTCAAGTGTTTTTACTTAACATATCATTATATAATTGTTATATAATTTTATGGTACACTTATACTTCTACTTACATGCCAATGAATCTATAATAATATTCTTACAATATAATGTGTATAATGACCTCAAAGGAAGGGGCGCATGATAAGATAAGTACTTTTACTTTTGATACTTGAATGAATTTGATTACTTCTGTAAAATGTACAGACAAAGCTTTTACTTGTAATTAAGTATTTTTATAGTGTGATAATTTGGTGATTTTGTAGTAATTTACTTGGCTAACAGATCTGAATTATTTGTTCACCACTGAAAATATCTAATGCTGAATTAGAGAGAAATGTGAGAGTGACTCACACTACAGGTAGAATTTTCTACCTGGTCAGAAAAAGGGTTTTGTCAAGACGCCATTGCTCCACAGAATCTTGTTTACTATCACTGTAAACTGTATTTGAAGAGAAACTGAGATAAAATATTAGAGATAAATTAAGTTTAGAGGTCAAGAGGCAGCTTAAACCTGTTATATAATTGATGATTCTCTGTCATTCTCAGTACCTCTCAGTCCCTCTTGAAACTACAGTAGTCTAATCATTTGATCTGAGGCTTACCAATCTCTTAAAGGACAAGTTCCCAATATTTAAAGGCCAATCCTGAAACAACAGTTTTAAGACAGACAGATACTGTCATACTGTATATAACATTATTATTTTATCAATACTGAAACATCAGTGTTAAGCAGCATGTTACTGTTTTAGCTGCTGGATGTAGAGCTAGTTTGAACTACTTTATATGGAGTTAGCTAGTTTAGTCCAGTGGTTGCCAACCTAGGGGTCAGGCCTCTCTAAAGGGTCACCAGATAAATTTGAGGGGTCATGAGATGATTAATGGGAGAAGAAAGAAGAAAAAACAAAGTTCTGGTACACAAATGTGTTTTCAGGTTTTTGATTTTTTCTCCAATCTTTGATTTTTGTTGAAATATTGGATCATTGAATGTTTATTGAAATGAAACCATGTGAGAAGTTTAGAGCGAAAAATCACTATTTGGTGGAGCTGTTAACAACTCATAGATATTTGAAATGTGACCCTGACTACACACCGCTTTTTTTAAGATGTCAAAAGCTAAAAAGGTTTCATCTTTCGCAATGTGTCAAATCTTCATCTGAAAAGTAACTAAAGCTAAAAATAAATGTAGTGGAGTGGAAGTATAAAGTACCTCAAAGTTGTACTTAAGTACAGTACATAAGTAAATGTACTTAGATACTTTCTAACACTCCCTGTTTCAGTATTCATTTGGGCACCTGACTGTTGTTTTATGACAGACTTGAAAAATTGTTAAGTTATCCTTTAATCATGATAATTGAGCACTATTGTGTTAAGTCACTCTGAATAAGAGCATCTGTTGGCTGTCACAGACGTCCCAGATACGTCTGCAAATGATTGTTTGCTGTGGTGTGTCAACTCAAATTGACACAATGTTGTGAAAGAAATACTGGTACGTATGTGCAGAAACAGTAGACATGCAAACCACAAAATCATGTTTTTACGGTGTTATTGTTTCTTTATAAAGACATTAACAGAATGGAAACCACTGGTCTTTATGACACGAATAAGATGGTGTTCAGCCACTGGTAAACAGCTATTATCTCTACAATGCTGAATGACAGCCGTATCTGCTGCCATTAGCAGGGCTTCCAGAGTCTCCCTAAACCCTGTTTATCCTGCGGTTAACCAGTCTGTTAGTCACGACCTATAAATGGTGCAGCAAAATACCTGTACATTACAACTGAGATGACCAGAAATGTTGTAAAAGTGGACTGATTCAGCAGTTTACAAATAATTCACTTGTGTGGAAATGAAATTTGTGAATCAGCTGCAGTTGGTTGCTTTTTGTCAAACTATTTGCATAAAAAAATATATAATTTCAAAAAACAAAAAAGCACCACTGGCTTTGTTTTCCAACTGGAGAGGAAAGTTACATGCTCTCATCGGACATGATGCTGCCAACCTCCAAATGATCATTATGGTCTTTGTAATGTGGCAATTATCATGTTTGTGATCGTTCTTGTTGACACATCAATGGTGCTCAACATGTTAAATCATTGTGAATGAAACTACTTTACTGTGTGTTTGCTGGAAAATCACACATCATCCACATATTTACCCCACTAACCAAATAACATGATATAATCCCAGTTTCACCTGGTGACATATACATGTTATAGGACAACAAAAACACTGCAACATAGGCAATCGTGTCTTTATATCTGCTTTAAATTACAAGCCCGTGTTCAAACATACACGCTTGCAATTTCCAAACAGGTTTCTTAACGGTTCACAAGGAACAATGACCGCAATGTGTTGACTGTCATGATGTTGCAGAATTTTCATAGTGGCCATGCAGGTTTTTTTATGGTAGTTAGTGGAATGCAGACAAGCCTGTGATAAGGGACTGATATACTGGGATTAGGGACTGGACCATTATCGCCTCACTTTTAAGGTGACAAGATACAGAAAATAATTTCAGATCAGCATGATAAAGGAGTTCCCGGTCTAAATGGTGGATTGAACCATAAAGTGTCACTTTCCCTGTGGGATTCCTGACCAGTGGTGAAAGTCTACTTGCATATTACCTGCTCACTCTCTCTGTCTCACCTGTCTGCTGTTCACTCATCCTCCCTCCTCTCCACCCATTCATTCTCAATCCCTTACAAAAGTCTCCTCCCCTGTGGCTGGGTCATATATAATGCTGATGCCACAGGGATTCCACTTCTCTTCAGGGACATTATATGGGAGTTGTTGCCGTATTTGACAGTGTTATGACTGAGTATCACCCTTAGTTGAGGAGCAGCGCTTTTCTTGTTTAACAGTAAGACTAAGAAACTTTCTTCTTTTTTGTTAATGTGTTTTATTTATTTGCATTTTGAATAAAAACTGATTAAATAATCCTGCTACAACTTTTTCTCTTTACTTTCTGTAACTCACCTCAATTTGTTTCTTCTAGTCACACATCAGGTGTCAAAGTCTCCATCTATGGCGAGATCTGCTCCGAGTGAGTTCAACCATTGGTGGAGCCAGCTGAGGTTTCGCCTTCAAAACAAGAAAGGATGGAACGAGATGTTGGATGAGACATTTCTGCTCCACACAAAACTGTAAGAAACCAATGAAATGAGTTGTGTCAGACACCACTATCTACTGCTTTCAACAACTGAGTAGATTATTAATCATATGCAGTTTGATCAGTTGTTTTTCTTCTGTCTTTCTTCCCTCAGCATGAATGATATACCTCTCTTTTATGCGGCTAAAAACAACAGTGTGGGTTGCATCAAGAAACTGCTAAGCTGTGCATCCACTAATATCTTTGAGAGAGGTAAGGCTGTGAATTTAAACTTTGCTACCTAATTATTTCAGTGTAGCGTTGAGTCTGTTGTAAGTAAGTTATAATCCTGTCATTCAGGTGCTCTGGGAGAGACAGCGCTTCACGTCGCTGCGATGAATGACAACCTAGATGCTGCTGTGGCTCTGATGGACGGAGCTCCTGAACTCATTAACGAGCCCATGACCTCCGAGCTCTTCCAAGGTTGACACTCATAAATACAAACATAAGCACAAACATACTTCACACTGTCAGTCATGGTAGTCATTAAATTTCCTGTCTGCAGGCAGAAATGAGAACATGGAGACAGACTAAGATACGATATTTTAGAATAATTGCATTTAAGACTAATGATGGATTATATACAAGCAAAATTTAGGTTTGCCTAGACATGTTTTTTTAAAAATGTGAAGGCGTCAAAGATGAGCCCTATTACAGAAGTTCAACTTATCAGTGAAAACTGTGAGGATTTTGGTGTAACTGACAGCAAATAAATAGCACTGGTGAAAGACGCAACAATAAACCTTTTAACTTTTACTCCTGTCAACCTTTCTGAATTTATATGGGTAAAGAGAATTGGAAACTTGGTGTGCGCACGTTTGCGCAGCCATAACAAAACTCAAGTATAGGTTACAACATTACTTTAGCACATAAGGAAGGAAACTATTTATATGAAAATTGACAGTAATCAGTTTGCACATAACCTTCACTTACAAAAATGTGTCTTTTACAGTGAACTGATGCAAACTGTCTATTTCTATTGTCTAAGGTGTTACTCCTCTCCACATTGCTGTGGTGAATCAGAACATCAATTTGGTTCATCACCTCATTAGTCGTGGGGGTGATGTGGCCACACCGAGAGTCACTGGCCTGTACTTCAGGAAGAGGATAGGAGGACTCATCTACTATGGTAAGCCATCGTGAGTGAGCTCAAAATGTGTGAGAAGCTGTTGTAGCTCATCTTGTAGTGATCTTGTACACAAGACAATGAACCTCAAGGTGCTCCTAGTGAATGTGTTTGTAAAAAACAGTAAGTAAGTAAGTATCTGCCAAATGACTTTAATGTCTGTTTTTGTGATATGTGATGAAGAGATGGTGTTTGTTAAAATGTGCATTTGGTTGACAGGTGAGCATATCCTGTCTTTTGCTGCGTGCACTGGGAACGAAGACATTATCACCATGGTGATTGATGCAGGGGCCAGCACCAGGGTTCAGGATTACCGTGGTATGAAATGTTGCCTCTTGCTTAAGAGTCCAGTATGATCATAATCTTTGTATTAGACTTATATTTGAATTATTAATGGCTTTCTGCTTTCTTGTCTTGTCTCATGCTCTTTTTTTAATATTTGTCTTCCATCTAGGTAACACCGTGCTTCACGTTTTGATTCTGCAGCCCCACAAGACGATTGCATGCCAAGCTATTGACCTGATTATGACACGCGATGCAGAGCTAGACCACTCACTGCCAATTGACATGGTGCCCAACTACCGTGGCCTTACACCTTTTAAACTGGCTGCCAGAGAGGGAAACATTGTGGTGAGTGTGGCATGGGGGGAGAGCTCGCAGGTGTATGCAGGGTGAAAACCCAACATGAAAAGTGGAGCAGATTATTTTCACTAATCCGATCTTCACTGCTGTGACTCCTTCTGTCTCTCTCAGGCATTTCAGCACCTGGTGAACAAAAGACGCGTAGTCCAATGGAGTTTCGGACCCCTGACTTCTAACCTGTATGACCTGACGGAGATTGATTCATGGGCAGACAACATGTCCGTGCTGGAGCTCATCGTGGGCAGTCACCACAGAGAGGTACAACATAGTATACAGTAATCTGAGGAGATCACACACTGCAGTGTCAGAAATAATACAATTGATCAGATGCTGAGAGGAATTTAAAACGGATTTCTCTCCTTTAGGCAAGGAGAGTACTGGAGGTGACCCCAGTGAGGCAACTTGTTAGTCTGAAGTGGAACCTGTATGGAAAACATTACTTCAGGTACAGTTTGATGTCAGTGTCTAAAGTAAAACATCTGGACCGTGTGCATGTCAACACTTGTTTCACAGAGTTTTTTCTCCTTTTCTTGTGCCAGACTGCTGCTGCTTCTCTATCTCCTGTACATCGTGACCTTCACTCTCAGTTGTGTATATCGCCCTCTAAAGGACGCTCCAGAGAACTACACAACATCAGACATGGACAAAACCATCCGAGTCCAGAAAACACTTGATGTGAGTGAATATATTACACAAATTTGATATTTCAAATAAATAGCCCTCATGAAAAAATAATATAAATCAAAATCTAAGCACACAAGTATAATAAAACTACAAAACCTTTATCTGTTCCTATGTATATGTGTGTAAATGTCAAATTGTGCACCTGCATATGGCACACAGATTAATAATAATATGCTTTTAATATTAATACAAACTGTATCTCTTTTTTCCCGTGCCTCAGGAAAGTTATGTGACATACAGTGACAACCTGCGGCTGGCAGGAGAGATCATCAGTGTCCTGGGAGCTTTAGTCATCCTGTTGCTGGAGGTCAATTTGATCAAACAGTGCTTCATCTTCATGCATACTGTATGTTACATTACAGTGTATTTTACACACACATCCTGTCTCATCGCTCTTTTCAACAGATCCCTGACATACTGCGAGTGGGAGCAAAGCGCTACTTTGGCCAGACAGCACTGGGAGGCCCCTTTCATGTCATCCTGTAAGCACAGAACGAACTTATGAGCAATAAAATATAAAATACTGCTCTGAAATAGCCTCTAAACTTTCTACTGTTTGTGTCTTGACCAGTATCAGCTACGCCTGCTTGGTGGTGCTTCTGTGTGTGTTCAGAGCCAGCGGTGTGCAGGGAGAAGCCGAGGTGATGGCGTTGTGTTTAGTCCTCGGCTGGAGCAATGTCATGTTCTTCGCCCGAGGTTTTGAAATGCTCGGCCCTTATGTCATCATGATACAGAAGGTAGGGGAGAGCTCAACCTGGACTTAAATGTGTGACATCTTCGCAGCGGTACCTGCTACAGGAGCTTATGAGTAATCTAGATATAGTAGTTTGTCACACAAACACACCTGTACCCATGAGTTGTTGAGGCAGGTTGTTTTGGTTCCTGAGGTTCATCTATTTGCGTTTCCAGACTGACTGGTATCTTGTGTCTCATTTCCCCCTAGATTATATTTGGAGACCTGACAAAGTTTATGTGGCTGAGTTTCATTGTGCTCATTGGTTTTTCCACCTGTGAGTATATTTTGGGCGACATGTGCCTACAACTATTTAACCCTCATAAAGCTTAATTGCTGAAATAACATAATTTAGACGTTTCTACTCCCTCACACGCTTGTCTTTTCTCTCTCAGCCCTATGGATGGTGTATATGACCCAGGAGCCTGATGCCATCCCTTCATATCGCTCCTTCCCCATCACCCTCTTCTCCCAGTTTGAGCTCAGTGTGGGCCTCATAGATCTGCCAGTGGACCACACCATCATCACACCCCCCATCGTCCATGTGCTGCACTGTGCCTTCTCTGTCGTTTCCTACATCCTTCTGCTAAATCTGCTGATCGCAATGATGAGTGACACACACTGGAGGGTGGCCCAGGAGAGGGACGAGCTCTGGAGAACTCAGGTAACAAACACTTAAAAAAAGCTCACCCAGACAAATACACATATGCTCCTCATTACAATGTATTGCAGTGTCATGGTTACAGCTATGATGATGTTACACAGGTGGTGGCCACAACTCTGATGCTGGAGAGAAGGCTTCCTCGCTGCTTATGGCCTCGACTCGGGGTGTGTGGGATCAACTACGGTCTGAGGGAGCGCTGGTATCTCCGGTAAGACAGTGCTGCAATGCCACATACACAAACAGAAGCTTTAAAGGATAAATCCCCCCCCAAAAACACACAAATATAAGTGGACAATATACTGTATCTGAAGTGGGGCTGCAATTAACAACTATTTTCATTAACGATTAATCTGTCAATTATTTGCTTGATTAATCGATCAGTTGTTTGGTCCCTAAAATGTCAGAAAATGTTGAAAACTGTCTATCACCGTTTCCCTGGGTTCAATGTGACTTCCTCAAATGTCCTGCTTTGTCCCGATCAACAGTACACAACCCAAAGATATTCAGTTTACTGTCACAGGAGAAGAAAACTAGAAAATACTCACATTTAAGAAGCTGGAATCAGATAATTTTTTTTCTTTAAAAATGACTCCAAAACAATTTATCGATGCTCAAAATAGTTGATAGTGATTAATTTAATAGTTGACAACTAATGGATTAATAAACTAATCATTGCAGATCTAATCTGAAATGCAATGACATCAGCAGTATACATTTAGCCCAGTCAGTACCTGGATGGAAACATATTTTTAGACTTAGTATTTTCACTAAAAATAATCATACAGGAAGATACGTGTTCACTGACCACAACCTCCTCATTCCTTAATGCACCACAGCCGCAAGACATGTTGTGCTGAGTAAGAAGTACAACTCTCACTCTTTTACTGATGCAGTGCTATTATTATCACTCCTCCATCACCTGCACATACCTATGACAACAATTTTATTTATGAAAACCAAAAGATCAAGGGCTGAAGTGAGGACAGCTGAGGGTCCACCAAAAATTAACTTACACCTCATCACCAAATAACTTATTCAGGACTCCATCACTAAGTTCAAGTTTGTGTTTAAAGTTCTTAGTGACTATTTGCTAGTTTCAAACAAGTGATTTACCAAACACTACTAAACACTGTGTAGCACAGTCCAGTAAGAAGCAACCAACTATGTAAACAGGAAATAGCTGTAGCATCACAAGCTGTATCATAGCTTCCAAAATAACAGTTTTAAGGGCAAAAAAGATCAAATCAACTTAACTGCAAATCTTTTGTGAATGTTGGTATGATTTTGATGTATTTCTATCTGCATACCTGGAAAAATATGTGTTTTACAATGAGGGAAGAGCTAAGCTAACTGTCTTTCTTTGGTAATTTAGACAAATGCTATTGGCATAAAATTTTGTTATTTGTGAAATGTAAAATGTCAGGTCAGATATGTTGACCATATTCTCTTTTATCTCTTCCTATCTCTTTTACTCTTCAATTTAAACGGGTCAGATATTGGCAAGTTAACATTAGCTTTGTCTCTTGGTTGATTCAGCTAGCGTTAGCATACACACCACTTGGCAGTTAGTAGGTGTAAATAGTTAGTAACAACTCAACTCTCATAAGATTTAATTTAGTGATGTGTAAATCTTCAGTGAATTTAAGTCCCACTTCACTCAAAAATTTAATTTACTTACTTTATCTACTTTGCAGGGTTGAGGACAGAAATGACCCCATGATGCAAAAGATGCGGCGATACATCAAGGCATTTTCCAAAGACGATGAAAAGGAAGTAGAAGGAATGGAGAAAAATGACCCAATGAAGGGGTCGATCTCAGGAACCCCAAAGCTCAGACACAAGAAAAATGGGTTTAGCAACACAAAGCCTTTGTCAGGCTGGCATATGATTCGCCACAGTGCTTTAAGTTTGCAAATGGAGCAGGAAAGGCCTGAGGAGGACCAAGACATTAAGTATGTCTAAAATGAGATTCTGCACAGAGTGAACGACTCAGGAGCATGAAGCGTATCCTCTGTTTCATCTTCAGTCCTGAACACATAAAGTGAACATTAAGTGTTGATGAGCTTCAATGAAGAGGAGGACTACTGGCTCAGTTTGTCTATATAGTCATTGGTGCAATTATTCCTGCAGTATTACGCTATAGAAAAGAGTGCCTTATTTTTATAGCAATATACAAATATGTAGCAGTAGTGTATGCTAAACTAAAATAAAGTGACTTTCAACTTATAAAGTAGTTGCATGAACATTTTTATATGATAATAAAACTTTATTAAAACAACCACACTGGCCTTCATTTGTCATCGGCTGTATATGGAATCACACAGTAAGTGAGTAAAATACTCATTTATGATAAGCATAACAGTCACGTAGTAGAAAACATACATGTAGGCTACATAAAGCTGTAAAGAAAGAAAGTACAACTTACAAAAATCTTGCAAAACTCTTCTAGTGTTTTATAACACATCTATTATCTAAGAAGCTTCATTCTTCTTACTTTGAACGATACTACTGATTAAAGTGTGCGGTGGAAAGAATCATGACTTGAAATGTTATTGAAAAGTTGATGCTTGCTGACAGAATATTGGTCATCTCGTTATTCTGTCTCATATAAAAAAAGAGACTTTCACAGCTATTGGAGCTGCACCTGACAGATGAAGTAGGTGTAGAATTGGCAGGGTAATGTCATCCAGTTCTTCTCACGTGGGTCTTCGCTGCTCAGGATCCCGCAATCCCCTTCTGATGCATCATCATCCCAGAAGCTGCAAACAAAACAAAAAGAGCATTGACTTTATAACACACAATATTGTGCTTTTTTCTGTTTTTTTAGCAAGTCGGTTGTTTTCTTACTTCCCCTTTTTGCAATATATTCTCATTAAAAGAGTGTTGAATAGTACTGAATAGTTATATTTATGTGTGACCTGCTCTATTAGAGTCTGCATCCCAAACAAAATATCAATGAATTCACAAATGATCAGTGACCTCTCATAGTGACTCTGTAGTATATCTCAGAACTCCTGCCCTGAAATAATACACAGAAAAACTTATAACTTAAAACTTATAGCTAAAGCTGAGATGATTAATCCATTAATCGATTAGTTCATAGACAGAAAATCAGTCTGTGAATCACCTCATTTGCACCCGAGTGTTGCCAACCCAGGTCCATGTGTTTCCTTGGCGTCTCAGTCCAATCCAGTATTTCAGATTCCCCTCTCTAGTCAGAAAGTTCTAGGAAAGAGACCAATATTCACAAAAATATATGGTACAAATCATTGTCATTTTTATAAACTGCATGGGTATACTACCATGTAATAGAAGGAAATGAGTGGGATCAGAGTTTAAGTGAGATCAGAGCCACCTGAAGTCCTTGGCTGTTGATAACAGCCAGAGATCCTCCTCTAGCTGTGCAGTTCCTCTGGCTCTGGTCCCAGCTAAGTCTGAATGTGGACAGGTAAAAACACGATTTGCCCAGACGCAGCCAACCGTTAGCACACTGCTGACAGCCAATACCTGGAAAAGGAGAGAGACACACTGTGCAGAAAATGCTCATACAATGAAGAATACAAAGATGTCCTCAAACTTTTATATGGTTTGAGGGAAAAAAGTTTATTCTGTGCAATCAGTTATCTTTTTTTTTTTTTGATAGACAGATTAAACTCAGCTGGACACTGGTTTAAATTAAATAAATGTTTCCCAGTTCTCTAAAAAACTACCACAAGGTACAACTTCCTCTGAGGTCATTAGTGAAAGCAGAACTATCACTAAAATGTGGTAGTCATGGTGAGAAAATATCTTTAGTTTTTCCTTTTTTTAATGTTTCCTTGGCTTGTGAAGGAATTTTTATGTCTTCCACCTGGCATCACACTCACCGTGGGGTTGAATCATTGAGAAGCGAGCCTGGCACTCCTCGAAGCTGCACTTCTGATCAGAGGGATTTGTTGGACTGTTTACTGCTGTAGTTTCCTGTGTGTCGGCACAGACTGTGGATCCTGTTTGGACTGGAAATTAGAGCAAAGTGGGAGGAGTTGTGAGGGAAAAACAACACCATAAGGCTGCAGTCAACGCTTTTGTATTCGTCTTTCATCTATTGTTATGCGAAAAAGCAGAAGAACAGCAAAATGACATGGCTACTAGAATAAAGCACTTATTGCAATATGATCCCTGCACATATCTTCTACATTCTGTTGTCTCTGTACTGCCAGTAAGTCTCACAATCCTTTTATAATCTGGTTTGGTGTTATAAATAACAATCCAGCCTTCAGTGGTTTGGACTCAGATCAGAAGCTGCAGATACTCACATTTCACACAGAGGAAAATAACAACCAGCAGCAGCACCAGGCAGATTATGCCCAGGAATATGCATGCAGCACGGTACAGACGTACGTTTCCCTGAGTCTGACTCCCTGCTGAGGAAAGACAACAGCTGCATGTTAGTGAGATATTTTATCAGACTACCATCAAGGCTGTAGAAACTGCTCCGGCCTACCTTTCTCCCTCTCCAGTTCAACCGATAACTTGGACTCAGGTGACAAGTTTGTACTGGCTTCATCTTTTTTATCCGCACCATAATTGCGACAAAACTTGATGTACATGGTGAAAAGTGTCTTGGGATTAGTCAGGAGCCTTGTTTACCGTGTCTTGCTCAGTCCCCTTTTCCTGCTGACTCACAACTGCTTGCCAGAGAGCAGTTTTAAGACGCCCCTAGTCTTGTCTCCATAGCAACATGACCTTCATTGATTCCCAAAATATTCATGGAGCACAGTGCTCGGCTTGTCCTTTAATTTCCAAAAAACTTTTATCTATCTCTGTCTCTCTCTTTAAAGAAGAGTGTGTGCGTGTGTGGGAGTGAAACACAGACAGATACTGTGTACATGGAGACATTTCACTCCAAAACAATAGATAGGATTCATTTCTTGAGGTCATTTTAGATCAGAGCTTCTGTCAAAAACATTTCAAAGACAAAACAGTCAGCAGTGATATAGGTTTGAAAGACTAATTAATGTGATTAAACCTATTTTGATTAAAACTTGAAATATAAACAAAATATGTCTCACAGTTTTTATTGAGTTCAATCTAATTCTTACAAACAAACATTGTTATATTGGCGTATTTTACACCCAGTTGAAGAACTGATGCAATTTCCTGTATCTCATTTACTTCATTTTGTGTGTGAATCACAAGTAAGGCTTGCTGTTCAAAACATTAACACAACGTGCTGTGCTAACTGTCCATGTCACTGTTTTCTAAAAAAAAAGATATACTTGTGCTTTATCAGGCAGTTTCCTGCTATATTTTAGTTGAATTGTGTTATCGACTTGAACACAGCTGTATCCACACTGAAATGTAATACTGTGTCTAGTGCAACAGCCTACAAGTAATGTTATTGCTACAGCATACCAACTAGATTATGTTATCACAGGCATTTTTTGCAGCTTGCAATCGTAGGCAAATGTCTCCGTTATGTCCCAGTAAAGCCAGAATGCAAAATACCAGGACCCCAAAATCGAAGCAGCTAAATTCAGTCACCATTAATGTTATTATTTACACACGTGCTGTGACATGTGATGTCTTTGGTGAAACAGACCTATTGTTATTTCCAGTCTTGTCTCTGTTTTGACCTTATAAATTAATGTGTTCACATATATAGAGAATTTGCTCTGCTTGAAGAATAAGAAAAGAAAACTGAGCATGAATTAGAAAGTTTTATCACCATGTTTACAAAAAGGACCAAGCAAAACATTTTTAAAGCAAACATAAAGATAAATTATATACAGTTGCCATCTTGTTTTCATTAACAGATCTGTCCATCAGTTTCAGACTCATAGCAGGTTCCAGTCTTATATTATTAATTTTGGTGGCACTATTGAGTAACAGGTAAACTGGTAGTTGCAATACTAATTTATATTTTAATATTACAATACATTATATATTATATTATAAGTTTGTCACTATAAAAGTTCAAATTCTGTGTCTGAAGAATGAGTTTAAGTTTGGAAGAAATCTTTGAAATGTGATGTGAATGATTGTATTCTATTTGCAGACACTGACAATGAAAATGTTGAATAAAAAATGAATTGTTTGAATAAAAAAATGTTACTAAAAAGAGAATAAAGAATAAAGAAATTGAAAACAGTGTGTCTGGAGTTGGCATAAATGTTATATTTCATGAGGTCAAAATAAATAAAATTCCTTGAGATCAGTTTTTGTGTTTATACAGCCAGTGTGAAAACTTTGCTTCTGCTTTCTTGTTTTTTTTAAGTGTATTTTCTGGAAGACACTTGAATCACATACTTCTCATTTGTTACAGTAAGTCATGCTCATAAGCTGCATGGAGACCATAATGATGAAAACTTCAGACTCGTGTTAGACTCATGTATTTCACTTCAAATTGAAACTGAATATACGGGAAATATATTGAAATATATTAAAAATGTAAATATTAAATTTAAATGCAATATTGTGTTTCAAAAGATGAAAAACTTTTTTTTTTCACAAAGGGAGGTAGGCATGCTGGAACATGCTGTCTTTGAGCAGTTCAGGTGCACATTAAACAGAAGACAAACACATCTTATATAAAAGTGTACCTGGTTTTGTTTTAAGTGGAAAAGCAGAATAATGAGGTTCTGAATAGACGTCCTCAGATGCACTTTGTAGTTTAGAGTAATGTTCTGGTTCTGCTTTCTCTAAAGCCAAAGAAAAATATAGACACATTTTAACAGAGATGTGAATCATCTGGAATTTGCCTACAAATATTTAAAGCATCAGAGATTTTTTTTTTAGGTCTATTTTGTAAATTTTCCTTGTACCTTCGGGTTTGACCTCCAGCACCACTTCACTTGCTCCTTCATCTTCTTCATTTTTGTCTTTTTCTGTGATGATCGCTTCCATCTCCATGGCTCCTGTTTCTTTTGCTCCTCTAACTTTCGATTTGCCCAGAAAAGTCTTTCAGGACTGACTAGTCAAGTGACAATGAAGTTATGTAACCTTTTCTCATGCAGAAATGATTGCCACTAAAACACCAAATGAAAAAAAAAAGTATGTCCAGTGTGAATGTTTGTGAAACCCAATACTAGAAATGTCCAGTCAGTGTTTGATACATCCAATCGCTGAAGACAGAATACTTCCTCATGAAGGTTCTCCTCCCGTCTGTCCTTCCCCTAAACCACATGTATACTGTGCACAAATGCCAATGCATTATCCCATCCAAAGTTTTGATTGAAATTTACAATAGTAAGATTCTACAGTCTGAACGGAGCCATATATTATAAGATAATGTTTAAGTGCAATAAAATATGTGTTTCATGTCTGTTGTTTCTATTGACATCTAAAACTGCTTTGTTGGAATTTTATTGGAAAAAAAAACAACTCAGCAACATTTTTTTTGCATTTTCATTTTTAAGTGGCACAAAAGTTTATGATATTAATTTACAAAAAAAAAATATTTGCATTAAATACAGATGACTGAGAAAGATGAGGAGAGCTCGATCAAAATCATTTAAGACAACTTCCTTTAACAATGCATTCTTTCTTTTCACCTCTTCCTCTTTCTTCTTTCACCAAGTGAGGAATCAACATCATCATGAAAAGTGTACTAAAATGCATTATGCTCACCCCAAAACACTGATAAAGACAAAACCCTTCTGCCTTGTGCTAAGCCTTTCTTCCACCATGTGGTTACTTATACAACTAATATAGAGAATAATAATAATAATAATGCTGAGAAGCGTTACAAACAGCCTTTAACTCTTCACTCCTCAGACAGTCTTGCTTTTCTCCTCTCTTTCTCCAGTCTTTCATCTTCCCTCAGGCACCATACACACTCTCATTACTGTAAGTCATGTAGAGAAACAGGTCCTCTTCGTGGTGCTCCTGGAACAGAACAAAGCGGAGAATAATACATTAATCAGTGTGAAAAATGCAACTAGTGTGACACACATACTAACCACATAAAACTAACTGTGCAAAACTGAGCTACTGTGTTGATATGATAGATGGGAGTGAGAAATTTATCAGACAGCCTCATTTGATCAGTTTAAAAATTCTGAGGATGACTATAAATACATGCTTCCTTTATGTCCTCAAAGCCTTACGCAACTTCAAAATAAACACTAACTTCTTTGTTTTTTTTAAGCTTTCTTAAGCTCACTGAATCTATTTTTTAATATAACTTTCACAATGTCTTCCCGGCCAGTGTTTTTAACTTAAATTAACACATGGTTACCAGCAAGCTATTTTTGAGATCAAGAAAAGTGAAGCAACATCGTCTATCTAGCTGAGAAGACATTTTCAGGATGATGTATTGAGGGGGGAGTTTGAAAACAAGGTTTGTAAGCTGAAACTCATTTACAGAGTTGTGAAGGGACTAACTCATTCTAAACTTCACAGGAGGATAGTGATCTGCAAATGTGTGTGTGTTGGAGAGGATCCTCATGGGAACAGGTGTGTATGTGTGGAACGGTGCTGTTACCTCATATACAGCAGAGAGAGGGGAGCTGGATGGAGGAAGAGAGTTGTTGACAAAGAAGAAGAGTGCTTCTTCCGGTCTCAAAGAAACACGCTGACGGATCAGGAAGCACAACTGGCCCACTAATAAAAATAAAAAAAAGGAAGGAGGGAATGTGAGAAAGAGTGTGATGGTCAGTGAAGATCACGCAACAGTAGTTTCATTTGATATGAAGAGGAAGAAAACATGAGTCAGAGACAGATGACCTTGTCAGTCCAGAGACGCAGACATAAATCAAGCTGTCTGAATCCTGCAGATTTTAACTTTGCAGCAAACTGTCTGACAGATTATCGTCACCCTCGGTTTGCCACCTGCATCACTGACAACAAGTTGTCCTTCCAGCTTTGCATGGTGCATCAGCAGCAAGTTGGTCATCCAAAACCTGGATTAATCTTGTTCAAGTCACGGGTAACTTTTCTAACCAACAACAAATCTCTGTTGGTAGAGAAACGAGAAGCTGAGAGGTTGAGAGGAGTGAATACACAACCGGACACAGCTGATCAGAAAGCTGGACGCTGTCATGTGAACGGGATATAAATAACCAGGTTTCTCATGTTCCATGTAAACACCATAACTAGAATATGATCAAAACCGGGATACTCATGTGCATGTAAATACACTCAGTGAGGGTTAAGCGAAGTAATCTCCCAATGACAGCGATAATCTCACACCTGTTGTCCTAATTACCCAATTGAGAACACACTCCTGAATGAACGCATCAAAGGATCAGGCTTAGGTGTTGTTTTTTCATTTGAAGACCTGTCACAGTTGAAATGTTTTTTTTTAATTGTTATGACCAAGCTTTGTAACTAATTCTACATGTTCCTTAATGCATGAGTGCCTGAAATTTGCTGTTTTGCACATTTGAACATCCAAACCCTTTTTCTTTAAGAGCACCAGTGCTGTGGAACAAAACTGAGGGTGATGCTGATTGATCTGTTGACAGGGTCACCTTCACTATACGTTAATGTTCTCAGAACAATCTGTGAGAGTGAGGCTGATTTGTTTGTAGTGTGTGTTTATGTGTATGCCGGGGTATTTCACCTGTTAAATCTGAGGGCACTAAGTATTTCTTCTTGTCCAGTTCAGGAGCTCGTGACCTCTGGGCCCTCTCCACGATGATCTGGTTAATTAGAAATCAGTTAGTTTATTATAAGTGACTGTCTCTATCAAATACAGTCAAGTCACTAACATTAAATATATGATGTTACGAAAAAACAAACTAGTTGTCATACTGACCGGTATTTTGTCAGGATGTTTGGCCCGAACTCTCTCTCCCTCCGCTCTCCTCACCTCTAGTGGTACTGAGCGCTGGTACTGACTACCCATCTAAAAACAACACAATGGAAACAAACAACACAAGAAAACATGAAGTCCCTGACAACAGCATTATTTACCAGTTAGACAAAGGAGAAAGAGCTGGCTGACTTCACCAACCAGTGCATTCAGTCAACAAGTGATATTGATAGCCTGGAGAGAACAATGCTGATTGTTGCAATACAAGATGCAGGCTTACATAGGGCCTCTGCACTTTTAATCAAATGTTTTATGAAGGCTATATTAGGGGTGGGCAATGTGAGATGACAACCTTTATCTGCCATCAGGGATGTTGCATTACTGCTTATACAAAGGTAGTTATCCCTTTATATGTTTGGTTATATTCAGCAATTTAATGAGCAGGACTGTTTTAATCGTATTATTCTTATTGGATTTACAGGATTTTAACTATTTTAGATATGTAATCTATCGTATTGACCTGAAACAGCATTCACGTCAGAATTATTCCAATATTAACTAAATGCAAACAACAATTAGTCGATTTATTAATTGTGCGATAATTAATTGTCAATTATTTTGATATTCAATTTATTACTTTGAGTCACATTTTAAGAAAAAAAAAAGCTAAAATTGTCTGGTTTCAGCTTCTTCAATGTGAGTATTTTCTTTTTCCTATGATATTCAACTAAACATGTTTGGGTTGTGGACAATTTTTACTATTTTCTGACAGTGTACGGACTAACTAATGGAGAAAATAACCTGCACACAATCCATAATGAAAATAATTATTGGTTTCATCTCACAAATATCGATATCAGTGTCAACTTAAATATGCAATTATATATTATGATCTGGTTATATTAGTTATAATTAGTTTATCGATTGAATTTCCAGAAAATATTTATATATCAATATTGCAATACAAACCTGCATAAACTACATTAAAATATTTTATTCATATCTCCCACCCCTTGGGACCATAATGTAAGAAATGGGAGACTTCATGGATCATATTTTCGTATCAGGAGCCCCAAAATATCCTGTTGCACATGATTTTTTCAGACTAATGTGTGCAGCTGTTTATAGCTGTGGGTGGAGTAAACAGCAGTACAGTACAGTACAGTGGGTACAGACTGCAGCTGACAGCGAAAACACTCATCCCTCGTATCTTTGCTCACGATGGTTTAACAGGTCATCGTCAAGGCCACGTCACTTTCCACAACAACAGTAGCGTAACTGGGGTTAACAGCTAGCTCGCCTACTTTCGAGAATGGTATCCAGAAAAGAACATTAACTAGACGAATCGGTGGGATAAAGAGTCTTTTTATATGACTAACATGACATGAAAAGAGAGGTTTTGCTAGAGCTATCCTACTATCCATCAGCTGTTTACGGTGCTGGCTAACAACGGTAGCGCTAACCACTACAGCTAACGGATCCTCAAGACGTTTCTGTTAACGTACCTTTAGAAAAACAGACACAAAAAACAAGTTTCACTCAAAATAAGACAAGTGCAGAAATACTCCACTGGTCCCCCGTCGTCTGGTTTCTGAAGAGGACACCCTTGCTTGGAAATGTCTAGCTCAAAATACAGACATAGCGTGCAGGAATACGATCGATTTGTAAAGATGTCGACTGGTCTACTTTTTTCTGCTCAACGAAAACAACAACAAATACTGCACAGCCCGCCCACCACGTCTTTGACCAATCAGAGATGAGTATTTAGATTGACAGTGGCATGTGTCCAATCAGAGGGAAGTAAAGGCAGGTTTACAAAGCATTCATTGGTTAACTTTTTCTGTCAATCTACAGTTACTCCAGTTACTCAGTTCCGAATGATGGCACGTATAACCAATCACAGGTCGTGGAAATTGGGCCAGCCCAGCGTAGGGTCACGCCCCAGCCAGGCTACGTGCATAGCGTGCTTGCCTTTTTTTCAATATCTGCACTGTTCTCTATGTGCTGTAAACAACTCTTATCTTTTTTTAATACAATCTATGAGTGAGAAGTTATAATCCTACCTCTGGATATTTACAACAACGTTAACATCATACCGGCATAAAACATTAGGATTAACAGTAGCTGGAAATTATGAATGAACAAACGACTGTATGTGTTATGAATATCTGGAATGTTTCTTGTTTTTTTTAAATTTTTTTTTCATTTTGGATATCTGAAAATAAAATCATGACTACTAACAATTGGACTGTAGATATATGAAATGGGAGTTTTTCCTAGTAAGAATTCTATTGCAGATATCCAGAACTGAGACTGTACTTTTCTCTCTAAATGCACTTGAATGCACTGTGCTCTTGTTTTCTTTTCTCTTGGAATTCCCATGGGTTTTTATTAAAAAAAATTTAAAGGGAATTTTTAGATATATAATATATTGTGTCCTCTCTGTTGTTGCTGTGGGCTGGGAGAAACAGCATTTAATTTTTTGTGTATGCAAATACACAAGAAAAAACTTAACTAAACTTGGATCTTGAATCTTGGGTCTTGTTCATTCTTGATATATGTAACTCTGGATATCTGAAATTTAAAGCCCAATACACATGATTGGCAACAGTGACATCGTTTGTCCTAAGAAAAATGTCATGATGAACACCAAATGTTAAAAGTGCCACTTGTACTTTTTAAAGATTTTTAGACATCTTTAATTTATTTTTGACTAGTACAATCAAAGTTGTAGATATCCTAAAATACAATTTCTACTGTGGATGTTATTGTGGATATCTTTAATTATGACTCTGACAAGTGAGAATACAATTTTGACTAGGAGAAATGCTATTATGGACATCTAAAATGTAATTACAGATGGAGTGTTGTTTAATTAAATGTTAAAATGGCTTGTCATACACATCTATCCTGATTTCCAGCAACCACAACACTGAAAAAACCATTAACATGTATTCCATCTTGAATGGGACCAAATGTTTGTCCTGTGTCTGAAGCTTCCCCTACAGAGAAGCAAGAGTAACTAGCTGCAGACAAAATGGTGACCACAGAGGCAGATATCTTGGATCTCCACCAGGTTGACAGGAAATCACGTGATTTTATCAGCGGAAGTTGTTCTTCTTGTTTTGTCCAAGCCCTCAGGAGCAGCGCCAGTAGGAGGCATCCATTCCTTTAAAAGTTGATCTGTGGCAAATGAAGACAAAAAAGTTTCACTTCTGAGTACAAAATTAGCTGTCTATTTTGGGAATGTGTAGCTCATAGAGTAGTGGCACCAGATACTTCTGCTAACTTGAATGCAGTTAAAATTCAATCGTGCAGCTGTTCTAGACTTTCCAAATGTTTTTGGACTGAATGGATCTGATGGTGAAACAAGTAATTTCACGGGAGTGTCACTAAAAAAAAAAAGTGTATCACTTGATTTACAGATGTCTCTTTTCACAATGTAAGTCTATGAGGGAAAAACGATCTTCTTGGTCCAGTGTGCATTATGCGTCAGACACAGAAGTTGTAATTGCACAGACTGGCCACCATGTCAAATTGGCTTCAGAGTCCAGTGCTGTTCCTGGGGGCTTGTTTGAAGTCAATTTGACACAGTGATCAAACTGTGGAATTACAACAGAGGCCAAAAAAGGCATTTTCCCCACACACAATCATGAAAAGGAAAAGGTGTGGTTGTAAAACACTGAATGCAATTTTTTGAGCGTTACCCCTGCAAAATGATTTGTTTCACGTTCAGAATTTGATCCATTTGGTCCAATAACATTTGGAAAGTCTAGAACAGCCGTACAATTGAATTTTAACTCTATTCAAGTTAGTGTAAGTATCTGGTGTGACTGCTCTATGGGCCACACAATCCACCAATCGCAACTTTTATCACAACAATTATCTAATATGGGGCAGGTTTTATATGGATGACTAGAGAAGGGTCTAGCTGCAGTCTTGCAGTCTCACCCTAACCCTTCAGGACAAACCCACTTTACTACACAACACACACCCCTGATGTTGTCACCCTAATGGTATGTTACATGACATCCCCACCCCGACCACTAACCCTAACCCTAAACGTCTCCCCTGCATGCCTAAACCTAACCCGTGGGTGTGTCATGTATTAAAGTGGGTGTGTTGCATAGATACTGCACGTTCGTGCAGAGGCTGCAGCTGGATATACTTGGATGACTGTAAAGAGGGCCATAGCTAGGTTGCTCAGCTCCACATCACATGTTTTGTTGCTCTGATTGCTTGTTGGTCTATCCAGTCATGTCCAGTGGCATTTTGGTCTGCACCCACTGATAACACCCCTTGGGCGAGAATCAAAAGTGAACTGAGAGGTTTCAGACTAATGTGCATTTGGGAATTGGTCTGAGGATTCCAGACTACACATTAGTAGCCTCTACGGTAGAGTCTACAGAAGGAGTTTCATCAGTGCAGTATAGAGCAGCATCTGCTAGACTAATGTTCCTTTTCTATGCACAATTTGTATTGCCTATGAGATGAATACAAAAAAGTTTATGTAATATTTTACTGCATATTAGAATACACAAAAGTTACCAAAATGTTAAATTCCTTGATATTCCAGATTAAATCAATAAATTTGTTAAATTCTCTGACTTTCTATATCTGGAATTCATGTTTTTAAATTCCATAACTTTCCAGTTCACTAAATAGTCAAAAACACAATCAGTCTATTCATAAACTTTACATTTTTGAAGTGACGCAGTAATGACAATATAGATTTAAATAGTGTGTAGCAGTTATAGTTACTGGTGTTATGGCCACGCTCATGTTGACCACAACATAAAGAGGAGACCACAACCAGTTTGAAAAGGAAACAATAAATTTTTTTTTTTTTTAAATGAACAAACATTAAACAAATGCAAATATGAAAAAGCCCAATGAGCCTTGTCCTGGTCTAAATTAAGTAGGATAATACCTGTAAATGGACAAATTCCATTTAAATGTCTGTTTCTATGTAGCAGCCCCTAGATGGAGGTGAACAGTAGAGGATAAATAGCATTTAAGATTTAATTTATTAGCTATTATAGAAATAAACATGTTATAATAATATCAAAGTCTAAAGAGATTTCTGTAGGCTATACATATCGAAATATGTGGGTTTTCAGGTCAACATGGAAAACATGTGAAAACCACCTCTAATATTACCAATTAGACTGTTTGAGAGAACGTTTTAATGTCCTCATAAACCCAGTATGGTGGGGATGCTGTTTTAAGTACTCAGATGCCTTCATCTATGCTGCCATCAGAGCTCCCCCTGCTGGTCTACACACAGACGAGCTGGTCACTCTATTCAACGTTATTGCACCAATATTCTGGACTCTATTACCCCTTACAAAGGGGCATCTGAGATACTGTCTGACTAAATATCAACAGTGTGTCAAAGCAGAGAGAGGGAAATATTTTTTTATATAATTTATTATCATATAATATTATATTATATATAATACTTTTAGAATTTTATTTATTTATTTATTATTTGTTTCAATCAAAAAACAAACTGCCTGAACATACATGGACCCTATTGGTCATCTCTCTTTCTGTTGCAGGATGGAAAGTGAGCGACTCTTACACCAAAGAGTGAATTCAGTACCCTTTCTTTTAGTGGGATCAGATGAGACCACCCATCAGGAGTTCCAACAATTCCTCATTGGGGAGAAGCTTGTGGGACAACTGGAGACCGAGGAAATGCTCAAAGTCGGTTGTTAGATGAGGTATTAAATCTGCTAAATTTCATAACACAAGAATTAATTCATATTCAATTGATGAAGCATTAGTATTTTTTGCTAACCACTCAGGCAAATATGAACATAAGCTGATCCCAATCCCTCTTTTTCCACGTGGGTATGACTCTCGCAGGTGTAGGTAGGCTGGTGCTGGACACAGAAGGCACCCTGAAACTTCATCCCCTGCTAATAGTTCAGAGTACTTCTCACCATTGTCTTGGCCTTCCTCTGGATTGATCACTGCTACTACCACTACCTAAAACTTCACTGAGAGCGGGAGCAAGAGAAGAGAGAATTTGAGAGACTGTGTCAGTGGTGTGATGTGCATGAGTGGAAGATGTGTTATAAGGAGTTATAAGGGAGTTATAAGGCTCATAAAAGCAAAGTAAAAAAAGTAACAATGGTGGAGCAGAGTTGCAGCAGCCAAGCGGAGAGTCAGTCAGAGAGTGTGACAGCTGCACTACAGTGAGGCTCAAAAAACATGGGAACACAACCTCAGGTGTTCAAGGTTGTACTAATGATCCACCTGCAGGATGAACAGAAAGACAAGTGAACCACACAACAACACAAGATGACTCAGCAGGGGCCGTCACAAAATAGAGATGTTTATTTTCCCACATGTTTGTTCCTTACTCTTAATCTATATGGGTGCTGCTATCCCACAGTAATTATATTGAATATATCTGAATAACTTAAGTCTGGTCATAAGGAGCAAAGCTTTTATTATTTCAACTAGTTTCAGTTACATGTTTGACTCACTGGACGTTATTGAAACAAGGATACTTTTAGTGCCAAGATGTTTAGAGGTAAATCCAGCTGTGTTAAGGTGCACTACAGTTGAGACTGTGTTGGTTGAAAAAAAATTAATAAAACATAACTCATTAAATATTTTGTATGGTGTGTGCCACTTCATACTGTCTACTCTAATAGTGCCTGCTGCTAAATTCTTCAACCACTGTCCAAAGTTATTTGAGTAATGGGGCAGTAATACCACTTTATTACGTCTTGGGATACAGATCTGTGGGACAGTACGTATGTAATACTGTATTATGCTCATTCTGGATGTTACGGAGTAGTTTGAGACTTGGCGTGCTGCTTGCTCACCTTCATCTCTGAATGATCCACAGACTTCTGAACAACAGCTGTTACATCAAATGGTTGCTGCTCCCTTTTAAACATCAGGAATGTAGTTCATGTCTGAATCATAGACTCTGAATAGATACATGTGTTTCACAGGGCTCTCAAATTGAGATTAATTCATGATGGCTTTTTTTTTCTTTTTCCCCCATAGGCACAGAAGCATGTTGACAGCAACTGTTCTCTGAATGGACTTGTTTGTAGTGAGTAATCAAGGTCACCTCTTTACTTTTCTCTGTTTTTATTAATGATCTTCCAAAAATTTGTTCTCATTGCTCTGTTCAGTTATATGCAGATGAAAGGGTTATATACACATCTGATTCCAATACAGCTAAAATTCAGAGAATTTCCTTTTGTTCAAAAATGTTTTTTAAATAACAATATCATATTAAACAAGTCTTGTAGCATGTTGTTTGGTACTAGTTATAATCTTATAATCATTCATATACTCAGTTGGCTATTAATGTTACTGATGGGTCTACACTTAAAATTGATAAATTTAAATACTTGGGGCTCTGGATTGGTTCTGCATATTGGTTGTCCCTATGTAATTTTAATGGGGAAAAATAAAAAAAATGAAGGTAATCTTAAAAATGTTTCATGTTGAATGTTCATGAATGTGACAACCAACCCCAAACAGAATGTGACAAGCATCTCCATCTGGGATTTTTTGCTACAACAACTACATGTTGTAGTGTAGCTTAGAAAAAAACTGAACTATAGCTCTCCCTTCATACTTTTTTAATGGTAAAAATTATATTATTAATGTTTAAAAGCCTAGAAGAGAAACACTGAAGACCTGGATATTTACATTTTGACATGAAAAACAGTCAAAGTCCTCAGTACCAACATTTTACCCTCTAGGTAACATCTAATGCATGTGACAACCAACCCCATTTTCCCCTATGTGTATATCCCTGTTGATGTTACTATGTTGATTATTTTGTGTTGTTGTATTGTTTAATTTATTATCATTCTTATTACTCATGTGTTTTGTCTTGTTTAAATGTTGTACGTTTTATGTTTTGTGCCTAAGGGCCCCTTCGAAAACAAGATGGTGCATCTCAAGGGGTTTATCCTCTAATTAAATTCTGAAATAAATATCTAACAAGCAATGAGAAGATGTAGAGAACAGCAGATAGATGAAAAGTCACCTCCAAGTATATATATATATATTTGGCAGTAGCACAGAAAAGATAAAACTAATAGGCATGTGTATAGATTTGAGTAAGTGGGCAAAGTGAAGAGTGCAGCATTGGGTCTTAGTGGGTTTGAAAAAGGAGCAGGTGGTTGACACAGGATTCCATAAATCTCTTCCTCAGTTGCCATAAGCGTTCACTTTGACAAATTCTTCATGAGCGCTCTTGGCATAATGGCTCTCAGGGAACAGACTATTACTGAAGTGCCTCTCAAGGCATGGAAGAAACTGTGGTATTTCATTTATTCATGTCAGTTTAATTGAAAGTTTAATTGAATAGTTGAGTGGAGAGAAATACATTAAAGCAAAAGAGTGATAGGAATACTCTCCTTGGAGAGAGTGAATGCAACTAAAATCTGTAAATATATGTTTTCTGTAATGTATGCACGGTTCATATAGAGATAAAAATGCTCTGAAATATAAATGAAAAAGTAATACTCTTTCCCTTTTTCCTCAATGTCTTTGTTCATTGCCACAGTTACTTTGGGAAAATAGATCAGATTAAAGTAATTTAAACCTGAATTATGAAAACGTGTTGGTGCTGCTACCACTAGGTGTCCATCTTTCTTTGCAAGAGAGAGTGAGATGCAAACTGTTCTGGCTGAAAGAGAAGCCAAGGAAGTCACATAAAATGAATGTAGGCTAGGAAATCCTGTTTAATCCACACTGATAGCTGAAGAACAATTTAGATGATATGATTATACTCTAATGGGGTGTGCTTCACAGGTGTAGACCTTGATTTGTGATGATGAGGGTGCAGACAGTTGTGGTTAAGTTGGGTGAAACTGTACTTGATATGGGGCACCAGTTTAAAATACAGGGATTTAATGGCAGCATTAGCTTGGTTAGAGATTATTATGAATTTTAATAACTTCTAAATTTATTATGAAGTCACATTGAGCAGTATTATTATCATGTCACTGAAATTTTGGTGTTACATAATATGATATTATCTGATGGGATACTGCTTTACTCAGATCCTTTGCTTATGTAAAAGTACCAGTACAACAATATTGTATGCAGCATTTCACTGTTAGAGCTGGTCATGGTGGAGCTAGTTTTAACTACTTTATGTATACACAGTGAGGCAGTTAACCTCGTCAACCTACCAGTCGGGCCTCCTCTAGAGGGTCATTTACGGTAATCTTTGCTTTTTTGTAAAATATTGGATAATTTTACCCCCTTTGAACCTCGAACATTTAAAAATTAAACCATCTGAGAAGTAGAAACATGATAAGGGGCCTCAGCAAGACACAAGCCAAAGTGGTTGTTTAATCTTTAACAATGCAACACATATTTTTTATAAGTTTATAAGTGTTTGTAATGTAAAATCTTAATTTATTTCCCTCTGAAATGAGTGGAGTAGAAGTATAAAGTAGCATAAAATGATAATAAAAAAATAAAATGTGATGTACTGTATAAGTAGCTGTACATTTGCAGTATTTTAGTAAATGTACTTATTTACTTTTAACCACTGTTTTTATGTGTCTCAGATTCATAAAGGTTTGTCAGATTAGAGCCAAACCAAAGCAGCAGCTGTATTTAGCAAACACTGGGGGGTAAAATTGAACTGGAATAGCTCCAGTCCTGCAGTAAGTTTCAATAAATCACACCAAGACCTCATGTGCTGGTGTTTCTGAGAGGAATGAGTGGGAGGGGTTGGGGTTGTGTCTTTTTTAACTTTGGCAGCATTGGCCAACACTTTGACAGAAAAAGGGTGTAGATGCGGTAAATCAGGAGAGAGAGCCACGACAGCATATGTCCTGTGGTCCGCAGCATATAATCCCTGATGCCAATTACCGCTGTCACCCATCTGCTTTTGGCATGGTAGTGAAATGTGGGATAAGTGACCTACTTTCTAACAGTAGTGTGACTTTGGCGCCTCCCCACTTGTCAATAAACCAAGTGCTCCCTCCATGAGGAGAGAGAGACAGGGATGCTATCTTAGGGATATTTACACTGGTCAGATACGAAGATTTTTCAGTTTGAGCCATTGCACAGCCAAGGGTTCTGAATGTACAAATAATGAATTTCCAATGGAGGAAAAATAAAACTTCAACTCTTTAACTAGCCTTCACTTTGCACTCATTGGAAATCATCTGATAAATGAACATAGATCCCTAAATTGCAAAAACAAACAACAAAACATACAGTATTTCCACACTTATCTGGTTTCAGCCGCTCAGATTCTAACATATTTCTGTCTCCATCCCAATACAATGGATATCAATGGAATTTTGATTATGGTGCCCACAGTGTTGAAAATTTACATTTGACTGATTATTTCCAGAATCAGTGTCCTTGTTATTCTAGATAATCCACAGAACATACAGTTTTTGTAGGGACTACCAGTGTTTCTTCAGTAGTTTCAAGATGCTAAATGCTAATGCTAACATGTTACAATAACAGCGCTAACATGCTGATGTATAGAGCAGGTAAGGTTTTCCATGTTCACAGTCTAGCATGCCAATATTTGCTAATTAGCACTGAACACAAAGTGGAGGCCAACGGGAGTGCCAAGTTTTGGAGAAATTAAAATTATGACTTGATTGAGCTAAAAACATAGTTAGGGAACTGCCAAGTTAACATAATTAATCATATGGGGAACATGAATGTCAAATTTCACAGCAATCCATCCAAAAGGCTTCTGTGACATCCAACTTAAACATAAATGTCAACCTCATGGTGGTGAAAGATAAAATGTCAGGAGACCCCCCAAAGTCCCTAGGATTCCTCCTCTGGGGAACATTTCAATTCAATTTCAATTCATCCAGTAGTTGTTGACATATGTCAGTCTGGACCAAAGCGGTTCACTGACTGACATCGCCATCCATAGAGCCACCCTATGGCTCTTGCAGACACATGCCAGTAATTTTGTGTCAAAACTGTAAAGGCTTGCTGTGAACATGCAATATTGCTATTGATGTACAAATTGTCACCGTTATGCTTATAAATGAAAGAACTAACACTCAACTTCTTTCCAATAACACAAGCACAGGGTATTTAATCTGAATTTATTGAAATGTGTCACCTATGAAGCTCTGTACATGAATTTGTTTTGAGAAGTTGTACATTTTGCTTGTTTTTTGTCAGGTCTCCTGCATGCAGGGGCCCACTTTTCATAAACTCAACTATTTCAATATACACAAATAATACATTTTCCAAAAATAGCATTTCTTGGAAAAAGGTGATATATTTTAAAAATATTTTTTTCTAAAAACACCAGTCCATTATTATATTTATAATGCTAGTAATATAGATAACAATCAATAGAGTCACATGGTCCTTAAGATCTTCCAGGCAGCCCTCAACAATTCATGCACTGCACTGGAGCAATATATTGTTCCACCAAGGGAAACAAGCAAGACCTAATGGTACACTGAGATCCATTCTTACAGCACGTCAATTGCTGCACTCTTGTGGACAATTCAAAGACAGAAATCCTCATTTGGAGCACTGAATGTCCACTCTCCAATCTCTCCAGTTCACAGATCGAAGCAGACATCTGAGTGTCTTATCCTTTACGGTACATTCAGGACATCTCTCTGTTTAGTTCCACTCAAACTGTAGCTGTGGCCGTTCTAAGTTTGAGGGCATCTGACAGATTGCGTTGTCGGACTCTAGAGTTGCTTATCGTTTCCAAATGCACCTCAGGCACCCATCCACGATGCCGGTCAGACAGTCTGGTCCCCTCTACCCATCCTGGAAAGAAGAAAGAATCCAAAGAACAGGAAGTCAATGCTTGATTCCCTACTAACACAAAGCAGTTCAACAATCAAACAGACATTGGTGATGGGGTTTCTCCTCCCTAAATTGCATTATGGAAAAGGTAGTGAGATGGTCTTACGGTCACTGCTTTGTTGGTGCACAAGTATGATATCAGCTTTTTCCAAAGACAGCTCATCAGGCTGCTGGGCAACAAAAGCTCTTATACACTGCATCTGTTGGAAGTCTATATGGAAAAAAGAGACAAATGGTTTGTTATAAAAATTAGGATATACCTGGGTATGAGCCCCCTTTCCCTTTGATGTTTTAAGATGACAGTTTCTCTTTGATTCAGTGACCTGTATAGTAAATAACCCAAGGGAGAAGGGTTTGGATAAATATTTAGGAGAAGGTCATAAAGGGTCTAAGGGAGGCCATGAGGTGTTATGTTAGATTGGGGGTGGCCATAAACTGAGATAATATCTTAACTGTGGAATGTGTCTGAAAACATCAAGAGAAAGCCCAGGTATATAAGCAGACTGTGAATGCTCCTCATGGAGCCTTTTCTTTGTAACCCCACTTGTGTGTTGCATTGTAAAACGTTCCTTCTTGTACAAGAAATTAAATTCAACCTAAACTCTGATTCTTCGGATCCGGTCTCCATCATTTTTTAAGGTCTTTAAGAAGAAATTCTTATGACAGGGTTAAACCCACAGTCATAAAGATTAGTAGGTGGCCACAGCAATTTGAAATGTTAAGAGTGTGAAGTTTTTTTTAAAACCACACGTAGGTGTTTTCAACTATGTGGGTGGCAGTGGCGGACATTTAGGAATCGTCATCATGAGCCATCACTGAGTTACATATCTTTAATTTACACACTTATCAATGGCAAGGAATAGCAAGAGATTGTTGGCTAGAAATGGTGTACATATTTTTCATAGCAGGAAACACCCAGGTGCAACTACAACGGCTCTGTATTGTCAGTTGGCCAAATACCAAAACACTGGCACTACAACACCTAAATGGAATGAAGTTATAAGTTCAACCAAAAGTCAAATTGTCCACTGTGAGAAAGGTAAATTTTCCTTTTTTACCAAGATTGTCATTCCCCATGTCTAGCGCCATAGTCAAATCAAATAAAATGAAATGCATGCAAAATAATTCATTTATTTTTTCAATGATGTTTTAAATTATGTTATGCATTGGTAACAGTTTATGTAACAAGTTTAAAAAAGATCTAAAACTCTTGCATTGGGCTGAAGGTGAATGTGGTTCGACATTTCTTTTTTGCCACATGGGGGATTTTGTAGCTGTCATAAATTCCCCATATCTCCTCATCATAATTACATCTAAGTTTCTGGCATAAATATTTTTCCACTTTCCATTTCCCCATTTACTTGTTTGCCCTTGTTTCATTCTGCACAACAAGACATGGAGGTAGCATTTGATTACTGCTGTTTGTTTTACCTGGTACACTATATTTACACACACACACACACACACACTTCCTGCCATTTTAACCACTAAACAAAACAAAAATGAGGACATAATCTTTGAAAAAAATCCTACAATGCAATGTAATGCAAAATGAATCATTAATCTTTAGTGTCTGAATTCACAACTCACTAAAGAATAACTGACTGAATGTTTCTTATGAAGGGAAAATTAAACGAGTGCAAAGGGCAGTGATGTCAAACACAACTCATGACCACCAACCAGCAACAAATCACTTTGGAACATCTAAACCAGGAAGCATACTTCACCTTGTGCAGCAGAAAAATCTATTTCAGGGTGCGGCCGGGAAAGGGCTGATATCCACCGTAGCTTATCACTCCTAAAGGAAAAAAAGCAAAGATGGGTGTATCTTTTCTGTAACCTTTTCCATTTTTTGTGATGTAACAAACAGAGAGACACACGATGCTGGAATTCAATTATATCCAGACATTCACCACCAATGCCTCAGTCTCTTACAGTGTGTCAGTCCTTAGCAGCAGGGATTTGTTCGACATGTGCAGCCGGAACAGATTCTTCTGTAGGGAGTGAAGTTTGACACGGCAGTTCTCTACACGCAGGTCTGATACAGGAGAGTGGTCTATTACTGTGAATCTCCCCCCTCTGGAAGAAGCAAACAGAAATGTCACAAAAGAAAAATGAGATGGAGGAAAGGAAACACTGTGATAAGATTGAACAGATGATAATAGAATGCAGATATGAGGAAAACAGGATGTAGAAAATGGTAATCAAAGAGATGCCATTTGGGGATGGATTGTTCCAATATCACGTCACAACATGCGTTTGTGTTGACTCACTCTTTCTGTAGTGACAGTAGCAAGTAGTCATTGAATAGGTGCAAGTAAACATTCCTCTCTGTATCCTTTAGAGAAAAGTCCATCAGTTCAGTGACAGGTCCCTCTCGCACCAACCTCCTTGACTGACTGATCAGAGGAAGAGTCTGTGACACAAACACACACAGAAAACACAGAGACAGAGAGAGAGGTCATATAATGTTAACATATTGTTGATTTTGAGCACAAAAGTTAGATCTTCACCTTGGGAAAAACAAAGTCATTACATACAAGTACATAAGTGGATGGAGTTTGATCAGTTGTCATGGAAATGACTCAGTTGTTTCATATTTGGCTAAATGTTATCATATGATCAAAGTTCCAAATTTAGATCATGTGACGACAACTGAGCAAATTCCTTCTACTGATAAAGATGCCAAAATGCAGTTGAAAGCTAGTAAGTGGACCTTGAGTAAAATTTATTTTATCCATTTTTCTTTGTTGTTGAAGATTTCATCAACATGACTACAAATACAGTCATCAGGGCTTGACATGATTTAGCATTATTTTTCCAATACTGACATATCATGATTGTGCAAAATATGACAAATAAAATGTAATGTTCAATGCAAATTAATGTTGATTCTATGTTCATGTGTTTGTGTGATTTCATACAAAACTCTGAGGGTCTTGTTTGTTGATCATATGTCAAATCAATAATTTGGACAAAAGAATTTTATAAAATGTTAACATGATCATGTCATATCATTACAAAATGGTTCTACTGATTACTTACCCTGCATTCAAAGTCCACCTTAGCACTAAGAGAGACCAGTGACTCGATGCTTTTCATTTGGGTGATGCTGTCATTACTCTCTTGAATCAACTACAGGAGAGAAGAGTGAGACTGATAAAGAGAACAGACCAAAGAGTGCATTTGAGATAAACAGATACACATTGACAGCAACATTAATTGTGAAAGGAGGATCTTACCTTCTCCAGAAGTTTCAAAGCTTTGATAGCCTGCGTCACCTCTGCAGTGCCAGGAGTTGTTCTCTTCACAATGTTCTGGAAATAAACAGTGCATGTGTGTTAAAGTGAGACGAAAGGAAGAAGGTAGAACATTCAGTGAACCTTCAAACTTCACAAACACACAAACACACCTGGACAAGCAGTTTAATTCGTGTGATCCTTTGGAAGGGAAGGACAAGGAAGGAACGAAGGGGAAGTCTCTGACAAACAGGACTCCTCTCTAATTTCTCCACAATCCGCTTGAACCCTTGATTCTCATTCCTGAAAGAAAAAGATCAAATCAGTTTTTGATAGAAATAGAGAAAAAAACACAATGGCAGAGGGTTTTATGAACTGAAAATAATATCCACTGCTTGAAATTGGAAAGATTCACAGAGTATATCGTATGATCTCATATAAATGACTGAGTCATATCAATAGCTTACATGAGTCTCTGGTAGGTGGCATCCTGATATGACTGATTGGTGAGGTAGGGAACGTAAACCATTTTGAATCGCTGACAGTGCCGAGCGATGATGTCACACACTGTAAAGTGCATTATGTCAGACTCCAATCGCTCCTCCAGCTTTGACAAAAAACTGAAAAAGAAAATCCCCATAAAGAACCGTTAAACATATTTTTTTTGTACATATTTTTCATATATAGCACAAATATGTTTTATCATTGCTAAATGCATGTTTTATGTCAGATCTAAATGATAAGACTCAACCTGGTAATATATCTAAATATCAATGTAGGCCTAGATTAGGTGGATACAAAACTTACAATCATGAACATCTCTTACCTGTGGCTGATGGCACGAACGTCAGCCAACCGGGAAAACAGCCAGTTCCTATCCTGAGTGGTCAATAGAGCCCCAAGCTGTTTGGACTTGACAAAGTGTTCTACAACAATGTCTAAACTCCGGCAGTAGGAGGCCTCTGAGGTTACTACTTCAAATCTCACCTAAGGCAAAAAACAAAAACAAAAGGAGAGAACCAGAAATGATTAAGATGCAATTGTTCCTAAGAAGTAAAGGATTGTCAGTTCTCATGAGCCCGGATCATTTTGACAAAAGATGGAGGAAGATTTCACAATGAGTGGAAGTGATCCAGCTCAGGCACACGTCTGTTTTAAGGTTTACAGGCAAATACCCACATTACCAGAGAAAAATAATGTTTACGCAATAACATCTTCTGGCAAGAGACACTAACTCGTCAAGGGATGTGGCAAGTCTGAAATTTTTATGTGTTTTTAGTAGTTGAAGTATGAGGTAATACCAGTGCGTGACTGATTCATGTAAGTCATGCCATTTCCCAAAAATCATTATCAAAAATGACACCCAAAACAGCCTGGACACTTTAAGGTTAAAGTGGGAGATGAACATGAGGGAGTTAATCACTAAAACTTTAACTCCATATGATTTTTACTCTAATATGGAAAAGAAAACGATACAGATTAGTTAAACTGCAGGAAAGATGAAAGATAAACCTCCTGCACTTAATTGCCCAAGAGGATTTCCCTGAATTTCATTGAGGTAGGAATGTTGTGCTAGTAACTTTCCAGTGAATTAAGTGCAAAACTGCACACTGAGTAATATTACACTGCTTAATATTTACAGTATATAAAAAGTGCATGCAATACCCGTCATGCATTCAAGGTGGGAATGAGGCGAAAAACAAAGGCTGTATGAAGGATTTTCTGCCATCAAATAGTAACTAGACTTTCAGTAAGAGAACATGTTACCTCTTGTAGGCGCGCCTGGTCCTCTGTGAGTTCCTCCAGCTCAGTGCTGTTCCTGACTGCCGGCAGTTCCCGCCACAGTGTGGACGACTGCGTGAGACAGATGGAAAGATGTGGGGATGAAGGCCTTCCTTCATGCTTGGGGGGCTCAGGCAGAGGTAAACTTTTAACACTGGTGACTGAGCCTGTGTAGGACAAAGAGTGGGGGTGTGGGACAGCAGGCAGGGGAGGAAGAGGTCTGCGGGCAGGAGGTGATGAAGGAGCAGGAGTTGGGGTTGTTTCCTCGCACACAGACAGGACATCAGAGCGAGACTGCCGCAAGATTTCAAAGTTCTGAGCCGCTTCACTGTACTGCTGGTAGAGCTGGGCAGCATCTGGGAGAAAGAGATGAAATGAGACAGACATACAAAAAGGAGAGAAGAGGGAGCAAGAGAAAAGTAAGATTTGAAAGTGCAGGAAGCAAAGGAGAGAAGACAGATAGAGACAAGAACTGTGTTAGCCAAGAGGAGTTGTTTGCATTTGACATTCCATTTACACATACTTGTCGGAATGCAAAGTTACAGCAGCAGCTGTTTTTTCCTCAAGTTAGGAGATATGAATGCTTGCAGAAACCTGTCTGTGGCTTGCACAGACACACATACTGTATATACACAATGCACACACACACACACACACACACACACACACACACACACACACACACACACACACACACACACACACACACACACACACACACACACACACACACCCTCCTGCACCATCTCTCGCAATATCCAAGTGAGTCACTGTTAAAGAGAACTGACTGACATATCAGGTAGCTTAAAACTTAATTATACATTAATGTTAGCCAATAGTAAACTTCCACATAGATTGACTTTCATTTTTAGTTTTCTTTTTTACCAGTAAAATGTTGTACAAATATGCAATCAATAAGTATTAGTGAGACTTTATTCACATGGAGATGAATCACGCACACAGAAGGGAAATGCACAAGTGTGTCATGTTTTTCCCGACCACAGCCAGAGCAGATACAATCTGAAAAGCACGTCAGCGGTGACGCCTACAAACTCTAAATCAACCTTGAGATTTTTTATGAAATCACTCAAAACAAATCAAATTGTAAAAGAAGTTCCATGCAACAATAACATTTTGAAAATTGGCAATATTCAAATTATTTTTGTTGTGCTTTTGAGCAGAACTGGACGACTTGATTTTGTCCCCCATAGAGTTCATAAAGTTAGAGCTTAGATAACCTGATTAATACAATAAAAGGCAGATAAGAGATACTCACTGAAATACTTTGAGTTCCTTTTCCGTCTACCAATTGTGTCCAAAACATTCCTACAGTACCAAGAGAGAGATACAACAGCATTTATTTATAACTGTAATGACGTGTGTTAAAGAGTGTCACTTAGAACTGTACATAAACTACTGTTTAGTCTGGAACATTTGTATCAAATGTGCACAGGATACAGACATAACTAGAATTAACATTGCTAAACAGGTTTTAATATCAGGGAAAGTACATTAAATATTTTAAAATGTGAAACATTAGCTATGTCCTCACTACTACTTATTTTAATTTTTACAAGTGTTATTGTATCATAATTGAAATTGATCACATTGTCTGTGATTGTTTGACTCACCTCAGCTCCACTTCTCCCCAGCTTTTGCTCCGATCATCCTCATCTGGAATTAAAAAATATCCATTTGTTGAAACGCTATACAACAGCATACTTGTCAGTGTAATGTACCAGATATGACCTACAGTGATGGTTTGTCTGAATGAATAAATGAATAAAAATATATTTTTAAAAAATAACAAATAAGTAAATAAATAAGTAAATAAATAAATAAATAAATAAATGTTAGTTAATTTAGTAACCCTGCTAAAATAGCGATTACAGAAGAGATTAGTGTGTTTCCAAAGTTGCGCTTCTCGTGTTATGTCTGAAAACAGGATCAACCTGAGTCTTTTAGCTCATGCTTCTGGTTTTCCCTCGCTTTCTCCACCTCCACTTATCTCCACCCACTACCTGCAACCACAACACTGTGACGCAGTTTCCAGCTGTCTGTTCAGATCGGTACAGATAATGTCTATTAGTAGATGTCTGCCTTAGATTTTGGGTTATTTGATTGATGTGGCATCAAAATGATGAGAGAAGCTCAGATCAGAAAGGAAAGGATGTGACTAAAAGAAATGTCCCACACGAAAGTGGTTTTGCTCAGAATCAAATGTTACGCTCATTTACAGGTAGTAGGGTGGTTTAGTTTGAAATGTGTCTGATTAATTTAGATGATTAGAAATTTGGCAGTGCTGATTGAGAAATTGAGAAATTACAGACACTAAAAATGAAAGTCAAAGCAGTGAAGCGAGGTAATCATGAGGCTTCCTTAGCGGGGGTTGATTTGAGCAGATTTTCAATGACCCCATCTTCTCTCTTTACCTGTTGTAGGGAATATTCTGGTTCTGCGATCCCTTCCAACACCTTCCTCCTCTTCCAACTCTACAAGCTCTTCATTTCTTCTTTCAGTAGTTTTACGGATCCCCCTTCTTCGTAAACGAACCCTGGAACCCATATCTCGGAAACTGCAGCTGCTCGTCAGAGTCTCCCCTCCTATTTTTCTCTCTCCCACCTCTGTCCCTTCTTCTGAGCTAACTGTTGCCACCACCATCTCTGCAGTATCCCCCTCGTCAGGCTCCTCTCCCTGCCTTTCATTTTCTATTTCACCTATTGTGTCTCCCACCTCCTGGCCTTCACCATCTGCGGAGGGCACGAGGACATCAGACTTGGAGTCATAATTAAGAATGGGGCAGCTGTTAGGTTTGTACAGCGTGTGGCTCACAGACAAATACATCTCCACTTCTTTCTGCCTGCTTTCTTCTTTTTCCATTTCTATCATCTTAACCCTATGATATGACTCTTCACTAGTTTTCACCTCTATATCTGTTTCCTCTAAATGGAAATCACCGGAAGGGTCAGCCTTTTTGTCCAACGCAGGACTAAGATCCTCCTTCTTCTTTGTGTCTAACAATGTGTCACTATGAGTGTATGTGGGTGTGTCACCATGCATGGCTGTGAACTGGTCAGCATGCATGTCTTTTTGGTTCTGCCCCATACCTCTCAATCCCACCACCTCCAACGGCTCTTCTTCCTCCAGCTCTGTCTCTGAGTGCTCTTCGTCCACTTTCAGCTTATAAACGGGCATCTCTACGGTACCTTGCGCAATATCCTCCTGCTGCTGTTTGTCACTCTCGATTGCTCTTTCAGACTGGTTGATCCTTGCCTCTCCTTGCACCTCTGAGTTGGGGTCATCCACAGCCTGTTCCTCAGAGTGTCCCAGGATCTCCTGCACCACATTTTTGGCCCATTTAAGGTGGGGGGCTTGGGAATGCCGATTGGGTTCGTCCGACATGCTCCATGCCCCGCTCATTCGGATCCGAATAGCCTCTTCTTCTTCTGGACTCATTGCTTCAATGTTGATCCCATCTAAAGTGGGTTGAATTTGCTCAGAAGTCACCTGAGCTTCATCATAGGGATTACTCGGGACTGGCGAAAGTTTCTCCCTCTCTCCTTCTGTTAGTTCTTTATTTTTCTCTCTCCACTCTATTAGGAGTTTCTCAGTCTGTGAGTCTCTTTTAATTCTACTTATTTCTTCATATGGGTGCTCCTTTTTTATTCCCTCTCTGGTCTCTCTGTCTTGACGCTCTGATGACGCTCTGATGTCCACTTCAGATGTTTCTCTACAGATGGGCCTCTCCTCCCTTGGCACATTATATCTGTCCCTCTCACTCTTATTCTCTGTGTTCTCATTGTTGTTAATCAGATATTCATCATTTCCACTCAGTGTTGGATGCAGGTCATCTTGAGATCGCTGTGTCATGTCTAAATTTGGGTTTTCTTTTTCCTCTCCTCCTATCTGATTAATTTGCGATGGTGTCATCTCTCTAGTTTTTGATCGCGGCAACGTTTGTCCAATCACACAAAAGACATACTTCGGCTGCTTTTCACTCCTCTCTTCCTCCTTTTCAGTCGTTTCCTCCTTTCCCGTCGTCCACTCCTCGTCTCCCTCTCGCCCCTTGAAGCCAACAGGTGAGCAGGAGTCAGAAGCAACTCCACCGTCCCAGAATTCCTGGCAGTCCTCAAACTCCTCTTCATCTTCCTCTCTCTCATCCTCCTCATCTCCGCCACTGGACACGGTAACAAAGCCATCCTCTCCAGACAGCATTCTGTCTCTCTCACGCATCCACCCTTTCTCACTTCCTCCTTCGCTCTCGGAGCGGGCCCAGTAATCGCTCCCACCCTCTTCCTCTCTGTCACTCTCCTCTGTGTTATCTGTCATGTTCTCTCCCTGTACATCCCTGTGCCAGCTTCCCTCTATCCCTCCATCACTGTCAGACAGACGTTCCTTTCCACCCTTATCTATCTCTCTCCAGTCCTCACCCACCTCCTCTCCATCTACACTTACACCCTCAGCCTTCCTCTCTAAATCTTCCCTTTGCCCCCTGTACTCATTTCTCCCTCTGTGAGTCCTACTCACATTGCATCCTCCTCTGTATTCGCTTTGGTCCGAGTACCTCTCTTCTGGTTCATCTTTCACTCTTCTCCACTCTGCCTGTGACTCCATACCCCTCTCTTCTTTTCGCCTTGTGTGTCTCTCTTTGTCTACAAATTCTTCCTCTACAGATGACTCTTTACTATTCTTGCCCCTCTGCGGCTCTAACCACATCCTCCACTGCTCTGGCACACCAACTCTCATCTCTCCCCTCTCTCTCTCTGGTTTCTCACTTCTTTTTTCCTCCCATCGCCGTCTCTCAGCTCTCTTCGGACTGTTCTTTTCTTCTATATCTCTTTCACTTTCAGTAGTACTCTCTCTCCCTGATTCCCTTTCTTCATAGACTCTTCTGTATCTTGTCTCACTGTCCATATCACTGCTCCACTCTCCACTGCTCTGGGCTCTTAGTGACACCTTGGAGGCCGCCTCGTTTAGCGATCGGCTGCTCCTGTCTGTTGTCTCATCCCACCTAGGGTCAGCCTCTCTTTCCCTGCCTCTCCTCTGCTCATACTCTCTGTATCGCTCATTCTCTCTCATGTCACCTGACCATCCTCTGTCATCTTTCAAGTCTCTCTCTTTCCATCTGTCTCCCTCCCTGTCTGACTCCCTTGCTGCTGCTCTCTTGTCAAGCTCTCTGTACCTCCTATCTTTCTCTACTGCCCTCCTCCTTTCCCCACTTCTCCACCTAGTTCTACCTGCTTCTCTGTCTCTGTGTCTCTGCCTGTCCTCCTCCCTGTATCCTGGCCTATCTCGCTCTTTCTCCCTTGCTGTTTTGCCCATGTTGTCCCCCTCACTTCTGCTGTGTTGATATATCAACTCCTCCCTCTCTCTGTCCCTCACTCTTTCCCTCCTCAGCTCCCTCTCATCACTGTCTCCTTCACTCCTAGCGTTCCTTCTCCCCTCTTTCATGTGTGCCTTCTCCCTTTCCCTCCTATCTGCATAGATCTCTCTGTCACTTCTCTTATGCGGAGAAGGCATCCTGGCCCCCCTCTCTCCCATGTTAGGCCCCAGCTTTTCTCTTTTCCTCGCTGCATCCCTCTCTCTTCTGTCCCGTGAATCACTCACTTCCAAGTCTCTCCTCTTGTCTTGGAAAGCAGCATCAGACTCCTGATATCTTTCCCTCTGTCGTGATTTCCCATCTCCTCCAATGTATTTCCCCTCCCCTTTTGCCCTGCTTCGGAAGTCATCCCTTTCCCTCTCTCTGTACCTGTCTCTCTGTCTTTCACTCTCCCAGTTATCTGTCTCATTTCTTCTTGGCCTGTCTCTGTGCCTTCGATCCCCTCTTTCTTCATCCATCTCAGTGGCATACGTCATTCTTCTGCCTCGGTCTGCACTGCTTTTCCTCATTCGGGGAAATGTGTCACCTTTCTTCATCCCCCTTTCTATCTCTCTCTCAGTGTCCTTCTCTACATGTGACAGCGGCCTCCCATTTCTGCTGCTGTCGTCCTCTTGCCTCTTTTCTCTCTCCCTCCGTTCTCTCTCCCCCTCTCTTGGCCTGGGTGCAGGAGCTCTGTCTTTTTCGTAGTATCTCGCCTGTGGGTCCATATCTCTGTACCTTGCTTTGTCTCTCATTTTCTCCGTTTCTCTCTCCCTCCTCCACTCTTCTTCTCGTTTGCTTTCTCTCTCTCGCTCCGACTGGGCAGTCATTGCTGGCCTGGGACTTGGATCCCTGGAGATTTTTCCACCTGGGTGAAGTTTGCGGTCAGACATGTTTATGTTAGATAAAGTGTCAAAGAGGGTGCAGCTGGTCCTTTTGGTCCCCATAGTACCATAATTTGGAGAACCTAAAAGACACAGTCACATTTCAAATCAGCCATTTAGAACACCCATTAAGAGTCGAGTCAAATTGCTAATATGCATGTCAGAATTAAGCAAAATCAAGAGTCTCTACAAACTGTTTTCAATCTGTTATAATTTTTTTTTTGGCAAATACACTAATAAACTCCATGTGATATTATAAGCTAGTCTGGTTGTATAAGTAGCTTTACAATAGAAAATGAAGAAGAAGGCCAGAGAAAAGGTGACACCCTCTTACAGTTTTCTAAGAATGCAGCACAGACATGCAAAGCACAGCATACCAAAAGACGTCTTTCAGAAAGCCAGGGCCTGTGACTGACACATAGGCATGGCATGTAACATGTGAACCACAACTAAGCCAGGTCTGTGTTCAAACCAGTAGCAACTTACTCAAGCATTTATCTAAAATCCATGAAAAAATAGTAAAGCGACTCACCTGAATGTAATGTTCTTTGGGAGATCTGGTCCTTCCCCCGTCCAGCTCAGCTCAAAAGCATGGGATTGCACAACACATAAAAATTTATCCCCTGCCTTCACATTGTCTATGTGACATAATAAACAATGAATGTCCTTGTTTTTCTAAATAAATCTGAACTTTTTCTCTTTTTGTCTCGTGTTTACGCCTGAGCTCTCCTTGCTTTTCACTCCTGCTGCCTCTCTGTCTTTCTCCACCTCCCCTCCTTCCTCAAATTCCCAAACAAGTCTCAACAGATTGACACTTATCTTTCCCCTCCTCCTTTTCGCTGTCTTGTTCTCTCAGCCGCTGTTCCTGAGCAAGGAGATCTCTCATAAATCAAACTAGTCTGTCCACTACTTTAGTCCTTTTCCCTCCACTCTAATGCTGACATGAACTCCTGTGTGAACTCCCCCTGGAAAAAAGTACACAACTCTCTCCTCTCTCCTACCCCATTCTTCTCTCCCGAAACACAGGAAGTACACCTCCTTGGTGTCTCTCTCTTAGAGCAGTGATTGGTTGATATGGAGTAGCCGGGTGTGTCTGCAAAACACAGCCAGGTAAGGTGATAATACAAGGGTGAGTTGGGGGAGGGGAGAAAGAGAGTGAAGTTTGAAAGCACACTAGAGGAGAGCTCACGGAGGCCTATAAAAACTTGCCTTCATTCCCTCGAGAGGTAGTAAAAAGGGAAAAGAAAAAGTAACACACACACACAGTTCCTTATGATTTAGAAAAAACACGATGAGGCAATCACAGAGGGGGAAACTGAAGGAGGGGCGTGATCTGTGAATTATTTGTATAACAATGACACAGTTTTACTGTGTTGACTGAGAGTAAAGGTCTGGAGTACGATGACTTCATATCATTAGCATTACTGAATAAAGGCCATAGTCCCAAACATGAGCACTGTCACCTTTAGCTGCTTGCTTGTTTTACCACACTGCATCAGCACTATTCACATTTTGGCCTCATTTTGCTTGTTAATTACATAAATTTACACTTTTTTCTTCAGACTGCACTTATAAATCTGACGCGTACATTTTGTTATTTTACAACTCAGGATCTACACTCAGTTGCTGGTTTATTAGGTCCATCTAGCAAAAAGTAATGTAGTCTAATAAAACAACCTTGCAATAAATCTTAACCTCATGAAAGTCATAATGTTCAGTTTTTGTCTAAACTATTTTAGAGAGATGTAGATTCACCTTTATGGTCATTTTGGAGACTGTAATTTGTAGTGCCATTGAATTGTATTGTCTTATACTTGGAGGAGTTTCTAAAACTCTAAATCTTTTTAACTTTTTAAAAATCTGTTCCTCAATTCTGAAACTAAATAACTGAAACTAATTTAACTGGATTCTCTTTAACTATGTTCTTCCCTAATAGAAAGGCATTTAGTTTCTGTTGAGGTTAAGCAGCTAACAATAATGTCAAACTAAGTTTGGCATGGCTAAAATGTATTTCTTAATCACAATGCAAACTAAACTTTTGTTCCCCATGTGTTTAATTTGGATTGTTTGTCCTCATGAGCCTTTTGTATTTAACTGACACAAAGTTTTATAAAACACTGTGAAATACTAAGTCAATAGCTCCTCAGCTGGCCAAAACCGCAGAGTGGATAAAATGCATCTAGTAAACAGACACACAGGCCACTAAGTCATTGTTTATCACTGTTAATCTTGTCATTTAAAACAGTTCTATTGGGAGCATGTTATGCGTCGAAGAATAGGGCATTGTTTCAGGTAATCAGTCTGATCAGATGCTTGACTAGTTAAAGTTTGTCTGGTATTCAGATTCACTGTGATAAATGGAAAGACAGGGCGGCATGGCAGTGGTGCAGTGGTTAACTCTGTTGTCTCACAGTAAGACGGTTCTGGGCTCAACTCCATCGGCTAGCTGGGGCATTTCTGTGTGGAGTCTGCATATTCTCCCCCATCCCACAGACTACACTGATGACTCTAAATTGCCCATAGGTGTGAATGGTCATCTGTCTCTACATGTTAGCCCTGTAATTAACTAATGACCTGTCCAGTGCGTACCTCAGCTCCCCCACAACCCTGTGGAAGAAAAGCAGTAAAGAAAATGGATGGAAGAAAGTTGGAAGGATGAGGTACATACCAGTGTATAGAAAAAGTTTTATGGATAAATAAATAAACTATTTAAAGAGCAGAAGAAAGATGACATAATACACTCACTTACATCAGTTGCGAGGTAATTAGGTACAGCAAGATAAAACTAAAACTAGCAGCAATCAGCCTTGTAATGAATCCTCCGGCCATGAAAATTATAATGTTGTTTTTGTTGAAAGTGTTTTATAGATGAGTTGAATCTATTTAATGTCCATTTGAAGACTGTAGTTTAATTTAGTTTGTTTGACATTAAGAGACGGGGGAAATTAAATCACACATAACGTAAATGTCAAGGATTAAATAATAAAGTCTGACACTTATTTCCATTGAGGTCCTTGATGTAAAGAGAATAAACATGCAGGAGTTCAGGTGACATTACCAGCAATCCAGTAAAGTACATACCTACATTATCATTAGTAAAATTACCTAAAGACAAACAGCAAGAAATGAAATGTAAAAACAACATAAATGGTTTAAATATAATAATCAGTTTAGACTTAAACACTTACGATGAGCTGTGATTTCATTTCTTTTTAAAAACATGTCACTTATCTCATTGGTAGTTTGTGGCACTGCTAAATGATTCTGCATTATATTGCGTTGTGTTTATAATACTTTGTCAACTCCATTTATATCAACAAAGATAGATTTAATATTAGAAACACATCTCAGTATAATACAATATAATGCAGCTGTATGACAAATTCCAAAATGACCAAGTTGAATTAACATTTCTTTTTAAAAAAAAGAACATTATAACAGGGTTGCAACTTACAATTATTTTCAATACGCTGCTGATGATTTTTTTTGACTAATTGATTGGTTGTTTTTCAATGTAATGTTAGAAAACAAAAGTGAAAAAGGTCATTAAAATCTCAGGACCAACTTCACATTACTTGTTTAGTCCAAAAGCCAAAAAATACCAAAAAATAATTAATTTAAAATTATAGAAAACAGAGGAAAAAAACTGAGAATGTTTCACATTTTTTTTCTTAAAGATTATTGAACAATTAATCAATTATCAGAATATCTTATTTATGACAACTGGAATATTAAGGTATAAAACTGAACCCAGTGACCAACAACAACAACTTGACTGTTATCGACGTTAACGTTAAGTTGTAATATTTTTAATATTATGACCAACAAGGGTTTTTTTTAACCAATTTTTTTAAAGATAAAACATAAAATAAACTTCTGTAGAATTTGATGTAAAATACAATAAGACTGAAGAACTACTGCACTCAGGCCTACTTTAATTGAAAAAATCTGGCAAGGTCCAGATCATTCTTATTAAAATGTGAATTATGCAGCATTGGCAGTTGCACAAGGAGAACACAGAATACATAATGCCAATACTAATATTATAATTGCGACTTGCCATGCTAAGTTTTCATTTTTTAATAATTTTTGGCGGAAATAGGCTTCCATACCAGTGTGTCCAAGTGGGGTCACCTGACCAAGGTTCCTGACGCGAGTGTGAGAGGATTTTGGCTGCCGCTCATTGGTCGGTTCATCTTGACGATCACATGCGCGTGTGTGTTTAGTTTCACTTCCGCACTCTGCAACTGTCTGTAGCATGTTAGCCTCTGGGATGACTCTTCACAAATTTTGAGCAAAAAAACGCGTTTATTATCCAGGAAAGCAAATCGTGCAGACAACAACCTTCATTTGAGACTCCTGACTTCACGCAGGTTTACTTTATTTTATCTGCAAGGCGAATTAGGAGCGACATTTCTCTGATAAAAGTCAACCAGGAAGCGACGATAGCGTGAGGGAGCTCACTGCATCTTCAACTGGCTACGTTTTAAACAACTTGTATGTTAAACTGTAACTAACAAGGACGCGTTTCACATATTTACATTCATGAAGGTAGGTGCACAATGTGCCCTCATGTCCCCTCATGTCCCCTCATGTCCAGCCTTTCAGAGGGGGAGACTTGTACTGACTGTTTGTTCAGGAAAACTTATCGCTCCATGCGGATAGAAATTCACATATTGCAAGCACACATTATGTCCTTTGACTGCTCTAAATGTTTGGTTTTACAACTTTACACGTTTAGAGTTACTGAACTTGGAAAACCTTTGTGTTTTTTGTTCAGGAAACACTTACATTTTCATGCACATGTTGCTTACTCAGCAGAACCGCCCAATTTGATCAAGGCTGCAACTAACGACTTTTTTCATTGATGATTGATCTGCCGGTTATTTTCTCAATTAATCGTTTTGGCTGTAAAATGTCAGAAAGCCGTGAAAAATGCGCGTCATAGTTCCTGTCATGTCTTGTCCAATCAACAGTCCAGAAAAGATATTCAGTTTAATGTCATGAATGACACATAATCGTTTAAAATCTTCACATTTGAGATGCTGCAACCAGCAAATATTTGGCATTTCTCCTTGAATTGATTATTCAGTTGTCCTAAAAGTTGCCGATTAATTTTCTGTTCATTAACTAATTGACTAATCATTGCAGCTCTCATTTCTCTTCCTCTTTCATAGGACATGTTTGTTCCGCAGTGGTGGACACTCACTAAGTAACTAACTAAGTACATTTACTCAAGTACTGAACAAGCACAATTTTAAGGTACTTGTACTGTACTTGAGTATTTATATATGATACTACTTTCTACTTCATACTACTACATGTCAGAGGGAAATATTGTACTTTCTACTCCACTAGATTTATTTGACAGCTTTAGTTACTTTTTACATGAAGATTTGACACAATGGATAATATAACAAGCTCTTAAAATACAACATATTGTTTAAGATGAAACCAGTGCTTCCCAGCCATTTTTGCTTTTGACATCTTACATAAAGCAGTGTGTAGTCGAGGTCACATTTCAGGTGTCTGAATTGTTAATGGCTCCACCAAATAGTGATTTTTTTCCCTCTAAACTTCTCACATAGTTTCATTTCAATAAATGTTGAAATGATCCAATATTTCACCAAAAATCAAAGATTAGAGAAAAATCCCCCAAACTTTGTTTTTTCGTCTTTCCTCTCCTATTAATCATCTCACAGCCCCTTTAGATTTACCTGGTGACCCTTTGGAGGAGCCTGACCCCTAGATTGGGAACCATTGGACTAAACTAGCTAACCGTATATAAAGTAGTTCAAACTAGCTCCACCTCCAGCAGCTACGACAGTAACATGCTGCTCTAACACTGATGCTTCAGTATTAATTATTAATTATTATATTATATTATTAATAATAATTAATAATCTAACAGTCGCGTATGTATATATATATATATATATATATATATATATATATATATATATGTGTGTGTGTATGTATGTATGTATATGTATATATATATATATATATATATGTATATGTATGTATATATATGTATGTATATGTATATATGTATGTATGTATGTATGTATGTATGTATGTATATGTGTGTATATACACATATACACATACATATATATATATATATATATATATATATATATATATATATATATATATATATATATATATGTATATGTGTGTGTGTGTGTATATATATATATATATATATATATATATATATATATATATATATATATATATATATATATATATATATTAAATCAATCAGCATATTGATTGATTTAATATCATGTAAGGCAAATTAAAGCATCAAATCTTCACATTTGAGAAGCTGCTACCAGGAAATATTTGGCATTGTTCCTTGAAAAAATGAATTGTCTCTCTATTATCAAAAGTGTTAATTATATACCACATTATAACATCTGTGCCAGGTGTTCAACAGTCCCAGTGGAGGACCCTTCCTGGTGTGGGCCCTGCTGGTTCAGCTGGTCCTGTGTGAGAATGGGGTGATCGTCAATGAGGCCACCAAGAAGTGTTTACTGTCACCTGATACTGAAGCAGAACGGAATGTCCTTAATCGACTGGCACCGCTTGCCCACAAGAAGTAAGATATTACTTACTTTGTACCAGCAAAGTCATTGATATGATGTTAGATTGTCTATTGTCAATCAAAAGTCATCACTATTTGAGTATGTAAACCAACCAGGATGGAAGCATTTTGCTTTTATCCTTTTGCTTTTTCACCACGTCTGTCTTGCTTTTTATTTATTTATTTATTTATTTACTTACTGGGATTATCAGCATATTGATTGATTTAATATCATGTAAGGCAAATTAAAGCATTTGTTCTCTTGTTGACAGCTTCACAGTTACGTCCAAGAATGAACAAGGGGAGGAATACACATATGTGTTCCAGTTGTGTGGGGATGCAGGAGGCGTCCCAGGAGCTGGGGTCATTCAACTGGACAACAAGAAAACAACAGACAAACCAAAAATTGTTGGCTTGTATAATGAAACAAAGGCCATTGGAGGAAGTAAGTTTCTGTAAAATATAGATCTCACTACACAGTATATTGCACCAATTTTGTCTTGATTGAATTTTTAAACTGGGTTTGTAGGTTACAAAATGCTTTGAGACAAACTATGAACATAATAAGCCCAAAGCTTAAGAATAGTTAGTTAGGTAGAGTAGTTAGGTAGAGTAGATACTCTTCATTCTTAACTGAACTCTGAACATCAGACTAAAGACTTCATAGGGTGCTTAGGATCAGTATTATGTATGTGTTGACATTTTCTTGCCCTTGCAGGTGACTGGGTGATGCTGATCTACAGAAATGGTGACAAATATGGCTCCCACTGCTCCAAGGAATCTAGGAAAGCTATCATCATGATCTCTTGCAACAGGAAAATAGACACGGTAAGAGAAAGACCTAAATTGGTATTATGTAAAAAAGTTGTTGTTTGGTGGTGGGTGAGAAGATAACATGTACTGTAGATACAGGATTAAATATTTGAGTAGCATCTCTACAAACTTATCAGATGCAAAAACACTGTACATCAGGTTATAATACTGTGATACAGGAACTCTGGAAGTTACCGAAGTGATAGTCATTTTATTCTCCGCCTTAATGATTGTGAGGTAAGCATAAATTAGAAATACTCCGTTAATGGTACAAAGAAAATTACCAGGAATGTGAGCTTGCATGCACTTGAAGGGCCCATGTAGAATGTTGTTAGATGACGTCAGATTTGAGTAAAATCTGAGTCAGATCAACCTTTTTTTTTGCCAAAAAACCCCAAAAAGATGGTTTTTTTTGTTTGTTTTTTTTAGCTTTTTATGTTTGCTCTGCTGCAGTGGATTCATTGAAATGAATGAGGGGGCAGATGTCTTTCATCCAGTGCTAATGTAGGCCTGATCATGGCCTAATGCTTCTCCTGTGTGTCGTGTAGTCTTGCAACCTTTTCTATTCTTAGTGTGTTACCTTGTATTTACCTTTGCCTCTCTCTCCGTCTCACTCCCAGGGCCCGCTGGAGGTGGTCCTAGAGGAGAAGGATAAGGTGGAGGACTGTTTCTATCTGTTTGAGCTGGACGCCAGTGCTGTGTGCCCACCTATCCAATCCCAGATCAGCACTGGTTCCATAATACTCATCATGTGAGTAAAGAAAGCCTGTAATGCTACAAAAAACAATGTTGTAGTATTAGTATAAATGATCAGTGATAATAAGTACTCTCTTCTTTCAGTGGGTTCTGTCTTCTGGCTGTTTACCTAATTGGAGGTTTCCTCTACCAGCGACTGATTGTTGGAGCCAAAGGAATGGAGCAATTCCCAAATTATGCTTTTTGGGTGGAAGTTGGCAATCTGACAGCAGTAAGCCTTTCTTGTTGATGGGTAACATCAAGTTAAAGATCAGGTTCATGTTGCTTTTTTGAAATTCATGACATACATACTCCTTCTCTACAGGATGGGTGTGACTTTGTGTGCCGTTCACAGAATCGAGAGGACCCCCCCGCTTACAGGGGAATTGCCACCGAACCTTTAGAGGAAGAGCCAGAAGAGAGAGATGACCACTTATTACCTATGTGACCTCAATATGTCAGAAATGGGACATACATTTTCACTGTGTGACAGTTTATGCTTTCACCGGTTTGATGAAATTGCTGCTAGACTCAAGTCTGTTTTCTTGTGCTGGTTTAGACTTGTGCCTAGTGCAACTACTGTGTGATCTGCTTGTCACATAAGAGTGCGTGTTACTGGGCTGACAGAACTGTCTCCTCTCCTCTCCTATCCCATGCATTTCATTCAGCTGTTTGATGGCAAACAATTGAGTGATTTATCTGAGATTACAAACTACAACTTTTCTTCCATGGAAATCTGGCACAAGAGGGAGAATTTAAGAAGTTGGCTCTCTACATGAAACTAAATTAAATCACACATTCCTCAGTCTTTTCTGCTTAGCTAATGACAGTTTGTTGTTTTAGGTTTATACAGGTTGCAGCAAAGTGGTGTACTAGTCATGCATTGACAGTTGCAGGTTGCAAAACACACAAGTGTTGCTTGTGTAATTGGGCTTTAATATTTTCTTTTTGTTTGTTTTTTGTTTTGTTTTTGAAAGTCAGAAGTAATATGAGAATGTGAATGTTTAAGTTTAACTACTCAATCTGTGCTTGCAGCCTTGCTACACAAATATCACTGCAAAAAAAAAACATAACTTGACTGAATTTGTATTAGCTGGGCCTTTTCCTCTCTTCCACATACATAGGGGAAATCTGAGATTGACAGTTTTAACTAACTGTCCTCTTAAATTTTTATCAGAAAGGTCAACAGTGCTGTTAGCTTCAGGTTCACCAATTTTGGTGCCTGAAGAAAAACACCCAACTAAAATACAAAATGGAAATATATTCCTTGAAATCTCTAATGTTTACTTCTAAATGCTGTAACAGAGTGATGGCAAATTGATTTGGCCTAGTTATGATTTCAAAAAGAATGATATACATGTAATACTTGTATTTTCATGGTATAAACGCACATTCGCTGCAGTGACCAATGTCCACAATAGCAAAACTAATAGTGAATATTATAGTGGGTAAACTGTGATCCGTCTGTCTACATGATAAAGCCGATCCAATCACTAGATGCACTACAGGGGAAACACCAACATTATAGGATGAAGAATAGTTTGTCTTTGACCAAATCTGCAAGCTGCTTCATGTCTGATATATTTCTTCTGTAGGGTGATACAGTGACAATGGGAGCACTTAGTTTTCTCTGCACTTCCTGTATTACTTTAATATAGTTGCTGAAATGTTACAACTCTGAGGATATCAACAATTAGGTTTGAAATATTTTTACATAAATCTATTATAATTAATAATGCTGGTGAGGATTAAAGCCAGCTTTTGGAGCTTGAAGGCAGACGTTATGTTAGGTAGTTTCTGTAGTGAATGTTACTATGAGTTACTGTCAATGTGAGCATCTATGTTTATTTCTATCACTTGCTTTTATGTGTGTGTTTTCCTTTCAATGTTGATATTTCTTTACTTAGTTCAGTGAATCAACTCTTGATCTGATGAAAATGGTTATACCCGCAGAGGTAGTGAAATTAACAACACCTATATTGATTAAAAAATACCCTGTTTGGCTCAAAGATGTTTTCAAGTCACCAAGATTTTTGTTTGATTTTCTGATTTCATTAAAATACAATTTAAAACTAGTGTATGTATGTATTCCCATTGTGGTGGTGAACTCAGTACACACCTAAGTGCACTCACCTTTAGAGATACAGTATAATGAATGTAAAAAAAAAAATCTTTTAATAAAAACATTACATGCACAACATCATTTTTTATTAGTAATGAATATTCACATGGAATGATGATAAGATTTTCTGTGCTAATGTTATTGACTCTACACCTCCTGGCAGATGAATCCAGTTTACCAGGTTGTATATTGTATGTATTGTAAGTATTTCTTGTAAGTATTTCTTATTTTAGACCCAGAGGCTAAAATCTTGATAATACACTTGCCAAGTAAACCAGAAAATAATTTGGCTGGGAAACAGAAAAGATTAACCGTTTAATGCTGACTTCTACAATAGAGTCTTGTCCCAAGATAAACAAGTAATAAAACAGATGATGGTAATTATTGCATGGTTATTGGCTATGAGCACTTGAGACAGTCTCTGGAGATGTGAAGTGGAGCTGAGCACAGATGAAATCATGCTTTCAATTATGTTAACATAGTATCACCAACTTTCATCTATACTGGTAATTTAACCTCTCAGAATAAACAGCATTTTCAAATTATATTTCATTTAACTCCTCTTCACATTACTTCCTCATTGTCCTCTACTGCCATCTATGGTGCCCCAGTGTGTAGCTACTGTTCAACTTGTTAACATATACTGAAAACTAAAATCGACTTTCAAGTGTCTTTTTAATCCTCCATTTGACAGCCTACCCATGTAACTATAAACAAGCATTTGCCTCTTCAGCCTAATAAAGCGCAGGTGACTCACTCACCACAACTTGTTATCAATGACGTTCAATAAAAACTATCCAAACATAAGTCTGGCCACAGGGGAAATTGGTATTAGCTACTCCAGAAAAAAAAACTTTCTCTACCAGTGAATATGGCAAGTACAGAAACTATATGATGTTGTTGATGTATAAATCAGCCACATAGCCCATGAAAGAAATGTGTACCGGTTAGTACTTATACTTAAATGTAGGTACAGCTGAAGAAAACAAGACAATGAGGAACAAGGGAGTATCATTTGGGGATTGGGTGGTGTAACTTCCCGACATTTACCGGAATTTATGGTGTCACTTCCTCGTATGAATCAGTATATAGTTATATAAAAGAAGTGCAATAAAGTCAAATGTTTTTGACCTTTGCTTTTAGCAATTATGACAATCAATTTTACACGTGTTTGGCAGGCGGCCTTTACCCACAATCCAGAGATTTATTATGCTTATGTCTATTACCTCACTTAATGAATATGAATCAGTCAATAAATCTGTAAATGGGTCAATATTTTTGAAAATTATTTCCTTAGCAGGCATGTTGGTCTGGCACTGCAGCATCTCATAACAGTCAAACTTACCTCTCTCAAGTGCACAGCTATGGAAGGCTTGTATTGTCATCCAAGGGTGAAAAAATAACAATACAGTAATGTAATAATATACATAGTATATGTTTAATTAAACAATAATATGGTATGCAGGGAGTTATAAAACAATATTTTATTCTTTTTATTACACAGAAACCACAAGGTATCTGTTGTTCTCCTGTTCATACTCTGTATGTACAGACTACTTACTCTATAAGTACAAAGTAACAAGAGGGGCAGGGCCAGATTATAAAGTTCATGTGAGAACATGACGATGAGTGAAATTGCTCCCTCACTTAGAAAAGACTCAATCTAGTTACTTGGCTCTCTGGAAGCCTCCTCAGATCAGTAAACTCTGGTTTGGGACTTAATCCCACCAAAGGAACCCTGGTCAGGAGCCCAACACCTTTCCCCCCTCACACCCAGTGTTACTCTCAGCACATAAGCCATGGCGGTCTTCCAAGACACAGCTTGCTGTATCATGTGGCTAGCAGCAGACCCTCCAGCTGTCTCTAGTATCCTGACTGAGGACCATGATTACACAGAGCAGACCCTGAGATCTCCACATCAGACCTCCTTTACCTGAAGGAGCACTTCACCCAGTTAGAAGTAGAGCTTGATGCAACTCAGGGGAATGGTCTTGAATCAGACCAGCTCTGTACAACAACAACAAATGGAGAAGATGAGAAAAGAGCAATAAAGCATACAGACAACAAGAAAGACCTCTTGACTCTGACAGAATAAGTGATTGAGCTACAGCAAGAGAATAGAAAGACAGTTCCAAGTATTGTTTGCCAGTGGCTGATTGTGAAAGGCAAACATATGAAGCAAAATTTGGCATTTTGGGTTGAGGTTGGCAATCTGACAGCAGTAAGGCTGATCTAGTTTATGTAACTCCCTCTAAAACCGCAAACCAAACTGTGGTCTTTCTTTAAACAACCAAATCATAATGTGTTAATTAGTGACCTTTAGCTTTTTGAACTTTGGAGAGAGCCAGGCTAGCTGTTTCCCCTCGCTTCCAGTCTTTATCTTAAACTCAGCTAATCACCTCCCAGCTTTAGTTTCATACTTGAAGGTGTGATAAGACATTCTGAGATGTAGTTTTGTTTCCTCATAGAAAGAAGGTCTTGTGTTTGAACCCCGGCTGTCCCAGGTCCTTTCTCCTTCAAAGTTTGTATGTTCTCCCTGTGTTTGTGTGGGTTGCTGTGGTTTCCTCTGACTCCCATCAATTAGTTTTATGGGTCTAAAAAATGTCAGAAAATGGTGAAAATTTTTGATCAGTGTTTCCCAAAGCCCAAGATGCAAAGCCCTAAAAATGTCCGACCCATAGTCCATAACCCAAATATTCCCTGACTCAAAATGACTCATGATTAAAAATCAATCATCAAAATAGTTGGCATTATTGACATTATCAAATCAAACTAAAATGATATTAATTGTTGAGTGGTCAACCATTTTTTCAATTAAATCAACATTAATATTAATATTAATAGTTGGAGCTAACACACTGCATGTTATTATAAATTATTTTGGACAATTGTCAGCAAATGTTAAATCAGAAGCAAGACACCTAGGTGTCACTTTGGACTCAGACCTCACATTTGAACCACACTGAGAAAAGGGTTCAATTATGCTTTTTTCACCCCAAAACAATCATAATATCATAATTTTTAAAAAATGCTCTCTAACCATGACCAGTATAAAGTTATCCACACACTTATGTTCTCCAAACTTGATTATTGTAACTCAGTACTTGCAGGATTCAGCCAAAAAAATTACTTTCAGGCTTTCAGTTGGTATCAGGCAGCGCCCCAAAATTACAGAATAGCCTCTAGGCAGACTTTTAAATCTCCTCTAAAATCATACTTTTATAGATGTGCTTTTATGTGATGTCATCTTTCTTTCTTTTCTAGTACTCATGGTTTTAATTCCTCTTCTTCTCCCTACTCTTTTCCATGTCCTTATTCCATGGGCATCATTATATTGTTGTAATACATTAAATTAAAAATGCATTGATTATTCATATATGGTTTTCCTGTGTGTTTTGTGTGCAGACAATGAAGCACATTGTGAACAATGTTTTTTAAAAAGTATTATATAAATAAAGATATTATTATTATTATCAAATCATTCATGCTTCACATTCAAGCATCTATAATCCAGAAGCCAGGCAGTAACTATGCCAAGAGATGTTTACCAAAAAGGTTTTATAGTCACAGTATTTCTGAGGTATACTCAGTATATGCATTTCCATTTGCCTACTATGACTGTAAACTCTGTTGAATTCAACAACAGCAACAACATTTTCTTTTTCTTTTTTTATGTTTTAGTTTTTATCGTCTCACAAAAATACAAACAGAAAAACAGAAAATACAGAAATCTGACAATTCATTGACAAACAATAGATGCTTAACATTTCTGACCTCCCTTAAACCAATTTACAAATCTGAACCAACCCTTTACACACTCTTCAAACAATACCAGCCATAAACATTATTACTATCCTTCGATTCTCACTGTAATTACATCTTACAACACAGGCGACATGTATTATTAATACTGTAGAGGATTACTGACAGAAAAAGAAGATAGGTCAAACAAAGAAAAAAATAACATAAAATAAAATAAAAATGGTGGTCTTGAATTGATTTTTATAGTGCAAGTACTTTTCCACTGGTGCCCATGTTTTGGCATATTCTGTCTCATTATTTTGCAGTCTAAAGGTGATCTTTTCATTTCTATCGCTTCAATGGTCCATTCTTTTGGAAACGGCATATTTAAAACAATCCAGTTAGTCATGATTACCTTCTTTGTGACCATACATAGTGAGAGGAAGATTCTTTTGCTCTATAATGTTTCTCTGCTGAAGTTATGCAAATCTCCCAATATACATGATCGTGAATGGCTGTATTAGTGTGGATCATTGTTTGGTTTGTTAAGCCAAACCAAAGAAATTTTATTTTATTGCGGTCACACAACAGCTGGAGCAGCATTTTACACATTTACTGTCATCCCTTATACCCATTCTCTACAGCTGTGACAGAGTATAATTTATCTGTTTAGTATTTTAAATTGCCATAGTTTGTTTTTGTTCAATGGAAGGAAATATCCTCCTCTTTTTTGTGGAGGTCCCTGATCCATTTCATTTCATTTCATTTCACAATCTTAAATTGATTGTTGGTGCTTTCATTTAACATTTAGTAAAACTTTTTAACTATATTTTTATTGAACAAGTTGTGGTTAAAAAGTATGTTTTCAAATCTCTGTGTGTGCTGATGGTCAATTCGTCTATGAGAGAGCAATTTCTTTCTGAAAAAGAGACCATATCTGTTTTGTCTTTCGGAGGCAAATTACCTGCTGGAGTTTGGACGTGTAAACAGCAGGTGGCACTGATGCTGGTTCTCCATCTACAAAGACCAACATCCATGACACCAACACACACACACACACACACACACACACAATGTGTTTCTCCATGCTGTCCGTTAGATGGCGGTATTGCAACATTGTGGATGCAAACCGCCTCTAAAATTCAACGAAGAAGAAGGAGAAGACGGGGTGGAGTTTCGTTGGAGCCAAAAACCCTGAAAGGGGCTGTCGTTGTTTGCAGTCAAAACCAAGATCGGGGATTTTCTCTCGACTGCATTAAACTGTGAAAAGAACAGAAATATCAAGGAGAGGTAAACACACAAGCACGCTGAGACACATGAAACGACGACTTGTTGCATGGCTGATAGTGATGTAGCTTAAACTGAGAGCTTTCTGCCTACAGCAACCACCTAGCATTGCTAATTAAGTAGCTAACCAGCCTGTTATTAAACTAACGCTGCACCTTTTCTGCTAATAAGCACCAAAACTAACTGCTCTTCTACTTCCATACTAAATTTCTGCACATGGCCTTTTTTTCTAGCCGTGTTACAAACGTTCATATATTTTAGTTATTCTAAGTTATACCAGACTTTTGTTTGGAGATGGCTAAATGACATAGTCCATTGTAGTTAGCCACAGCTGGCTAGCTTCATTCTTACTTGGGTGTTTTGGAGCTGCTTTCCTCCATATTGTTCTTTCTCTCGCCTTCATCTATCACGTTGACATCATGTCTGCCAATGACAATACCGTAATGCCCCTGCACGCCACAATTAGTGATCAAGATGTGGCATTAATTGCGTTTTCCAAGCTTATATGCAGTTAAACCTGTGTGCAGTTGTGTAGCTAGTCGTGATTCATGGGCCCTCTGAATGATAACCTTTCACTCTGCACCTCTGTTAAAAATAATCCTGTTACTGGAAAGACGTTTTGCAAGCTGTCAACTCATTTATGCCAGCTGTGCCTGATGTATTTGAATCCCACTGAGTGCTCACAGTTTGCTTTTCAATGCACTTAATGTACTGTTTTCTGTGTGATGCACTCAATGTACTAGTAACTGATTATATGCATTTTCACATGTAAATTTATTTGAGCTTGTTTATTAAGCTTGTAAAACAGTTTTTAACATGTGGCCCTAGTGGAGGCTACCAAACTGCATGTTCAACAAGTCTTCATACTAAGATTTTTACAGTTATGCATTAGACAGAAGTGTTTATTGCATATATAACACAAATGTTCTGTCTCTACTACATTTGCTGAGCGGCTTCTGTGTTTTGAGCAGCTAACATGGATGCAGGTGAAGACCAAAACACGGGCACCACTAATGGAAATCAACAGACAAGTGGGAACTCCCGCCCACCCCAGATAGCCCACATGTCTTTATATGAGAGACAGGCTGTGCAGGTGAGTGCATGAACTAATGCATACGTGGAATAAAACGTCTAACGTCTGTTATCTAGAAATAATAATAGCATTTGGATGTAAAGATGGTTGGATAAGTAGTAAAGCATGTCTGTGTGTTTGTTCAGGCTCTCCAAGCTCTGCAAAGGCAGCCGAATGCAGCTCAGTACTTTCAGCAACTCATGCTTCAGCAGCAGATCAATAGTGCCCAACTCCACAACTTGGCCGCTGTGCAACAGGTAACTAGAGCTATGAGAGGAAAATGCAGCCAGTACAAAAATATGGTAAGCAGTAGCCTCATGCCCCTCACATTTCTCTTTTTCAATCAGGCTACACTTGCAGCTAGTCGCCAGTCCAATACTCCAAATAACAGCATGTCCCAGGCGCCTACCACTGTAAGGTTTTATGTTATTTTTTTGTTTTATTTATCATTTGCACGGCCAGTATTTGAAAGTAGTTGATAGTTTTTGATCAAAATGTATGATTTTCTGTTCCTCCCAGGTCAACCTGAGCACCACGTCTGCAGGGGGGACCATGACTAATCCTCGTCCCCACGGTCCTGCTACATCTGCGACAACGACAGCTCTGAATCAGTCAGTGTTACTGGGTGGAAACTCAGCAGGACAAGGGCAGATGTATCTTAGGGTGAGTTTTTAAAAAAAATCTTGTCCTGTGTCCATTTTATCAGTAATAATCAATGACATGAACGTGTATTGTATGATTCTTAAGATATCATAATTGAATCCTATTCTATTTGCAGTAACGTATTTATTTATTTGCTTTTGGTTTTGCTTTTGGTTTCTATGTGGGTATTTCTTATAACTCATAACCAGAGAGATTTTATATCTGCAAGAGCAGATACAGTAGAGGGTTCAACTAAACTTCCTCAACAAAAAATATCCAAGAGATAGTGTCTTAAGACTAGCAGTGATATTTTCTAATCTCTTAGATGAACTGTTTAAAATCAGCACTACAGTAACCACTTTTCCACACCACATTTTCCCTGATTACATAATAGTAAATCATCATCACCCCCCCCCCCCCCCCCCCGGTATCCACAATGTTGACCATCTGTCCTGCTCATCACACAGGTCAACCGTTCTCTCAGGGCTCCACTTGCCTCTCAGCTCATCTTCATGCCTGGTGGTACAGCAACAGCTACTGTAGCAACAGTTGCCCAGACACAGCCCCAGCAGCAGCAGCAGCAGCAGCAACAACAACAACAGCAACAGCAACAACAGCCACAGCATGAAGTTGCTCCTACCACAGCAAGTGCCCAGTCTGACAATGATCAGGTTTGAGCACCATTACCTACCTGTAATGTGAAATCTGGTCTATTTAATGTTAGACAGTGTTAAATATTTTGATAGTTTACAGTTAAGAGACATGATGAGTGTCCTCTCACAACTATAAAATATATTTCACCATAACTGAGTTCTTTCTTTATCTTCCAGGTTCAGAATCTGGCCCTGCATTGCGCTTCCACTCCCAGAGTAGTTGCTGTCAAGTCTGAGCTCCCAGACAGGAAAGATGCTGCCAGCTTTCCTCTCGGTCAACAGCAGCAGACTTTCCCCCAGCAGCAGCAAGTACAACCACAACAACAACAACAGATGGCCAAACCCAACTTTACACAGCAGTCAACCGCCAACACTATGGCTGTAAAGGCTGGAAGCCAGGCTGCAATGACTGTTACTCCTGCTGCTACTGTAGCGCCTTCCTCCTCCTCCTCCCCAGCACTCCCACTCTCTCAACTCCTCCTGTCTTCCTCAGCTGCCCCTGTAATCCTGGTGCCCACCTCTAACGTTCCTACCTCCACCCAGGGTTACCCCATCGGCTCAGTGGCCCCAAAAGCCAACGTTAACACACAGACTCTGGTGGTGCAGCCCCTACAACAGGCCAACACAACGGCAGATAAAGGTCCTGTGCCTATCCAGCCCAAGACAGCACAAGGACACCGCTTACCTGTACAGCTGCCCCCTCGACACCCACTTCCCATTCTGCCAGCACCACCTAGCAACAGTCACAACCCTCCCCACATTCCTGTCCAGCTCGTGGGAGCCAGGCAGTGCTTAGCAGGAAACGTGCAGGCTGTGGCCCTGGCTCAGACGCGAAACAGTGCAGCCCAGGACAGCACAGCTGGCGGGAATGTGAATACAGTCACCACTATAGTAAGATCAACTGTAGACAACAGTGACAGTAGACACTGCTTTGGTTTGGTGTGATATGCATCAGTGTACATACAATCATTTTTTTCCCTGCTTTTTCCCCCACACACCATTAGACAAAGCCTGCCATTGGCTCTTTGAAGAGAAAGTCTGACTGTGATGCACCAAATGAAATGTCAGCAGAATCTTCAGACTCGGCACCGATGAAAGATTCTGCTCCTCCGTTATCCCCGGCCCCGACAAAGGACTCAGGTATATCAACCATCACCTCCAAATCAAGCATTAATATTGTAACTGTAAGTCTGGATATGTGGTTGAAACTCATTATGTTCCCTGTTTCTTTCACTCTTCACTAGCTCCTCTTGTAGCAGCTGCCTTCTCTTCTCCTCCCACCCTGTCCTTGCCACTGCCCTTGTCAAGAGTCGGGCATGGAGACAAAGACAGAGCACCTGTTCCTCAAGCAGTGGTCAAACCTCAAGTTCTCACCCATCTTATAGAGGGCTTTGTCATCCAGGAAGGAGCTGAGCCTTTCCCTGTAAGATAGCACACTCGATTGAGTCAAAGCTTTAATTTGAATGGCACTGGCTGTGCACTTTTACATGTAAAAATGTTCCTAACTGTTTTGACTTGACAGGTTGCTGGACTCCTCAAAGACAGAGACTTTGCCCTGGTTGGCCGCTCAGAGAACGGAGCTCCATGTAAGTGTCTTACTTTTTTAATGACCATGTATAATACCATAAAGTTGTATCATACATGATACAGCTCATGGCCAATATTTACATACTGATTTCCCTTTCCTCTCCAGTGTTGAAGTGTGAATACTGTGGAAGTCTCGCTCCAGCCAGCCAGTTCAGAGGATCAAAGAGGTTCTGTTCGAATACTTGTGCCAAGAGGTGAATTTTCCTTTACATCCCAAAGCTTCCCATGTCAGCAGTGTCGTCAAAAGCTCTCTGCTTTACACAAAGCATAGGCAACAATATCTAATGAAGTACCAAGAGATTACAGCCTTTTGTGGAGATTGGTCAGTGTTTGGTTGGAGTGAAAACATGCAAAGTGTTGGCAAATTTACCAGAATCAAAACCAAGGAAAATGTGAATTTACAATTAAATTTCAACATCATATGACATATATTTTTTGCCAGTAGGGGTGGGTGATATGGCAAAAATATGTCAAATTTTCAGACAGGATCACGATCCACGATTTTATCACGATTATTTTTCATGTTGGTTTATAAGACTATTTTGCAAGTTACTTTGTCTTAGGATAGGGACTCAAAAACATACACCCATGAAAATTACATTAAAAGACAAACAATTCCATCAATAAATAAAAGAAAGTGCAAAGCTGCATTAAAAAGTAGTTGTGTATTTGGCCGTGTATTTGGCCTTTTTTAAAATGGATTTTGCAGTTCAAAACCAAATGAACTGAACAAACTAAATGAATTTCACAACTGAAAAGCCAGCAGTTGACGTTGTTTTAGATAACTAGCAGGATGTGTACCCTTTTTAAAAAAAAAAAAAAAAAAAAAATGGAGTTGAACTGATACAATGTACACTGTAGCATGATGCTAAGGATCTCTATGTAAAAGCAGATTGCCGAGACATTTTAATCGTTCACAATCTAATGTCATCATATCACACACGCCTATTTGCCAGTTTTTTGCCATTTTTTTCCTTTTTAGTTCTTGGGTGATAACCATACATACTGAAATGTGTTGACTGTGCGTCTGGATCTGCAGGTATAATGTAAGCTGCAGCCAACACTTCAAGACAAGCAGAGGGAGAGGTGGTGCAGGGGTAGCACCACCTCCAGCACCCACCGAGAGTGCTGCTAGGCGCCGCGGCCCCTCTCGCAGGAGCAGTTCTGATATTAATAAAATATCAAGCCGACATCTACCCGTCAAGGTAAGATCTGTGGTTTGGCAAGATAGTTTTCTTATCATCAGCAAATCCTATGAATAGACTAAAACCAAAGAGTTGATCCTTCTAACAAGAATCGTCTTTATAGCCAAAACCCGATATATCTTATTCCTCAGTGCATAATCTTCCTTTGTTGTCCAAGAACTGTAGTTAATTTTGAGTCAATCCTTATATACCATACTGCTGACGTTAATACTCACTGAAGCACCATCTCTATTAATCTGCATCTGAAAACAGTCCCCAAGAAATACACCATTTACTCTTGTTTATTTCGCACAATTCACAGTGATGTACAGTAATAAATGAAACTGTTACATGAATTTATTTTTTGTGACCAGTCTTGGGTCTGAGTGCAGACCAAAGTAGCAGAGTCAAAGTATTGCAAGTTTGTCTAACACGTTGTTGGTTTTGGTCTTTCACTGAACCTGTTGACAATAAGAGAAATACTGAATTTAAATCGCATGATGTTTTTTTCATTGACAAGTGCAGCTTATTCTGAAGTTTTATCTTTTCCTTTTGTGTTTGAATCCCTACTTTTTGGATTTAGTGTCACTCTGAGTCCAGTCGCTCAGAGGATGTATCCAGCGATGGAGAAGAAGAAGAGGAGGACGACTCTCCTTCACTTTCCCCGAGCTCTTCACACTCCTGTTCCAGAGCGGAGAACAGCGCTCCTCAGTCTGACAGCTCAGCACCTGGCAGCCTCCCGCTGGAAGGAGCTAACTTCCTCTCAGCAACGCCTGCTCAGTGGAGTGTGGAAGAAGTCTGCAGATTTATCTCTTCACTTCAAGGTTGGTAGACAGTGAACAAATCACAGCTGAGTTCATTTCACTTTTGTAAATTCAACTCATGTCAGTTACATCTTCCTCGTCTTTCTGTTTCTGTCCAGGCTGTGAGGAGCTAGCTGCCCAGTTCCTGTCACAGGAAATAGATGGGCAGGCTTTGCTGCTTCTGCGAGAGGACCATCTTATTTCCACCATGAATATCAAGTTGGGTCCTGCTCTCAAGATCTGTGCCTCCATTAACAGCCTTCGTGAATGATGCAGTCAGTGCTTCAGAGGGGACACCAGGGTTGTTTTCTCATTGAGGACTTCTCACTGGAATTAATAGATGACCTGACAAGTTAAAACCTAAGACTGAGATCTATGAGGACAGTGATGATGTTTGTTTGTTTTTTGTTTTTATTTTTTATAATACAACGGTGCACCATCAATCATGTGGAAAGATGGACAGTTTACTTTCTGGACTTTGAATGTGCAAAAACATGTTTTACTGTTATGTGTGAGTGGTGGTGAGCATGGACAGTCTGAAGTATTCATGTCAGTAGCAAGAAATAGTGTTTGTCCTTTTTTTTGTATGTATACTCTTGTGAAACTGCAAATCTGCCAGCCTGCAGTAATCGGTGCTAGGTCTCCCAGCTAGGACAGTTCACCCGAAACGTTGCCTTCTCGCTGTATTTCAAATGGTGCTTTAACTTTTAGTGCTATGATTTGGAGTGATGTCAACAATCCATTTCATTAAAATATATCTTTTAGTAGTCGTTTGTTTGTTTATTTTTTTTTACCATAGATGTTTAATCCAGGCTGCAATCACATCGAGCAAAGGACACTCAAAAAGCCTGGTATGTTAGTTAATTTTACCCGTTATTAAAGTTTAGTTTTGTATCTTTTCCATTTTATATACTACAATCAAAATTATTTTTTCATGTATATATATCGTTTTTAGTAGCTTTAATCAACCTAACTACCTGAAAATAGGTATTCCTCATGGTTTGCTCTTTCAAGGGCTGAGCGGAGGTGCTCTGTGTACATGTATGCAGTACTACCAATAAACAAAATACCTGTTATTGGAAGCCGGTGTATGTGTGTGTGTGTGTGTACGCTTTTATTCCTCTAATTGAAAATGAAAGTCATTCCAGTCTTTGTGATGATTGTTTATTCACATTTGAGTAAACAGTTTGAACTCATCTCTCATAGATGTCCACATGAAGCAGTCAACTTTAAGACAGTCAGTATAATAACATACATTGATTTTTTTCCTTCATTCCCACAACTTTCCCTGATATGATATGGAATAATACAAAAATATAGTAATAACATATATTACATCCCTTAATATACATTTGTTTCATGTTGTAAACAAGATTTGTAAACCATCATAAGTTGACAGTCTTCCCTACAAGTTCAGGATGCAGCAGCTGTACATTGGTCAAGTTTACATACTGTATTTTACATGTACTACTACAACATTACTGGCTGTCTTTCACCAACTGAACCTCAGATTTAAATATTACAGATAAACAGATAAACCTAAACAGATAAAGACACCCATTGGTAAGGTCTGACTTGCTAAAAAAATTACTGGCTCCCAAAGATGAACAAGCACTTACAAAGTGTTTTTCATGGAAATTGTGTAAACCTGAAGAAGAAGAATACATAACAGAGAAAAAAGGAACAATTTCAGCGCCCAAAACAACTGATAAACAGTTTGGAACACTTGTTGCAGAAGTGCACCATTGGGGTATTTGAGCATAGTGCAGTATTCTTGCTGGCAGAGGCAGTTTGGGATACACAAAGGTAAGAAGTTCTTGAAAGATCATAAAAAATGGGGATTACAAAAGGCATGTTTGAGAGACACTGTGAGAAGCCTGTCTGATCTCAGGTATAACCAATACTCATCATAAAAATAAATACACACTAGACTTACATAAAAAGCTAACACCTTCATTGACAGCGCTCTTATATACAAGTATTGACTTCTAAAAAAAGAAGTTTCATATTCTTTGATACATTTTTCATATGTTTGTTGTGACTGAAGTTGCAAATAACACATTATCTGTTAATAGTGCCACAATAATGTACCACAGATCTGCCAGTCCTATTCTTCAAAATATATAGAGTAAGACAGCTTTTTCTTATGCATATTTAGTACCAATTAATAACTGATGACCAATTAAATTATTTCCTGGATTTTGTATTGGTTACTGTAGTCCCTAAATATATGTAGAAATGCAGGAAAGTGATCAGAAAACAGTGTAGCTGTTGGTTTCCCCATATCCTGCTTCCTGCAGGTACTGCTCGATGTTAACTGTCCCAGAAGCCTTGAGGACTTTGTCTGAGGCACTCTTCTCTCCTGACACGAGCTTGCGCTTCACCTCAGCCAGGGAGGGTCGATCTTGATACTTCCACTGGCAGCAACCTTTAATGATGGTGTACCTGTGTGAGAGAGAGTTTTCCAGAGAATTTGTTAGAGACGGAAACTCCAAACACCGATTTGGATGTGTATTATCTGGAGCATGCAGTGGATACTTACAGCGTGTTGGAGCAGTTGGAGGGTTTTTTCAGAATTTTCCCTCGTTGATGAAACTGTAGAAGCTCATTAACTGAGATTTCCGCAAACGGAGCTTCACCTGGAGAGAAAATAGAACATGTAGTAGGTCGTCTTAGTTATCTAGTAAATACATTTCTATAAGTCTATTGTTATTATTTATGATCTATGCTCTGAAATGTTAAAATACAACTTACCCAGTGTTGCCATTTCATACAATAAGATGCCAAATGACCAGCTAGAGAGGGACACACATACAAATAATAGTTAAACCTTCCATTCAGTAAGTTCCCTTAATAATACTGACGGTACATGCATTTCATATCTCTGTTATTTTAATCATTAAGAAATGTATGCATCACCAACATCTGTACTGAAGGATATAAATCAGAGATGGAAATGGAAAAACTCACATATCGCTGCTCTGACTGGCAGGTCTCTTGGCCAGCAGCTCTGGCGCCTGCCATTTCTTCATGCTGGGGTCGTCTCTCTGAGTTACTCCCTCATTCTTCCTTGTGTAGACTCCATGCAGGCCCCAAAGCTTGGCCGTGCACGCCCCACTGACCAGTACGCTGTGGGCTCGGATGTTTCCATGGAGAAGATCTTTGCTGTGAAGGAACTCCTGATTGAGCAACAGGACAAGGATGTGTCAGGATGAAACATTTCAGATGATTGTGTAAAGTTCCTCCCAGTATGTCAGTACTGCTGGGACAGATCCATAGGTTCATCAGAAGTGTAACCACCAATTGAATAAAAGCAGTTTAATTTGATTGTTACAAATGTTTAAAAAGTGGTTTCACAAATATCTGTGATTTTTATAGACATGGCTTCTGATATGGAAGTTTTTTTTTTCTGTTTTCCACAAAGCTTAGTATGCAAGCTTTGGGATGACAGTATGACCATTGGAGGGGAATCCTGTCAACAAATCAAAGCTGAGATGGGGTCAGGAATGGTTCATTACAGTGTACAGTAACTGATTTGACAGTCAAACATGTGGTCTAAAAAAGGTTAGGACATATTTATTCTATATTAGCATACTGACCAGTGCTGAGGCCACCTGTGTGGCCATAGTAAATATTCGTCTCTCGGTCATCTCGCATGGAGGATCCACTTGTTCCTGAAAACATGCACAAATAAGGCATACCTTAAGTCATAATGTTTATTACTTTGACTATATGGTTATAACAGTATATAAAGTATATATACACAAATAAACCTCAGACCAACCTGTCTGCATCGCCACAGGAAGCTGAGCAGATCTCTGTTCTCCAGCTCTTCCACAACCGTAACCAGAGGAGCTCGCAAGGAGACCACACCAAGGAGCTCTGGCAGGAAAGGGTGGGGTCCAAGCTGGGCCAAGAAGGATGCAAAACCCAGGAAGCTGTGTCTTTCTGTGGCGTCAGCAGAGTCTGTGTAGGGTAAGAATGACAGTGAGATGAAAATGAAATGTCCTGAAATTACCAACAATCTTGAGATCCACCAAGGTGCTATTCACATCAATTGAATTAAACACAGGTTTAACCCTCTCTCACCATTTAGCACCCGCAGTACCACGTCCCTGTTTTCCATACGGGCCCTATAGAGGGACACAGTGCAGTCGGAGCGCAGGGAGAAGGCAGTAGGCAGAGGGGTGACCAGGTTGAAGGACTCGGGCAGCCTCTTGCGGGGCAGCTCTCTGGGCTGGACAACGGGTTTGAAACTGGGTTGAAAGAGCTGCGGTGGGGGGCTTGGTGGGAAGGAGAGTGTGTCCACAGACGTGGCGAGGTTTTTGGAGGGGTAAGTAGTTGGGGGGTGGAAGGTGGAATAGGAACTGGGCACATCCAGAGCAATGCTTTCATGCTCCAGGACATTGATACCTGGTGGAGCTATAGACAGAGAGTTAAGGCGGGGAAAGAATGAGAATAATTAGCATTAGTCTTTGTTTAGTGTTTGACTGAAACCAAGATAGATAGAGCACTTACAGTACTGATCCAAGGGGGGTATTTATGTTATAGAGTGGATATTAGAGCTCTAAAACAGGCAAAATTATGAATTTTCCCTCAAATCCATAATTGATTCCATTCCATAATTCATCTTTATAAACACAAAATAAAAGAATAAGAATATGGATATGTGTGATACTGTTGGATAGGTATGGTGTTCAAAAAAAGCAGAATAACAATGATCAAAGATTTGCATGCACACTCCACAGCCACAACCTATAAGTAAAATTTTGTAACTGAAAAATCTCTTATTTGTAAGTTAATCTCATAGAAGATTTATTTGAATTAAATTCTGTAGAATAGGATGTAAAACACTGTGTAAATGCTGAAAAATGAAACAAATTTTACTTTTAAAAGACTCTGTAGAACAGAAAGTACTCCAAAACGATTTGGGGGATTACATTTCTCTACAAATGTACATCTTTAACTACACCTCATGCAAACAGCAAAAAACAGAAAACTACTCATTTCAAGAAACAATATAGTTTAATTTATTTAAATCTAGGCTGACAGTCTAACTTCTTCTCTGTCATCTCACCATCAATGCCATGCAACACTCTCCTGGAGGCCGCCTTAGAGGCCTGTGGACGGACGCGGTCGACTTTCTCTGGACAAAAGCGCAGGAGGAAAATGAAGACCAGAGTGACCAGGAAACTGGCCAGCAGTAAAATGGGAACGATGATCACCTCCTGCTCATACACACGGATCTCTGCATGATAAGCAAAGACACAAGGATGTTCATCTTCATAATCACTCAGTGAGTCTGCGGTCGACTGAAAGCAGCAAACATGTTTATTTGTACAGCAAATGAGGCCGACTTTGTTCATCTGTCAACTAAAGGGGGAAAATTTAGCAAGACTTCTAGACTGTAGCTTGTATTTTCAGACAATAACAAAATAACTCTAACAAACTGAATACAACTAGTGGACATAATGTTGACTTTGTCCAGGTTAGTGGCAAAAATCTTGAAGTTACTTCTCTGCTGATAACTCACCACAGATAGTGTCTCCATGCTCGCAGTGGAAGTCTGCTTCTGATAATGAAGACATCCTGTCAAAAATTAAAAGATGATAATAAATAATCTGGTGTTATTCATAGCCAAGAATATTTTATGCACTATTCGCCCTTACAGCTGATCTGACTCAAAACTTTCCTATGCAACAGCTTCATGATATTATCCATTTACAAAAGACATTTAAGCCTTTTTTGCTAGTAAAGAAATACATGCCGATGATTAATTAAAATTATTAAGTTGTAGTGTTTTCAGTCTGAAGCAGAATCTGTGAATAGTAACATGACTCTTACAGGTAACCAGTATGAGAAGATGTCTGAGCAAACATGTAACTGAGACCAGGAACTTCAGGTGTTGTTGTACCACAGTCTCTGAGGTATGCCAAACCTTTTCTTCCTGCCAACCTAGACACTTCACTGCATTGCTTTTGTTCATTTCATTTTCTCTTGTGACACAAAACTTTAATCCTCTTGGACTGGCTGAGCAGCCCACTAACATTGGGTCAATCTTTGGATGGAGTAATATGAGCTACTTTAACTACAAGACACTCCCTTCAACAAAGCTGTTCACTTAAAAAAAATAATTATCTCAAACTGAGGCATCTTCTTCTATCTCATATCTGAATTCATAGCTGCTCTAAATGTAGTGACACTGGAACCACACAGGGACACACTTCAGTCACATGATCATGTTTTTACGTCAGATCTAAGATCTCTAAACTCGTCCATCTGCATTTTTTAACATTAATGATAGTGCTGCACTTTACACTCAAAGAGCAAATAGCAAAACGGCACTGGCTCGTGCTCCAACTGATGGCACTATGAACATCACTAAAATACCTGAGTGAGACACACAGTTAAATTAAGATCTTTCATATTTACACTAGTTTACTTCACAGCAACCATAATAATATATTACATGACTTAAAAACAGAGTATAACAGAAGATACATTTAGTGAACAACATCCTCACCTTACCTCCTTCAGTTGTGTCTTAAATCCCTCCCAATAAAAGATCCTGTTAGTGCAGACTCATATCTCCGTCCTTCATACAATCAGGCACTTCTCATACATCCTCCCAACTGAATGTGTATCTTCAGATCTCCATTGTCTTGTATTTCTCAGGCGGTTTGTCAGGCTCAGGGGATCAATGTGCGGCTCTCTGTTTGTCTACCTTCAGTGTTTTCTTAACTCCACCCTCTTCACCTGTAACTCTTCCCACTCTTCTCCTGTTTACCTCTTCCTCCTTCCTCCTTCCTATCTCTCTCAGTTCAAGAGGCGATCACAGTCATATCAGGTTTATGGTAATCAACTGTCTTGCCTTGTCTTTCTTGGGGTTAGCTCTGCCACATTCTGCTATTTTCTATTATTCTGAAGCCGGCATATGTCAGGTACTTCTGGCCCAACCTATCTCTTCTTTTGTTTAAGGAAAACTGGTCCTGCGGCTCCTTGTCATTTTTAGTCTCCAGCCTTTTGTTAAGAATGTTTGGCCTTCATTGGTCTGAAACTCGTATGACAAGCTTTACTGTCTCTGGAGTATTCAGTCAGCAATAAATGGCATTTCTTTTCAATCAGATAATCCCATATCTAGAAAAAATATGTAAATAGGATGCTGTCAGTTTCAATAGTGCGTTATAATGACATATCACATACTTTTCCCTGACACAAATAAAACAAATAAAGATTATAAATAAGAGCGAAGTAACTCCTTTCCTGTAAATATGTGGACACTGGTTTATTAGTTAAATGGATGTTTTTGAAGTGCATGTGTAGCACTAAAGATAGTTATGAACCTAATCAAAGCAAATTTTTGATAATTGAAATTAATATTGCACGGTGTGAAAAAGAAACATCTTTTAAAATTCACTTTCTCTAAGCTGTTATATCTAATGATACTGTAATATCGCGGCATATTAATTGTATCTTTCATATTTAACCATATACAGAATTATACTAGATCTATTTAACTTTAACACTAACTAATTAGAACTATTCATATATTTATCTAGGTCCCATGTCGTAGACAGTGTAGACAGATGTAGAGCAACCATAAGACAGTGAGGAAAGACAAAAACAGTGATGATGCAACACCAATCAAATCTAGAGTTGACTGAAAATCATTGATTATTAAGTTTGTACTGGTGTGTAATATTTACAAATGCAACACAATGTTTTATACATCGAGAAATGAGGAATAAAATAATATTAATTCAGGTTGCAAACAGGTGGTAACTCACCTTTTAGGCTGAATAGCGTCATTTAAAAAGATACAAAAAGTAAAGACATTGCACACTTATCCGACCCTTGTATTTATTTATTTTTACCAGAATGGACAATTGTCATACATCATTCATCTGATTTATTTTTAATCTGATCAGTGGTAGTTGAGCTATATATCTGATTATTAAATAAATACCACAAAAATACTGCATTTTTAATTGTGGATGGAGAAATCACATGTATTATGTCTGAAAAATGTTTTGTCAAAAAGTGAACATAAAGACTCACTCCAGATTTTGGTGACTACAAAGAAAAAGAAATTCCAAGCTCAAATTGAAAATTATCAGCTCTGCACACAATGTGACACATTACATTTGAAATGTATTATAATTGAGGTTTAATTCATTAATCCAAACATCCATGATGATCTACACTCATTTATCCTGTTCAGGGCTGCAGGAGGCAGGAGTCTATATCCCGTCTCACATTGTGAAAGAGGAGGTTACACCCTGTGCAGCTCGTAAATCCTAACAAACAAGACATATACAAACAGAAAACCACATACATACACACACACACATTCACAATAACATTCATGCCTACAGCCACCACAGTTTCCAGTCCACCTAACCTTAATGGGAATGTCAGTAATTTAGCAGATAAACTTGTAAAAAGTTTTGGACAGTCTGAAATTTTGACCTGATGGTGACACTGGATGTGAGGACAAGGAGTCACCCAAGTAAAATTCATCCTATGGGAACATGAATGTTTGACCCACATTATACGACAATCTATCCAATAGTTACAGAGACATTTCACTCAAACCATAAAATGTTAAGTTCATGGTGTTGGTAGAAGAAAATTCAGGAGATCACCAATGTAGGTAGGATTCATCCTTTGGGGGACCATGAATGTTAGTTTTGGACAAAAGTGGTCAACCAAGCACCCAACACTGTTGCCCACAGAGCCACAATATTGCTTGTGTAGCTCAGAGCCTTAACTACACAGATATAATGTTACATAATCCACATTATGCATCAACTACAACATCACAACAACACCTTTTTATATCACTGTATTTCAAGAGAAAAGAACACCAATTTAATTATCCTTAATTGTCAATGTTCCTTTTAATAAGCACATTACAACGCTGTAAAATGGTACGTGACATTATTTCAGACTATTAATTGTTAGTGAGAAACCGGGAATATAATGTTTGGATGTAACACAGCACAGAAAATATGAATTTTGAAGAATTCTGAAAAACCACAAACATAATCCACGAATCAGCTAACAGATTTTGAAGGCAGCTTTCATCTCACAGTTTAGCGGCTGATTTTCCAGGCTGAGGTCCGAGCCACTTCTCCCCTGAAACAGACGACAAAGTAAGACTGAGCAAGAACCTCAGAGCTTCCGTGTGAATTATTAATGAATTGAACTGATAACAGAAACAAAAGAGAAAAGCTGCAACAGGCTTTTGTTAGGCTGTCAAATATGTATTAGTGTCAAAGTAAAACTGATCATGATCACAGAATAATTTCTCATGACATCACAGTGAAGACTAAAAGTACATTTAATCTCTATGTTGTCTGACAGTAAATTGGTGATTTTTTCATTGATGTATAATGCACTAGATTTCTCACCAATGAAGTGGGCCATGAGCTCAAATCTGTCAGATCCAAAAAACATCTTGGGCTCTCCATTCACATGACACACCATCATGGGGAAGCCAAACGACTGGGAAGAGTTAAGAGGAGCGATATTGTTGATGACATTCCTTACATTGTCCAGTGTCTCAATGTGCAAGAAGAGCTGAAGGACAACTGACCCCATGATCAAGTGCCTCCTGAGTTGTGCTTTTCAACTTGTCTTTGATCTCCTTTGAGGTGGATAGCTTGAGCAGTTCTTTAATCTCGCTGTAAGGCAATCCTGCTTTTATCGCCGCCTTCACAAAAAAAAAAAAAGGTCAACAGTGTGAACAAAACTCCTTTATCTCTATGAATAAATTTACTCTTCTCAAATGCATCCAGGCTCGATAAGTCAGCACCTCAGACAGTGATGCAGGGTCGGTGATGTCTTTGTCCTCACTCCAGATCCTCCTCCACAGCTCCCGAGACACCTGCTCCACCTGCTTGTCTCCACCCGTCTCCCTCTCTTGCACTGCTGCCACAAATCGCATTGCAGACAAGGAGCCTACGAGATGAAAACAGAAGAGGACCACAAACTCACTGTTATTAGCTTTTCTTAATAAATAAATAGTAACAAGACAGATGTCACTATACACCATGTGTGTCAATGTTCACCACTACAGACCACTGGAGACTGGAGAACCTCATCACCTTCTACAGAGACATCATTAAAGCATTCTAACCTACGGCCTCACTTCTTGGTTCGGTAAGCCACAGCTAGCTATACAGCTAGCAAGTTCACTGGTGCCACACTCCACTTCCTGCTGGAGATTTACCATCAACGTTGTGTTCACAGAGCCTCCAGTATCATCAAGGATCCCCACCATGCCTTCTCATAGTCTGTTTACCTCCTGCTGTCTGGGAAGAGGTACAGGAGCATCTGAGCCAAATCCGGCAGAATGCTAAATAGCTTTTACCCGCAAGCAGTCAGGATCATTAACAGACTGTGCACCCCACGAACACAAGGAAAATGACAATAAACTAAATCTTGAAATCTGGAATCTTAAAGAGCATAATATCAACCGGAATAATAATAATATGGGTCCCACTTTAATACCTAATCTTGAGGCCTTGTCTTGTCTGGAGTGGCCTTGTGTAAAAATCTAGTTGTAATACTTTAATTTAGTGGTTTTAGGTCTTCTGATACTTTGATTAAATACTCAAATGCAGCAACAGTCGACGATTGGATGACAAGGACGATTGTGAATCCGTCCTTTCATCACATAAGCAAACTTGGGACCAGGACTAATGTAAATAATGCACAGAGATGGGGGAGAACAGGGGTTAATGGGGGTCCAGAAGCAGATTAACCAGGCTATGGTCACTCAGTTTTTGATCCTATGTACCTTTTTTGAACATGGCCTCAAAGGGGTCAGATGGAGCCTGCAGGGGGACATCAAAATACTGTGCCAAGCGTTTCAGGTCGGTCGTCATATACAAGAATTTGTTTGGAACCAGTCCAGGAGGCTTGTTGCCTGTCATGAAAGATAAATATTATATGAAATATGACAGTAGTAACAGCTTCCACATGAATATGGACATGCAACAGGCTGCTTAAGTTAATAATCTTTCCTACCTGAGCCTTGCATGACACCACCCAGAAATGCAGGGCGCAGTTTGAGATCTATGTTCCACACGTTTCTATAGCGACACATGATCTGTAAACAAACAATCTGTGTAAAGCTTGACTTTGTAAATAAAAAGTGATGGAAAATAACTGAGTACATCTACTCAAGTGCTGTACTTAAGTACAATTTTGATGCACTTGTACTGTACTTGAGTATTTCCATTTGATGTTACTTCATATTTCTACTCCACTACATTTATTTTTAGCTTGAGTTACTTTTCAGATGAAGATTTGACACAATGTAACAAGCTTTTAAAACACAACACATTGTTAAAGATGAAATCTTTCAGCCATTCCAGCTATTTTGGCTTTTGATGTCTTACAAAAATTAGTGTGTAGTCGCATTTCAGTGATTTTCCCTCTAAACTTTTCACATGGTTTAATTTCAAAAGATGTTCAAATTATCCAATATTTCACTAAAAATCAAAGATTAGAGAAAAGTGCAAAAACTGAAAACAGATTTGTGTATCACAACTTTGTTTTTTCTTCTTTCTTCTCCCATTAATCATCTCACGACCCCTCAGATTTATCTGCTGACCCTTTGGAGGGGCCTGACCCCTAGGTTGGGAACCACTAGACTAGACTAACTAACTAACTGTATATAAAGATATAAAGTAGTTTAAACTAGCTCCAGCAGAAGCAGCTACAACAATAACATGCTGCTCTAACACTGATGCTTCAGTATTAATAATCTATAGATGTCATATATAATAATATATCAGTCAGAAGGATGAAATGAGGACTTTTACTGCAACAAGTTTAAGTGCATATTGCTGCTAATACTTACGTACTTTTAACGTTACTAAGGAGGACTTTTCATACAGGAAATTTACTTGTGATGGAGTATTTTTACACTGCTGTATTGGTACTTTTATTTCAGAAAAACAACTGAATACTTTCCCCACAGTTTCCAAAAAGGCACAAACCTCAAAGCCGAGCCAAGAATAGGGAGACACCACATCGTAGAACAACTCGATCACTTTCTTCGATGTCATCTTCGGCTCGGTTCTTAATTTACTTTCGATATCAATAACACAAAGAGTCTCCTTCAGCGTTAATTACTTGCAGGAGACCTGAGCTCAATGTGCCCAGAGCCCTGACTGTGCCAAAGTTCAACTAACGTAACGCAGCGCTGCTTAATGTCATGTTTTCAAATATTTATGAAACATTATGTTTCCAAACAGAAATCACTTTGGTTGGTTTTAATGGACGTGTCGATGCAAAATGAGCTGGAACCGTCGTTACATTTTTTAACGATACATATTTTACCTATATTTTTAGTTAGCTAAACGGCTAGCTTCTTCTTCTACTGTTTTATTGGCAGTAGCTACACAGCTTATTTCCGCATTACCGCCGCCTACTGCACGGGAGTGTGTAGCAGCACATTAGCAGTCAAAACGAATATCTTCAGTGTTATTGTAAGCAGTTAATTAAGACAGGTTCACAGGTGTCCATATGAACGCTGAAAGAGGTTTTCCTCGCTGTTCATTCTGACCCCATCCTCTTCAAATATGCTTTCAAAGTAAGTGATAGAGGACAAAATTCACGGTGTGTCCACTCAGTCATTTATGTGCAAAAATGCATGTAAAAGTGTATCTGAAGCTTATACAAGGCTTCAGCAGTCTGAGTTAGTCATATTAAGTGAATATCCATCACATTTACAGTCTTTTTAGCATCTTTATATTTCCTCGGACAGTGTTTCCTCATTGAGCTGCTGGTGGAAGTATAGTAACAAAAAGAGGGACTTTGGCACTGAAAAGACTGTAATATTGAAAGATATCTACTTGATTTGATTCATTTGGACTGCGGCTTCATATTAGCTTCAGATAAGCTTTTAAATATATTTTTACACAGAACAACATACATTTTAAGTGTGTTATGGGGGGATCTTCTAGTGGTCAGTATGAGCAGGAGGAATGATTATAGCATGTGAAGTACTTCAGGTAATAGCTCAGATTTCTCCTTCTAAGCAGCGGATATGGAAAGCATCACACATATCCACAGAGTTTTTTCTGATATTGGAACTGAGAAAATGTGCTGATTGTGCAGCTGTGTGCTGGCCTATACTGTCTGCCTTTTTGTTAACCCATGATCATTATTATCATTATCCTTTACTTCCTCTTATGTCTACTTTTTGACATGTGTTATACTATGTATGTTGTATGTTTCCATCTTCCTTAAACTATACCTTTCATTTTATGCAGGCTGTGCTACTTTCAGCTGCTGTTTCATACATTTTGCTCCTTCCCATTGCCCTTCCCTATACCCATCATTAAAGTAAAACTGTTTTCAGAACAATACACATACACACACACACACACACGAGTAAACCTTGTCATTTTTAATGACAGAACACTTAACTCATTGTTTCCTTGTAGGCTTTCTTGTTAGTTTTATATGTTGTACATTTCACTGAAATACAATTCAAAAGATTTGAATTAATCTAAAATATCCCTGCTATGACAGTAAAATTGTTATATTTGCAGAAATACTATTTACTTTTACTCTCTATTTACATATATAAGTCATCCACCAGGATAATAACGTAGTAAACATATAGGCTAGTGATGTCTATATGTATATTAACATCTAAAATCTACAAATTAACATTGCTTCGCTTTTATGTCTCCTCTTGAGGGCTCGCTTGATCTTTGAGTTCAGTTGCTCCCAAACTGTCAGTGGGCGGAGGTCCTGGAGATTTGTCGCTGAAAAACAGGTAAAACAGTCTGCTGCTGTATTATTATTTCAACTTATATGAGAGACAATTTTTCCCTTTTTTATGTCTTACCTCTCTCCATCTTTCTCTGTCTGTAAAGGAAGTTTAAAAAGAATATTAACTAAAACCTTTTTAATAAGGTTTTCAGTCTTAATAAAGTTCAGTTTTAATAAATTTTCAGTCAAAAATCCTGCATATCATTGTGGATTTTTACCTTTGGCTTCTGTGATGAGATGCCACCAATCTTCCTGGGTACTCCAAGAGTCTCAAAAGAATGACTCCGCACTCTGATGGCTCTCTAATAACAGAGGTGTCAGAAGAAAAAAATGAGATGAGCGATAATACTAAACTCAAGAATGAGAAAGTTTTCGAAATTTGAAAGTTGAGGAATAGCAACATTCACCTTAAAGTTTTCAATGAAACCTCCGCTCCCTTCAGACACTCCCCGCACACCCTCAGAAGTCGGGAGAACAGACAACGATGGATCCCCCATCATACATTGCGAATGGGTGGAGAGTTCAGCCCGCAAGCTCTCCAGGAGTGATGAACGAGTGCGGAGCTTCATAAGAGAGGAGGGACAGGAGATTACACATGGCAGAAAGCAAAACGAGAGAATAAGCTTGTCATTTGGATCTTCACTAGTGAGCATAAATAAACAGAGTTACAATCCAGATGTTGTGCTGTTTTTCCATCTACCTCCAGTCTGCTGAATCGCTTGGCCTTATAACAGGAAATCTCTGCGTTGATGAGCTTGGTCAGAAGGAATTCTCTCAGCAGGGAGCACTAAAGACAAGACAGAGGAGACCAAAACTTTGGAAGCATCTCAATAATTGATTTATACAGTGGATAAACAATGTGTGGACTCAAATACATGGCTCACAGTCTGATCAGGTGGAAGAAAAACAAGGTTTACTGATGGTCAGAGCAAGATTTGTTTGTAGACAGGGAGTCAGAGCAGGAAAAGAAGTACAAAAGGTGCATCAACAGCTAAATAAAGGTCAAAAAGGCAGGCAAGGGTCAAACACTAAATCGGAGAGGTTGATAAGACCAAGGTTGGACCACTACAGCAGGAATGCACATTAGACAATAAACCCTTTTCATAGGATTTCACAGTCGTTTTGACTTATTATAGGAAAAGCACATTTGTTACTAAACAAAGGCTCCATTCTTTACTGTACACTGAAATGTAATACTGTGTGTAGTGCAACCAGGATTGTTATTTCCACAACATACCAACTGTATAAAATTATGTTACTACAGGCCCTTTTCAGAGCAGACATTTTGACTTGTCATAATAAAATTAACAGTGGCTCTGGGGTAAGACCTGACAGTGTGACGGTGTGACTGTGTGCACAATACCAGGACACTGACACAGCCATCACTAAGTTAATCATTTACACCTGTGCTTTTCCCACTTTGACATGTAAAAATGTCTAAAAGGTGTATTTGACAGTACAGGGGTTAAAGGGCAGGTACTTGTAATATAATAATAAACATATATATATATATATATATATATATATATATATATATAGCACCTTTCATACAAAATGCAGATCAAAGTGCTTCACATTAAAAATATTTAAAAAAATGTTGAACAGATAAAAAACAAATGATTGAGAGCATTAAACAGGAATACATTCATAGAATAAAAGGAGGCAACAAGAAAAATGAGAGATAGTGCATTACATTAAAAGATAGGAAACACAGCTAAAAATCTTAAGTAAAAGACAATCATTCATGAAAAAGAATAAAAATGCCTTAAATTAAATAAAGTGTTTTAATATATGATATAGTGTAAAACTCATACTATAGAAAGGCAAGGTTAAAAAGATATGTTTTTATTGTCGTTTAAAGCTTTCAGCGGGAGCATAATTGAGGAAAGCTGCATCTCTCCAATTTTCTTTTGGAGAGACTTTTGGGTATCAAGCAAGCCTGCAGTAAAAGATCTAAGAGCTCATGAGGGAACATAAGGTAACAGGGAGTCTGTTATGTAGCTCGGCCCTGATCCATTGAGAGCTTTATAAACAAGTAAAAGGATTTTGAAATCAATTCTGGAAGACACAGGGAGCCAGTACTCAGCGAATTAACAAGGAAACTAAAAACAGGGAATGGTGGGGACAGACTGAGACTGGAAAAGATACAGAATTGGCTGTTTCTATGACACTACGACACTTGTTGAAGTTCTCAGATAAATTAAAGCAGCTGACTCAGCGGTATTGGTTCTTACGTCTGTGAAGATGGGAGGATCTGGGAGGACCGGACCAAAAGGAGGAACATCCTCTCTGGCTGTGACAGAAACCTGTGAAGAGGACGAACCACTTTTATTCTCCAAATGTCAGAGGTGGAAGAAATACTGAGATCTTTTACTTGAGTGAAGGTTGAAATACCACAATAAAAGAACACTCCATCACTACTACAAGTCTAACTTAAGTGAAAGTATATTAGTATTAAAAGCAAAATGTTCTTAAAGCATCAAAAGTAAAATTAAATGTACTTAGTTACTTTCCTTCACTGTCTATGTGGCATGTGCAGTAACCATTTGGCTACCAGGACACTCGGACCAGGACTGGTTTTTACACACCTGGTACACAGCTTCACCTGTGTCCTCCTCCCCCTGAATCCTCCGGACCACCAGGAAACAGTGCAGGAAGTGGGACTTGATAACATCAGATAGAAAAGGTGTTTGACCCTCCTGGTAGACCAAAGTTACGATGTCATTACCAATGTGTCTTTTTCGTTGTAACTGCGTAGGATGATGAGGATGAGAGGGACAAAATGAGTGTGATCTTTTCCTAGACACCGACAAGCCCCAAAAGTGCCATCAGAAAATTGTGAATCATCACCGCAGGACAGATTTAGAGTTGGACAGTAACTGACCTGCTGTGGGTCACCCTCTGTGAAAGGCAGTTTAGTTGCGACATGGAACATGATTTCTCTTCCGTGAAAGGAAGTGAAGACTGCTTCACTTCCTGTCTGGCCATGACACACATCCAGACCTCCTCTGAACCTGAGAAAAAGGAGAGCGAGGACGTGAAATCATGTGATTTTACACATTGTATGTGTCATTTCTACAGATAAACTATGTCATCAGAGCATAATTTACCCAGTAAAGCCTTGCAGCTGAATAGTCTCTCCCAAAATAGACAGAAATTCTGTAAACTCTTCGCTTTCCTCGTTGTTACTGAGTATGTCCTCCTCAGTGAACTAGAGAGAGATGGATGGTGTCTGAGAGGGAGCGGTTATGATATGGTGCCATATTTCAGTCACTTTTTATAAATACAAGACGTTGTGAAATAAAGCCCCAGATCTTACCTGCCCGTCCCTTTGGTACAATATGCCAAACTTGAAATTAGGAGACACTCTGTGCTCATCAAATGCAGTTATTAGTTCTGGAGCCTGAGACATGAGTGAGGGAGAGGGTTAAAGAGGATTTGTATAAAGTAAGATGTCTTTGTGTTTAGTTACTGGTAATTTGAGCATTACCTTGAGGTAGCTGACCACTTCAAACTTTGAGACATTCACTCTGTCACAGAGCATCTAGAAAGATTTTGTAGACATTTTTAAATTAGTCATTAGTTCATCGACTCAAGTAGTGCGCTGAAGTACAATTTTGAGATACTTTACTTGAGTATTTCTGTTCTAAGTTGCTTTTTTACTTCTATTTCACCACATTTCAAAGGGTTATAGCTATTAGTTATATTTTAAGATGAAGATTTGACATAAAGAATATATGGTCACTTGATGCACTGTTACAGATTAAATTACCTAACAATATATAAAGTAGACAATTGTTCTCCACATTGACCAGCCATAAGATTAAAGGATAAGTTAACAATTTTTCAAGTCTGTCTTAAAACAGTTGCCCAAACAGTTGCCCAAATAAACATCTTGTCATAATCATTCCCCTGTTCATACTGAGAGAGCTCTTCATGATGCACTCACAATGTAAATGATGGGAGACAAAATCCACAGTCCTCCTGTGCAAAAATGTATTTAAAGGTTTATCTAAAGCTAATATGAAGTGTCAGCCATCCAAAATAATCAAATCAAGAAGGTATCTTTGGAGGTTACTGTCTTTTTTTTTTTTTTTTTTTTTTACCAAATTCCCTCTTTTTGTTACAAACTTTGAAAGAAACCCTCTTGATTTGACTAACTCCCCCATCACTTTCACTGAAAGTGCATTAGGAAGGGATCTTACAACAGCCAGTATGAACAGGAGGAATGATTACAGCGAGCAAAACCTGTTTCAGTGTTCATATGGGCACTTGACCTTGAAAAACCGTGTACCTATCCTTTAAAATACTTATATGTTATTTCATGAGTAAAAAATAATAATGTAATATATCTTTAAAACTGTAACACTCTTAAAGGGCAATTCTACACCACTGCCATCCACTACTTTAAATATATTTAATAAATGGTTCAATACCTTTGCTAATTCAACTGCAGACGGGGTGTTGGGGAAAAGAGACAAAGAGAAAACTCCATGCAGAGAGCACTCCTTCATTCTGTGAAACAAGAAACATGGTTTCCGTGTAATGTCTGTGATTTAATATTGCAAATTGAAAGTTACTACGTATAGAAAAGTTCAAAGATTAAATACAAGCTGCTCTGCTGAATGATTTTTTGCTGTGTTGTAATTTTGGGGACATATAAAAAGGGATTATAGTTGGCTAACACTGACTAAAGATGTCAACCTTAATATCACCCGTAGTTTATTCTCCTCTTCCTCCAAACACACAGAGAGAACCAGCGGCCCCAAAGATGGATCTATCGCTGTGAAAGAGTGATGGTACTAGGAAGAGAAAATAAACAACAACAACAAAATAGTACAAGTAAGATAGTATATACCTTTAGATTTCTACTCTGAATATAAGTGAGATGAAGCCTACTAACTCTTGAGCGGAAGTACTTTTGGTAGATTCTGGCATCTCCGTCTCTCTCCATGATGTCGTAGCTCTCTGGATCGAGGCCATGAGGGGAAGAAGAGGTGACACTTGCATCTACAAGCCTCTCCAGAGGAGGGTCTATCCAGTAGGCCCCGGACTTTGAATGGAGGATGAGCGGCAGTTCTCCACCTATCGTTAAAAGCTGAGACTAAAATAGACACAAACGAGCATCTGATGATGGTGATGTGGGTCTGCCTGGTCCGGTGTGCTGGGAATGAGCTTTTATTGTTTTGGGGAAACAAATTTTATGGCGTTCACAGAAAGGTCAGTGTCAACACACATAGGATCATACCTGTATATAGAGGTTTTTCTTTCATATCAGACTAACCTTCAGAGGTAGAGGGAATTCACACCGTTGCTCATCGATCCTGCTGCCCTGATGGACAAGAGGAGCATCGATGATAAATAAACTTCTGCTCGCACATCACTGGATACACGCACTGCAGATCAATCGCACTGTAACTCACCTGCAGCTTTTCAATGATTTCAAACAGCTCAGTCTCCTGATACGATACAACAGGCCACAACAGATGTCAGACAGAAACGCAGACGGAAAGAAAGGGAAGGAGAAATATGGGGAAGAAGAGGAACATGACAAGCTCTTCAGTCAGGAATGGAAACTGACTTCTTAGACACACACGGCAATGGAAAGATATATGTAATTAATGCGGGTGGGAAAAGTGAACAGATAATGATATCACCCTGTGGTTGCCGCTGGAAGAGAGGAAAGGCTTGCTCTCAGTGGCAGGAGAGTCCAGGATGTTCAGTATGTTGTCCTCTACAGATTCAGGTCTACAGCAACAGGTTGATTTACACAGGAAGACAGCATGATATCATCCCTCCTGGTTCAGTTTTTGCAATTTAGAATATTTCAAATAAAATGGAAGATAAAGCCTAACCTTGTCTCATCCTCACATGTGAATCTGTCCACACTGTAAACAAGGAAGTGAGAACTACTCAGAGAAAAAAAACCGATCAGGACACACAAACAGGATTACTATCTAAAAGTAATGTTATTTATTCAGTATATCTCACTCAACAAAATGAATTTTATTAAAGAAACATAGCTTGTGAGTCTCATTCTGATCAAAACTATGTCTTTACTCACCTTCCATATGCTCCAAAAGTAAAACTTCTCTTTCTGGAGAAGGACGTGTCATTCCTCTTCTCTCTCTCCATGGCTTCAGTGTCACTGTGAATGTTTGTACATGCCAGTTCTCCACAGAGTCAATCAGGGCTGGCTAAGGTTGAATTAATTCACTCTGTCATTCTGTCACTCCTCCTCCTCCTCCTCCTCCTCTCTGCCCCCTGCCTCTCGCTCATTTAAGCTTCCCTTTCCTCCCTCTGTCCTGCTGTCAGCCAAACAGGCAGCATTAACTCGCTCATGGTCACAGGTGTAGCGACTACCACGACCTATAAAACGGACACAGTCAGCCTGCTCCATGCCATCGACCCTCGGTAGCTCAGACCAACACTTTGGTGTTGGTTTCTCAGACTGGCAGAGCTTGAAGATAGACTAGTAGATAAATAAAGAAATGTTGAGTGAGACATTTTCTCCCCAGACCAGTTACCCTTTGAGTCGGTAAGGATCATCAATTATTGACAGCACACACAGTGAGGGTGAGGAGATAGACAGCAGGGGAGGAAGGAGTAGACCAGGGGATAGGTGGAGAGAAAGAGAGAGAGAGAAGAAAGAAAGAGAGAAAGGGAGGGATTTAAAGAAAGAGATGAACAGAGAAAGAGAGGAGTGCACATTCAAATGGTGTCTCACGTGATCCAAATTTTGATATTTCTATTACCTGTGTATCTTTATTGTATGGTTGGTGGAGGATATATTCAGAGCCTGTATTGATCAAACTGCTAAAAGTGAAATTTGCAAAAAGTTTAGGAGAGCACCAGGTGTCTCTCCAGCTGATTAAGAGTAGATTGTATATGGCTGCAATACAGACACAAAGGTGAGCACCTTCTGTGTGACTGTTTAATATATTTTTTTATTATGATGAATAATAGATCTGAAGCAATAGTTATATTTCAAGATTTGGTAGTTTTATAGCTCAGCAGCTGTTGCCAAACACACTTTTGATCAAGTGTTAGTCCACATACAAAGCTGACATAGGTTTTGTTTGCAATCCTCCTATATCTGTATGATAGTTATACTGAAATTTCCCTTTTTAGACTTTTTTTTTTTTTTTGATTTCTCTGATGTACTTCTTCTACCACCCTGCTCCAGCTTGGTTTCTTTTTGTTTCAATTTAATATAATTGCGTCCCTATTTATATGGTTGGAGACTACTTGTGTTGTTAAATCAACATTTTTCATTATTGTTACTGGAAAAACTGAAGATTTTACACAAATAAATTATCCTTTTTTCCTACAGAAATCATCTTTGTTTTTTGTTTTCTTTTCTTTTTTTCTCAGAAATACATCACAGAAAATGTTGTACACTGTAGATGTACACTCAAGATGTTTTTTAAAAAATGAACAATGAGCAGAATGTGTCCTGTCATTGTTATGCTGCATTAACTTATTGGATTACTATCACTGATGTAGTGTTTAAGCGTTGTAGCTGGTTGAGGTCCAGATGATTTTAACTTCGTTATATACTGTTGGGTAGTTTTGTGCACAATGCATCATATATAATAGAATAATCTGATATATTTAGGTAATGTCATATAATTTTCTGCAAAGAAATTATATGATTGGAATAACAGTACAATATTTCTCTCTGAAATGTAGTGGCGAGGTCTAGAAGAGGAATGGAAATCTTTATGTTAAACCCCCTGTTTTTTCACCCAATAACAGCTCATCCTCTTCTTGTTAAAAGGCTCACTATTAGTGAACTGTTTGTGTCTGTCTTCAAAGCGCTTCTTATCAATTGGCTGCTTATTTACAGAAAACAGATTCAAATTCAAAATTCCCTTGAATCCACTATTTACACAGTAGTTTTATAGTATGAGGGACCCGCCTATTGAAAGCCTGGTGATTGGCTAATCGATACGCCACTCTTATTTATCACGTTCCAATTGGTCAGAATCCAAAACAACGACCCTCGTAGCCCCGCCTCCGCTCACTGCAGCGCGGAAGTTGGTTTTGCGAGTGCGGACGGGATGTTGTCGATTAGTGTGAAATAGTGTGAAACACGTCGACAGTTTGCCGTGTTTTTCCTGGACAATTTGGTATTCTGAACGGTAACAAGTACGTTTGGAAGGAATAGCTTTTGGCTTACTTAAATGGAAAGAAAAAGGGGCATATCGAAGTTCGCTAGCTAGCTAGTTAGCTTAGGCAATTAGCCACCAACGTTTAACTGTCAGAGTAACTTTGCAGTCTCCTGCATCGTGACATGGTTATAACAACATATCTGTTGATTTTCATTTGCTTCGCAGCCTTATCAGTTGGTTATTGCTCGTTAAGACTTTACACCTGCATTGTTCAGCTAGCATTGTTGTTGCTTCTATTTTTTATAGGCATGAGAAATCGTTTATCATCACATTAGTTGTAGCGTTATTCATGTTTAAAGCGCTGAGGGAAGTTTTAACCTGTAGGTGTAACTATTGAGGGACACTTCCCATTGAGAAAGCCCCGCAAAAGTAAAGCTGCAACGATACTGAATGGTTTCGGTCTGCACATGGCTCGCTGCACATATTGATATTGAGAAAGAAACAGAAGCTGTTGACATTGTTCCTGTGACCTTGACACTGATTTGCTCTCCGTTGTCGTGATCTTGAAGTTGATGTGTTCTTCTGTCTGTCCTGTAACCAGCAGCCTGTTGAGGTAAAATGTTGGAGTGTGGCATGCTGAAGCGGGACAGACAAGCTCTGCGGAGACACTCTGCTACTCTCTGCAGAGAGATGGTGGTGGACGAGCTGGTGGTGTCTCTACAGGCGGACAACATCCTCACTGAGAGCATGGCAGAGAGCATCATGGTATGTTAACACTGATACATGAAGGCAAGAATCAAACATTCAGTTTTTTGCATTTAGTGTGATTTTTATACTGCACCTGTGAAAGTTTTTTTTGGATGTGCGCACTTCACACCCTCTTTGTCTTTCACACTGATACATGACTCATGATTAATCACTCATCTGTTGAGCTGTTTACCTTTCATGTCCCCATAAAGCACATAACCCGTGATGGGGCATCATAAATAGACATTGTTTCATTTTTGAATTGGGAAGAGAACTAGCAAAGGAAACAGATGTGTTTCTCCCTGGCTGGTATTACTGATTACTATCTGAATGCCCCCTTTCAAAAAAAAAAAAAAAAGTGGCAGGCTGAAGAAATGTTGAAAGGGCAGGTTCTTAATTTTTCCAAGTCTGTCTTAAAACAATAATCAGTTGTCCAAATGAACATTTAAACAGGGTTTTCTTGCTATAATCATTCCTCCTGTTCATACTGACCATTAGAAGATCCCTTTATGATGCACTTACAGTGTATGTGATGGGAGGCAAAGAATCACAAGCCCCCTCCTGAGTAAAAATGTATTATTAAGTATTTGAAGCTAATATGAAGCTTTTCAGTCATCCAAATAAGTCGAATCGAGTAGATGTTTCAATGTTACAGTCTTTTTAATGCCATAGTCACTTTTGTTATTGTACTTCCTCCACAGCTCAACAAGGAAACACAAAGGGGGAATTTAATGTTAAAAAGAAAAGTAAATGTGGCAGATATCCACTTGATATGACTGACTCAGACTGCTGAAGCCTTGTATAAGCTTCAGATAAACTTTTAAATGACTGTGTGGACACACTGTGGATTTTGGTCCCCATCACTTGCATTGAAATTGCATTTTAAGAGGATGTTTTTTTATCAGTATGAACAGGAAGAATGATTACAGCAAGGAAAACCTCTTTCAGTGTTAATATCCTTACACAAATCTTGTTCTCAGTAAACTGTCAAGAGTCAACAATGGACAATTCTTGACTAAAAATCAAATTAGAGTGACTGTATTTGAAATCAAAATTGAAAATCAAATTGTCTTTCTTGTTTGTGATCAACTCTATTCTAGGTTGAGCAAACATCTCACAGACGAAGCTGGCGTTTGCTACAACTTCTACCAAAGCGAGGGCCCAGAGCCTTTAACAGCTTCTGCTCAGCTCTGAGAGAAACTGAGCAGCAACACCTGTACGAACTGTTCACACAGTCACCAGAGAAAGATGGCAAAGACACACATCTAGAGGTGAGTGCACATTTAATCAAACATCGCCACACACACAGCACAAAGCTACAGTATACAGGGCAGATTATTACCAGACTTAGTGCAGTCCTTTCACTGTTTTTTCACTCACAGAATTCTCAGCCTGAAGAAGAGCCAGAGGGACAAGCAGGGCGACTGGTCATGCAGACACCAGCAAAGAAGAGAGAGGTGAGCAGAGTGCATTCTCATTGTTCACATGTTCACAAGAGAGCTAAAGCTTTTGTCAGGAAAAATTTTGTATTTTTAAGGAGGTTTAATCAGCTCAGTTTCACATGCTCACAGTTTGTAGAAATAGTTACACTCTACTAACAGATGTTCTAGTTACATGATCTTCTGCAGTTGTCCTCAGTAAGCAGAGAGGAAAAGAGTGAGGTGAGCAGCACCTCATCATGCCCAGTCCAAGTCTCAGATAGCTGCCTGCGCTCAGAGTCATCATTCACAGGTTCACCCCCAGTCAGGGAGGAAGACAGGAACAAAGAGAGACTGAGGAAGAAGAAAAGAGTAAGAGATGACTGGACAGATGTGAGAATCACAAACCACATCCCTCATATGTTAGACAGTCAGATGGCCTGCTGAGGTAGTCAGACAAAAGGCAGGGGATTACCCAATAGTTAACTTATGATTGCAGTCGTCATTTTCCCACAATAAATAACAGCTGCTGCTGCCACAGCAGAGAATAAAATCCTTCATTGTCTGCCTGCTTAGATTTGTGCTGAGTAGTTAATGTGTTGACATTAATGCATTATTTTGAATTTCAGAGTTATGCAGATTCTTCTCTTCCACTTTCAACCCAAGAGGAAATTGCAGCCAAAAGAGCAAGGACACATGGTGAGTTGTATTGGACTGCTGGCTGCATTCAGAATCAAATACACTAGGTTTCTCTGTGTCAGATGTTGTCAATATTTGTCTGTTTCCTTGGAGACACAGGGTGGTGTCTTGGAAGAAAGGGTTTATCTATTGTCTGATTTTAAGAGACAGATAATTAAATATACTTATATATTTATAACATTTTATAACCAACATTAGCTCAGAAGAGTTTACAGTCTGTGTGAACTGTTTTATTATATAATCTTATCACAGATAGAGGTGTGAGAGTGTGGTGTCTCTAGCAGCTGGATACTGTCTGTACCTGCAGGCGCGCCACACCTCAAGAGTGAATCATTCACAGACTTGTAGTACAAAGTTTGTTGTCACGCAACTGCTGGCGGGACACAGAATGATTTGAAAAACTTTGCATCAGCAGTTGAATTTGTAACAAGCAGAGTTAGATGTCTTGATGACGTGTGTTTGTTTGTGTGTGCTTCAGAGTCCATGGAGTTTAGTCTGGATGCAGATAGTCCCATCAACACTCCCGTGCTCCCATGCACTCATGACTTCTACCTCGATCACTGCCAGCAGGTAAAACACCACTAATATGTTTGCAGAAACACACTGTGGCCTCTTCAGATATGCATAAAATAAATGCTAAGTTATACAAGCAGGTATTCAATCCTCCTATAAATGTAGTAGCATTGTTACTTTATACAAATTCTCATTCAGTACTCATTCTTGTCATTTCTTTCCCACTTTCTGCACTCCAGTCCTACAGAATGAAATCATCTCCACGCGGCCTCGCCTTGGTAATCAGTAATGTGACATTTGAACCTTGTGCTGCGCCTGACCTTGACCCTAGGAAGGGAGGTGAGGTGGATGACGAAGTCCTGAGGAAGGTCTTTACAGAGCTGGACTACCTGGTTACCGTCCACAGAGACCTCACTGCTCAGGTAACACACAGACTCAGGCTGAATATATAAAACAGAGGATTTTATATGGAAAGTGAAGCCAATGCTGTACAGAAATGCACTTGGTAACTTGCTGAAGAAAAGGTGCCTGCATGTAAGATTTGTTGAGCAAGTCTATTAAGCTTTTTTCCCGGTTTGCCTACAGAGTGCTGTTGGAGGAAATTGTTGTTATCACAAAGCAAACACACTTTACATTTTAGTCATTCAGCTGATTATGAGCAAGTAAGTGTGTGTGCTATCAGTGGTTTGCTCAAAGACTCTCTCTCCGTAACAGCATTGGCTCTCACTATTAGCCACCAGTTCTGCATTTAAAAAAAACAACAACAAAAAAAAACAACAACTTGCAAACAAAACTTTTAGGGACCTTGGACGTTTATGTGAACTAGTCTTCCTGGTTCTTGTCTCATAGGAGATGAGAACATGCATCGAAAACTTTTGCCGGCGGCCGGACCACCGGAACATGGACAGCTGTGTGGTGAGTCTGCTCTCCCACGGAGTGGAAGGAGCTATATATGGCACAGATGGACAGTTGCTGCAGGTTTGTTTGTTTGATGGTTTTCTGTGTTCATTCAAGAGTAAAAATGCAACCTCTTTTTCAGACATTTAACATGCAGCTGTGTGTTTTTGGTTTTTTTGGTCAATTTCAGCTGGACTGGGTGTTTCAGGCCTTTGACAATGTGCGCTGTCCACTGCTTCAGAACAAACCGAAGATGTTTTTCATCCAGGCCTGCAGAGGAGGTAAAGCTCCATGTGATTTAAGAAGCAATCCTAGAACAGAACCATGAGGGATTATGATGCACTGAGTGTGTTTTTGAAGCTGAACAAATATCTGAGTGTAGGGAGAGGCTCATGACATGTGTTAGACCACCTCTGTAAAATCTCTTGGGTCTCTGCAACATCCTGAAATCACCTAAGATCAAGAGAACAGACAGATGCCAGCCTGTCCTTCTATATGTCCAGATGTTGTGTGCTGTCACCTTCCTGACCACTGGGACAGGTAACCCAGGTGGCGGTTTCACATCTATCCATCAGTCACACTTTTACAAATATTGTGGATGGTATCATAACAGGACACATTTCTCATATCCTGCAGTAGATCTGAACTATAAAGTAACAACATTTCATAAACATGTAATGAATCTTTGACTTAACCAGACTCACAGCTGATCAGTCTGTCTCTGTGGTGGAGGTTACAGTCTGACTACATGGCTGATGACGCCCTGACAAATCCTCAGACCCCTAAGGAGCAATCCTAATTACTGTCACACGCTCCTTCGCTGCACCACAGGTGTGCCGCTGAAAAGCCATTAGATGAGGTCGGCCACTGCCTCTGAAAATTGTTCTGGTATTCAAGGTTTTATTGGTTATGAAGGTCTGGGTTTGACTTTTTGTGATCTTTTGATTGTTTTTTGCCATGCGCAAGTTTTTAAGGTAATATTTTGTTGCTTAATTAAGGGAATAATGTTGCTGCCCTTTCAGAGATAAAAGAGAATCCTTTTCAAGTGGTAATTGCAGATCTATTCAGTTTTTGATTTATCACATGGTGGCAGAAAATCACTTGAGGTCCATGAGTTTGATATTGATCCCTAAACAGCAAGTTATATGTTTTTGAACCAGATATTTTAAAGTCCGTTGGATGCACAACGTTAAATTGAAACCTTATTGTCTTCCAGAGGAGATGGACTGTGGAGTGGAGCAGATAGATGGACCAGCAAGGACCTGTTCTCCAAGCTGTGAACAGCGGGATGCTGGGAGGGAAGGACAGGGGGATGCAGATTCCAGACAGAGGGGGGACTTAGGGAGACCCAGGATAAAACTGCCCCAGCGCTCCGATATGATCTGCGGCTTTGCATCTCTCAAAGGTCAGAGAATTTGTAAGTTCGTCCCTTTTTGTTATTCTCATGTGGATTTATTTATGAACTATGCAACAATGTTAATTAACTGAAATGTCAAAGTTTAGTAAACACATGCAACTTGCATAAGAACTAAGTGCAGCAAAACCAATATGGATGACTTTGCAGGGTTTAAGAAATAGAAGTGTTGGGGAGAAATCATATTGACTGATAAAGTTTCTTCTGACCTCTGTCTTTACTCTTTTCAGTCTGAATGAAGTTGTTTTCTCCATACCAATGCAGATGCTTTTCATAGATTGAACGTTTCTGTTGTGAAAAATAACTCATTTTCAAAAATCCCAGGTTTAGATGTTAACATAATTATCTGTCTCTGTTTCCAGTTACTGTATGTAAATACCAGACACCACATTAGCTCTGTGGTCTCTGCGTCTCATCACAATTTATTAAGCTTTTATTGTTTGATCTCTTCTTCCTCAAGGCACAGCAGCCATGCGGAACACCAAGAGAGGATCCTGGTTTATCCAGGAACTCAACTCAGCACTCCGCCTCCATGCCAGAGACACACACCTTGCAGACATCCTTGTGCAGGTGAATATTGTATATACTGTATGTATAGTAGGGCTGGGAAATATCACCTAAAATCAATATCATGACTGTCAAGATTCTCCGTCCGCACAGTCAGGCTCTGTTCTGAAAAATAAACAGTATTTATGAGTATTTATTTACTATATTCAGAGCCCCTTTGTGTATTTGTTTGTTAAAACAGGAAACTCAAAGTAAATATGGCTCTGTTTAATATAAATAGATTTAAATAACACTTTTATGACTTGTGTTGTCTCATTTTTGTCATTGTCTTATTAGTCAGATCTTTTAGAGTGACATTATTTTAACAAACACACTGTTGCGTCTGAAACAACCTGTTTCAACGTCCCGTCTTTTGTCAGGAAGCACAGGAGAGAAAGCTGTTCAGATCCAGGGAGAAGTTGTAGCTAACTTCACGGTTAACTCTGTCAGTATATTCAGCTGCTGGTAAAACAAAAAAAAAGACTAGCTAACACCACTTTGTTGTTTTTTTTTCTGACAATTTGTAGCTCATACTGAACAATCTGTTGCATTTACAATTTACCACTAACCTCCAGCATACCTGCTTCCTGTCTCTCACGCTCCCAAATAAGCTGCGATTCTCCGACTTTACTTTCATTTAGCTTCATTTTGCCAGTATGACCTATTTTTCTGCACCTACAACCACCTGCATTTCTCCAACACATATGACTAAATAAATGACTGAACTGCAGGTGGAGAGCCTGCATGAAGGAATTAATTTATCAAACATATCAATATGACTAAAATTAGGTCAGTTAGGGAGTCATTTTATCAGTCTTGGTAACTTTTCGATTTATTGCCCAGCGCATAATATTTACTTTAGATGTTACTATAACTTATGTGTTATATGTGTTACCATACTATAACTTTTTCCTTTTTCTCCTGCCTCTCTTTAGGTCAACGGGCGTATCAAGGAGCGAGAGGGTTACGCCCCCGGCACTGCCCACCATCGCTGCAAAGAGATGTCAGAGTTCACCAGCTCGTTGTGCAAAGACCTCTACCTGTTCCCCAAGTACCAGCCCCAGTATTGATATGCAAATATGCACATATGCACCCACTCAAGATTAACACAGATCATTCCTCGCATCGAAGACTAAGGGCACAGACTCATTCATTCCAATGCCTACTCCTGCTACACACTCGCATTCCTCTGTTACAACGTCACACACTCTCATTCAAACAGAGGATTTATTCATTCATATTTTCTGTGTAAATACTGCCTCCCCGAACCTGCGCACACACTCACAGAAACCTTGGAGAGCAAAAAAAAAAGGAACAAGCTTATGTTAATCTACATGTACTCGGAAATGGGCAACGTATTAGCGTACAACTTACTAGTGTATCAGTGTGCGTCTGTGTCTATGCCAGTTATAGGGTTTAGATGTTAATCCCTTTTAGTCAAAGACAGAATCTTATTTTTTTGCCGTTTGTTTTCTTACTGCACAGCTACTTAAAGGTTTCACAGGTTTCTCTTTTTAAAATGTATTTTGTACACAGATTTATTTTTGTGGCTTTATTTTGTATGTTGTTGTTTTTATAAGGATTTTTAAGCCCATTTTCTTCTATTTGTACATAATGTTTATTGCAAGTGACCAATTGTTGTTTTTACTATAGTGGCAAGCAGGGGGCAGCATTGAATGATGAGCTTAATGCAGCAAAAAACAAACACATTTTCACCACCTTTTCTTTCACCAGTTATTTTACATTTAAAACAGACAGGTTTTATTGTAGTTATAATCAGCTACAGCAGTGATTAAACTGTTAAGTCTTTGCTGCAGGTTTTGAGCTGTTCTCATTAGACTTTTTTTTCCTCACATGGTTTGATGTGTAAAGAGGAAAACCTAAAGGGCAGCTTCAAAACACAATCTTCAAGTGTTTCAGTCAGATTTTTTTTTTCTTTTTTTTGCTTGCAGGCGTTCAATCAGGAAAATCTTGTTTGTTTGTTTTCAAATCTGTAAATTTCACTGATGCCCTGCTGAGCCCACCTCAAATCAGTTGTGTTACTGTAGCAGCCCCGTCAGCGTTGGTGGGCTGGCGGGAGAATGTTGGTGCTACTTCTGGGGTCATACACCTACAGTATGAACTTTGACCTTCACACTAACTCTTAACACCTAATCGTGTTTCTCCCCATGTGTGTGCTAGCTACACATTTAGTTAGTGTCCCCCACCTACTGTATTTTTTTAAATATATTTTACTGTATCTGATACAGTAGACAAAACATGTATTTCTCTTGTCTTCCTGTAAGTATAAGCAATATGCAGTTTTTCTACAGTAGCCTGTGCCATGTAAGAGTCATCCAATAGATACATTTATGACCATAGTGGTGCTTTCACCCCCTCCTCCTCCTCCTCCTTCCCCCAACTCCAATGGCTCTATGAACATTGATGTTTCCCAGAAAAGCCCTGACAAGGCAACATGTGTTTAGTTACAACAGTGTTGTAGTGAAGAAAACAGAGTATATGGTCAAAACAGTATTGATTGTTAACCATCTGGAAACAAAAGAGGCTTTTAAGCTGTGTGTGTAAAGTGAGTTAGAGTTTACCTTGTGCTCTCTCCTGTTATGTTTTGGTTTTTATAATTAGGAAATATATTTAAAACAACAACAACATTGGAGTATTATCAAAGGGTAACTCTACTGCACAAATTCTAAAGGTTGATATTTGCTTCCAAGGTCTGGTGAGGTGCATCATGAGGGGGGGGGGGGGGGGGGGTTAATTTCTGTCAACTCTGCCGATGACTGCCAAATGTTCTATACAATAAACAGGCCATGTATCTACATTTTCCTGTGACGCCGTGTCTCTGTGCATACATTTTAGTTAAAGCTGGATCCTGCAGCCTTGCACTAATGTACACTATGGGCAGCTCCTGTGCATGCTCCACTTTATTTGATCCCGCTTGTTGCTGTGTTTGTGTGTGTTGTTTCCCCGTGTACAGCCTGTCCTCTCCGTTCTCAGGTATAGTATAACTGGCTCCCGACTATTTCGCTGTGCTCAGGTCTCTTCATGCTGTGACTGGGATGTATGTATCTCTCACTGCCCGCCGCTCAGTGATAATGTTCTTAGTGTATCAGATAGAGGCCCAGCCAGCTGTCCACAGTCATTCTCCCTTGACACACACACACACACACACATGCCGGCGGTCAGAGTAACACATTTCTCTCTGGCCTCCGGTGTAGCTGTGAGATTAGGCTGTTATGCGCTGGCGTGTGGACTACAAACTAGGGTAGGGTTAGGAGGGATCTGTGTGTGTCTGTGTGCCTTTGTGGTTGTCATAATGGCAGCCTGAACGGAGGAACCGGCACAAAAGATCCACAGAGAAGTTAAGAGACTTTTCAGATTAACTTGTCTGAGCTGGATGTGGTCTCTCCGGAGGTTGCAGGGCAGTAGTGGTCCACCCTGAAGGCCCCTGAGCTTTTCACCTTTTAGCGAATGATGTGCTGCTTCCTGTATTAGCTCTTCTGGACATCTGAACCTCCTGCAAGAGGTTAAGCAATATGGAGATCGCTTTCCTAGGCTTATACAGTGGGGGGGGGGGCTGTTACCGTGTTGCATTTTTGGGGTGTGTGTGTTTTTCTGCGTTAGGGTGCATTCAGGGTGCTAAGAGTGGGCTGCCATAGCATGTGAGTGTTATGGGGATTGCCTTGCATCATTGGCTGCTGTGAGCTGTCAGAGGGGTGTTGTGTGCACCTTCCTGCTCACGTTGCAGGGGCAGCCCTATGGGGGGTGCCCTTCCAAACCACATCCACCCCCCCCCACCCCACACTCCCCTGTCCAAACAAGAACAGTCCATCCAAACATACACACACCTAATGACCGGCTGGCAGGGAGGGTGCTGCTAAGGGCAACAAGTTGTGTGTTTGTGTGAGTGTGAGTGTGAGCGTGCGTGTGTTATTAGGTGTCTGCAGTTCTAATAAAGGAAAGCGCTGCGTCCTTCACTGCCTCATCAGATGGCTTTGCTCTGCTTTGTCCGCCTGTCTGATTTCTGTCTGTGCGTCCGTCAGTGCTGCAGTGGAGCTGGATGGCTGGCAGCCTCTGGATCATCTGGAGAAGAGCGCGTCTCGGACAGGCAACATCTGCTTTGTTTCTGACGTTCCCGGTGTGACGAGTGTGTTTCATAATGAGTGTTTTTGGAGAGTGAATTGACTTAAATTGTGAAAAGTGTGCATAAGAGAGAGAGAGCGAGTGAGTGAGCGAGTGTGTGCGTGCGTGCGTGTGTGTGTATGGTGTTGCCCATGCCATTGGAAATGCTGGGGTGTCCAGCAAGGTTATTTTTGGATCAGTGACAGCGTGTCAATGGCTGCAGATGCGTCGCAAAGGAAGGCTCTGAGATACCAACAGACCCTGGTAGGTTCTTCTGATCTTCCTTTACCTGCTTTCCTGTCTGTCTCATAATACGTCCTTTCCCCCCTTGTTACCCTCCACCTGCTTCTCCATCGTTTCTACATCTACCCACCTGTCAGATTCGTTTACAACCATTCTATACTCTTCTGCACTCACTTTCACTGTTTTTCTCACCCCCTACAATTTTTATTTCTTCCAACACTACCTACTAATGTCTTTGTTTTTCTACCACATCCTTTCCTGTCCTCCACCAGCACCTCTCTCTTCGTCTTTCATGCTTCTTTACTATGTTGCATAAAATCTTCCTAATACTCCTCTGTTCAATCAGTCCTCCTTCCTCTTCTGCTCTCTTCTTGAAAAAGATTTCTGCAAGTTTTTTTTTTCTTTTGTACAGCCCTCAAACAAATTAACAGTCTCTGCCGATTTTACACCACCCACATTGTGAAACTGCTGAGTGAAGGTGTTAAATGGAAAGTCCTTGAGATAAACAGGGATTTTATTATTCGTTCATTTTTATTCTAAACACCAATCTCTTGCATTTGACCCTTTTGATTTTTGCTTTTTTCTCCTCCTTTCTTTTGCATTGCCCAGATCAAATCCTTAAGTAAAACTCTTCTTTGTGACTCTTTCTATCTGTACAGGTCCTCAAACTGCAGCCTTGTAAAGTCATTACTGTTTTCATGTGTTGGTGGATATAAATACGTGTATACAGGAAACCTGAGCAGACAGGTTAGATGTGCGTGATGAGATGAAGTCATGTCACTATATCCTTCGGTTCATCTGCTTAAATGCTCATCCAGAATGATGGTCATGCTTCCCAGGAGCATCTTGGGATGTCCGGTGGCATTTCACTACCACTGACAATCACACCCGCTCTGTAAATGGCTCACAGCGGATCAGGTTTTCTTATTTTTCAGCAGTTGATTTGAAGCTTTGTGTTGTTATACCGGAACTTAAAGGTCATTTTCTGCAGAGTTGCCCGTGAATTATAAGATGAGAGGATGACAGATACATGAGCAACGGAGGTTAGAGCAGCTGTGGTGTGTATGCGTGCGTTAGAGCGGCCTGAGAAACTGACAAAGTGAGGAGGAGGAGTGACAGCGTGTCAGTACCGCTCCTTTTCTCTCTCCTTCTCCTCTTCTTTTCTGAGACGATGGACCATTGCCCAAAGTAAATCACTAATCCCCCTCTCCCGGCCCCTCGTGAAGGCCTCTTGGGGAGAGGGGCACAGGTCAAATCTAAATAAGAAATCCCAATTAATCACACTATTTACAGGCTTAATGTGTCTCTGCAAAGTCACAGAACTCTCAGGTGTGAAAGCCATGATGTGTGTGCGAGAGGAAATTAGAGCCTTGAAGGATTTGAAGAGTTTATGTGTAGAGCTGTTAATAGATCGGTGTAATATAATTTATTTATTGATCAGGAGCAGGATTTGGCGGGGTATATTTTCAGGATGAAGGCTTAGACGGCTAAATCTTCACAGATACACACAGGTGCAGTGATTTAACGACGGACGTCTGTGTTTTTTAGTGTTCCCAGAATTGACTTTATGATTTGCAGGGTAAAATACATCCAGGTTAAACTTCTGTTAGATTAGTTGTACTTTTCAGGGGGGTTAGAGTTGTTTTAACAGCAATAAATAATTAACTATATTTAAATAAATTCACTATATTGCAACACATAGGTAGGAACTGCTTCACATTGAAATGTTCCTTTTTTAAATACTTTTTCAATTTAATCAACAGAAAATTCTTGTGCAACAATTTTGACATAATTAACCATTTAATCTTTTTTCTTAAGCAACATGAGACAACGTCTCAAAAGTGAATATTTGCTGGTTTCTTAGTCTTTTTAGACTTTTTTTTCTTAATAAATTGAATAAGACTGGGCTTTGGGAAATTGATGGTGACGTTTTTCTGACATGTTATAGATAATTTCCAGGAAAATAATTATCATAATAATATATAATAATAATAAATATAATAAATATAATAAAATATAGCTGTAGCCCTCAATGCTACACATATAGAAGCTGCGTAAATAAGACAAATAAGAAATAGAACAAAGGCGGATACATTTTTTTTTTAAAAACAACCTAGATGATTAAAAATTACATTTTCAAACAAATCTATCCCAGTTTAAACTTAGTCGTCTAGACGTCTTTTGACCTGCAAATCACCAAATTAATGCTTACCAGGTCTGTAAAGTTGTGTTAATTGCTTCCAAGTCACACAGCTGTGCTTGACCTTTGCCCTTAACAGAGAGGAAGTGCCCTCTGTGGACTCATGTCATGCTGATAGACGCGCTCTAGCAGGGTGGCGAGAACACCCGCGCTCACACATACCGACTGTTTGTGTTTGCTTTTTATACAACTGCTTGTTACAATTTATTTGAGGGATGCGGTTAAAAAATGAGGTTGTGTGAGGAGACGAGTCTCGATCTGCAAGAATGTCAACAGCAGTGAAATAGATCTCAGAAGTCTCAAATGTTACAGGCTACTAAAAGGGATAATGTTCACCTGCCAAATGTCTCACAGACTGGAATGACTGGGATGTAGACGATTAAGCCATTAAATTTCATACGATATCGCAGTCACTTGATGTGTCTTTTCAGTTACAAAGATGGTTCTTAATTGTAACAATTAAACAACTAGTCATAACAATTGCTGCAAGATGTCAACATAGGAGAGAGCGTTGATAACTTCTCGTTGTTTTTGTGTAAAGGTTAAAGTGCTCCATCTGTCTGTACAACAGGCCTCCTGGGAGAGATGGACCCGAAAGAGAGACAAACAGCGTGAGAGAGGGAGAGGTGCGGAGAAGTGTGTCAGTGAACATTGGGTCACACTGCTGCTAAATTTATCCACGAGTAAGGTTTCACCTCAGGGGTGGGGGGTTGGATGGATGGGAACAAGGGGTGTTGAGGGGGAAAAGTTTTAGGGGGAAGAGTGAAAGGTGAAAGGCTGCACACACGAGTTCAGTCGTGGGTGAGACGGCTTGGAAAAGAAAGTGCGAGACGAGAATCTGATTTCCAGTGTGTGTGTGTGTGTGTGTGTGTATGAGTGTGTGTGTGTGTGTAATGGTGTCTTTATAGAGCCGCACAGTTGGGAAAACAAACAAAATACTACACTGAATATAAACCAGAGTCTCATTTCTCAAACACGCATTAACCTAGAATGGAACAAAGCCTTAAGATGTTTTTCAGAAAAGGGGTCCAGACTGCAATAATTAGTGGCAGCTGCTCAAAACAGACCACTGAACTAAAGGTTTTCTGGCACAAATTCTGGCTGATACATTTTTAAATGCACTATACAGTAGCAGTGCAAAAAAATCTGCTTTAAAAATTGAAGCAATTTGTATATAGTGGTTTAACATTAAGATTGCAGTTGCAGGGTTGAGCAAAATAATCATTATAATGACTGAGTGGTTTATAAAATAAATAATGATGAAGTCAAATAAAATAATGTAAGAGAAAAACATAATATTGAAACAGGCTCAAAGAAATACATTTTTTAAAAAAAAAAAATCATTAATGGCAAGAAGGTCATATACTGAAGTAGGCAGTGAATAAGTTTTTAAACTGGTTTTAATGATGAAAAGGTATCTACTCCCATCTATCTGTTTTTCTGAACCCATTTGTATCTCAGAAGGAGGCTGGAGCTACAGCCTGCACAGGTCAGACACAACCAGACAAATATTAATTAACCTTATTGTGCTGAAACCTGATATTGTGCAATGTATTCATCCGTCCACAAAACCGCCGAGGGCTGATGTCATAGATATAACATCTGTTCTCGCTACACATAAAGCTCAATAAAACACTACAGTCCACAAACTGATGTTTATTGCAGTAGCTACCAGGTGTAGATAGAAAACTAGCAACACTCTGGTCCCCACAGACCCAGAAACCACATGACTGCTCAGTCACAACAGAACAGTCGGTGACCCATTTTAGGTCCCGCAGAACAACAGCAGAAAATAATTGTATAGATATAGATATAGACTAGAGACAGACTCAGAAATAACAGCACATACACGTTTTATGGGCTGTATTTTTATGTATTTGTGACCCTTGTTTTTCATACTTAAAGTTTAAATTTTCTTTCAGATTTTTCTTTTAGTCGGTCTACAGAAAATTAACCACAACTATTTTGATAATGCAATAATCATTTCAGTCATTTTTCAAGCTTTTTCTGGTACCAGCTTCTTCATATGTGACAATTTTCTGCTGCTATTCTTTGTCATATATGACAATGAATTGAATATCTTAAGGTGGTGGACTATTAGTAATACAAAACAAGCCAACATGAAAACATCACTGTGACCTTGAAGATATTATGAATTCAGTTTTTTCACTTTTTTTAACAGATAGATTAAATGATTGAAAAAGTAATCAAAAGATGAATGTATATTAAAAGCAGTTGTTAGCCCTAATATTATCTTTTAATAACCAAATTTTAGGAATCACTCCTAAAAAATTGCATATATCAGCCAGTATGTCATTATCAGATGTTTTATTTTAAACTCCAACTGCAATCTTACGATCAGCCTAAAAAAAAAAACATGATACAAGGTCAAACTTTTTAGTTTAAGCCTGTCATCCTACTGAAAGCCCTTCAGTCCGGTCCAGTATCATCCAACCTTTCCCACACAATGTGAGTATACTTATGGTCTCTACTCAGTCAGCACATATTATCATTTATGATCCTGCTGGATCCTGGACTATGCTGGAATCTGCAGGATCGGCCGCCTGACTGTGAATCTACCCCTCAGAATTAAGAGCTGCTGACAATTTATCGTCAAGCCTCAAGTGTCTGTATTAACCTCTACTGCTCTCCTCTTTCTCCTCTGTGTGTGTGTTTGTGTGCGTGTTTGTGTGCGTGTGTGTGTGTGTGTGCATCCTGTGCTGACCATACCTGTCAGTTACTGGAGTCTATACTGTATGGAAGGCAGGTAACAGGTACAGTCTTGTGTCCGTCACACTGGCAAAGACAGGGAAGGACAGATGTAAGACACTGATAATCCAGAGAGGGAATAACAGTATACTAGAGACACACAAGAGCGTGAGCAGAAACAGTCAGAAGGAACGGCTGGAAGGATGAGGGAGCGGATCAACACTTTTGAGACAGTTCTGAATATAGATCAGTTCCTGGTAAGATCTACAACCTTGTTTATATAAATGTTTTTACTGCTGTTGGATCAGTTTTTGCAGCAACTTGTATTACTCACACGAAAGCAGGAAGAAGAAGTTTTTTGCCTCTGGTTGTACGTTTTGTAATCTCTCATTTATTTACTTTAAATCATTTCACATTTAATGCTGTGACGTAACTTTAAAACAGCTGTAGAGGGGATGAAAAGGGCCTGAGCAGTTGTTTTTTTCCTAGATTACTTGGTATGAAGTTGAACTGCGGGCTCATACACAACACATGGAAGTTTACAGTTTGGTTTATTTTTCTCTTTTGGCGGCGCCGACATGCCTTAATTAGAACATGACAGCTTGAACAGTGTTTGGACGAGGCATGGGATTGTTATTGTGCTGGTTAATTAGTGTATGCTTATGGAGACGTGAGCTTGTGGAGTGTGTGCGTGCGCGTGTGTTTGTGTGTTGATGGGGAAGGAGGGGAAGGGGGGGGAGGAGGGTAATCTCCTGATCTATCTGTCAGTGAGCGGGTCAGATTTTATCATTAACCTTGTGCTACGGGACAGGGCTACATTGTTGTAAGGCCTTAACACACATACATACACACACACACACACACACACACATACACACAAACCAGCCTCCGTTTAGCACGCTTATAAACACAAATTTACCATGCTTAAGAACACACAAACACACACACACATATTTATGAATATGCAGGGCTGACTCTCTCCCTCTCATAAGGGAATGTGCAGGAATGTGCTATTATTTTTTTTAATTAACTCTCAATGTCACACTGCCCTTCAACCTCTGCATCTATTAGCAGCTCTCACTATGACTCAGGCTCTCTCTCTCTCTCTTGCTCTCTCTACAAAAAAATGTTTCTGTTTCTCTGTTTACACTTGTTTCTTACATCTTTAATATCCTCAGTTTTACAGTACGTGTCGCCTTGTTAAAGCCAGCAGGCTCCATAAATGAATTCAAAGCCTTTCGGCAGCTCACAAGCGTAATTTAACACAGGCTTTGTGTTCCTAACAAAGCCAAGGGAGGGATGGTTTACATTTTCCCATTTTACTCATCCTGTGAGACTTGCAATAAGCACAACAGTAGAAGCTTCAGCTCTTTACAGTAGAGCAAAAGAAACTAATAATGAGGGGTGCGAGCGCCAGAGCCGCAGAGTAACGCCTGACTACTTTCATGTGTCCGTAGAGAGATTAAAAAGAGAAAAGTGCCGGAAAATAATAAGAGTCATGAGGGGGAAGGTGGAGGGAATATTGTAAAGAGCAAATTAGTGTGAGTAGTAAGAGGAAGAGGAGCAGGGAGAGTGAGCGTATCCACTGGTGTTCTTGACACGAGCAGGAAGGTCGTTCCACGGTTAGAGAGCCAAAAGATGGCAGCAACAAGCGTGTGAAAGTTGGGGGGTGTGTGGGAGGGGGGACAGTGATTACTGATGATGTCACTTTTAGGCCTTGTGGTCGGTGTGTAAGTGATGTACAAGGTTACACGGTGGCACAAAAGTAAACATAAGGTTGAGAGATAGAGACAGCAAAGTCACATGACATGAATTAATTGCAGCTTTCAGCATCTCTCTCACGCTGTCAGAGATTTTATTGCCAGTGCATTAGGGTTTCAACAGTAAATGTAATGCTTTTCAAACTATTATTTTTTATAATTAATAAATAATTTTTTTATTTTTTATTTTAATCAACCAGTCCAAGGTGACAGTCTTCAGATTATCAACAGTCCAAAACCCAAAAATGTTCCAATTACAATATAAAATGAACAAAAGCAGAAAGGAATCACATTTGAGACATCGGAACAAGCGAATCTCTGGCATTTTTTTCTTGATAAATGACTTAAATGATTAATTGATTATCAAAATAGCTGCAGATTAATCATCTGCCAATTGACTAATTGATCATTTAACATAATTAAAAATATTTTTCACTTGAGCTGCATCAAAGCACAAATTTTTTTTTTTTCTAGAAACGTTAATAAATTAAATAAACAAAGTTATTTCATGCATAAATTATACAAATGAAAACACAGGTATTGAGTGTGAATGAACTATAAAACTGTACTTTATTAAAAATGTAAAAGAGTGTCTATAGCAAGATCTGGTCCTATTTAAAATAGCATTTATTATAGTAATAATGAACTCTATTTAATAACCCACACTAGTTAATGTTTCCATGTCGACTTCCAAAGAAAGGTTCAGCATACAGTCTAACTTTATATGATACAATAAAAGCAAAAGGGTCAAATGCAATGCTATATTCAATCATCTTCTCTCACTACACAAATAAAATTCCTCAGAAATGTCTTTGTCTAAGATCTTATGTGAGAGCTGCTCTAAGACAAATAATAATAAAATAGGATGTGAATTGCAAGAAAAATACAATGATATAAATAATATATCACCTATAAAATAAGGAACATGGAGATGCTTTGAAGTTTAATAGATAATATTATAAACGTAGGAATGCCAGATTTGTTATTATTTGACTGTGGTTATCATTTTGTTGTGGCAGGATATGAGAAGGGAAATGTGCACTCTCTTTCCCTCTCTGAACAGTGCACAGGTTCCTCTCATTACTGTCCCTGGTTTTGATGGCGTCTGGTGCCAACGCCTGTTTGATGATGTTGATGGATTAGTGCTTTGGTGTTAATGTGTAGTGCTGTGGTGGTGAGGTTGTCTGCAGACTAGGACAGGAGGCAGAACAGAGACAGAGCTGCTACCACATCATGCTAAAGACAGCTGACGAGGACCAGGTAAAGACCTGAGGACCAAAGGCTTCATCTGGTCGGAGGCTGGAGAGTGACTTTCATTTTTTTAATGGTTTTCTTCTGTCAGGGCTTCATAAGGACGCAATGTTCTTCTGTCTTTTGCTTTAATCTCCAGAAGTTATTTTAGTGTATCTGTTTACATATCTTAATAGATTTATTTTCTAATAATATCTTTTATGGGTTGTTTATGCAACTAGATACAGTGTGACTGTGTGGTTTGTGCACAAGTTTAAATCAGCTGAGAATCTTAAAAGAATATACTGAACAAATTATGTTATAAAGGGTGCTATTGAAATTTGATTATTTTACAAGCCAAATTCAGTTAAATATCTGATGGACCAAAAAAGATTGACTTTATTCCTGGAAAAAAAGATTTTTAGTTCATTCTAAAGTGAAAAAACTATAAAATAGGCAAAACCTGCAGTCTGTTTTATTATAATTAGTGTCACATGTCATTTTCTTTGCTTAACCCATAACAAAATGTTGCACAAAATGCCACTTTCTATTGTTTCCAGTGATATATTTTTGTTATAATTATGTAAATGGAGTTTACCTTTTGCAGAAAATCAAATGTTTATGCAAAATTACATTTAAGTGGATCCAGTTGTATAAAAAGTGATGATAATAAGTCTTCATATCTTAACAGTAGTAGAGTACAGTACAGTGGGAGAAACATGGACGACAGTGATTTAAATCAGACTTTTGTCAGACGCTATTTGCAAATACTTTTTGCTGTCATTTATTTAACCTTTAATGAAAAACTAAAGGATTTAAAACATCTGGACAGCTCAGGTAGTATCAGGTAAGTTTTCTCTCAACAAACTGAATTAAATTGATTTTCTGCAATCTGAAGTGTCCCACATCATCGTCTTCTTCGTTGTAACAAACCCCATCACTCTAGCAGGAGACCAAGTTGAAACAACTGCATACTCCCAAACATTTAACATCATGGTTCGCATTTTTTAGCTTGTTACTGGTCTACTGTATATGATACACTCCGGCACTTGTTGCATTAGGATTCATAAGCTGTCAGAGGTGCAGCATTGTTCTGAATAACAGTTTGTGGTTTGTAGTGTTAGTGAGGTTTAAAATAACCTGCTGGATGATTTAGAGGCATCAAAATTTCTCAAGAGCCTTTAACATTGTAACTGCTGGCCACCAGCTATATGGCATATTCGTGTATTAATTATAAACTTCTATATCAGTCACTTTGTCATGTGGCTGTACATATTCACATATTACAGCGGAGTGCTTGGACTTGTTGTGCAAAGCAGAAAAATGGCAAAAATCCCACCCAAAAACACTTAAGATTGCCTCACTTGTGCTTGTTATGCTGTAATTATTTCAACATTTTCAGATCAGATGGGATTGCTGATTGTTTTTGCACCTTTATGTTATTATCAGGGGGAACATAATTACGTGCAGTTAGCTGAGCTTTAGTCTTGGCTGGGTCTCATGGTCGGATCTGTCAGCACTCCTTTCCTGTGTGAACATGAGACAGAAATGTATGGCAGCCAGCCCTCCTCATGATTTAGCTCCTTGCTTTTTTTTGCTATGTGCTTGGATGCATGTGATCTGTAGGTTTCTGTTGCTGCCCCTGGATCTGCTGTATTTTACAGCTCCTACGGTTTAAAGAGTACGTTGCAAACTGATCACAAGGTGTCATGTTTTCTGCTTGTGTGTGCATGCGGTTGTAGGTGTAAAGTAGTCGGAAGGGGAAGATGTGGAATGTCCTCTCTTCCAGGATCTCTTCCTCTAGCTTCTCTCCGGCCCCTGCCTCTTCTCACAGGGAGGGGTTTTTCCGATCTCTATGCCCGTTTTGTCTATTTCTGTCTGCCAGGGTATTCAGGTTGGTGTGTATCTCTTACACGCACGCCGCACATTCCCCATCTCTTTCCCGTTATCTCAAGACTCCTCGCACTGGATCTGGTTTTATCCTTGTCCAAGTCTCAGTTGTCAGAGGTCATATCTCCTCCCCCCCCTCCCTCTCCTTCCTGTGTTGTCCTTCTCCAACATCCTGTCTTGTTTCACACTGCATCTCTGAGAGCCTTTAAAACTCAGTGACTGTGATGTTTCCCCTCGGTTACAGCTGTACGGTGAGTACAGGGAGCAGCTGGGGAACTTTGCCAGACGGGAGGCTGCTCGTTTGCTGACTGAGAGACAATGGAGGAGACAGGCAGGGGACAACGCTACTGCCCACAAAGGGCACGGCCGGCGACATCACCATCACCATCACCATCACCCTTTGGAGTCACATCACAGCCAGACCTCTTCCACCAAGAAACCTCGTCCTTACTCCAAATGCCAAGGTGACAACAGGAATGAGGAGTTCCCAACATTTGAGTGCAATATAGAAACATTAAAATGCTTTACAAAAGATATTATTAAAAGGTGCAAACAGCGGTGACAGTTTCAATGGTCATGCTTTAGTGGTTGCCATGACACCTCACATAGTAACCATGAAACAGAGGTAGAAATATACCTTAACTGAGCACTGGCTCTTCATTTTAGTTTTCCTTTTTTGTGAAACTTTATACTTTTACTCCACTACGTTGCAGATAGACAGAACTACATTTATCTGAAGGCTTCAATTACTGGTTACTTTGCACACTATGATTTTACATGCAACATGATGAGCTCATAAAATATGATGCACTGCAGAAGTTTAATTAGGCTGCCAGACAGCACATGAAGCGGTTAGATTTACCACCTCATGGTTAACAACCTGGAAAAGGACTGTAGTTAACTGCAAGGTTTGGACACAATATTGTGAACACTTGTACAATGTGATGCAAACCAACACAACATCAGCACCGCTGTTATTATTTTATTGCTCTTATTATTGTTATTTTGTTTCATTTTTTACACACTGTGGTGGTTTTTGAGTGTTGTTCTCCGTTTTGGAGTGTTGTAGGATGGTCATGCTATATTGTCCCCCCAACACATGAACACACGGACACTTTGGATTGCATTGCATTGCACAAGTGTTACCTACAGGCGTACTCCTCCTACTTTTACACATCAGAGTCGATTTTCTAGTCATGGAGAGAACTGCTCAGCCTTTGAAAATAGTTATATAATGACTTCTGTGGCTCTGGAGGAGCTTTGTCAAGTCTGAGAAGATTACTCAGCTGACATCACTTGAGAACAGTATCTTGACATCTTACTATCTTAGAGTTTTAGGCCTGGAGACTAAAAAACTTTAACAGAAACCATCTGTTACAAACAATGCAATGAGTATCAAGTTTAAAGCAAGATGATGTAATTTTTGATGAATGGCAAATATTTTGGACACAAGTGGCAATTACATTACACAAATGTGCATGATGTGTTAACTTCCTGTTTTACTTTTGTGATTCAACCACTGAAGTTTTTTCTGTTATTCTAAAAGTAGCATAATAGCACAAATATAGTAGAGTTATAAAGTCGACCTTATGTCAGATGCAGCCATATCTATCTAATGTTTGCTAATACCAGCCACCAAACTGACTGCGGCAAAACCCCTTAAACCAAGCAAAGATGTGTCTTATATTCCTATATTGCTTATCTTTCCATTTGTAAGAGCATGAATGTGTCATTTCTTAGGATATAAATGGACATTCTGACTATTCAGCCTCTGCTGCAGTGATTTACCCTTTTTCCCCTTTTAGTCCCCTAACTTTATGTAACTGCTGCACTAAATTGCTTGCAAATCCCTTTAAGAACAATTTTGAGGTCTGGACTTTTTAATGGAGTATTTTTACATGGTGGAAACTCAACAGTTTTACAGTTTTTTTAGTAAATGATTTAAACATTTCCCCCTCCACTACCAGTGAACTAGTCAGTGATATTTAATCTGTTTATGTGCGTGTAACTTTATTTGAAGAAAACATATTTAACAATGCACATACACCCATTTCTAAATGTCAGAAAACCACAAACCATGGAGATACATCTGTGATACTCATCACTCTACCCATAATCACACTGGATGATTTCCTCTCAGGCATCTCTACAATAACCAACTGTCAGTAATTACATCAAGTGATAAATAGATTCAAGCTGAATCATTAATTTCATCTCTCTGTCCCAGATTGTTTGGCTCGTGTGCGGCGGTACATAGTGACCAAGATGGGGGAGGACTGGATTTTCCTGGTTCTTCTAGGGCTGACTATGGCTCTGGTCAGCTGGAGCATGGACTACGCCAGTGCCAAGAGTCTGCAAGGTAGCGCAGGCACAGGTCAAAGACGCAGAGATTACTGCTGTCAAATCTTCAGTTTGAGAACACAAGTTTCAGTTCAGTTTAAAGCACAGCGTTCTCTTTTTACTGTCTATTTCTGTCTTTCAGCCTATAAGTGGATACATGGGGAGCTTAAGGGCAATGTGCTGCTCCAGTACCTCGCCTGGGTTACCTATCCCATGATCCTTGTCATGTTCGCTTCGCTCTTCTGTCATCTGGTTTCCCCACAGGCCATCGGTACGCTCTCCATCACCTGTCAGCCTCACTCAACCTCTCCCAGCATCTGTTTTTTTCCTCTGTTTACCTCCTGTTATGTGTTATCACTGCTGTACAATCGTAGCATTTTAACCTCATATTTATTATTTACTGCACACACTAATGTTTCATCTCCTTCTTAATCTTTTCTTTCTCTTTTTTTTCACAGGTTCTGGTATTCCTGAACTGAAAACCATCTTGAGAGGTGTAGTACTGAAGGAGTATCTGACCCTCAAAGCCTTCATAGCGAAAGTCATCGGCCTCACTGCCGGCTTGGGCAGCGGGATGCCAGTGGGCAAAGAGGTAAACAAACCCGCCTTTTTCATCTCTTTACTATATGTCCACTAGCTCTTCCTCTCCATCTATTATCATCCATTGATCCAGAATCTCCGCCATCCTTCCTCTCTCTTTTCTTTTCTCTCTCCATCACTCTTTCTGTTCCTCTTTCAAGCTCAGAGGATAATAAATCATCTTCTGTCATGTTTTTACTCTCTCTCCTCCTCTCACGGGACTGGAGCAAATTATTCAAGTCCTCGGCAAAGGAGTACATTCATTCTCCCCATTACAGTAGCAGGGCAACTGTCACATCGAGCAATTATACAGTGATTTATCTGTTCTGATACAACATGTCCCAGTTTAGACTCTTTGCTATGTGTCTATGTGGATGACTTTACATGTCGCTCATCTGTGTCAGTCTTTTCCCTCTCGTCACATCCAGGGTCCGTTTGTCCACATCGCCAGTATCTGTGCCGCAGTGCTCAGTCGATTCATGTCCATCTTCTCTGGAGTCTATGAGGTAAGCCGAGGCCCTGACCAAAACAGACTGCATTACCCATAACCCTCCTCTCCTCAGTCAATACACTAATGAAGATGTGGAATGCGGTTTCTCCATCATCTCCGTCTTTTTTTTGTTGTAATTACGGGGTTCCCACGAGCAATAAAAACCTTTTATATTAAGAATTCAGAAAAATTAAGCTGTACAGAGCCCAGGAGGGGCCATGGAGGAAAAATAACTAACTTGTGCCCTCAAGTTAATAATTTGTGCTCTTGATTTAATAATTTTTGCTCTCAATTTAGTGGACTTCACCATCATGCTATTCTGTCCGCCTGCGTACACCCTCACTATGAATCACTTGGGTTTAATCAAGTTTTATTTTGATCTCGGACTAAGATATGCGGATATATTTTGGGTTTTGGCTTGTAAGCACAACACTGTGTTACTTCTGACATCCTTCAAATGTAGACGGGAAATGTCTTCTTCGTCACTTTCTTTAAACTTCCAGGTGACTGAATTTGTTTTGTGCCCTCTAGGATATGGGAACAGGCAAAATAGATAAATTGAGAGCATTAATTATTAAATCGAGAGCAGGAATTTGTTTTTGTTTTTTTCCATGGGACCTCCTGGGCTCCGTAAAGTTAAAAATGATGCGATGACCTTGAAATTATTGTCCCTCAACAGTTTTTAGATCATTTCTCCATCACATCTTTACATGACAAGCATTTGAGTTTAACCAAACATGCTGGTTTTAACTCTTTAACTCTTATTCAAATTCATAGAAGTTGATGTCAAAGTGGGAACCCTGTTATTGTCGTCTCCCATCTGTCTCTCCACCCTGCCCCCCCCCCGCCTCTCGTGTCTTTGTTTTGGCTCGCTTCCTCGCACCTCGTCTGTGTTTGTGTCTCACTGTATTAATAGTGTGATGGTAATGTCTGGCATGTGTATTAACAGTGACCTCCCTTATCCCTGTCTCCCTCTGTTCCTCCCTTTGCTCTCTCTCTTTCCTCCCCACCTCCCCTCGGCTTTTCTCATTCATCCCTGCTCGTCTATGTCCCTGCTCCTCCCTCTCTCTCTCTCTTCCCCCCATCCTTCCCTTTCCGTCTCCGCCCTCGACCCTTGACCCCAGAATGTCACCCATAACCAGGACCTGTTGGTGTGTGCGTGTGCCGTGGGAGTGGCCACCTGTTTCGCTGCCCCTGTGGGAGGCAAGTCCCGACCTGCTCTCCCTGACTCACTCAGGCTCAGGCCTCCGGTCAGCGTTCTCCACCTGAAATAACATCATTCATCATCATCACCATTATAAGTGATGGTTTAATAGTTGATCATGCAGATTAACCTTTCGATAATAGTGTATCTGAGCCTTGGATTATAAAGTTCTGTCTGCTTTAAAGGAATGAGTCAAGATTTCACAAGTGAGTCATGTGAGAAAGATTTTCACTTTCTTGCTGAGAGAAAAGAGAAAAGCAACATGAAGCAAAGGCCAGCAGCAGGTTAGTTTAGCTTAGCGTGAAGTCTGGAAACAGGGGGAAACAGCTAGCCCGGCTCTGTCCAAAGGTGACAAAATCCATCAACCAGCACCTGCAAAGCTCACTAATTAACACCATCGTAACCATGTGTGAATGTTATGTGTGTTATGAACAGTGATGCAATTACATGAATCTTACGGCAGTGTATTGCTGCTACCATGACAAAAAAAACAAAAACAAGAAACCTAGACTTAACATCATCCTTTTCACATTATACCAAGATATTTTCATGTTATAATGATATAGCTACACGTCTCATTGTTCTAAATTATTCAGGGTTTTTTTTTTTTTTTTTTGCAAGAAACTGCAATAACAACATACCACATATTATGTCGCAAAACTTTCTCATTATTTCACAAATGAACATGTCTCATCAACTTTCCTTGTTATAACATGATAAGTTGGTAAGTTTTTATAACAAAAAACTGACATTTGTTGTTAAAACAAGAAAAAGATCCAGTCTGTGCAAAAAAAGACGATATTGTAGGCTAGAAAAAGTGAACATTACCACCATGGCATGCAATACACTGCCGTAGAATCTAGTTACTTGGAGATGTGACAAAGAAATTGCAATATGACCCCCTCCTTAAAACAGCAACGTGTCATTTTACACATCTGGGTTTTTTTTCAACAAGATTGATTATTATTTAATGAAATATTAATTAGTGATCTTTAGAGGGGTTGGTAGGTGGAATTTGTTACCTTTTGCCAAAGCTAGGTTAGCTGTTTCCCCCTGTTTCCAGTCTTTATGCTAAGCTAAGCTAGCTCTAGCTGAATGTTTAGTGTACACGCAAATGGTATCAATCTCAAATAACTCTCAGCAGGAACATGAATACAGTATATACAAAAATATCAAACTATATCCTTTCAGCAGTGCTGAATTCAAAAGTGTTTGAATATATATATGTGCATATTAGCTTGCCAGTGACACTGTACATTAGGCTTGAATTATAAGGTTTCATCTGCTTTAAGGTTTGTATCAATCCTTAACATTTTAGTAAGTCATAGATAAGAAATATCTATGTATTTGCAAAAAAAACAACACAACAAAGGTGATAATTGTCAGTAACTCAACTGTGATTTTAAAAAAGTCACACAGAACCTCCTAATTCAAGATCATGAATGATAAATGGAAATATGTGATGTCTGCTATGTTATTTCTGTCTGCATGGACCTGTCTCTAAAGATGACTTGACTACTTGTTTTTCTTCCAGATTGCTTAATTGCATCCTCTCAGTCTGATGGCATGTGCATAATTACCCTTTTTTATGCTCATGATGTGATTTTTCTCTCCCTTTATCACTTTTTACTGCACTCCAGTGAGCATTATTTATTCACTTTATTCCATTTTGCTTCCCCTCTGTCAATTCTCCCCGTGTGGTTCCCCCATCCTGTCCTCTCCACCTTGATCTTTTATTCTCTCTTTCTCCAACTCACTCTCCTGTCTTTCTGTCCACACTCTCGTCACCTTCATTTTCCCCACCATCATCTCACACCTTTCATCCCTCATTCTCTCTCCTTTATTCCTTTCCCCCTGTTTGTTCCTCTCCTTTTCTGTGTTTTTTGTGTCAGTAGAACCCTTACGGTTACACAGATATTCTGACTGTTGGCTGTGCCGTTGGGGTGGGATGCTGTTTCGGCACTCCACTAGGAGGTACTGTACATCTTGCACACTGCCTCTTACAACCAAAGCTCCTGCACTAAACATCCCTCTGTACTGGATCAACACTGTACTATGATACACAACAAGTTTCTCTGTAGGGCTGGGTATCAAACTTTGTGGTACTGACTAAAATGTTTCCTCTGGGTGTCGAAGTGTCTTTTTTGCTTACTGATGGATCAAGTATATATTTCTTGATCTAAATAATGACATAACTTTACTAGTTTTTGTCTGAAAATTGTTGAATGAATGATTTGTTAAAGTAGTCTTGAAAAAAAAAGAAAATGGATTTGAATTTGGGGCTGAAACTCTGGCATCGTATCCTAACAGTATCACAAAATGCATATCGATATCCAGTCCTGTTCTTCTGTCTTCTTTTCTGCCTTTCCCTTCCTAAAGAGAGAAGAGGGACAAAGTCTTCTGTGTAAAATGCATTCAAAGTTGAGCAAAAGTTAATACAAGGCCTCAGCAGTCTGGGTTAGAAAGCCAAAGTCACGGTATTTTAGTACAAAATTCCCTTTGCATTACTATCTCTTTGTTCTGTCTCTGTAAGCTAACAATGTTGAAGAGGACATTTCACACTGAAGATACTGTAAGTTTAGACGATATCTACTTGATTTGTCTAACTCAGACAAAAGTTAAAGTCTCATCAGTCAGTTAATTTTTACATAGAATGAGGACTGTGGGTTTTGTTCCCCATCATATGAACATAAGAAACCATTTGAGCAATCAATGCCCCTTTCAGTTTACATACGGGCATGTGAGTTATTTCATGACATCCTATGTATAGTAAAAATACACTAATAATATATTGTTAGTCCTGAAATATGGTCTTTTCATACACAAAAGGGAATCATCTCACCCTGTGAGGCTTATGTCAATATTCCTCTTACGTTCATATTCATCTTATCACAATTGCAACTACGTTTTGCAGCAGGTTTCATCACATTACAGTATTCTCACACAAGAACAATCAATTACCTCAGCTGAGTATCCAACCCACATCGGTCAGTAAAATGTGCATTCAGTCTCATATTGTAATGGGTTTGAAAAATCCTGTAACCATCAATGTTAGAGCTGAAACGATGCTGTCTGGCTGTTCAATTGCTTTCATTTTGCTGTTTCACAATAATGTTTCTGTGTGTGTGTGTGTGTGTGTGTGTGTGTGTGTGTGTGTGTGCGTGTGTGTGTGTGTGTGTGTGTGTGTGTGTGCGTGTGCGTGTGTGTGTGCGTGTGTGCGTGTGTGTGTGTGCGTGCGTGCGGTCCAGGTATTCCTCATGTTGTGGGGTGTAAATCTGTTTATACAGTCATGTTTTGGGGACTTGCCTCCCTTATGTGGACAAAAAGTAAGTCCTCTTAATGTAAATCATTAATTTTAGGGTGAAGACTTTGTTTAAAGTGAAGGTTAGTTTAAGGTTAATGGTAAAGTTGGGGTTAGGCATGTAGTGGTTATGTTTAAGGTTAGGATAAGTCTCCAGGAAATGAATGTAAGTCAATGTTATGTCCTCTGAAGTGATGGAAACACAACTGTGTGTGTGTGTGTGTGAGAGAGAGAGAGAGAGAGAGAGAGAGAGAGAGTACACATGTGTGTTTCGTTGTGTTAGAGTGTGTGTATTCGCTCCCTGTGGCTCTCCTGTTGGGTATAATTACACCCTCAGCTTCAAGTGTTTTTGGACTCATTCTGCTTATTTAACTCATTTTTCCTTCTCCCCTGTTTCCCTGCTCTCCTCTTTCTCTCTCATTTCCCACACTATCCATCCTCATGTTTCCTCTCCCCTTTTAATCCCTCCTCTCCCTCTGTCCTTTCTCTCTCTCTCTCTCTCTCTCTCTCTCCCTCTCCCTCCACCACTACCACCAGGAGTCTTGTTCAGTATTGAGGTCACGTCTACCTACTTTGCGGTGAGGAATTACTGGCGGGGATATTTTGCCGCCACATTCAGCGCCTTCATATTCAGAGTGCTCTCTGTTTGGAACAAGGATTCTGGTGAGAACCAGAGCAGACACACATTTAACACAAACACACACACACAAAAACCCCTGAAAAGACTGCAGAGCTTGCATTTTATGGAAAGTAGCTGGATATGACAGCTAAGTAATTTTGCTTCTTTAGATAAACCAGAAATGTTTCAAGTCATCACCTACAGAATATAAGCAATCCACCAGCACCATTGTAGAGATCCCTGCAGCTTGTATTAAAATCCTTGCTCTGTATCTCTTCCTTTATTTTATATATTATGTCAAACAAAGTCTTTTAGCTCAACCAGACAGTCATCTTCATCTTCTCAAACATCTTACTAGCAGAGGTCAAGACACAAACTTCAACTTCTAACAAATTCTATTTATTTTCCAAATATGTAGTTTTATAGAAGATATATAAGATATATATAAGATACAATTTACAGAGTAACATCTTCCAGATATTTCATGTATTATTTTCAAACTGATTTGCAATTCAACACTTACTCAGCCAGATAACTGATCTAATCTTCACCCTTCTAAACATCTCACTATACAGTAGATGTAAAATTTCAATAAAATAGAGGGGTCCAAACTTATCCCAATCTTTCTAATTTTGATGGAATTACATCCTGCCTAAAAGGTCCTTAAGGCCCACCAAACATGTTTTTAAATCCTGTTTTACAATTTAGTTTTAATGTCTATCCTATGTGACAACACTGTACTTTATATTATAAGTGTTTATTAATGTATTTGTCATCAACTATAACTCCTCCTGTGGGCCTCCATAAGTGGAGGCTGGTGTATAAACAGATAATGAATGACAATACAGTAAAACACAGTTGTGATAATATAAAATATGTCTTCATTGGAGAAGTTAGAATTGTTGACAAACACTTAATAAAAAAAATCCTTAAAGTATATTTATATCTGCTCATAACTACATTACAGTGTGTTATAAACCCTTTATTAAATGTTTTTATACTGCTTATAAATGCTAAATAGTGAGACTTGAAGTTTAGTGTCACCTTTCCCCCCTCCTGTAGGATGTATTCTGTGGTATTTTTTAACTCCTTTGTTTGATTTTGAGCTGTGCAAATAAATACAACCTAAACCCAAGATAATGAGGACAGAAATGTAAAAACACTGCAGTAGAAAGATTGTTTGGTTTTTGGTAACATTTGTTTTTCCATCTCTCTCAGTCACGATCACAGCGCTCTTCAAAACCAACTTCCGAATGGATTTCCCCTTTGACCTGCAGGAGCTGCCTGCATTTGCAATAATAGGGTGAGGATTTTTGTGAGTACATATGTTCCACGTACGTGTGTGTGTTTGTGTGTGTGTGTGTGTGTGTGTGTGTGTGTGTGTGTGTGTGTGTGTGTGTCTGCTCAAAGATTTCTCTCCCATGTTTTAGGATCTCATGCGGCTTCCTGGGGGCATTCTTCGTCTACCTGAACAGACAGGTGGTTCTCTTCATGAGAAGACCGACGGCGCTCACACGCTTTCTGACTAAGCAGTAAGATTCCCAACACATGCACGCTTGCTTAAGTCACTTTTGGGGACATTGTATAGCCTTACATTCATTTTCTGGAGACTTACCCTAACTATAACCACTGACACAGCTTTTTCTCAAGTAGGGACACAGCTTTTGCCCCAATTGGACAAGCCGTCCCCAATTAGTCTTTAGTCTTAAATGTGTCCCCAAAAGTAGGATAAGTCAGACTGACACACACACACACACACACACACATAAACATTGCTGTGACTTCCCTGCTGCTGTGGGTTAATGTGGCTCTCGTCTCCTAAACCGCCATGATTCTGGTAGCAGACCATGTTCCCAGGAACTCAAACCATTTGCACATTCAAATCCAATTATTCCTAATGTATCTCAGCTCCACTCGCAGAACTCATCAGTCTCACAACACTGGCCAGGACAGCAGCAAAGCCTTAACAACCTTTCAGCCAGTTATTCACTCAATGGAGAGATTCACTTATCCCCGAGACTCAACAGTCAGGGAACATTAGTCTCCACCATTAGAGAGCGGCGAGTAGTGGCACCAGGAGAGCTGTACAATCAGTGTTGGTTTCTGAGAATATGTCGGGTTTCCTCTGAATGACTGTGTGTTTTTGTGTGTGCGTGTTTTTGTGCGTTTGTGTGTGCGCGTATCGTCAGTCGATTGATCTATCCAGGTGCAGTGACGCTGATCATCGCCACCTTAACGTTTCCTCCTGGATTCGGACAGTTTATGGCTGGAGAGGTTAGAAAGCACAACAAATATTAGACTCAGTCTCCCGGTCTGACTTCTTTTTGATGTGTGTTCAATAATATTTGTGATATTTTTGAAAAGATGGTCAGTGGAGTCTAGATTGTGTAGATTTGTCATAATGTGCTGTACCAGCCATTTTAAATATTTTGTGTTTTCTATCACCTTTGTGCAACTATTTAGAATTTTATTTGTATATTTTTTGTATGACCACTTAACTATGTTATCAATAGGATGTAATCAGCTTTATGTCTGTATATACCTTTTCCTTAGTCATGTTGGCCTGATGAAAACCTGGTAGGGATGATGCATTGCCTTTTTAAAGTCCACCAAAGATTTGGGAGCTTTAATAAGCTCTCCATTTTTACTTCACTGAGTATCTTGCACCTGCTTTTTGAAAAAGGAATTGTTGAAAAAACAACAATGTCCTTTTTTTTTCCTCCAACAGCTGATGCCCAGGGAGTGTATCAACTCCCTGTTTGATAATTTCACCTGGACCAAAATTTCAGGATCTCCTGCTCCGCCCGGCCTGGGTCGCTCATCTGCATGGCTTCATCCTCACGTCAGCGTCTTTGTCATCCTCCTCCTCTTTGTCGTCATGAAGGTATCTCTCCCTCCCTCCTGCTGTGTACAGTAGGTGTTGCCTTGAAATATGCGATAGCACGAAAAACCTCTGGGATCGGTCCTGATGCTACCTTGATCCTGTTTTTGTGTTGCAGTTCTGGATGTCAGCAGTTTCCACCACAATGCCCATCCCCTCGGGTGCCTTTATGCCAGTGTTCATATTAGGTAAGAGGATTTTGTAATGTGAGTGCAGTATCTCCTGCTGAGCTTCAGTTCAATTTGTCTTTACCAGCGTACCTTATCTCTCTCCTCAAGGAGCTGCTTTCGGTCGTCTCGTAGGGGAGATCATGGCCACTCTTTTCCCGAATGGAATCCTATTTGATGGGATAGTCTACCGTATCTTGCCGGGAGGTTACGCTGTCATTGGTCAGTCTCAAACATTAGTGCTGTATTCTGGTTCCTGTAGGCCTTGAGATTTCTTGAAGAGTTAATAGTAGAAATATTGCCTTGAACATAGCAGCAACATTCACCATCCATCTTCTGACTATCCTGGCATTTATACTTTGCATCCTAGCCATAACTTGGTAGCATCAATAATGTTGATTGACTTGACTTGGTAATATTTTTGGTCAAAATTAGACCTCTATGCTGTGTAGTCTTGAATATGATGTTGTATTTGTACCTTAAAGTATTTCTAGATTTATAAGAATTTCCAACTTCAACTTTTGATGTGCACATTAGCCAAAGAGCCTGTGCTCACTTTACAAGTTTAACTATAACATCAGACACACAACTATGAGACCTCATATATGATTTTCCAAATCAAAACTGTGAAAGGACGAAAAATCATTGTACTCACTTCAATTCAATTCTATTCAATTTTATTTATATAGCACCAGAACCTAACAAAAGTTATCTCAGGACACTTTTCACATAGAGCAGGTCTATACCGTATTCTTTAATTAGAGAGACCGAACAATTCCCCCAAGAGCAGGCATTTGGCGACAGTGGCAAGGAAAAACCCTTCATTAACAACATTTCAGTCCTCAGACCTTTCATCAAGCAAGATGAAAAAAAAATGATGCAAGAATCTTGCCTGATGAAGGTCTGATGTTTGAAACATCATTAATAAAGTGAGTACAAGTGATTGACATTGTGTGGGATTATGTAGTCCTTTAACAGTCAGAGTTAATGCTCCTGCCCATAAGACTTTCTGGACTGCAAGAACATTGTAGTGCTTGTTACCCAAATTAAAGCTAAAATCATTTAAAAGTCTTGAATTTGATGTTCAACTGAGCATGATAAACCTGTTGGTCAACCAATGCTTCAATCCTAGATAGTCTCTTTGTCAGTCAAAGAGGCATCAGATGGAGGAATCTACCATCTTCCACATATTTCATATCCTCCTCTCTGCTTTCTACCAGGTGCGGCAGCGATGACAGGGGCTGTCACACATACGGTTTCCACTGCGGTAATCTGCTTTGAGCTGACTGGTCAAATCTCCCACATCCTGCCCATGATGGTGGCGGTCATCCTAGCAAACATGGTGGCCCAGGGTTTGCAGCCTTCTCTCTATGACTCCATCATCCAGGTGAAGAAGCTGCCCTATCTGCCTGAGCTGGCCCTCGGGCACATCAGGTAAAGTGTGAACTATGCTCAATATGGTGTTTAATGATGTTTCTGTACAGCTGCTATTGTAAAACAGTCGGTGATTATTGGATGATGTCTGTGCCTTCCCCAGCAAGTATAACATCTTTGTGGAGGACATTATGGTACGCAGAGTGAAGTTCTTGTCGTCTCAATCCACCTTTCGGGAATTGAACCATATACTAGAAACCACAACACTGAAAACCATCCCCCTGGTCGACTCTAAAGGTGAAGGGATATTGGTTCCTAATAACTCTATTTTGTTCTATATACTACACATATTGCTAAAGAAAATAGTTTGACATTTTGGGAGATATGGTATTCTCTTTCTTCCCAAGAATGAAATGAGAAGATTGATATCATTCTCATAGCCATTAGACAATTAGCTTAGCTTAGCATAAAAACTTAGCAGGGGGAAACAGCTAGTCTGGCTTCATACAAAGGTAAAATAATCAACTTACCTGAATTTCTAAAGCTCACTAATCAACACGTTAAAGTCACCTGGAAGGAAAATAAGAAATATTCTCGCACATCATAAAAAACACAACTAAATACTGAAAAATGTGCTCCCTGCAGAATCTATGATTCTTCTGGGCTCCATCGAGAGGACGGAGCTTCAAGCTGTTTTTGACTGGTGGCTTTCACCAGCGAGGCGAGTCTTTGAAAGAGGTCAGAATTCACCGGGCCAGGGCTCCAAAGTCAGTTGGGAGTCCTTCACTTTTGTAGACGAGGAGGGCGGAGAGCAGAGCACAGACAAGGTCAAAAAAACAAAACATAAACTGACTTGACGGTGCATCTGGAGCATAGAAAGTGTTTGTTTCAAAAATGCATGATGCATTTACACACTATGTTTTGCCCCCAGACTGCTCCAGTGCAGGATGAATGTAATGGGCCCATCATATCCCCCAAACCTCAAGAGCCGTCTACCAATCACACAAACTCAGGTAACATTTCCACTGCACACAAAGACAGGTTCACCCATCAAATGTCACTTCCTTTCACCTCTTACACATGTTGCCATACTACGTCCTCAGACAGGCGCAAGCTACCATCTGTCAGGAAGACCCTTCAGAGACTCTTCTCCACCACATCGTCGTCGGGCATGACTGAAACTCAGGTACACCTGCTGAGATCAACCTCACATATTTATTACTTTGACCCAAAAATCTCGGAGGAGCATCACATCACTGATCTGCTGTGGAGCTCGGAGCTTGAGCCAACTTTGCTAATGTAATGGGAGGAGCGTGACATGATGTATACATGGTGGAGTTGACTTGTTTTTTGCAGTGGGTGATGTCATAAAACCACCAGGCGGCATCTTACCATCATCTGTACAAGTGTTCAAACTGACCCTTGCTCTTTGTTGTCCTCCCTTTTCCTCAGGAGACCGCCCCCCCCTACATTGACTGACACCATGTCTCCAGAGGAGGTACTGTTACTTTATTGATCAGCATCCACACAGCCAATGAGACGATCAAACGATCCTAATTAATAACTAGAAGCTCTGTTTACCCTGAATCCATCTCTATGTCTCTATGTGATTGACTGATGCAGATCAAAGCCTGGGAAGAGGCAGAGATGGATAAACCAGTCGATATGGAGCAGATACGCATAGACCCCTCCCCATTTCAGCTGGTGGAAAGAACTTCTCTGCACAAGGTGAGCACAACAATGCCTGGGTGATGTGACCTGCAAAGATAACACAGACATTTATGCATTTATAATTAATGCAGTAGTTCAACATGTTGGGAAATATGATTATTTGCGTTCTTGCTGATAGTTAAATGAGAATTTCAATACCCCTCGTCATGTCTGTACAGTCAAAAAGAAGCTACAGTCAGCAGCCAGTTAGCTTAGCTTAGCACAAAGAAACAGAGTAAAAGAGCTAACCTGGCTGTGTGCAAAGGTAATTAAACCTACCTATCAGCACATCGAAAACTCACTAAGAAAAATGTCATATCTCAGTTGTCGAATCCATACAAAAGCAGAAATTTTAAAGTGACTCATTGCAATGTTGCCACTTGACAAGCATGAACTTCAGGATGTCACTCCAGACCAAGAAATAATCTGGAGTGGTGACATCCTGAAGTGGCGGTTAGCCGCCTCCTGGCTCCAGTTCCATCTTTAACGGACATATTTGAGAGCAGAAGCAATCTTTTCATCAAACTCTCAGCAAGAAAGGAATAAACATATTTCAACCATGTCAAACTATCCATTTTAGTATCATTTTGATATATGTTTTGTAAACTTATCAAATTGTTTTTATTTTGTTTGTCTTCCACTGCTCCAGCTTTCTTTGTTTATTACTTTTTAGAAGGGTGCTCCATTGATTTCACACATCAAATTCAGTTTACTCAGCGCAGTTTGAGAAAACTGTTATGCAGTTTTTCTTCTGTGACTCTGGAGGGAGCGCTTCAAAGTTTGAGAAAATAACCCTGATTATGTTATAGTGATGTAATCAGGGTTATCTCCGCTTGAGATTCCAAGGCAATTTTAACAAAAAGTCTGAGTTACAAACTGAGGCTGTGATGTTTGACAGATGTGAGCATTTACCAGAAAGAAGGGTCTAATATTAGATGTTATCATGTTGCATCATGTGAAATGTCGGATCCAGTGTTTTTGTAGCTTGACCCAAACTAGACACTAAAAATCAGGATATCAGCTTCTGCTGCTTTTGACATTTTTAAAGAATCTGTCTCTAAGCGATTACCCCTTTATGTTTTGTTTTTTTTATTTCTTATGGATGGAAATTGGAACAGCAAACTAAGAATTTATTTGTACAGTACAGCTTGTTCTCTCTGTATGTGACAATAGAGCTTCAGACCCTGAACCTTGAATATTATGCTGTGACTCATGCTATGCTATAATGCGATTTTTTACTTTTTTTTTTTTTTTTACTTAGAGAGAAATTGTTTACAAGGAACAGTGCAGCCATGCAAACAGAATACTGTTACAGTACAATACATTTAACACTGACTGGATCATGTCCTCCTCTCTCTCATTACTCAGACCCACACTCTGTTCTCTTTGCTGGGTCTCAGTCACGCCTATGTCACCAGTATTGGAAAGCTGGTGGGTGTCGTGGCATTGAAAGAGGTAAAGCCACCTTTTTTTCTCCTTGTTTTTTCTTTATCTGCATGTTTTTTGTCACCTCTCTTGGTTTGATCCTGTAATGTGGCATGACAGCGCGCTATGATGATCTCATGTTGTGGGCAGTTGTTCTGTCACCGGGTGCATCATGCTTTACGCTCTGATTCATGCGGTTATTCCATCAACCGCCCTCACAACTACTCTCCCTGGATGTTCACTTTAGAAACAAGTGTTTCTTCGCTTTATGGTTTGCCTCTGTAGATGTGTCAACCTCTTTCTCTCTTCTAACAGCTACAGAAGGCCATAGAGGGCTCAACTCGTAGCGGGGTGAGGCTTCGACCCCCTCTGGCCAGCTTCAGAGACGCCAGCAGGAAAACCAAAAAGCACCAGCCTCCCCCATCCAGCCCTTCCTCCCCTACTCGGGATAGGGAACTTTGGGTGGAGGGGAGCAGACTGGAGGGGGAGCTGGGGAGGAACGAATCCACGGATGATTCACGAGAGAAGGTGTCATCTTCCAGAGGAGCACCTGATTCTGATGCTCACTCTTCCCCCAGCAGCGCGGGGAGCAGCAGTGGCATCTCTGCCACAAGAGGACCTGTAGGAGCTCCACAGGACCCAGAGACCCCCTCTACCTCCTCCCCTACCTCTCCCTCACCTCCTGCCTCTTCTGTGTCACCCACCAGCCCTGTTCTCACACTGTCCTCCCTGCAGGAAGAGAGGGACAGCGAGGAGTCAGATGAGCCCATATAGGAGGCCCGGGGCTTCAAAAGGAAAGACTTTTTATAACCTCTTTTTATTTCACTCCTTTTCCCAGAGACAGAGCTGCTCTTTGGATGGAGGAGTCGGGCCCACCTACAGCCCTCACAGACATTCAGCTCTCAGCGAGCAGGACAAGGCGGTGCATACAATGCTCCTGAAACTTGTAGTACAGGATTTTTTTCTACTCTAATGACAGTCTCACTTTTTCACTCTCAAAATCTCAGGTGCCTTCCTGTGTCTTTTGAACTGTAGATGGACAAACTTCAGTCCTACATATAGGCTAACGTTCAATGTTCCTCCATATTTTGGAAATGTTGAATGTAGCTGTATTTAATGTTAATTTCATTAAGTACCTTTAAGAAAAATGAACTGACAGCAATGAAATGTATAATAATGGAATGATATATTGATAAAGACTTAATTAATTTGACCTAGAGGTCAAAGTGATCATGCATTTAAAATTTACTGATTAAGATTAATTTTAAATTATAAGTTATATTTATCATATATTTGCTTTATCGTAAGTATTCAAATCACCTATAACATCTGTAATTTAAAAAAATAATAAATGGTAAATAAATGGTCCAGTAGCTTATTTTAATTTTTTACAACAATAACAGAAAAGGCTACAGCCATGTAAGCTGCTCTTTGAAGTTACGGCTAGCAATGGGAGGATAAAAGATTTTATCATGGATCAAAATAAATAATCATGAATATCCTCACATGCGTGACTTGAAAAAACTAGATATAAGTGCAGTCCTATTATGATTTCCTGATTTATTTTGAATTGTCACAAGGGCAGCCTGCATCCAGTCATTGTTTGATTGTTTGTTTTTCCACTAAAAAAAGATGTGTCCTATCTGTGATGCAATAAAAATATTTGTTTCTTAACAAAATTAAAGGTAAAGCGATCCCAGTATGTTTAGTGTCATTTTAAGAGTTTTAAGCACATTTTGATGGTTGATGTGAATCGCGATTATTTTGGCTACAGTACAGTAGTGCTTTGAGCTAAATGCTAACATCACCAAGCTAACATGCAGACAGTGCAATGCTAACATGATATTTAGCAGATACAATGTTTACATTGTACAACATCTTTGTTTTGCATCTTAGCGTGTTAACATTTGCTATTTAGTATCAAACGTTAAGTACACCTGAGGCAGATGGGAATATCATTATCATTTTGCAAGTATTTGGTCATAAACAACACATCTTGGCCTGATGGTGGCTTTAGATGAAAAAATAGGGGATTAAGAAAGTTATTACAATTCATTCTGAGGGGGAAATGACTGTCTGTTCCAAATGTCATGGCTATTCATTCAACATTTGTTGTGATATTTCACTAGAAACGAAAAATGTGAACATCATGGTGACGCTAGAGGATCATCAAAGTCAATCAGTCAGTACCATGAAGATTTTATGGCAATCCATCCAACAGTTGTTGAGATATCAGTCTGCACTACAGTGGTTGCTATCTCTAGAGTTAGCCTCTTTGCATGGCAAAATCACTGTATCCATGACAGCATTCCTGCATTCAAACTTGAAAAATATTGTTTGAGCATTTCACATTTTTGTAATGTGAAGGTCAGCAGCATGTTTAGTCTCTGATTTCTATGTGAGCCTGAACAAATAAGCAGTTAGACACTATGAAGGAGGCTTGTCTCTGAGAATTTGTCATTAATATTCTCCTGGCATAAAATCCATGATAAGGCCTGACTGAAGAGGAATGTTTTTGAAAAAGCATGACAGGCTGGATTACACTGCTGCCAGTTCTTCTGTGATTGCTGTTTTGTCTGACAACCACCAATGAGTTAGCCAGAGACACCAGCTGCCACTAAAACTCAGTTTAAAAAAAGACATATCACACGTGTTACCACTCTAAGGGCTGAATGCAGGGGCAGACTTTACAATTAGGCAAGGTAGGCAACTGCCTGGGGCCCCCAACTCAAACGTCCCCAAACGGCTTTAGATTTATTAAGATATATAGATATATGAAAAATATTGAATCATGTTACTGTCCTAACTCAATTTACCCCAAAATAACTTACAAAAGGCCATAAAGCGCTTACAAACTATGCAACTGTATACTTCTACTTCTACTTTAGAGGAAAACATTGATCATTTATCAATATTTATCTGTCAGATAAATGTTACTGGTTGTGCTGATAGTCGCTCTAGAAAATCTTGTGATTGTAATAATACACACAAATTGAAGAAATCTCTGCAATATTTGCAAGAGCTTGCAATTTTGCTAAATTACTACAAATTTTCCTCATGAAACGGCCAAATCAACAGACCGCTTGTGATCTGGACCAATTGTAGCATTTTGTGTTGTGGTAACTTACATCACTGCAGCATGCAGGATATACATATGTCTCTTTTTTAAAATATATTTTCATTTTCTTGCAATTTTTTCCAATTCCTGCAATTTCACTGCAGTAAAACCACATAAAACAGTTAAAATTGTATGGCAACTTTTGAAAAAAGCCACTGCAAAAACAAACATTTTGGCCACATTAATCACGAAAAACTCCTGGAGGAATAATACATCTTGAAAAGATTTACCTTAAACTTTAATGCAGGACCTTTACATTTATAGTATTAATACTGTGTGGTTTTGATAGTTTTACTTTAAGAAAACAGTGTGAGTACTTCTTCTACCACTGCTCATACCAATATGCCCAGTAAATTAAAGAGTGTGGTCTAGACCTGCTTCATGTAAAAGTGCCCTGAGATGACTTTATGTTGTGATTTGGCGCTATATAAATAAAACTGAATTGAATTGAATTGAATTGAATTGAATTGAATTGAATTGAATTGAATTGAATTGAATTGAATTAAAAGAAAGGGTTTTTTTTGCTTTTTTCTGGGGGCCCCAGCTAAATCCACCTTCGGGTGAACATGTGAGAATTTAATTATTTAGACCTTTGAAGAGATATCCACACATATGCACAAGAAATGCCATTTGTTGGTTTGTTTATTTGCTCTTTCTCCACTGGTGGAAAAGAAGAGGAGACAGGTAAAGGAGCCAGAGGGATGTGGGAGGTTCTGTCATGCAGGAAAAAGAAGGGAACGGAAGAGAAACGGGAAGAAACGGAGAGTTGTTGACAGAAGAGGAGAAAGAGGGAGGAGGGGGAGGAGGAGGGGGACCACATGGAAGAACCATCCTGTGACAACTGTCCAACAAGCATGCATAGGTGGGAGTGTTATGAGTGTAGACTGGTATCACCAGCCACACTGCCTCATTTCAAATAAATAAATCCAATTCTATACAGACTTTTACAGAAGCTATCCAATTTTACACAGCGTTTTATACAGCAGTTATGTTTTTGTTTTTTTTTGCCACACATTTCCAAATTATGATTGCCTCAAATCTCCTTTGGTTGAAAACTTTTTTAGGTTGTTTTTTTTTCAGGCAGTGATTCTTCCAACATGACAGCAGACATCTTACTGTACACAGACAGACAGATAGACAGAGAGACACAAATACACAGAAGAGATACAAAGAGATAGAAAGAGAGAAAGAGAAGGAGAAAGGCAGAGGTCCAGAAGCAGATTTGAGCGTCATGCCTGCAGACAAGTTACTGAAACTCTTGGAAGAAGGCAGTAGAATTATACAAAAAGAGAAACTCAACTGCAAACCAGTCAGTTAACAAAGACGTGATCAGTAAACCTTAACATCCACAGAAATATATTTGGCTTCTTGTTATTAGTTTATTCATTCATTGAGATTTTCATAAACGAAAAGGAAAAAAGCATTAAAATAACCCAAATCGAAGCAGTGTCTTTTTTCATCAAATCCATGCATGTTTCCTTATGAACTAATAACTCTTTTTTATTTTTTTATTTTAGTTAAGCCCAAATAAGTCTAGCAATTGTTACCATCAACAAATATAAAGCGATTAAGTCTTCCCACCATATTACGTCTTTAAAACCAAGAGACTCTGACTCCTAAAAGAAAAAGATACTGCTCCCAGAGGGGTTTGTACCCACATGAAATTATAGACTCTGTACAAGCTGTCACATTATTCCTCCCCACCAAGTAATTGTTCAATAAATAAATGAATATGTGCCATTGTGTAAAGACATTCTGTTTGCAGTTTTGAGCCCTCTTAGCTTGTTTTTTTTAAGACCTGCCGGAGTCACTAAACAGGGACTCCTGAAGTGAAATAAAATGATAAGATTCTTTATAATTGAGAGCTGCCAAACTATCTGTTTCTAATCTCTCACCAACGTGTCAAGGTAGTTTTTTTTCTCAGTGTAAAGTGCTCAAAACCAGACAAAAACAAAACTGCTTTACAACCATGACACCTATTCTAACTTATACTGGAAGGGATTTCAACAAGTTAGTAGAAAAATAAACATTGTCCCAACATTGCATAAAGAAGCAATCAATAAATAAATTCATTCAAGTCAATAAACCATGTTTTTATATATATATAAGATACATACATACATACATATATGTATATATATATACACAAACACACACACACACACACACACACACATATATATATATATATATATATACATATGTGTGTGTGTGTGTGTGTGTGTGTGTATCTATATGTATCTTAAAAGTTTCTCACACAATCATAAAAGTGAGAGGAGAAGTTGCTCCCCAACAGAGAAAAGATGAAAACAGTGGTTGTATTTTGTTGTAAAGTTCGTCAATGAGTCATGCACAGAAAGTCTCTCTTCACTGTTTCTGTTTAACTCCCCTTCTCGCTGGAAAACACCCATTCTTCCTCAGGCAAAAGAAAAAAAAAAAAAAAAGAAGTAAAGAAAAAATGTAAACATGCTTCCTCAAACATCATTATTATCACTATCACACTCCAGGCAGCTGCTTCACAGTAATCACGATGAGCAGGAAGACGCCGATCTATTCAGCTATAGTGTTCAGTTCTAGTCTTCTGTTCTGTTCCCTGATTGGCTGATTGAGCGGCACACGGGGGTTACGGTATCCCCTGTGAGCCTACACACCTACTGACCTTTGTTCCCCTCGTGGACGACGATGGATCTACCCTCCAGTTTAGGAGTGATCGCTCTATTTACAACACAAACATTCCTCTGTTTTGATCTCTGTTTGTCTTTGTACGGTGTTACACTTTAAAAAATAAATAAAATTCAGGCCTAAATTGTGAGCAATTGAAGAGCAATCCCAAAATAAAGCGGGACCAAGTGGTGTAAAAAAATAAATAAATCATACTGTACTAGAACAGTTGTGACTGTGAGTGAGAATCGATTTTTATATACTCAGACTATTTACATCTATATGACAGAGCTGGCACTGGTGTGTTGGGAAACCAGTGTTTTGCCTGCCTATTGCTGGTTACAATTTAGATATTTGTGTGTGTGTGTGTGTTTTTTTATGTGTGTGTCTGTCTGTGTGTGTGTGTGTGTGTGTGTGTGTATAGTGGTGGTGGTCTAAGTGAGCCAGCAATGAATCCGTTTCCAACAGCTCCCTTCCCACAGAATCCCTTGTTTATCTTTTGCTTCTCAAGAAAGCATTTGATTCTCTCCCATGTGGGCCGCGGAGAGAGACATAAAAAAAATAAGGTTTAGAACGGCCTCGGATCATGTACTGCCATCTGTCTTCCAGTACATTCAAAATAGTGGTTGTCATCCTCAATTAATCACGACTACGTCTATGGAAAAAGCAGCTGAGGGTTCATGTTGTTAAGTGGCTCGGTTTTGGTTGTCGGTGGTGCTGAAAGCTTTCAGAGTGGGAATCGGGTAACGTCAACAGTCCAAAGACAACCTCAGATCTGTTGGATTGCATCAGTGCAAGAGAGATTTCGCTTATGCAGCTCTGTCTTTATTTTCTCCGTCATTCGCGCCGTGAATCTTGCCGGTCAAGCTCCACCGCAGGCCCCACCTGGGATACTATGGTTCAGTGCAAAGTCTATACAGTGCTGTATAGTACAGATACTCCATAGTACTCTGAAGAAACATGCATACAGAGAGACAGAGTAGGAAGCACACTATCGTACAGTACAATCCTTATCTGTGCAGTGTTTAGTGTGTGCAGTCAGCAGGACAGGTCTGTCCCTGGGTTGTGCCTCAGGCATCCTGGTGCCACAACATCATAGAAGAATTTATCATTATGTATTAATATTTTAGAGGGTTAAACCACATTTCACTGAAATGCCAACATTTTCTGAGCTTATTTTAATCATTTGTGAAATTGTTTGGATTTGCTATTGTCCAGACTATGAAAGTATACTGTGTGTGTTTGATGTATCAGGGAAATTTTGATTTAACACCTAATCTAATATGTTGAGTAACAGCTGTAAACAGAGTAGTTCTCCTGAAGGAAAACTATTATATCTTATCATACACTAATACATAGATTTTTGTTTTGTTGTTTGTTTGTTTTTTTCTTTATTACAAAATTATTCTCATAATGTTTTGTTATGTTAGATTTTCTTTATCATTATAAGATGATGACAGGGTCGAGTTGCTTGTCTTCATAAAAAGCATGCATGTTTCCTTCCCCCCGCCCCTCCCTTCTTGATCTCAAAGTGGTTTAATTTCCCTGATGGAAATGTCACGGTCAGTTGGCGCTCCTCCTCCTCCTGCTCCTGCTCTTCAGTTTCTCCACCGCTCTCCTCTCTTCTTTTACCTTTGGGATGTAAGGCTTACAAAGAAATAGGTGTCCTTTGTTGCATCAGCTTCTTCTCTCATTGTGAGTCCCACTTTCAAATCTGTTTCTCACCATTTCATCTCGCAACCAAAAAAACTGTGTTTTTGATACCTGAAAAGGAACAGATTAATAGATATATATTGTATTAGTACGCTCATTCCTCGCTGACTCCCTGGTCAGTTTGTAATAAGGAGTCTCTTGACAGCCAGGAACTCAGTTGGTTGCCATGGAAGCGGCCTGCCCCTCCTCCTCCTCTTCCCTCTCCTCTAGTGTCTGAACGAGGCCGGAGGTGACATCGGAGCCTTTTCGCTCTGTGATTGGCTCTGCCGGCGGTTGCCCTGGACTACTGCCACCGGAGGCATCCCCTTGCTGTGTGGGCGGAGTCAACGTGGCCGACTCTGGCTCCAAGCAGAGTGTCACCTCTTCCTCCTGATCAGGACAGACGGAGCGAAACACACACAGCAGGTTCAGTCAACTTAGGTCACACACAGTAGCTGTTTAGCATTAGCACTGCACCATAAATGACTAATTAACCAACTAAACATAGGAAGGATCAATACTGGTGGTTTTGCAGGTTTTATCCCATCAACTATAAATATTATATGATTTACTTTACTGCCAACTGTCTGCCGTTTATCGACTCATTTCCCTGTATGAAGGTCAACAAGGACACACTTCAACTATTCAACTTCTCGTCCACTCTGTCCTCAATGTTGACATTTAAAATTCATTCTTGACCTCATTTGTGAAAAAAATCAATCTATTGTTGAGTTTGTGAGTTGTTGACAACTGCTGCAGTAATTCCAAGGTCAAGAACTGTAATCCATCACATTCAATATCTGTTGGCTCATATTGTTTGTTTATTTATCCTCTTTGGTTAAATCATAGACACATGAAGATGTACAGTAGTTGTGGGACAGGGACAGTTTTAAAAGCTGTTTCTTGTTGCTGTGTTCAGGAAGTTTAAACATTTAAGATGTCTGAGTCATAAAATAGTGAAGAATGATCACCACAAATTCCCAGAGCACATAGCAATGTTTTCAAATTGCTTGTTTTGTCCAGCTGACAGCCCAAAACACAAAATTATGAATCTGGAAACAGAGAATGTTATTGCTCCATAAATGACTTAATGATAACTAATTTTCTATCTTTACCACATCGGCATAAACTTAAACCTGGATATAGCTGCTTGCATGGCTGGAAATCAATCTTTAAAACTTAAAGGATGATTTGGTGAATAAATAATGTAAATGATACATGATTTGTAGTTAATGGATGATCTTTTAAGTGCTTGCTCAGCACTCTACAGATCAAATATTAAAGGATAGGTTCACATTTTTTAAGTCTGTCTTAAAGCAACAGTCAGGTGTCCATATGAACAATGAAAGAGGTTTTCCTCACTGTAATCATTCCTCCTGTTCATACTGGCTATTAAAAGAACTCCTTCAAATGTACTTTCAATGTTAGTGATGAGGGCCAAAATCCACAGTGTGTCCACACAGTCAGTTTATGAAAAAATGCATTTAACAGTTTATCAGAAGCTTATATGAAGCTTCAGCAGTCTGAGTTAGTCATACAAAGTAGATATCTGTCACAGTCTTTATAGTATCAAATTCCGTCTTTGTGTTTCCTCGGACATTTATTCCCTGTTGAGCTGTGATGGAAGTATAGTAAGGAAAAGAGGGACTTTGGCACTAAAAAGGCTGTAACGTTGAAAGATTCTTGCTTGATTTGACTAACTCGGACGGCTGAAGCTTCATATTGGCTTCAGATAAACTTTTAAATACATTTTTGCACAGAAGGAGGTTTGTGGATTTAGTCCTCATCACTTACATTGTAAGTGCATTGTGAAGGGATCTTCTAACAGCCAGTATGAAGAGGAGGCAAGAATAATCTATTTCAGTGTTCATTTGGGCACCTGACAGTTGTTTTAAGACAGGACTTCAAAAAATTGTGAACCTGTCCCTAATTTTGTATTTTATGTAATCTAACTCTCACCTTGACCTCCTCTTCCTCCTGCTGCTCCAGCAGCGGGGAGTGTTCTGTTCCCACCATCTCGTCCCCAGAAGGAACGCAGAGGCTCGGCTCCACCACTGCCGCCACACCCATGTAGCCTCCCGCCTCTGCCTGATAGGCCTCCATCTGCCCTGTGTTCCACAGATCGACCAGCGGTGGGTGAACCTGATGGACCAGACTGTGGATGGTGCTGTTGGGCGTTGCTTGCAAAGAGTGGTTGGCACTGTGCAGCCTGTGCTCCAGCGACTAGAAATAGAAAGATGAGACTGTGATCAGCAGAAGTGAGGGGTGAGGAGGAAGAGTTAGAGGAAAGGACTGTTGCTTGTTTGCAACCTGTTTTCCGACTGTAGTCTAATTATACACTGCCACGACAGAGGTCACACAATATCATGCAGTTTGTAATAATACACAAAACCTGGTGTTGGCAGCCAAGAACGTAGGAAAGGAATACATTATCAAGTGAACATTTGCTGACTTTGACTCTGATCAATACTACTTTTGCTTGTGCTCAGAAGGAGATAAATAGCTTTTTGATGAATCTATGAGATTGAGGCTGTTTAAATCTAAAACTAATGCCTCTTTTGGATGGATGTAAGTGAGGAAGTAATTTTGAATTAAGTCAGTTCTGTTGAGTTTATGAGTAGTGATTTCTAGAAAAGCAATGCTCCATTGACACTCACCCAAGTAAATATTCATTTATTATTTTTCCATTATTCTAACTTTACTCTGGTTTTATTCTCCCTTTACTGTCTATGTTCAATTGCACACTTGTCTGACAAATTTCACATTTCACACACCAAATCTCAACCCCATGTTAAAGTGTGTATCGTTACACCTGTTGTTGCTGATACTGCAGGAGCTGCTGTTGCTGGTAGTGCTGGATCTGTTGGATCTGCTGCAGCTGTTGTAGTTGATTCTGCTGCTGGAGATTGAACTGCTGCTGCTGTTGCTGCGACAGGAAGTGCGCTGCTGCTTGCCCATCATACCCATCATTCCCCATAACGTAGGAGCCAGCAGGGGGAGACGCCACACCGGAGGGATCATTGTTGATCGGCTCCCAGGCATCAGAGGAGGAGAGGCAGTAGTGTCCCTGGGAGACATATGTGTGAGGCCACACCTCTGCTGAGGAGTGATGCAATATCTGATCTGGAAAAAAATGAAAAAGGCAGCAGCTGGTATTATTGTTCTTCAGGCAGGTAAAATTAATGATAACAGGAAGTATGTACGATAGAGTTTTGATTTTGTAAAGTTTTGTAAAGTTTCAGTAGCAAAGAGCACAATAGATTGAATCATCTTATAATGTGAACTGAATCCATGACATTTCATTGATGGCGTGGTAAAACATCAGCATTTTATTTCAGCATACAGTAACTGTATGTAACTATGAGGCAAACTATCCAACCTCCAATGACCAACTTTAGCCTGTGGAAATGCTGATATCATTTTAAGGTTTAAGGAGGTAATCTGGTTACAACTGTTATCGTGCAATTAAGACAAGTTTTAAGCAAAGCAGACTAAATGAGATTTGGATTGAATTTTTGATTTGATCTTTTCTGCTGAACAGAGGAAGTAGTTTTGCCTCAGAGCTAAACCAAAAAACCCAGAAGAAAAATCTCCACACTGGCTGCTGAATATGTATTGCGACAGAAACTCTCCAAGATGTATTGAATACAGTTTGAACGCTGGCACACCTTTCACTGTTGATTCATCACTTGTGTCAAAGTGTATAATGCAGTCTTGATTTTGTGCAGTTTCTCTTTTCATTGAGTGGAGGGTATAAATTGGGCCCAAGAGTAAACACAGCCGCACATTTTTGCCCTAAAAGTTTATTTATCTTAAAAATGATGAGATAATTTGATGCAAATACATTAATGAAGCTTCATACCCTTAAGGAGGTTTATCTTACAACAACAAAGCACAATGTGAGATCCGTTATAATTGACTGCACCTCTGTCTTTATGAGGGGGAAAAGTTTGCACAGAGGAGACAGTGCTGTGGAATAAAAATGTCCAAATTTGCTGTTTTTGCAGATGCAGCGCTTCGGTCCGTGTTGGAAAACGTGAAAATTAATAATGAGCTTAACCCTCCAGCCTGGAGAGAGGAGATGAAACGATATGTTCTCATTACTAAGCAACATGACGCATGCTATACCACAAGCTGCTTATCTGCGCCTACACATACACTAACATTTGACACAGCTGTTCTAATGCTCGCTGGCCATGAATCAATTTTCTAAATATATATTAAATTAACTGTACACTAAACATTCGTACAGTAGGTTGTTAATTAAATTAAATTCCACATTTAATAGTCAGATGAGAAGATTGTCTAAATAGTAAATATGAGGCGACCTCTAGCAGCCTGTTAGCTTAGCTTAGCATAAAGACTGGAAACAGGAGGAAACAGCTAGTCTGGCTCAGTCCAAAGATAACAAAATCAACCACTAACACCTCTACAGCTCATAAATAAACATGTTCTTGTTTGTTTAATAAGTGTAAAAGAAACTGGAGAGTACAAACAACAAGTTGCAGTTCATCGGGGTGTTATGCTGAACTATTTCCTTCGACTTCTTTGAGACTTGTTATCATAAGGTTTCCAGGCAACCAGTGGAGACTTCAGGAAGTCACTACTTGTCAAGAAAAAGTGTGAGACATAACCCCCCTTAAAAGAGTAATTTATACTTACAGTTTTTCCCAATCGTTTAAACATGTTTCCTGAAACTTTAGCTCAATTTCTCAAAACTCTAAACACAAAACTGAAAAGAGTTGAGTTTTATCAACTACTCCACAAATCGTTTGCAAAATTTAACAGCGCACTCAAAACCATGTTCTCTCTTATGAAAACTGATTATTTTCCACCTTCTTCCTTTTTACTGTAACATTTGTTACTGTAATACAGTAAAATGTTCAGCTGACTGAACTGACTGCACAAAAAAAAGTTTTTCATAGGCCCATCAATAATAAAAAATAAAAATCCTCCTCTTGCTCTACTCTTCCTCTCTGTTCTCTATGCTGCACCATTTCCCCCCCAACACATTAGAGGTCACCTGAGCCTTTACAACAACATTACATTACATTACATTATTTACAACACATTAGAGGTCACCTGACCTTTTATGCTCTGACACACGATTGAAGTGTTTTGTCAATTGAGTTTGAACAGGTGAGAAGTGAGTGAGACCAACTGGTAATTAACGTGTGGCATTTTAAAGTGTTTTCCAGGTGAACAAAGTGTGAAAAATTACGCGATTTGTGTTAAGACTTTGGCAAAAATGTAATTTAGAATTTCTATTTGAGTGAAAACAATGGAAGTGTGCTTCGAATTTAGCAGTCTGGAGTCTTGTTGTTGATTTGTGAGCTTCAAGTTTTGAGACTTGTGTGCATAATTCCATTTTTTGTGTACATGCAATGAAGAAAAAATGTAATACTAGGTTTTTGTTTGTTTTTGTTTGGATTAATTAGTGAGCTTTAGTGGTGCTGGTGCTGCTTTGAGGTTTCCTGGCTTCCTTCCTTTCCTTGCTATATAATCTTTGACCTAATATAATGATTCTTAAAATGTGTGACACAAGTTACTTTGTGTTTGAGGTGCAGTCATGTTTGTAGTCCTTTACCTCGACTGGTGATGCTCTCCTGGTTGACCTCGCTCAGATGAGCTACACTGCCCTGGTTTGAGCCCGACCGTGGGCTCTCTCCATCCATCGATGACCAGGCCAGAAGTGTTGCCTCTGAGATCGCAAACTGCTGCAAGATACCTGAAGTCAGGACACAAAGGACAAGCCAGGATCATGATAAGGACCTGAATCATGCTTAATTGGCTGAATAACTGGAGTAAATCCCAGCAAGTGAGGCGATGAGAACATAATTCTGCCGATGACAGTTAACAGGCTCCGTGGAGCGCCTGCCCTCATCTGTGTGTGTGTGTGTGTGTGCATTTCCCAACCTGCAGCGAAACGGGCCTCCTTCTCTCCGTCACTGAGGTCGCTGTAAGCATCATTCTCCAGCCGCCGCTCCTCTTCCCGCTCCTGGGTGGTGATGCGGGACTGTGGGATGCCCCCTGCGCCCACCGTCTGCATGCCCCAGTTTTGCCATTCAATCATGTGAGCAACACGACCTTGAGCCATGGCTGTGGGCTTGGTCACTCTTTCCTTCATAGTGCGGGTCACCCCTGGTGGTGGGAAAAGACAAGGGACAGGAGAAGGAGGGACCAGAAGGAGGGAGGATGGTCAAAATAAACAATGTTTGGGAAAGAATGAGAGGAAGATAAGGCAGCGGGGAGATTCGATATAAGGAAGAGAGGGTGGTACAGCAGCGATGGGAGTTCAGGGCCCAATATGTAAAGGGAAAATGGAGAAGAGAGTGAGGCAGGTTGTCAGGAGATAAAATAGGAACAGAGGATGGACAATGAGAAGAAAAGAGGGAGGGGCAGACATAAGATAGATATGTTATTATCAAGTTTGTATTGTTGTTTGGTTGTGGAAGCTGTGATGGAATATGAAAACATGGGTACCAAGTAGGGTTAAACTGATTAACTGGTTTGGCAGCTGGTAAAGTTGAGTATTCAGTTATTTCCTCAAATATGATGAAGTTTATTTGGTCAAATCTTTACTGTTGAATTGATAGAAATTGACTTGAATTACTCAGCTTCATATGACTATGTTTTGACATATTTTTAGTAATACTTCCTGTTTTTTAACAAGAATTTTACATTTTTGTTTTCGATATTTGACCTAAAGTTCTGGGTGAAACACTGAATAAAAACTGATTAACTCGGAGTTTTGGGGACATATAAATGTCAAATTCATTGGATATTTAATATTGCCATAAAATATCAGCTTTTGCAGCTTCAAATAAAGATGAACCAATATCAAAAATCTAATATCAGTCGAATCCTACTGTTCAAATGTATGTAGTTAAATGAGGGTCCTCGTGAACATGGATTATGAGAATAGTTAAATGACAAAGGTTGTAGAGGTGATATTCATGTGTTTAATGTACAAATTGTGGGAAGGAGAAGAGGGAATGGATGTGTCTTGTCTGACAAAGGTGCATCGTGGAATGGAAGAGGTTAATTGGGGTGATGTGGCTGTGAGGCATGAGTAATGAGAGGTTGGCTTGTTGACATGATAGCTTTCACACCTCGGCTAAGCTGCGCTGTGTAAGCACAAAACTGCTCTCTTTCTCCTCGCTTTCTATCTGAAAACTTGACTCATGCAAACACTGCAGAACATACTTTTAAAAAAAAAAAAAAAAAAAAAGAAGAAAATTCCCTGCTTCCAAGCTCATACCAGCTGATATCTGAATAATGGCTGTTCTCCATATTTCATGTGACCAACACACGATGACACATACAGTAAATCCCTGGTTGTTGGATTCTCTCTGATGGTGGCACATGGAGATGAGACTTATGAATAAATTATAGGAATACATTATGGGACAAATCAGTACTATACCACACAGTGCAGCAGCTGCAGTCCACTGCACTGTACTGAAATACATTTAACTGCACTCAAATAAACTGCACTGCACAAAACAGCTGGATTTAACCAAGCACACTGCACTGAAAGAAAGCACTTTACTACACTATATTTAACTGTTCAACACGACACTTTACATGGTTCAAAACATCCAAACTAATACTTGTTCAGGACACCACAAAGACCAATTTCACAACCATTTAACATTAAAAAAACTACACTTCCCACTCACTACTCACCTTTTCTTAGAGCAACAAGCTGTATGATGACGCACTGTGTCTGTGTGTGTGTTGTGTTTTCAGGCTGAATTCATTCCATCAATGACTCACATGGAGCCATTGACGAGTGTTATCACAGTGTGGAGAGGAAGTGATACAGGGGAACCCGTTTCGGGTACCATGCTGACTCCAGTGCCTGGTGGAGGATGGAGCCAACATGGGGTCGGTTTACCAGTTACAGCACAGACACACACCTGACACACCTGACAGAGAAGACTTAGCCAAAGCCCCGATGCCGTAGGCGTTTGAGTTCCTCTTGAGCCGAGGCAGGATTGACGTGGTGTCTTCCATAGACAGCTAGAGGGAGAGAAGAGAAAGGAATGGAGGAGGGGAAAAAGCGTGGAGAAAAGGATAGTATGGGAGGTGTGACAGGGCACACGAAGACATTGAGACAGTGTGTGTTAGAGAGGGGTGAGTGGAGAGAAGTGATGGAGATGTTGGGTTAATCAAAAGAGAAAATCAGCATTACCCAAATCCTGATTCCAAGTTACTGTGTACATTTTTGACTCTGCACCAGTGAGTGATTCTGATTGTGCTCTCTACAATAAACCGAAAGAGATCGATTGTAAGGCTGAGGTGAAGGAGAAGGGGGGTTGTGAGGGGAGGAAAGAGCTGATCGCTAAAGGGTGAGTTAAATCAAAACAGGTGAACGAAACAAATAGGTAGAGAAAGAAAAGTAGTAGATGAAGGAATGGTGTCACAACACTTACATTGATTCCTTCCCATGAAAATTCTGAACGTCCATGCTGAGGAAGAAAAATAGGAGGAGAGAGGGATGGGGAAAGAGTAAGAGAGTGACGGGACAGAGAGAACATTGACATGCATGGGTGGGAAATGAAAGAAGACAAGGAGAGGAGGAGGTATAGGGAGATCGCAACAGATGGGGGTCGGGGGGGAGGTGGGGATTGCACGTTGGACATGCAGAGGAAGATAAAGAAATTAAGAGAAGGGAGAGGACAGAAGAGACAGACACACAGGATTTTCCAGGAACGAGGAAGGCAAGAGTCAAGGACCAGAATGACAGGGAGAAGGGAGGGGATTAAACAGGGATCAGTTTATATTTGCGTAGTTATGTATACCAGAGTGAATACGCTACGGATGAATGAATCTCCTCTCTAGTTACATGTGCTGCCAAAAACACTGAAAGCCAGCGGAAAATGTTTGTGTGTCTGTGTGTGTGTGTGAGAGAGAAAGAGAGAGTGATGTCAGTGCTGTGCCGAATGATATCTGATGCTGCAGACACACAAAGTGGGGCTAACGGGAGGAAGAGGAGTGCCTGCAGTGTGTGTGTATGTGTGTGTATTTATGTGTGTGTATGTGTGTGTACAGACAGATGCTGGGGAGAAAGGAGATAAGCAGTAGTCTCTGCCACACCGTTTCTCTCTATCAGCTGGACTGACACTAACTAGACCAGGGACACTGGTGGGCTACTAGCAGTGCTGAAATGTTTTCATCTTCCTGTCAATATACACACTGTTGAGGAAACATAAATTGGCAATCCCTCAGACTGAAAATATTCCACTTCTCTCTAACATCCCTTAACATCACACACATCCTGTCCAAGTGTGTTTTTCTTGACAGCATAGAGTTTTGTACATATTTGGATCCTTGCGATGTAAACTGCAGTGGTGGAATAAGCACTCACTTTACTTAAACTTGCAGTAAATGTTTTTTTTTTGCCAATTGAGGGTAGCAGAAACAAACATTGACATATCACCACTTTTAAGTTGATATGTTTATCTTCTAAGCAAACAGTTGCTTATTTACACATCCAACAGTTATGGGGCAACATTATCATTCATTTGGAGCCGTGTTTCTGGCTGTTTGGGGAATGTAAGTCCAATATTCACACTCTTTTAGCTCTGTTGTTGGTTGTTCCTGAGATAAATATCTGACTGTTTAGATGCTAAATGCTCAACTATGTTCACTAATTAGTCACTAACTGTGTGTTTGCTGTGTTTAATACTGAGCAGGTAGTTTATTTTTATTGAAAACAGGATGACTTAAATAGTCTGGCATGGAGCCACACTGTGTAAAACCACGCAGTTACATTTTTTTACACTTAAGTTTTTGTGTTAATTTAACAAACAAGATATTATGTGTTAATTAGTGAGTTTTAGAGGTGCTGGCCGACAGATTTTGTATTTGATTTTTATATGAGTGTCAATATCTCAATATCTCATCTCTCATCAGGGTAAGAAAGCCAATACGCATTCAAATTTGACTTCATTAATGTATTATCAGCTAAATATACTGCAGGCATTAAAGGTAAAGTACTCATTATGCTATATTATTTTGTTTATTATATTACTGTTTTATTATTATTGATGCTTTAACGTGTAAGCTAAGCAGAAAGTAGAATGGGAGGCAGAGCCTTCAGCTCAGGCTCCTCTTCCAGTTTGGGTCCAGGAAGCAGACTCCCTCTCTACATTTAAGAGTAGGCATAAAACTTTCCTTTGTGATAAAGCTTATAGTCAGGGCCGGCCCAGGCTTGCCTTGGATCAGCCCTTAGTTACACCGCTATAGACCTAGAAAGCCGGGGGACTTCCCATGATGCTCTGAACTCTCTCCTTTCCTTGTCTGTCTGTACAAATTCATGCCCCACTAAAGCATGTTACTAACTTGGCATCTTCCCCAGAGTTTTGTGCTTTCTCGTCTCGCAGGTGACCTTTGGTTGCAGACCGCCTGCTGGCTGTGGCTGCAGACTGCCTGCTGTCCCCTTGGTCCAGCAGCTTTATGTCCACTGCTACTACTATCATTATTAGTCATATTTCTATTATTTCTATTGTTATTATTGTTGTTGCTGTGCTTCTCTGTGTCTCTCTCTCCTCCTCCCTCTTTCTCTCTAAATCCAACTGGTCAGAGCAGATGGCCGCCCACCTAGAGCCTGGTTCTGCTCAACGTTACTTCTCATTAAAGAGGAGTTTTTCCTTACCACTGTCACCAAGTTCTTACTCATGGTGGAATGTTGGGTCTGTAAATTAAAGAGTACAGTCTAGACCTGCTCTACGTGAAAAGTCCCCTGAGATAATTTCTGTTTTGATTCGGCACTATATAAATTAAATTGACTTTGACTTGACTTGATTATAATGTTGTAGCTGGTTGCAGTGGAGCTAAATTGAACTACTTCACATAGCGTTGTTTAATCTACAATTAATCTGCAGAGTAATTTATAACTTAAGATGTCAAACAAATGTAGGCCTAGTGGAGTAAAAAGTACAGAATTTCCCTTTGAAACGTAGTGAAATATAAGTTAAATAAGCATAAACTGGAAATACTTAGGTAAAGGACAAGAACCACAAAACTGTAAGCACATTAAAAGAGAGAGTAAATACACAACATTTACTTTCCACCGCTGGTCATCATCACTGACTGTAAAAGAGTCTGTAATTTAATGCTAACTGACCTAATGTGAGAGCAACTACCAGGGTAGCATTCACTATCTCCATCAGCTACATCCAGCATGTACGCTGATAGCTCATGTTAATCGATATAAGCCTCTTCCCGTTCTTTTCTTCACTCCTTCTTTTTCTTGTAATTCTATTCTTTGCTCCCACTTCCTCCCTTGCTGGCCCTCTGCTCACCCTTCTCTCTCTCTCTCTCCCTCTCACGCTCTTTCTTACTCTCCCTCCACACAAGTGGGTGTGATGAGAGATTTAACACACTTGAGTGGCAGAGCTGGGCCCCTTGAAGCAGCTTTTCCAACGTTCCTTCTAATAGCCCTGACAACGCTGATGTGCATGTGTGTTTGTGTGTGTGTGGCTGTGGCTGTTTTTTCCTCCGAAGGGCGTTCTGGGACACGATGCATAAATAAATGATGGAATCAGTCCACAGTGCATTTGATGGAAAAGTAGAGTTCTCTGCATTTTAGTCCAAAATGGTTCCCTCTCCTGTGTCCTGTCTCAGAGGGATCAGTTGAGGGCTGGGGATCAGTACAGCAGCAGGAAAGGAGAAGAGGAGAGGAGAGGAGAGGAGAGGATGTAGTAATGTGTAGGAAGTTGGAGAAACAAGGAGGATTTCTCTGCTGTTTTGCTTTGAACCAGCACTGAGCAGTGACTCTTTGAGATGGACAGCAAGCAGCAGACATTTTAGCGACAGTGATGAGCCAACTGAACCGCCGATCATTCATTCTTCCAGCTACACCACCCCATCTTGGGCAGAGTAGTGTAGTGGAAGTTAAGCGGCTGACATTGACATGATAATGTGTGCTACTTTACTAATCTATTAGCATAAGCACCGGCACCTTGAGTTACAGAGAGCTACAGTAGTCGGGTGAGCTGCTTCTATAAGCAGTAGCTCATCATTGTGTAGCTGCCTGTGAAACTGGTTTTAAGTCAGCAGCAATGTTGGTTCCTCAGGTGGAGTGGCAAAGCAGTCCACTTTCGGAAGAGGTCTGGAGGAGGGGTGAGTCAGAGGGATCGCTGAGGACTTACCTGCTCCCCATCCTTCTGGACTGGCACGCCATCTGCCGCTGAGAGCAGGGTAAAAGGAAGGCAGACAGAGACAAACAGAGAGAGAGGGAAAGGAGAGAAGGAACGTTAATTTGTATTCAAGTCAGTTCTGTGAAAAAAAAACATAAAACACAAACCTTGAATCAAATCACAAAATGAGCCTTATGTCCAAAAAATGCTCACAAATCTATCGTTTCTACCATTCATGCGGCTTTAGTGAAAGTTCAGTGAGGAAGATCTTTTCTCTTGTTCTGCTTTTATTCGTGTTTGGGTGAATGTCTGTTATTTCTTCCGCTTTGAATCTTCTGTTACTTCCGCTTTCCTACATTCACAATTTTTTCTTCTTTCTTTCTTTAAATATCATTGAAATTCAGTTTTTTAGACCTACTATTGTGAAACCATTACCTCCAGGATGTTCCAGGAGATGTCTACAATTTCTCTAAGTCTTAAGTCTTTCTTCAATAAATATTATTATTCCCTCCAGTTCATTTATATGAAAATGACACCTGCATAACACTTAATGCACTATGAGGAGTCAATGGCAGATCAACACAAAGCTATCCACCGGGCGTACTGTAGATGTGACTTAGAGTCATCTGAAATATACACTCTCTGTTGGCTAAATGAACATTATTATCCCTCTTCTACCCTGACTGTCCAAATCCTAATTAAAACATTGGTTTAATTAGAGAGACTGTGCTGGTAATGGAGTTTAAACACAGCTTCAGTCTCTAGGTGCCTGTTCTCTGTATCAGAGGGTCTGTGCTCCGTGTGTGCAACTCTCAGAGGGGCTCACTTCTGTATCAGCACTCCCTGTGTGTGTGTGTGTGTGTGTGTGTGCGAGCGTGATTGCATGTGTGTTGCTGAGCCTATCGTGTTTTCACAGTTGCATTTGGCAATGATGAGCTATTCCTTGGGAGCTCTGAGAAACACAGAGAGTCAGTCGGCTCTCTGGATGTCCAGTGATGTCTCTGACCCACTGACCCAGTGATTCAGAAACATCAGCTCAGCTCTGTCTCCGTTGGGCTCTCAAATATTACCCTTCCCTCTGAACTCCATCCAGTCGCATCAGATCACTGCAAGGGCAGGAGACAAGGGACACACTTCATTCCAGAAATTGACCCTCTTCACTCACACAGGGAAGGGTGTGCCAACTACAAATCACCAACACCTTGCTCCACAACCTCACAATTAATACAGTGTAATCTAATTTCAGTAGTCTCTTTTTTAAAAGACTGTAGCTATCATTCTGTGATTTTTAATCCATTTTACGAGTTACCTCCAGGAGCGATCTTTTTTTTTTATTTCCCATTTTGTTCTACCCACTTTCCCTCAATCCACTTTGTGTAATTCTTCTTCTATCACCATTCCCTGTTTCCATAAATATTTCTGTATATCTCAGCAGAATGTACATAAATTTGTATAAATATAGCTGGTAGGATCATACATTAAATTCACCTTAAAGGGACACTCCACCAATTTACATGTCAAAGTTGCGATTCTTATCTCTTGCGAATCCCCCAGTTGTGTGTGCAACACTTCATTGTTGGGAGTACCTCTTTAAAATTGAATATTTGGTGGATCTTTTTCAACTTTACAAAACTGGTGATATAACTATCAACTGAATGTCTAGTTTCGCCACTGATTCAAAAGGCCTCTTCAGTTATTTTATCACCTTTTCAGTGTAAGCCAAACATGCCTTTGCTCATTGATGTTAAGAAACTGACAATAAATTAATATTTTGGAATGGAAATGTGCCTTCCTGTCAAACTCAATTTTGGCTGTTTTAATGTACCATTAAATGGCTGAAATGTGCAAATGAATGCAGAGTACTTTGTTCAGCTACTGTTTTTTTTACAGTCTGGTTGTTTTAACAGTGTTTAAGGGCACTAACAGCAGCTGTTGACAGTACTCCCTGCTCAGCTGCAATTATACCTTGTTTCTATCAAACTGTGAGAAACTGTGTGAGTGTGAATGAGGTGTTCCTGAAAAAGAAAGCATTGCTCTCAGTGAAACTCCTCTGGATCAGCTGACGGTCACCCCCATACTGCGGATGTAAAGGCACTCCTTTCTGTCTAGCCGTTTTCAGAGGGGATGGCCACATTTATATTCAAGTGCCACTTTCACTATTAGAGGTGAACTCTGTGTGACCTCAGAGGGATTAGTCAGCCGTGTTTGATTTTTTGGCACTGTGGAGTATGGTGTGATGTGGTTATTTATTGGCTGATATCAGTTAGACAGAGATGTCTCATTTTCTGCCTGGGTGGGAGAGTGTCCCAGATTTCTTTCTCATTGGGGTTAAAAATCTGCCCTGCGAACACAAACTATACGTGAACATATATGCACACGCACACAGCTGGGCCCACAGCAACGTACAGTATAGCGCACAGGGACACACACACAACGCCTCTAACTCTCACTGACTCTCTCTCTCTTTCACTTTCTCAGTCTCTCCCCTCTCTGTCCCTCAACCTCATTTGGTCAATTAGTAGATTAGCAGTCACTCTCTCCACCACATGAATCACAATATGGCTAAAGAGTTCTCTGGACTGCAGCAGTGCAAACCACCACTGGGAAGCCCTCCAGCCTTTACACAGCAATGGACCAGAAACATTAAGTAGAGTGTGCATACCTTTTTAGCTGTATGTACGGTATATTATCTAGTGTCTGTGAGCTTCAGCCTCAAATGAGATTACATCAAAGCATGTGCTATTTGTGAAGTGAGCCACAAGGGTTTGGATCTCTGTATCATGCTGTGATTTGTCAGAGTTGTTTATAGGCTACAGTTCTCAAAATATCCCTATAAATGATAGGTCAGTAGTCATTAAGCAGCATCTCAGTGGTTTCTAAGGCAATGGCATGCTCTGTATATCTCAGTTAGGTGACACTCTTGGACTCTCAGCAGCAGCACAGTAAGCGAATGCGTAATTCTGCTCTGAGAAGACAGGCAGGATACCTCCTTGAGGAAACAGCAACAACAACGGAGCACATGACCAGACCTCTGAGCAAGCTTTTCTTCCCCTGGCGCTCTCCCTCCTCCCCCGCACACACAGCGGTGCAGCGCTGGATACCCCCCTGCGGTCATAGGGGAGTCAGGCTTAGCTGAGCTGAGGAGAAGGAGTGAGGAGGAGCGAGGGAGGGTGGGGAGATAGAGGAGCAAAAAAAAAAAAAAAAGAGGGAGCAGTGCGGCCGTGCGTAACGAACAACCAAAGATCTGCAGCGCCTGCACTGTCAACTCCAGCTCTGACTGTGGTGGCTTGACGGCTCCCGCTGAAGTGGGAAGCATTTGAGCGTCATCTGTCTTTTTTTACTCCCAGTGCCCTGCAGCAATAACGGCGAGGAACCAGGGGGGCTTGGTGCTTGTTTACTGAAAGCTGCAGTAAGGCTGGTTGCCACGATGGGGTACTGGCTTGGATAGCAGCCCTCTTGCAGCGATATGTGCAGATGCCGGGTTACTGAGCTACAGAGTTCAGCGAGAACACAGCTGAGGACCGGAGCCCAGATGGTTGGGAAAGTTTGGTGGAGGAAAACGGAGCTAAGTGTGTCTCAGGACATACATGCAGGGGAGCTGACAAGCACAGCCTGAGTTACTGCCATTTTCTTGGCAAAATACCATTCTCAACCTACATGCCCCTGTCACTGGCAGGCCTGATATGCCTCATTTAACCTTAAGGCATGAATGTGGCCATCACTGATGCACTTCTTGGTGCACCGACTGTGGTAACTAAAAACCTACAGCATGTAGTATCTTGGCACAGTCAGCTGCAACCCAGCATCATAAACCTGATCACCTGACATAAACATCCTAATGGCTTGCTAAATATATAATAAACATGTAGACCTGATATGGAAATAATACTGATATCTGATTCTGTTTAGATGATGGGATGAAAACCTGTGGAGGAGGCAGGAAATCAATTGGTTAAGTATGAGGCAAATATCACTTTATAAGCAGGAAATCTTTATTTTCTTGCTCTTTGATATTCAAAGAGACTTCCCATCTTAGAGAACATGGCCCTTTTCTTTATCAGCGCTGAAGTGGTGCAGATAACAATGAGACAATCAGTTCTGGTCGCACACTAATGCTGAGTGCATCCACAAATGCACATAAATTCACACACACTCCTACATAATATAACCCCCCCCCACCCTCCACCCTTCCACCCACACACACACACACACACACAGATCAGATTGTAGTGATGAAATTCTCTCTTTCACTGCATTATGTTTCAATTTCATTACTCACTCTGTAGCTGAGTCACATTATTTACAGAAATGCCTGCCATCAGGTGCCCACACAAAGGCCTCTTATTTCTGATCTGCCACTTACGCATAAAAGCACAAAATAATATACATAAACGCAAGCACACATACACAGCCATTTACATTTAGGATTAATTCCCTACCAACGATGATCCAGGCGTATAACCTGGCATCCAGTGACAAGGCGAACTATAATAGCACACATTAGAGAAAATGATACACAGGTGCTCACACTCACATAAATCTGTTAGTAAAGAGCCTTTGTTATATGCTACATCGGAGTCCTTGGATGTATGAGCATACTGTATGACCATGCATGCACACGCACGTACTGACACACACACATACACGGGTAAGGGTTATCAGGTTCCACCGTGTCTCTGAGATACTACATCACTGAGTCATTCACCTTGAATGTGTTCATGTGTACAAGGCTTTTCCAAACTGGACACAAGCCAATCAATCAGCTTCCACCTCCGTCTGCCAGATTTCCCAGTTTACAGGCAGATTGCAAACTGGCAAATGCAGGACATAGTGTTGGCATGTAAAGGCATGGTGCAGCATGCACATAAATATAGCAGCAAAAGCATCATCACATGAAAGGCATATGCACACTTGAGGTCATTCACAGGTGTGTGCATGATATATACAACATGCAAACAAATAAACACAGACACGGAAGCTCAGTATTGTTCAGATTTTTCAATACTAGCAGTACTATACCCAAGTTTTGGTAGCAGATTTGATAAATACAGACATTGTTTCAATTAGCAGAAAAGGCCAAAGTTCTTAAATGTTGTCTAAACAGAAACGACCATAAAAGCCATAACCATAAAAGAACTTTTCCTGAATAAAATTGTCAAAAATTGGTGCGCAAACAAGAGTATGAATCTGACCAGGCATTCAAACTTTTACCAATTAACATGTGCTATGAACACATTTCAGTCAGTACCATAAAAGTGTAAAGGTTTGATACCCAGTCCCATGCACATGCAGACACACACATACTGCACAGAACTGGCTATTAGTGCTTATTGAATCAGTAAGTGTTGTGTCAGCAGTGGCATCCCTCCAAAGCTAACTTAGAGAAAGTGAAAGGAGAAAGAAGAGTTTGCTCAGAGGCTGAATTAACAGGTGAGATTTGTCATAACATCCCACATATCTATAATTTCACCACTGCAGGCTGAACTGTAGCAGTTATATTCACACTGCACGCAATGCCCTGATTTATACAGTGATGAATGTTTCCAGCAGTCGCAAGTATAGAGTGGCCTGCTGTATACAGTAAAATGATATGTAGCTTTTAGCACACTTATATCTAACAGTATTATCTAGAAATGTGATCAACACTGTGGTGCTGTGACATAATTACGAACATTGTGTTTGGCAGGTGTAGAAAGTCTCTTAATGAATCATACGAAAGCTGTGTGTGCTGCACACAAGGTGATTCACTGACAAAAACAGTGTTTGTAGTTATTTTGCAGTCGATCTCGGCGCCTTTTCCTTGCTGACAAGGTGAAGAAGAATGTGCACCTCCCATCGACTGTTTCTTAAGGCCTTCGCTCTCTGAAAGGGGTGATGGATGCAGATACACCATCTACTGCGCATCACTGTCTGTCTTCACCTGACCCAGTAACAGCATTGGTGAGGGGCAGCTGGGCTAAGTAGGTGAAAAAAGGGTTAGCGACAGTGCAATTCTTATTCACATAACCTAAAATAACGATTGTTTTAGATTGAATCAATGTAGGAGAACCTTTTATTAGTAAAAGATCTGGTTTTAAACTTTGAAGAAGAGTCACACTGAATTAAAAATGAACTAACCCTCATTTTCTAACTATTTCTGAATAAACTCAGCTCCGCATCTGACCCACAGCCATGACCTCATATACCTATCAATCTTTTAATCATCTCAATCTCAATAAACATTTAATAATTACCAGGATGCAGCTTTTTTAAGCCAAGAGTTTTTATGTGAGTGAACCTTTCTTGTTAATATAGTTAAAACAGGCAGACCTTTAACAACAAGTGATGTCAGTGTTCAGGATGGTGAAGGGTTAATGTAAATGTACACTTTCCTGCTGGACACTATGCAGTACGTCAACCTGCTGGGCACAGACGTACTACACAGAGCCATGATATTTACGACTAGGACTAAATAACCTACTAAAGTAGCGTGTGGGTACAAACAGATATAGCAGGCTTGATCACGGAGCGCACTCCCAGATACAATGGAGCTGGGAGAGATAGAGTTACCGGAGGGCAGACAGATACGTCAGGGCTACTCCTGTACAAAGACAGATCCAGTCCTTGCTGCCTTGCTGCTCCCTCCTGTTGATCTCTGCTTGGCAGCGTGGACCGCAGTTGAGAAGGCCGATCAATAGCACACACTAAAGCCATTCTCACCCAGGATAAACACAACCGCACCTCTAGGCCGGCGCTGTTGCTGCTGACAACAAAGTCACAGACTCAGGCGCACAAGCTGCTTGAAAATGCTTAGTCTTTCTTCTCTTTGAGGGTTGAGCTACGGATAGAAGGTGTCATATACTGTAGAGATTGTAAAGCCCTGTGAGGCAAAAACGTGTTTTCTTTACACTTTCATGTTAGGTTATAGGGCATACATCTTAAGCAAACTGGCAAAATATTCCATTAAGTAGATGTACAATCTCTCCTACATGGCACTGACAGCCTATAGTGTGCTTTGGATGTGTACTCATGCATATTCTCCTTTATCGCAGCCCTTCATCACTTATCCCTGATTAGAAAATGTACCACTGCTACATATTGAGCTGCCTTATTGGATTCTTCAGCTTCTGTGATAACTTGTATAAAAAATGAGCGTCAGTATTCGGGTGGCCTGCAATCAGATTACTGTGGCACCTTTCCAAAGCCTTCTGTCTATTGCAATCACATTATTTTCAGCAGCATGAGTCGCCGGGCTTGCAGGGTCTCTTTTCTTGACCTGAGTGTTCACAGAGGAGGATCCCAACCTTGTGCTCTTCGTCTGCTCTACAATGTGTCAAATACTCTAATCTGGACGGCCTGAGCTGCTCTAACACCGTTTCTGCTATATTCAGTTCACACCTGCCTCCTAACTGTGTCATGTAGTACTCTTTCCACTGCACGTGCTGATCCTAGATATTTTTAAAATGCTCTTCATCAAGAATTTACATTTAGTTTGTTTTGTTTTTTTTAAAAAGAGGAGGGGGACATGGTGAAGTACACTGGAGATCCTGTCTGTAACCTCTGGTTTTGACATTCATGAGGTTATGCTCTCCTCAGAATGACGTTCAGACGAGTGGTTAGCCATAAATATGTTTAACAGCCTGACGTGCTAAGTGGCTCATTAATATTGAACATTATAGGAAGTCTGTGTCTATTTTATCTTTTGAGTGTGATTCATTCTACCTGGTAAGATGTGTGCACCACCTGAATAAGCACTGCAACATATCTGAAACAGATTCATGCAAATGACTGATTGTTTACCTACAACCACTCCCAGTCTGTCCCTGCTTAGCAGTGGTCCTCGTGTTGATTTACTTAATCATCTATGGGTTTATCCAGGAGGGCCCTCACCTGAAACCTCCCATCAATCCCACACACCCTCGCCTGCACGTATTTGCCCCTCCCTCTTTCCCTCTCTCCCTCTCTCCAACGCCATCCGTCCGTCTCCCCTCCTCCCTGTCTGCCCGCACTAAAATTCTTCCTCTGCTGCTTGTTTCTTTATCCCTCTCTATCCCTATTATATGTGCAAATAATAACAAACTGTGTAAACACCCCTGACAATGACATTATTCCCTTTTCTCTTTTTCCTCTCATTCTCCAAGCCATGCCGCCCTATAAATAAGCACTATCACAGCGTTTCTCTCTCCCGCCTCTCTCCTCTCCATCCCTCTCTGCCTCCTACTCACACACATATACATACTGCCAAACAGCATCATAAATCAAGGGATGGGAGGAGGGCGGGAGGGAGGAAAGGGGGGTGAGGGAGGGAGGTGGGGGATGCAACCACACACACAGTAGCACATTTTAACACATATCGTCTCTGACATCTTGCCCGTGTACAGCTACTGTGACCATACATCCACAGCTTGCTTACACACAGCAAAGGGCAAGAAGCAAAGCATCTCACACATGCATATACACTTACATATGCAAAACCCTAGTCCCTACACAAACCCTCACTCCTGCAGGACCCCCATCCTCCTCTCACACCCCCCCACCCCACCCCTTAGTCCCCCAGCCCCAACCCCCTCTTTAGTCCGCAATGAGAGAGGAAGAGAAGTGGGGCTTACTCAGTCTCCTGGAGCCGATGCATCCCATGGTGTATTCACAAAGGCCCTGGATACAAGCGTGGAAGTGTTACCCAGACACCGTGCATTCTCCCTCTTCCTCCTGCGACTCTCTCTTTCTCTCGGCTCCGGCTTCTTTTTCTTGCTCTCCTGTGCTCTCTCTTTTTCTCTCTCCCTCCTGCGCTTGCTCAATCACTCTCTCTCTCTCCTTCTCTCTCTCTCTCTCTCTATCGCTCCCTCCCGCTCTCTCCGGTGCAGTGTCTTAGAAGAGATCCAGTTAGTAAGTCAGTGAGGGAAATAGATTATGACTAAATAAAGATTTGTGGCATTATTATCATTATTTAAAACAGTCATATTTGTTTTTGTTTTGTTTTTTAATAATAAGTATCAATATCACTGCCAATGTATTACCTGTAACATTCAGTTTAAAACGTCTGGCAATTATTACATTTATTTAAGCAATTTGAGTTATTGAGATTGACAATGATCATTTGATTGGATAATTTGTAAAAAGAAAAAAAAAACATTAAGCTCAAAACAACCACAGACACTAATCAAGTGAGAGGTTAAAACAACAATTAGATTGACTGTGTGTGTATTAGGTTGTCACTAGATCAATAGCACAGTGTTGAGAGTGCCCGGCTGCCATTGTTGAAGATATCTCTGCACTGCTGTAATATTGTTGAGCTAAAATGGGGGATTCTCTCTCTGTCTCCCTCTCTTGTGTGCGCTCAGCCTAACAATGCACTGCAGCGGTTTCCTCGCGCCTCTCCCCTCTCCATCTCCTTCTCAATCAGTCTCCTCCTCCCCTCCTTCCCTCCCTCTCTCTCTCTCTCTCTCCCTCACACTGATAGCTCCAAAAATCCACACACATACACCAATACTAAACAATCCTGGAAAAGAAAAAAAGAAAACAGCAGAGGGTTTTCCTTCACAGTCAAGCCGTTGCTGAGTCTCCACCTCTTTCTCTGTCGTCTCTCTGTATTGATCCGCCCCTCACTCATCTCTGCGCCTGTTTCTTGTTTCTGTTCATTCTGAATCACATCCCCAGATAATCCTCTATCCCCCCCTTTTTTTGTGTTTGCTCCTCTTACCTCCACTCCCACTACGTTCCTTCCCTCAATTTTGGTGAAAAAAAACCCAATGATGAGATACTCTTTTATCTACATCTCTCACATCAAAACCTTCCCTCTCAATCCACCTGTCTCATTTTAGTTTCTTTTTTTATTTAGTTCTTTTCATCACATCTCCCAGTCTTTCTTACCCCTCTGACTCATTTTCTGTCTTGGCAACCCCTTACCCATCTCTGTGGCTCATATATATATGTGCTATTTCTATAAGTGTTTGCCCAGAAAATGACGCAGGCACAGTCTGGACAGTGAGAAAGCGGCAGGGGGTTGGGGAGGGTGTTGCATGTGTGGTCAGTCATGTTTTGTTGACTTTACACTCATTGGGAGAAGAAGAAAGACGGGAAGAGAGTAGGACAGATGGAAGGACAGAGAGAAAAGGACACGGGCAGATGGGAGGAGTGATGGAAAAGGAAAGCAAAGAACAGTTGAGTCATGTGTGAGAGGAGAGGTGTGGAGAGGATGCTGTGTGAAATAAAAATTAGCACTTCAGAATGGACCAAGCAACAAGACAAACAATGTAGTCACTTAGTTGAAGAGTTTGATACAAAAAAAAAGAGATACAGGATGTGCATGGATGTGGATGTGTGACTTACCAGACATATCAAATCATGTATAATCCAGCCAATCCCTGCACTGGTTTATATATAGATATGTGTTAACTCTTTCTGTTGGTTTCCCTCTAGGGGAGAGGAGAGACGAGGCTATAGGCTGCTGCAGGGGTCAGCCTCACTCTGGGCTGTTGGCTCACACATCCTGATCCTGGTTAAAAAAAAACAAACAAACAAAAAAAACCCACTACTACTCCCCTCTCAGATGTGTAATTGCTGCTGAAGGAGTCTATTGTCGTCAGCCCCCGTCTCCCTCTCTGGCTCTTTATTCCCCATCCATCTGCCCATCGTTCTGTGTCTGTCTGGAAGTCTCTATAATGCTTTAACCAGCCTCTTTTCACCGTGTCACTGTGTTTTGTGGAAATCCTGCATTAATTTGAATCTATCCTGCCTTTCCTTGTCAATACGATTCATAGTTGGTTCTTGTTTTCTGTGCACATTCCTCTGTATCGAAGGTAAGACTTACTTAACCCTGTGCACAAGCTAGGTCAGATTACTCGCACACATGCACACACACGTACTTTACGGTACACCTGTGACAACGTGGTGATCTATGATATGGACCATCAATGCGAGACAAGGTCAACCACAGAGGGAAGGGATTCTTGACACTAATCTCACCCGTGATACATGGGCCATTCACAGAGATGACTGCCTCTCTTTGCTCCACTTCTTTCCAACTCTCTCTCTCTCACACACGCGCACACATATTCACACCACTGCTAACAAAGCATGTACGCTGGCATGAAACACACGACACAGGCGACAGCTATCATGTTCCTGTCGGCACGTCTCATGTTTTCTTATCTGGGGGTGATGATGCCGCGCTGAATTTAAATGCAACCACTCCATGTTTAATATTATCTCCGAGACCCGCACACCTCATTCCTGTAATCAGTGACTTTCATGTACCTGTCACTATCTGTCTATCAGCTCCTGGCTGTTATGTTGGTTGAACCTCAAGGATAATGAATAACAGCTTTAATACTATCTTGTTCAGGCACTCCAAAGACGTTCTGCACTGATGACTGAAAATGCTTGTTTCCAAAGTCGTTCTTCAGACTATTTAAACTCCTTTAAAAAGAGTTTAAAAAGAATACTTTGTCACTATTCCCTGCTCTCCATATATCTTTGTCTTTATTCTGTGCTCTGCTGATTCTGTGTGTTACTGTGTTAATTGGAACCACATGTTACGCATTTGCCCCTACGGAGCCGCCAAGTTAGTTAGACGGAGAATGTGTGTGTGTGTGCGTCTTGAGGTGGAAGGGGGGGGGGGGGGTGTCTGACAGCCAGCGGCCTGCATTAGGTTTCACATGAAGAAGGAGACGAAAAAAATGTAAGTGAGGAAGGAGAAGGGAAGGGAGGTGAACCGAGGCAAGAGGAGAGGAAAAGATAGATGGAAGGGAAATGCTGTGCGGGTTGTTTTTGAGGCGGGTGGGGACGAGAGAGATATAAATATTGTTAGGAAAAGAGGCGGCCTCTGATAAGGAGTCCTGTAATGGCTGTGCATGTGTGATTAGCTTTGTTTTAGCCGGTGGGACATAGATATTAAGTGTATTATTAGTTGATGCTGTGGGCTGGCAGTTTTATACTCACTTGAATTCTTCAGCACACATTTTTTGGATGTTTTATATTTGTGTGTGGGTGGCATGGAGTCTCTGCGCTCGTAACGTTTATGTTATGTGTGTTTGGCAAGGCAAAACATTGCGTATGAGGAGTTCCCAACTCTCCTCTATTATTTACAATTCTCTTTCCTTCTCTCCTGCAATTACCCTACATTCTCCTCTGCTCCAGCCCTCCTCGTCTAGACCACCACCGCTGCACTGTTTATCCTCAGAGATGCTTCTGTGTCCGGCTTGTTTCTCCTGCCTATTCTCCTCCACATCAGTCTCTTTTAAGAGCCATGTCAACATCTGTGTGCTTCCACTTTGCACAGCCACATGTCTTTTATCTAATTCCTAACTGATGTGGATTTGCTTGCTGTCAGAGATTCTGAGGGGGATTCTTCTTCTCTCTAGGCATCTCAGTCTGGCTATGTACGGCACAGTCATGTGTATCGGTCTGACATCTGCTGGAAGGAGCGAGCAATGCAGTCTGACGCTGACCCTGAATGGAAGCCAGTTTGGCAGCAGAGAGATTTTTCCCTCTGAGTGCTGAGTGAAGATACCATGTTCTGCAGGTCCTCATCCCGTCTGAAGTACGCCTGGAATTTCTGCTTGACGGCTAAATGGTTTTTGTTTCTGACGTGAGAAGATTTGTGTATGATTTTGTAGAAAAGGGGCCAATAACATATCGACAGAGGAAAGATGGACACAATGCAATAAAAAGTGAACATTTGCAACTACTGATGTAGAGCACAAGTAATGTGCCTTGAGTGCTACACCTTTAAAATGCATTTACTTGGGTGTGAGCACTTAAAAACATTTACCTTTCATTCAAGTGGCTTCCTTCTTTTCCTTTGTTGAGAAAATGAGTGTTTCCACACAGAGAGAGAGAGAGAGAGAGAGAGAGAGAGAGAGAGAGAGAGAGAGAGAGAGAGAGAGAGAGAGAAAGACCGGGAGAGACTATGCCTCAGTGCAGGTCGGAAATGATCCAAGATCAGGATATTAACTCTGAGCACAGAGATATTATGAGCAGGTACTGACTCATATGAGCAGCAGGAGGTGAAAAGGGAGGAGCGGAAAGAAAGATGGGAAGGGAAATAAAAGTGCGGCCTATGGAGGGCAGACAGAGAAATGGAGGGATCGGGGGAGGAAAAAGTGGTGTGTGTGTGTGACTGTATAAGTGTGGACAGAAAAAAATGCAGCATTAAAGAGAGAGAGAGAGAAATATGGCACTTCGGGGAGGGAGGGGAGAGGAACTGTTCATTCCAAGGTTTGGCTGCATTCCAGGCTGTCTGGCTCTGATTCTGATGGCCTCCTGTTTTTTGTTTTTTTTTTTTCTTTTTGTCTTACCTCCAGACTGACTGACTGACTGACTGACTGGACCCCAGAGCTGCCTTCCTTCTGCCTGATCACAACTTTCACAATTTCAGTCACCATGGTGGCACCGCCCAGTGCTTGCAGCTGCCTGAAAAAGGGCAGAAGAGCGTCACACATTGTGTCACCTCAGCTTCCTCACTCACCTCACTGGTCAAACAGAAAGCTCATGCACTGGAATTTGGAACGACAAACAGACCAACTGTAAAACACAAGCCAGGATAGGTTGAACTTTTTTTTCCCCTGCCCAGCACCAGAGTTCCTTTGGAAAGCTTGAAGTGGAAATTTGACACATTTTTTTGTCCCAGTGGAAGTGGGGAGAGACTGGAAACATTCCTTGCGGGACAATAGGCTATCAAAGACCCCAATGGCCACTCCCTGTAGTTCACAGGCATGAGTCTGGCAGCAACAGGTTACACAACAGCTACTGCACAGAGGTTTGCATGTAGTAAAAACCAGTCTAGAGGTTGCCAATGGGTTCACAACGTGAATCAAGTGCAACTCTGCTGTGTCTCAATCTGTATGTCATATGGTGATCTGTGAGCTACAGGCATCTCACTGAGGTGATATGAGTCAGACCATACGGTACACACTTGGTGTTCACTTGAAAGAGTTTTGACACGTTATTTTGTCTCATAATGAAAAGGAAAACTTCTACCAGTTGAGAGAGATAAATACAGCAATGCTGTTCTTCCTGTTCATCTATGAATATGTTGAAACAACACAGACAGGTATGCAAAAAACATTGATTTTCATCATTGTTTACTCTGTTGATTATTTCCTCGATTAATCGATCCATCTCTTGGCCTATAAATGTGTCATGAGGTAGTAAAAAATTACACAATTTCAGAATGTCCTAAACCCCCAGGTGACATCGTCAAATTATTTTGTCCGACCAACAATGCAAAACCTAAAGATATTCAGTTCATTGTAAGACAAAGTCTCACAATTGAGAAGCTGAAACCATCAAATGTTTGGTATTTTAGTTTGAAAACTGACTTAAATGATCAATTAAAATAGTTGCTGGTTATTTTTCTGTTTAAGCACTAGGTATTAGGTGATTCTGGAAATCTTGAAGAGGTTTGCATTAAGAAGAGGTAAAATAGTCTCTTTTACTGTACGTTACATATTTAAATAAAGATGTAAACACATCTAAATGTAACATTTTTAAATATTTTAATACATGTCAAATAAATGTTCAAAGACTCAATAAAAGTCATGCCAAGAGAGAAACTGTGACATGACCTGAAAATGAAACTTTGTGATATGACTCAAAGGTGTGGGCTATGTGATTCCCCGAGGGTGTGTGTATGTGTGTTTTGCGTGTGGCTGAGACATAAAAAGATATTATATCATAAAAGTGGTTGAAATGCAGGATGGGAGGTGTCATTTTTCAGTGTAACACCAGATTGAGGACACTCACCTCTGTACCATCAGGACAGACAACAGATAAGACTTAAAAAAGAGCCATGAATGCATTTATTCCCTATAATTAAGTGCACTAATAAGGCATATAAAAGTAGTCCAAGTCTTTTCGTGTTTACTTCCTTAGTGCAAAGAAAATAACCATGGGGCAGCACACCAAATGCAAAAAATATGCATGCAATATTCTGATTGTCAGTCTTGCTTTTTGAGGTAAGTGAACAAAAGGCATAAAACTAATCTTGTTGCTCTGGAGATACATTAAAGTATAAACTGCCAACTTATTCCACAGGGCAGCTCTGTTTGAACATACTTTCTTGAGTGGTTGAACCTCCTTGCGTTAAAACCCCTGACCGCTTTTAACGTCTGTATCTAATCAAGCCTCTTGCCCCATTATCTCTCCCTCCCTCTCGCTCCCTCATTCCCTCGGTCTGACCTTACAAGGAGAGGCAACAGGGTTGATGTCATTGAATGAAGAATGCTGCAAGAATCCAGAGAGAAAAGAGAGCGGGAGGAGGAGGAGGAGGGGTCTGACTGGGCAGTTTATGAGCACACACACATATATACACACATACACATACACACACAGAGAAAGAGAGAGTACGAGAGAGAGAGAGAGAGAGAGGGAGAGAGAGGTGCTGTTTACATTGTAATACACAAGTCCTGAGCCAAAGTTAAACGAGAAAGAACTTGTTTGGAAGGATGGTGTCATTCCTTTTCCAGTCTGAAAAGCACAGGGGGAGGGTCTAATAGTTGGAGAGGGGAAGAGAGAAAGAGAAGTTACCATTACAGACAGCTCTTATTACTCAGCTTGAAACTAGAGAAAAAGAAGAACAAAAGGAAGAAGGGGGAAGTAAAAGGGAGAGCCACACTGCACTGCAGCTGTTTTAACAGGGTAAGTAATTTTCATCTGTAGTGAACCAGGATTAATAGGAAGAGGTGGTACTTTTTAAGGGTAGACTGCTACAGCTTACCTAATAAGGTAAAGTCTTTTGTCAATGCAAGTATGATTATATATCAACTATGGTATAGATCATTATTGATGAGGGGCTGTTGTTAACATCTTTCAGATATGACAATCTGTCATATGGTAGCCTTTTATAGCCTATGGCATATTAAAACTACTGCAGAGTCTGGTTGCAAGATATCTCTCGGTGGGTGGTGGTACATTGTTTGCCTGTCTGAGCAGATCATCATGAATGTACACTTAAGGTTGCTACACCAGCTGATGGACACCGACGATAAGGAGTGGGCTATGCGGAAGCTCTAACAGGAAGCCCAGCCAAAAAGTTGAGTAAGCTAGGCTAGCTAGCAATGCAGTAGTGCGTTGGCTAAATTATTAAAGTTGGTGTCAGCATAGTTAAGAGAAACCATATGAGGTAAGACCAAAAACGGGGCGGCGTTAGTCCGTTTCGCCACACAAACCTGCTGACTGACCGAAGCTTATAACGTTAGGTGTGTTAGGTAGGGGTGTGTGCGAGTGGTCCACGAAAGCTAGGCTAACATTACCGTTGGCGTGATTGATGATACACCAGGGAGGCGACGTTTATCAGAAAAAGGTGGCTGTTTGTTGAGACTTGCAGGTGAGTGGCAGTTGTCATTCAGTTGACAGCGATTTTAAATTGCGAGCCAACGTTTGCGGAAAGCTGGTCAAACTCGGGTTAACGGACAAAGACAAAGCTAACGTTATTCGAACGTTATATGTGGTACGTTGAAAGCACTCTGTTGGCTAACGGTTAATGTATACGTCATTAACGTTTAGCCACCTAAGATAACGTAGCTGGAATGTAACGCAACGTAAGCTGTGTTAGCCAGCTTTAGCTTAAAAAAAACCCATCGTTTTCCCCATACTGTACCTGGCTAGATAACGATGAATGATGATGCTTAATTAACCTAACTGTCTTTCTTTCTTTCTTATACTGTTTTTGTATACATTTTTGCTGCCAGCTGTCAAAGCAGTGGCTAACCCTGTCTGATCAATGGGTTGCCAAGGTGATTGCAGTACAAAGGTATAGTAATGAAAGGGTCAAGGAAACAGAAATCTTTTATCAAATGGCTGTATTGGCACGCTTTTTTGTTGTATTGAGCCCTCATTGAGGAGGCATTATAAGTATAAATGTCTTCACTAATAAATAGCCTTTATATATATGTAGTTTAGTCTCATGTGAGAGGATAAGGGAAGCTACGCCACAGCTCTGTGCACTACTGAGGGATGTGAGATTACTGAGAAGCTGGATCTAGATTACTACAACTTTAAGAATGTAATGTAATGTGAATAAATGCTTTTGCCGCACAGCTGTGCATTGTATTTCTAGTTTGCTCTTTCATCAACTAAGCTGGATAGGAGGAGAGAGAGAGAGAGAGCCTCATCCCAATGCCACACTGCTGTAACTTAATGCGAGAAGGCTCTGCCGTGAGGTAGTCTGAGGTTAGTGTGGTGCTTCTGTATGAGAAGACTAGGATTATGGTCACTGACGCCTCAGTAAATTTGAGAGGTATATGAAGATTCAGGAATGAAGATGATCTGTGAATTGGCTGCACACTTTCCTGTATGAGTGGGGAATCCTTAATTGTAGCCTCTGCATGTCAAGACACACAAGCTATTTTCAGGCATCTCTTTGCCTTAAATCACTGCATGACTAACTCTCTATCTTATGACTTTTCTTTGGCCTACATCATGCTATGTTAGTTCTGGGAGGCAAGGCTGTTTGGGTTAGGAGCCCATTGGCTGATGTCATTACCAATTTTGAAATGTTGCCCGTTCAATTATTCATCTAACTGCGGCCTGAGAGGGAGCATAACACTGGTGCTCAATGAATGTCCAGTGACCTGTAAGATTGGACTCAAAAGGGTTGTTTGTCCCCGCATTAGTGACCCTCGGCCCAGACACGCTTTCCCAGAAACTGGGTGTGCTATTAACATCAGAACAATAGAGAGTTTCATCAACAACACACTAGTCACTGATACAATGACTGACCAGACATGGAAGAAATTACTGGAAGTATCATCAGAAATTCAGGTTCTCTGCATCATTTTGTGAAGAATTACTGTGCCCACACATTTTAAGTTTTTTTTGTTCTTTTCTTTTTTAGAGGCAAAAGACTTAAGTTCAATGAGGCACCGTGCTACAACTCTTCTTTATAAGACCTTTTAAGAGGTAGTAGCACAGTATATAAATCAAATTTACTTCCTTTATAACCACAAGGCAATGAACCACTGCTGAGTTAAATAGTTTTCCTTTTTGAAAATGTGTTAAACTTCTCCTTAACAGCTTACTGCATCACATAGTCTGTTGTGCCCTCAGAGGAGACAGGGTGTTCATGTGAAACTGTCAACAGACAAAACACAGAGATAATATAAAGTGTCTCCACAAAAGAGCTTAGTTTTGCTTTTGTTTGTTTCCACCATTTAATAGCCCATATGGGACTTAAAACGCTGAGTCTCAAGCCCTTGTTTCAAGTCTATAAGTAGCCTCTCGGTTTCTAGGGCAGTGGTTCTCCAAACACTTCGATGAGCACCACAGCCCTGCTGGTTTTTATATCCCACAAGGTTGTTTAGTTAGGCTAATTACATTCACCCCCAATCTCATGAGTAAATCAGATAAGATAGAATGAAAACTAACTCGCTGCCCTGTATTAACCAAATCAGGGTTGAGAACTGATTTTACAGCCTGTCAAAGCTGTTCAGCCATGTGGAGTTTATATAAAGTTTAAAAGCCTCAAAGTAGAGTATATGATTTATGCTTGATCCCTAGCTAAAGGCTACTAGATGACATCTTCCATCATAGCTGTAAAATAGAAATGATTAAACGCAGCCTCAAGTGATGTCATTCAGTTCAAGTGGTGGAAGAGATGAATGAGAGGTTGAGGAAAGCGCAAAAATAAAAGAGATAAAACGGTTGTGGTGTGCCACAGATCACAAGTCTGTACATCAAAGTAAAGAGACACAACTGCAGACGGTCAATGAGGCCTTCATCAAGAGAGTAAGAATGAAGACGAGCAAAGAAACATGGAGAAAACAGAGAAAGAAGATGATTGGAGGAAAACAACAAAAAAAAAAAGCTGAAAAGGTGATGTCATTGAGCTTTAGTGCCAAATTTCCTTCACAGCCGAGGGTCTCTCTCATCACAAGGATCAGGTTTCAAGATAGATTTGGGGCTGAGTATGGAGCTGATCTCACCGTTTTAAATCCCTCAGGACCGTATCAAGGAACAGATGGAGACCGACCACGAGTTATCATTACTGTTGAATAATTGAGAGGACTATGGCATATTGTCTCTTAGAGACAAAGTAGCTTAAGTACTGCAATGAAAAGACTAAATCAGAACAACCTTTTCAAGCACTTTCCTTTTTAGAAAGCCATTATAGACCCAAGTGTTCTGTTTAGAGGAGCTACGCTGTTGATATTCAGACACACAAGCATCATTTGAAGCCAAGAGCTTTATCGTCCTGACCACAACAAGTTTTTGCAATAAGAGTCCTCTCTTCAGCTTCAAGTAGGCCTTGATATTTGGTTAATGAGTTGCCAGCTGTTTTATACATCACGAATAACACCTGTCCTTTCTTTCTTTACTTTGGCTTTGAAAGTAAAGACAATGATGATTGATGATTCATGCATTTTCTGAATTATTGAAGTGCAGTAGTAAAACGGAGATAAGAGAGCCTGAGAATGAGTCTCATCATTGCACAGATAGTTTTACTCACTGTTTGCTTTAACCTCTTTGGTTGAAAGTCGTTGTGTCATGTCGGGACAGAGCTGACTGTGCAGACTACTATGATCAATCCATAGTGCTGTTGTAGTCAGATGTATCATCGGTCATTATTCCTCCAGTCATAATGTTGTCTAATAACATTGGAATGCTATGACGACATTACCACATTTAACTGTTATTTGTCTAAATGTGTGAAAAATATACTGTTACCTAAGTATTGTGGATGATGAGGCATACATACTCTTACAAGCATACTGTACATATACATATATAAAGAGCTATGTGATGAAAATGCATAATAAGTAAAGGATGAATTATGTCCCTGTGAGCTTAAACCAGTGTGTTGCTAAGAGGTTTTGTGCGTCAGTGATTCAGAATGACATGTCTTATGACACAATGCAAACAGTTGACATGCATCACGGCACTGGCCAGGACATATATGGTTAAAATCATTTAACATTTATAAATCATGCTTTTAAGGAAGCTGAACTAAAAAGCAGAAGAGGAAAAGGTTGCATTGCTTTTTTATTTTGGTGATGTCATGAGCACCAGAGATATTTCATGAGCTCTAAGGGATTTTTTTTTTTTTTTTGTCCTGTCAGAACTTGAAGTGTTGCCTATGTGTCCCAACAAAGAGGAATGAGGATGAAAAACTGAAACTTCTTGGTTGATTTAGCTTCTTTTGTCAGCAAGGCTCAGTTTACAATAATAAATTCTCAAGGCTCTGTCAAACTTGATCCGTTCCTCTAATGGTTGTTTTCCCAAATGCTATCTCAAGTGTATCCAAGTAAAGAAAACGATTAATACTCTTCATTTTATCCCACACTGCAAATGTGGCTTTTGGTTGGTAACTGGTCAGGGTTTTGCACAGGGGGCATACATTTTAAGGTGAATGTAAGTAGCTATAATATAATATCAATTATATTACTCTCTAGAGGATATCATAGCAACATAATTAAAACACTAGTGTGTGCTTTTTTCATTACCTGCGGCTCATTCTGTTACAGATTATGACTGTGAGACATTTATCCTTTACAACTTGTTAAAAGCTGCACAAATAATCCATATGTTGATGCTTTAATCATTGCCACAGTTCTAGTCATGATTATTATTGGAAGTATTTAACTACTTCAGTTTCAGAGTGGAATAATTTTGTTAAATAGCAACAGTGTGTGAGTTTAAAAGTAAGACAGCTAGTGTGCGTGTATAGATGCGTGTGTTTGTTCGGGGGGGTCAGAATGAGCAGCCGTGGTTTTGACTAAAGGTCACGTCCAGGGCCAGTGGTCTTCTGAGAAATGTGTTGAGACTTTGTGAGGAATCTCAGTAGAGACACTGAAGTAACATCAACATTTGTTTAACCATCTGCATGTGTGAGGTAAATATTTGAGCTCACCCTCGTTTTGACGCACCTCACATGAAAATATTATGATAGTTGTTATCGTCCTTGGTTACGACTAGCAAACCTCGGTATCGCTGTGTTTTTATGTAAACAGCAATGTGTTAAATATTGTAAATTGTCTTTGGCATCTAGGAGTGTCACTGCTGTCTCTGTCTATGTGTTTTAAAGGATTCAGTAATTCTGGATTTTCAGAATGCCTTGTGGTTGTTTTCTTTTATTATACTTTTGTTTCACTGAATCCACAAATAGTCCAAACTACATTTGAAGAACATTTGAGACACTCTGAGCCACAATAAACCACCATTTTAATTAGTTTTACTTAAAACTAAGGGGTCAGGACAGCTGTGTCCCTGTTATAAAGTATGCAGTAGGTACCAATCTGCATAATGCATTGTTTTGGCAGTTAATATAAAAGTTAATGTTTTGCACTTACAGGAAATGCTAAACAATATGCACAGATTGAATCGATCAAACTGCTACTTGGAGACACTTCTGCCAATTTAAAAGTTGGAAACTGACAGAAAGAAAGCAAAACGTTCTCTCAAAAGCTTCAAGGCTTTTCCTTGTTCCCCTGTGGCTTTGATTATAACTCATTTGTACGTCGCTTTGGACTAAGTGTCTGCCAGGTTAATAAAATGTAAATCTACAATTTTTCCAGCTGGGAATGTCTCCTCCATTTTGCAATGCATCATATGACAATTGTCTGTCGATGCTGTTCTCAAAACTTAAGCACATTTAGTCTGCTCGCTGACATCTTTTGTGTAGGTAATTTTGTCTCTTTTCCACCAGTGTGAATGCAGTGCAAACTCAAAACCTGGTTACAATTAGTATGTAGTTTGGAATTGTGTCAGGCCAAATGTTTTGTTGATGTGTCATCCCCACTAATTCTCCTGCAAAAGATCCGACGTGCAAACGCTGCCAAGGAATGTAAGCCACTGCTGACCTTTGTCAGCATGATTCATGTAGGTTCCATCATGTGGGGTGTGAAAACAAGTCTCCTGAGTCTGGAGTTGTTTGAATCTCACTGCAATCTGCGTTGTACCCTTTTTGTTATAAACCAGCCACTCATATAAGAATTCATGTTTTTCTGTCTGGTGTCTAACTGTTGTTCATTATGTTTCTTGTGTTCATCCGCAGATAAATATACAAAATGGAGGACTCCAGTAGCAGCAAGCCGTTCATGGTGACATCCTCTCTGAACTTCAAAGTCACCACCCCGTCCTTCTACAACCAGCCAAAGAAGTTTGCCTCTGTGGCGCCGCCGCGGCCCAAAAGTCAGTCACCACCCTCAGCTCCATCACCGACACCAGTAGGCACAGCTGTGATTGGACGAGTAGGAGATCTGCCTCCGCCGCCCCCGTCGCTCTGTGATGGTATTTGCATTTCTTCTGCTATTTTGTGAGCTATTAATTTGCATCTACGCAGAGAGCAACTCTCTCCCCTCTCCCACCCCTGCTGCTTCTTAAGTTAGAGCTTGCAGAGTTTCACAGTTTTTAATATATAAACAAAGACATTAGACGTGTGGGGCTGTTGTTCTAATGAGTTGTCTCACAGGAAGTTTCTTCAAATCTTATTGAGCGGTTAGTCAAATGGAGAGATAGACTTAATAGCCACACACTCTCAATATGGATGTTATTTTATTTTGGTGCATTTTTATCTTAGTTGCACATAATTAGGGCACATGTATGATTTTTAAGATCTCTGAGCTGATCTAATTCATGGATCCAGTCACACCACGTCATCAAATGGAAAACACAGATAGAGATACCCACCTCTGGAATCAGGCAGGACTCTAATTTACCCCGTGACCAACATCTTCCAATACTCTCAAACTTTCCATATCTCAACAATCCTTTTACACAGTTTTTTTTTGTACTGTCCTGTTTGTTTTTTTGCCATAAACTGCTGATGTTGTTAAAGACATTGGATTGGATGATTAGCACATACTGAGTGTAGAGAAACCTTTTTCTGTCACAGCGTTTTAACCAATCAACCCTCCTCATTTTTGTCAGACTTCCCACCCCCTCCCCCTCCTCCTCCACTGGATGATGATTTGCCAGCACCTCCCCCCGATTGCCAACTCTCACCCTCCGACGCGCCCCCTCCCGCCTTCCCTGCCCCACCTTCAGTAGCAGATGACATGCCCCTCCCTGTTCCCCCTGCGGAGAGTGCCTGTCTGCCCACCTGCCCCTCTCCCCCTCCTCCCCCACCTCCTCCGCCGCTCCCTGCCGCTGGTACCAGCTTTCCCAATGCTGCAGGGAACCCGCAGGTGAGTCATGACAGTCTCTTTACCAAATGAAGCTTAAGTCGGTTTGCTCGCATGCATGTTTCCTCCTTTCACTTGCATGTACACGCCTTTATGTACAATTGAATCATCAGTTAGGATACTGGAGGACATTGTTGTGGGACCATAGGGAATTCATGGAGTGTTTCCCAGGAAAAGCTGTCTTTTGAGATTTTCCTGCAAATTACATTAGCATTAGTCTGGGGTAAAATGCCCAGTTATATGCTTCTAACAGGATTATTGCCTATATATGTTACTGAAATAGTTTTTTTGACATGCAGTAAATGTTTATTGTAGGCTGACATTATTTGCAGTTGGTTTATCAGACTACAAACTGCTTTAATGTGTGGAATTAGTTGTTTTCCAGTGTTAAAAAGTATGAAGTTAAATGGAGTATTACTCCTGCTGGAAAAAAAAGAGTTTATGCCGAATGCTTCTGAGCAAACAAACCAAATCAAATGGAATTTAAATAACTGAACTTCCTGTATTCCAGTAAAGGAAATAAAATTCAAATATCACTCATTTATTCATCATCATCATTAATCACTTCATTACGTTTATTTTTTCATCATTCATTCTTTAATTCTGGGTTGCCAGAATTTTTTTAACTGTTTGGTTATATTTCATTGTGCAGTTTTGAATAGCTGACAGCACTGAAGACTGAATTTGACATGAATATGTAAATGTCTTGATGTGTATCAACAGTCTGTAATCATTTCTCCTCTTCATCCACCTTTTTATTCTTGGATCATCCTGTCTTTTGATTCATTGTGATCGCTTTATTTGTGTGTGAATTAATGAACCTCCTGTGATTCTTTCCTCTTGTCTCCCTCTGCCAGAGACTGGTAGAGAAGCAGACAAGCTTTGATAAACAGCTTGACTCTCTGACTGACCTGTTATCTGAGATGGAGACCAGGGGACCTTTCAACCCTAAGGTACAAAACATGGATGGGTGGGGTGTACGCTGTAGAACAAAAATATGACAGAGGAAAGGAAAGAAAAGAAATAAAACAAGGCAGGTCAGTGGAAATAGTTTGGAGAGATGCCATATTGATTTCATTAGCCTCCATTCATCAACCTTTTCAGGTTGAAAGCTCGATGATAAGCAAAGACTAAAAGAGAAAACAATACACAAGGTAGCTGGTGATTCACACTGAGAGAAGAGACACTTGCAGAGAGAGGGATGAACACGCAAGTGAGTGGAGAGTATGAGATTGTGATGAAGCCAGAATGTGCTGCCAGAGACCCAGTTAGAGGCCCATAAATGGAGAGTGTTCTTATCCAACAGGGAGGTACCGGATCAGGGCAGAATAATGTTTGCTCCAAACCGCAAAATAAATGTCAGAAAGACGAAGCACTTCTGATAAGCTCAAACTGTGGAGCGCCTCCAATGTTTACTTTAATCAAAGTACCTCATTCAGTAAAATAAATGTCCCTGCTTGCAGCATTTCAGTGTTGTATGCTAGACGTTAACTTTCCCCCTGTTGAATCATATTTGATTGTAAATAGAAAGTTTATGTTTCTGTCTGCTGTGTTTTGAGGTAAAGGAATCTGTGTATAGATCATTTTATTGCTAATGTTACTGTTTTTGTGTCCTCAGTTACCAAGCCAGTATTCTTCGGCACCAGCACCCAAGCCACCAGCTCCTCCCCCCACAGCTCCCAAACCATCCCTCTCCTTCCTTCCACCTCCTGAGATGGGAGACCGCCCGCCTCCTGCGCCCTGGGCGGAAGAGCTCAAAGCCAGAACGAACCGACACGCTAATCACAACTCCGCACCAAACGCTGCTGCTCAGCCGTTCACCAAGGGCCCAGCTGTGGCACCCAAGTCTGGTTTCGGGGGAAGAACATCAACTTCTGCAGCCTCCTTGGCACAAAAACTGAACCAAAACCTGAACCAGAACACCACCCCAGTCAATGCTGCACCAAAACCTTCCTATGTTTCAGCCACTCCTTCAGCCACCAGCTCTTTACCTCCACCTCCAGCAGCTCCTCCTGCAGCTCCTACTCCACCAAGCAACATGGCCGCCGCCCCGGCCCCTAGTCACTTGAAGAGTTCTCCCTTTACCAGTCAGGTGAATGTGAACCAAAACCCTCCTGCAGCTGTGCCTCCTCCTCAACCCAAGATGATGACATCTCCACCCTCCTCTTTTAACCAGCCAATGAAATCTCCCCCTTCATCCACGGTATGTTACACTTTTTTTTTTTTTTTTAAGTTTCTCTTTGTGTTGAGTGTACAGTGGACAGGCACAGGAAGCACAAATAATTTAGTTTATGGTCAACCTATAAGAATTATGCATTTCTGGACATGCACTAACCATGTTTTCAAAGACCACCTACTCAGTCGTAAATGATAAAGTACCCTCTGGGCATGCAAGTATGAAAACATGTAAATAATGTATATGTGTGTGTGTGTACAAATGGCTGTGTCTGTGTGTGTGTGTGTGTGTGAGCAGCCCTCACCCCCTGGCCCAGTTTCTATCCCAGGTGGAGGTGTCCCTCTGAACATGAGGGAAGTGGAGGAGCTGGAGAGAATGACCAAGGACTTCATTAAAGACATGGACAAACATGCACCTGTCATCACCTCCCCCCCTACAGGTACACACACACGCATATATACATGCACAGTAGTGGGTGTGTTATTCCTGGTGAAATTTAAGTTCCCCTCCAGAAAATGTGTTTTGCTTTTTGTTACTTCACATGTGTGTTCACCGTACAGAATGATGTATGTGCAGAGTTTGTTTTTACATTCATCTGCTGAACAGAGGAAGTTTTTCTGTGCTCACCTTGAATCTCAGTCGAAGACGTGTACCTACGAGCAGGATTTTGTTTGGAAACTAATCCTGGCTCAGTGTGCAACTTAGAGATCCGAGAGAGAGAGAATTAACACAAGCAGAGTAGAGCAGGAAGAAGCTATATGTGAAGAGTTCTGTTTGTATATTTCACTCCCTCTCTCTCTCTCTCTATCTCTCTCCCTCCCTCCCTCCATCCCCCTTTCAGAGGTTTGTGGGAAGTGCGGTGAGGCTCTGTCCCGTACTCAACCAGCGGTGAGGGCTATGGATAAACTCTTCCACTCCAACTGCTTCTGTTGCATGAGCTGCCATCGCCCCCTGCAGGGCATGCAGTTCTATGACAGGGATGGCTCACCTCAGTGTGAGGACTGCTACATGGTAAGGAGACATTTGAATTGTTCATATTACATATGAAGTATGTAAAGTCAGTATGTGAAATGATTAAAAATATTAAGTTTGGAATTAATAGTCACTCCACAATCACTCAAATATGTACTTCTGAGCTGTGCCCATATAATCGATCTGGTAAGGAGATATTGTCTAAACATTACACTTTGCTCACACATAAAGGAAAGTTGCTCTACACTGAAGCATTTTATCATTCTAACTTTTGATGTTGCTACAACTGACATTTTGACACAGTTATGCATTTCATTTCATGCCTTTTTAATGAAAAGGAAGTTCTTCCACTGTTACAAGGGTCATTTCCAATGTTCAGTAAACACTTAAAGCGTGCAGAATGTCCTGAACAGTGTTGACACAGTGAATATACCATGTGATGTCTTATTTTTCCTTCTTTTCCTCCGCAGAGTTCCCTGGCGGTGTGTTCCCGATGTGGGGAGAGGATCACAGACCGTGTGCTGAAGGCGGTGGGCCAGTGTTTCCACGCCCAATGTTTCCGCTGCAGCACCTGCTCCTGCGTACTTGAGGGGGCGCCCTTCATCACCGATGACAACAACAACCCCTACTGTGTCCAGGATTATCACAGGTGGATACAAAAAAAATTCTCTATTTTGTATAAGACAAATACACCAATAAGCTAAAAATCAGCAACAGTTCTTACTTGCTCGGTTTTGGATTAACTGAAAATTTATAGATCTCCTGGTAATAAAATATGGATAAAATAATTAGATTTAAGGGATTAACCCTCACTATTACTGGTCAACAGGACCAAAAACAACAAATTTAATTTGAATACATCACATTGTATGAGAAATGCGACTGAAGTGTAGCTTTCCACCTCTTGATTCTAGGCGTTTCTCCCCTCTGTGTGTGAGCTGTAATGAGCCCATTATTCCAGCTCCAGGCAGTGAAGAGACAGTCAGAGTGGTGGCTCTCGACAAGAATTTCCATCTCAAGTGTTACCGTTGCGAGGTAAGACATTCACTAAACACAAAATTGTATCAAAACACTCATCGACCATTTTTATTAGGAACCCCTGTCCAATCTGATGCAATCCAGTACAACATCTCTGCCATAAATTCTACTTTTACCAAGCCTGACATTGTCAGAAAGGTGATAATTCTACTTTATGTTAATTATTGAGGACGTAGTGGGTGGTGATGTGCTGGAGTGCATTATATTGAAAAGTGTTCCTAATATTTTGTTCACCCCAATGACAAACATGAAGGGGGCAATACTGAGCCAAGCACCAATAATGATTAAGTGCTCAGTGAGTGTACATCATACAGTCTATTAAGCACTCTCCATGAAGTGACCCGATGCTAATAAATAAATGTATTCATTGATTCCGCAGGACTGTGCTCGCCCCCTCTCCATAGAAGCAGATGAAAATGGCTGCTATCCATTGGATGGTAAGATCCTGTGTATGAAGTGCCACACCCAGCGAGCCAAGCGGGCCGCGCAGTGATTGATGGGAAGCGTCTGTCACTCAGTTTAACTATGAACCAAATCCAAAAAAGCACAGAATTCATTCAGCTGCCGTTTTGCCTTTGCAACAGGGCTTTATTCAGTATATGTGCGCAGGTTGTGAGTGTGAATGTGCTGTGTGAAAAGGTATGTTTGCATGCAGATACAGTGTAGTATTCCCGTGTCTTTGTTCAAATCACTTTAGTGCAGAGGTAATGTACTGCACTGACATAAACTCCCCTCATTTTTTTTTTTTTTATTTCTAAACTCTGACTCTCCAGTCTCTCATCTAGCCTTCTTTGTGCGCTAGAGCTTTTTTTTTTTTTTTTTTGTGCCAATTCTATGTTTACGCTAAAAATTTCAGCATAACTTGCACAAGAACAGCTTGGTTAAAAGAGCAGTCTGAGGAATATAAAGTTGCCTTTCTTTATTGTTTGCCTCAGTATTGTTACTGGCACCATGTACTAAGATATTTCCATCTTAAGACTTTCACTGTCCCTATGAGCATTATAGTTGTATTGACGTTACAGAGATCAATTATTGCCATAGGGTGATGAGTATCAGGAACCTCCCATTTGACCATTCCTCAGATTTCACCACTCCAGTAGGCGGTCGGTAGAGAACATCTTGTAACACTTTGGCAGTTGTTGTGCCTGCAAGCATGGTTGATGATGCTTTCCTGCCTAGAAAGTGCTTTATGTCAGCCATTTTACTCTGATAGCATTTTAAAGTCATTTAGGGCTATAACGTGACTGCAAAATTAGATAAAAAACGGTGAATGTTACTCTTAGTCTTTTGTGATGTGAATCTGATGATTTACAGGCATGCATTAAATTATGTCTTGTTACTTTCCTTATCAGATCATCCATATAAGGACAAGATTAAAACAAAAATCAAACTTGTTTTTCTCAACAACAAAAAGATAGTTTAGAGCTGATTTAACAGTGTTAAGTATTTTTAGATGCATGCTTTCTGAATGCACAAATTATGAACAAAACAGACAAGCACAGATTTGCCAGCGCAGATTCCAATCCAGGGATCTCATCATTTAAAAACAGTGTAGTAAAAAAGCATCAGCTGCATGGCTGAAAACAGGACCTAATATGTGATAGTTGCACAGTTCCATAGTGAATTGAAATATCTTTTTGTCTCTTTGACTCTAAAGACCCTGCACATGATAAAAATTAGTTTAAGTAGGCACCATCTAGAAACACAATAGTAGTTTTTGATATGCATAATCTTGGAATCTCTCGCTTTACATAATGTAATTTAGGGACCTTTTTTATTAGTAAGTATTTAGGTTACATGAGTATCAGTACTAAAGAAACCTGCTCTGACAGCAGGATATTAGACCAGTAGAGGCGTTAGCTTTGAGCTTTAGGTAACTGATGTTAAAATAATGTGACCAAATATTTCACAGCTGTTGGCAAGATTTAGATTAATAAAATAGTAAAATGGGATTCAATGTCTTGACATTAATGTATGTTTTACATCAGTTTTTCTGCTTGAGCCCAATATTTTGGTCTTGAATTTCTTCTGTTATTACAGTAAATACCACTATTCTTTCCATTATTCATCTTACTTTACTTTAGCCTGTTCATGTCAGTTATATACTATTTTATTCTTATCTTACTGTACTGTATTTCATTGATAAATGCTAACGATTATATGTTTTCATTGTTAACCTGGCGATGTGCCTTCTCCAATATTGTACTCCAGTGTTCCCTTTTTAATTGAGCCTGGTTTACAGCCACAGAAGTTCATTCCTCAATAAGAAAAGTATTGTTACTTGTGCTTGCATTGAGCCTGGTGTGGTATAACACCAGAATGACTAACAAAACATGGCAATAGTGATTCAGCATTGCATGCTAGCTTTGTAGCTGTGTAGGTGGTGGTGGCGTTTCCTCTAGTATTATGTCCCCTTTTTTTCTTTGCACCAACTACTCCACCTCTGTGGCCCTGCCTTTTGTCATCACCATGTGATAATATACCTGTGACAATTTCACAGTTGCATTTATCTGGTGTTATGTTGTGTTTTGTCCCATTGTATTACATGCAGATGCCTTGTCTTTTCATATAACTTTTTTATAAATTCCTGTTTGATATGTGTGAATGTGTATATGTTTAAAAAAAAAAACATTATTTAGCCCCACCCTCCCCCCTTTGGCTGTATCAAAAGATAAGCAAATAAATAAATGAAATGCTAAATACCAAAAGTTTTCGTCTGCTTTCTCAACTGTCAACATGCATTTTATAGTTCTGCACACACACAACACATTAAGTAATGTTTATGATATATACTATAAGCAGCCACTGAATGCAAAATTGCACACAATAATTAGAATTTGTCATATTTGTTTGTGCCACCATGTTTTTTTCTGGTCTGGCTCCATGTGACATCCATGAAACGTGTTTCCTCCGAGACTCTCAATGATGTGCTACACTGTTAGAAGACCTCCAGGACGCCAAACTGCTCTATCAGTTGTTACCAGCCATGTGTTGCACTGATAATGACGACAGCGGACATGTGTGCGTATGCATCTGAGAGTGTTTACTTTCCAGGAAGAGTTTGCCCTCATTCAATTCAATGTAACAATGTATAAGCAAAAAAAACTTTGTCGGCCTTAACTTACCAGCGTCAGCCTTCTGTTTTCATGCATTTGACTCTGCAGACAGAAATGATTTAGAAAACAAGAGTTACAGTCTTCATGTTGAGTTTGTCCTCAGTTCACAAACCACAAAACATTCCTCCCCTCCCCCTCATGCATGTCCCAAAGTAAAACCTAGATTGACCATCAGGGGTCTGGAGAGGAGAGTAAGACGTAACTTGCAGAGTTGTGTTTTTTTTTTTTTTATCAGCGTCAGATGAGGAGACAAGTGAGTGATGAAAAGAGATAGAGAGCTGAGGTGACAGCTGCATGACGGAGAAGGAGGAGGCAGCACATGTAAAACGTCAAATGTAAAACACAGAGGATGTAACACGCTTGAGAGAAACAGAGCAAGACGTCCATATGCTAAGAATGAGTGAAACTCCAATAGAGCTTGAGGTAGGATCTTCACAAAAATAAAAAGCTGACCATGTTGTTATGAAGCCGTGTTTACTGTGTTCACATGGCAATGAGGTTACTGTGAATGTTTTAGTAGCTGGAAATTGGGACAGAGGCATCCATGCTTCTAGAAAATGATATAATTCAAGTTATGTGGTTTCGAGGTCATTGAGTTAAATCTGCAGTTTGTTCACATTATCCTGCCCACTGTGTTGGATCCCAAAATGAAAACTGATCATTTTTGTCAGCATTTTTCCAGTAATAGTGGAAACTTTGAGTAAGAGAAAACATACATAGACAAGCAACTGATCAGCAGCCGTTATATTATCATTTGTGTCACTCAGTAACTGTAAAGCTATATTTAATCACATATCGGATAGAATATATACAAGTACACATCTAAGCAGTTTAAACTAGCGTCATGTTTTCTTTAATTAAAACTTGAGACATGAATATTCATATCATGACAGCTCTTGGTAGTGTTTACTCATTACAGTTTCATTCAGAAACTGAATTGTGGCATAGAAACATTGTGTAGAACAGTGACTGGCTGATTAAATATATATTGTGGTGGGAGAGATGGATGAGAAGGGGTTTTTTGGGGTGTCAGAAATCACTGTTGAGCCTCTCGTAGATGTTGTGGGCCGCATGAGCCCAGTTGCAAATCACACTTTTGTACTCACTTTTTTGTGTCTGATAGATGGTGACATTTGTGTGAAGGTAGGTTCATGATAAAATAGCTTGATATCCTCTATTCACTGGTCATTGCTGAGTATGCATCCGTGTCAGTGTGGTCTGGACCCCCCACATGGTTGCAAGATGATTAATAAGTTAGGGAAGAAAAAGAAAAACAGACTATTCCACAAAGATTTGTTAAATTGTTTCCCAATTTGTGTTTTTTTGTTGCAAAATATTGGAGATTTTTTACCTCTTCAGGACTGATACACCATCAAAGGAGAACATCACCCTTAGATTTAACAGCTTACAGCTCATACATACTGTAAATATGCAACCTGTGACAAGGGATTATGAGTGGGCATTTCCTGGATATAGAGTGTAACAAGCCAAAAAGTTTGGAAACAGTTGGCTACATCTTTCATACTAACATCTGCACCACTAAACAATACTGAGGCAACCACACAAAAAGTATATTTGTTGTTACAGTCAATCTATTTGTGTTCTTGTTTCACTTACTCACTTCTAGCCTCAGCTATCAGTCCAACCATCGTCACAGCCAGAACCTGAGAAGGGGCTTCAGCTGCCACTCCCCACCCAAGATCCTTCAGAGGCCCAGCAACAAGCCCAGCTCCAGCCTGAGCTTCATCAACTAGAGTTAGAGTCTAACCCTGAGCACCAGCTCAGTGAAGAAGCCAAACCACTGTGGATAAAACATCAAAGGCTTCTCTTTCTCCTCTTTTTGATGTTCTGCTTGTTTGCTGCTATTCTGGGACTGATTTACTACATGCATCAGAACATCCAAAGTAGGAGTTATAACCAAGAAGGCGCCGGTAGGTCTCTAGAGAAATATAATAACAATACGCACAATTAATTCAGAATTTGTCATTTCGCCTAACTCCTCTCTCACTCTTTCCTGCAGTGACTCCATGTCTCTCCCAAGCCTGTCAAAGGGCCTCAGCCCATCTCTCCATGTCTGCTGATCCCTTCACGCAGCCCTGTGACTACTTCTTGTTCTCATGTGGATCTGACAGATTTTCACCAGACAATGGGGGTAGGCAGAGAGGGCACGGCATCCCAGGACATCCACAGAACCAGAGGGAAAAGGCTGTGTGGGAAAAGAGGAGAAGACAAAGTGAAGAGAGAGAAGACAGTGGACTGAGAGAGGGGAAAATACTGAACAGAAAAAATGTGCTGCTGCAGTATCTCAGGGAGATTTTGGGTAGGAACCAGCTGCCACATTTTATTAAAAATAGTCTCTAATGTATATCAAAGTGCTTTTTGTATTGCTTTATCCAATCACATTGGTGTATTACAAAGCATGTCACTTTATTGTATGATGTCAATTGTGTTTTCTTGTATGTATCTGTCAGAATCCAATAACAGGACGACTAATTCAGCAGTGCAGAAGGCCAAAGGATTCTACCGTTCCTGTTTGGACACCAAATCCATAGAGAGAGCTGGAGCAGAGCCCTTCCTCACACTCATACAGAAAGTGAGATAATTATGTGTCCTTAAAATGTAGGAGCTGATAAATCCCCAAAGAAATTATTGCCTCTCTAACTTCATACACTCTACACATACATCTCAGGCAAAACATGGAGAAACTATCCGACTGCTAACACAGCAGTGTTAAAATTACATTGGTTGCCCAAATGGCAATGTTACAATTATTAGTAGTAATGTGTGTTTTTCCTGTTCCACACAAAATTAGTAAACACACATTTGTATGTTTGTTGCTTATTGTGTCACATAGGAGATGTATTATTTGTGAGGGTCACATCTTTTCTTTTTTTCTCATTATCCTCTCTCTCTATATATATACATATATATGCAGTTTGGAGGTTGGGCAGTATCAGGCCAGTGGAATCAGACTGACTTCAACTCCACCTTGAGCCTGCTAATGAGAGACTACGCCACCTTTCCATTCTTCAGCCTTTATGCTGGCAAAGATCCAAATGAAACTGACTACAAGATGACCAAAAAATACATACAGGCCAGTATCAATTAGGATCATTTGGTGAAAATGGTAAAGCTGGCTTTGGGCTGTTGCATTAACCTAAGAATCTTTGCCAGCAGATTGATCAGCCAGACCTGTTGATCCCGATTGAATGGAACAGCAAGACGCAGAAGTCTCAAGCTAAAACTCAGGTAAATGTATATATGTATGTATGGTAAATGTAAATGGTAAATGTATATATATATATATATATATATATATATATATATATATATATATATGAAATGTGCTTCTTCTTCCATCTCACTAATGCATTCTCCTGTCTTTTCATCTAGACACTACTTCCATTCTTAGCATCATGCGAGAGGTACCTGGCCCTGCTGGGGGCTTCACCCAACACCAACATGATGCATGTGGGGTTGTTCATCTCTCTGTCCTCTGAGCTTGCTGTAGCTGCTGCACCTCTGCCCCATCGCCTGTCAAAAGGACAGCTCTATCAGCGCATGACCATCAAACAGCTACAGGTACAGGACAGGGAGGCTGTCACTCTACACTCGTACTATGTTTGAAACCACTGTAATAATTCACATTTATGTAATGTGTGTGTGTGTATGTGTGCCCACAGAGCCAGGCCCCTGCCATAGATTGGTTGGGTTGTCTGCAGGCTGCTTTCCATCCACTTCACCTCACTGAAGACGATGACGTCTTTCTGCATAACTTACCCTACATTGTGCAAATGTCCCGCATCATTACCAGATGGCTGAACAAGGACGATCAGAGCGCCAGGTACTGTAAGTGACATGGATCAACCCACAATTAAACATCCGCAGACCTTTTCTGTTTGTTGTTTCTGACCCTTTGCTGCCCCCTTTGATTCCACTTAGTAATCCTCTTCATACTTACATGGTCCTAAATCTGCTGCACACCCTGATGCCAGCCATGGACTCCAGATTTTCTGAAACCGTGGCTCTGAGTAACTCTGAGAAGGTGAGGAAACACCATGAGCTTCAGTATTCACTAAATAGATGTGACCTACGAGTTGGTTTGTTTGAGTCAAATCTTTCTCGTTCCAGGCAGTTCCTCGCTGGAAACACTGTGTGTTTGAAACTGAGCGAGGATTTGACTCTGTTCTCACACACCTTCTCAGAGAAAGGATAGCACACAGAGAGGTGAGGAGACATCAGGAGGATTTGGGACAATATAAATTCAATAGAGATTAAATTAATCAGGCTCATGTGAAAGTGTACTGAAGACTTTTGTTGTTCAACAGGCAGAGGAGATTATTCAAAATATTTTTTCCTCCCTCAAATCCGAATTACATGAACTCAAGTGGACAGATCAGACGTCTATGGAACAGGTAACATGCAGCGAAGATTGTTATTGCACATCTGTGTTTGAAGTTGCATTTTGATATTGATTATGGTCTGTATTCCTCCAGGTTCAGTCTCTAATTCCAAGACTCTTGACCATAGAGGAGATCGCTAATGAAGCCGAGCTCAACCTGCTTTTTTCTGAGGTACATTACTGACCTCCAATGGCTCTAATAAACTTGGTGTAATGAAAATAGGTTCCTGCACTGTCAAGCTCAAAACAATTATTCGATTGATTGATTAGTCAGTCTTCAGAAAATGAATTGGCAACTATTTTTGATAATCGATTAATCATTTCAGCAATTCTTCAAGCAAAATATGCCAAACATTTGATGGCTTCAAGGCGGCCTTTAAGGAATTGTGAATGCCATTTTTTCACTATTTTTCAACATTTCAGAGACTTTACGATTAATCAATCAGTCAATAAACTAATTGGCAGATTAATTGATGATGAAAATAATCATTAGTTGCAGCCCTTAAGCCGAGCGATTAAACATTTTTTTCCAGAGGGTTTAAATCTACCAATCTAAGTTAAACCCATTTAACAATAGAGATTATCTGTCTTATACATTTCATGACAATGGAAAGAAATCTAGGTTAATTTTGTGGTTTTAAGTTTTTGACCACCAACTCAAATTTATCTTTTATCATCATTACCTGAGTGGTCAATGAGAGTATAGAAATAGTCAATGATTTCAGAAGCGCTCAATAATGTAAACATAGGAGTACAGCTGTTTTGTATTTGCAACTGCATAGAGCAGGTACAGCTGGAAACACCACTCACTCTACAACCTGTACAATTTCAGGTGTCAGTCAGCGCACATCGTTTCTTCTCCAACTACGTCCAGCTACTGTCTGTGTGGCAGAAGAGACGCAGTAAACTCTTGACTGAGCGCAATGAGGCTGCTGATGTGTAAGTGTCTGCTTTAAAATTTGAAAGTTACAGAATATGAATTCCCGAGCATGTATTAATATATTTTCTCATTCCTTTTAGCCTGTCTGTCACACCATTTCTCCAAGGTAATGAGCTCATCTTTCCAATGGGAATGTTTGTCCCTCATATCTTCCATGCTACCTATCCCAGGTAAAGTGTATAATAGCATGCAGTGGTGATAGTTATACATAATGTACTAATTATTGACCATCATAGTAAACACTTTACTTATTTTAAACAGAGCTATGAATTATGGTGTGCTGGGTTTCCTCATCGCCAAAGACATCCTCCACCTGCTTCTGCCTGACAGTAAGAAAAGCTCACATTTGTCAAGTTTAAATGTTTAAGTTTCTCTAAAAATACCGTCTTCTCTGCTCCATCTATAGAGTATTTACTGCAATATCATATCAGTATCTCTGTTGTGCTGTAGTTTTCTCTCAGAGTGAGTCAGTGCATGCTGTGGGGGAATGCGTGTGGGCTCACTACCTCACTGTGACAGAGAAAGCAGGCAGAGGTGGAGCGTTTTCTCTCTCAGCGGCGCAGCAGCAGGAGGTGTGGGTGCAGTATTCTGCACTGAAGATAGCATTGCAGGTGAGAAGCCAGCTTCAGGCTTTGTGTGTGTGTGTGTGGGGGGGGGGCAACAACATTACACTCATCCACATTTTGTCCACCCATTACTCCTCAGGCTTATCACCAGAGTCTACAGAACCACCCGGGTGACACTTCCATCTTAGGATACTCACACACTCATCTGTTTCTCACATCTTTTTTTCAGGTACTGTGCTTCTATTATTCCCTTTCAGATTTAAAAAAAAAACTCATTTCCTCTCTACTCCTGGTACCACATCTTTCAATTTATTCCCTCCTCCCCGCAGGTTAACTGTGACTCTGACCCATACAGTAAATTCATGCCCTTGGAGCCGTCCTTCTTGATCACAGTCATTTGTGCCAAATCTAGCCTGTGTCCTACAAGCCTAGAGTGCCCTAATAAAACCCAGCAGCAGTTATTACAAAGATGCTGAATAGGCGACTGACAGGATGTTTTTTTTTTTTGTTTCTGAATATTCTGGATAGTGAGGTAGAAGCTAAGTAAGCACACTGTGTATGTTGGCATATTGCAAATAAACAAAAATTTATGGGAAGACTACCTGCAGTCGGCTATGTACAAGCCAAGAAACTGTTTTTGTATGAGCCTTATTATTGTTAAGATGTGTTTGCATGTTCTATTAATTGCACAAGAGGTTTAGTATTAGATCTTGTATTCTTATTTTATTTATCTGACATAAATAGAATAAACATTTATGTACATTTAAATATTTTTATGGTCTATTTCATGGTTTATTTTTATGTCTTTTTTTCATGTGAAGCACTTGGTGCAAGTAATTTCTTTTATTGTGAAGCACTTTGAGCTGCTTTTTTTGTATGAATGGTACAACACAAATAAAATTGTTTGAAATGCTGTTTGTTCGACGTTTCACTTTGTAAACTGTCATGATAAATGTTGATGAATTTAAATGAGCTCTTAATTAAGTCTATAATGTTTTTAGTTAGCATAATATTATCTCCTAGGTGATGAAGACAATCAACCTGCTGTTACTTAGCAACAAATGAATTGTTATTTTTCTAAATTTATACAGCTACTGTTGTAAAAACAGGCCATATGTGCCTGTCAAACTTTCCAACAATCAGCTGGAGGTTTTTCATATTTCTTTTTGAAGTATGAAATAGGCTACCAAAAAAAAAAAAAAAAAAAAATGAGGAGAAAAGCATCTGCAAAAAAAGTCTCATTCAGGGGGGCATCGGGAATTTCTAATATCAGCCTTAAATCACGAGAAAGCACATCTTTCAAGCATATAAAACTATCAGGTAGACCTACTAAAACCCCGGCAGGGAAAGGCCTGGGAAAAGCAGGAGCCAAACGTTTGGGCCGACTACTAAAACGAGCCATCCAGCACAAGGAGGAGTCCGCCGGAGAGAGAAACGATTCTCTGCCGAGTGAGTACCGGCTAACATCATGTTAGCATGATAGCTTTACCTAACAGCTGACAAACACCTGACAGTTGACAAATTAATTTTTATCTCTAAAATTCATAACACACATGCAGTTATCTGAAGATTTTAGAAAGATATATTAATCTCTGATTTTTATTTATTTATTTATTTACTAAGAAAATATACAGTATATTAAGTTAAGTTTGAACTACTTAATTCATTTAGAGCTCATTAGCATAATTATTACATATTCTTGCCAATATAGAGTAATCTTTTGGCAAAGCTTAAAACAAAAAGTTATTTAATATGAAACATTGACAATATTTTTACCAAGATTTTTTAAGTAGTCAAGTAATTACAATGCATAAGTACAATTTTGAGGTATTTCTATATTACTTGACTATTTCCATTTGATGCTACTTCATACTTCTACTCCTCAAATTTCAGAGGGAAATACTGTAATTTCTGCTCCACTACATTTATTTATTTTTTTTTTAGCTTTAGTTACTTTTCAGATGAGGATTTAACATATTAACATATAACAAATTTTTCAAATACAACACATTGTTAGAGATTAAACCAGCGGTTTCCAACTTTTTTTTGGCTTTTCGCGTCTTATAAAAAGCAGTGTGTAGTTGGGTCACATTTCAGATGTCTCGGTTGTGAACAGCTCCTCCAAATAGTGATTTTTACTTCTAAACTTCTCACATGGTTTCATTTCAATAAACATTCAAAAGATCCAATATTTCACCTAAAACCAAATCTTAGAGAAAAAGTCCAAAAACTGTATTAAACTAGCTGTATAAAAATAACTGTATATAAAGTAGTTGAAACTAACTCCACCACCAGCAGCTACAACAGTAACATGCTACTCTAACACTGATGCTTCAGTATTAATAATCTAATATCATATATCAGTCAGAGATTAAATGAATAATTCTACTTGTAATGGAGTATTTTTACAGTGCTGTGTTTACTTGCTCCTTGGAGCAAGATACTGATTCTGTATTCTTCTGTCCTCTGTCTTGTTTAGTTTGTTCATTTTTTGACTCATCATACCACCTCATCTTGTTTTTCCAGAGACTCCCGTTCGCCTCTTAAAGTATCAGATTCAAACTGAGGCTGAGAAAGCACCAAAGACGAACACCGCGCCGCTGGCTTCGCATCATGTCTCCCAGCTCATTCTCAGTGTGGTTTCTCAGTGCAAACACCGAGGTGGCATCTCTATGGCAGAGCTCAAGCAGACGCTGGCTGCTGGAGGCTACAATGTCACCAAGAACAACAGGCAGGTTAACGTGGTGACCAAAAGGCTAGTTAACAACGAGACACTTGTACGAACTACGAGAAATGCGTCATTCATCAGACTGAACAATAAGGTAAGTAGTCTATGCATACATAATTTGGTAACAAGTAAATGCTGCATGTTTGCCTGTGAATTTGAACTCAGTTAACAGGAAATACAACACTGAATGACATACAGTCACTGCTCTGTTCATGTTATATATACCTTATATTGTGTTGTGGCCAAAAGTAGGTGAAACATACTTGAAAGTTTCAACCTAATGAGAGCAGCAGCAGTTTTCTTCCCCATGTGATGCGGTTATAACTTCAATGTAGAAATAGTAAACAACAGGGTTGTCTTCTCACCAGTAATTTTCAATCTATTATTTTCTACATAATTCAGAAACTGGCTGACACAACATGCTTGACACATGAAATGAAGCCTCCAAAACCCAAAGAAGATGTGAAAGAAAGCATAACAAGCAGCAACCCTCCCAAAGAAGCAGGGAAGTCACAGACACAAGCCGCAAAGACTCCCAGAGCAGCAGGGAAATCCAGAAAACCAAACAGCAAGACTCGCAGACCAGCAGCAAAATCACAAAAAACAAAAGGCAAGACTCGCAAACCGGCTTCAAAATCACACAAACCAAAAGGCAAGATTCGCAAACCAGCAGCAAAATCACAAAAAGCAAAAGGCAAGACTCGCAAACCAGCTTCAAAATCACAAAAACCAAAAGGCAAGACGCGCAAACCAGCAGCAAAATCGCAAAAACCAAAAGGCAAGACGCGCAAACCAGCAGCAAAATCACAAAAACCAAAAAGCAAGACTCACAAACCAGCAGCAAAATCATACAGGCCAAGAAGCCAGACATCCAAAACAAGAAGAAAATCGCCGAAACCAGCAGGGAGGAAACACAGATCTGTGAAGAACCGAGTGGCATGGCTTCGAAGATCACCAAGGAAGACTCAAAGGGCTCGGAGACGTAGACCAAAGCAAAACCTCTATCCATATAAATTTTCTCACAGAAGACAACAACCAAAACGGAGGCTTCTTAAAATGAGATTAAGATCAAAAACACGGCAGTGTAGGGTTACCAGGAGAAGCTTTTACTATTAGAATTTGTGTTTGGAGTAATTTATTGTGAGCAGCAATAAACTGAAACCTTTCCAGCAACCTGAAATTGAATATATTCTTTTCATTTGAGACTTTGTATATTTTCTTATGATACTTAAAAATGTCTTCCTTTTATTTGTTCTCAGGGAAATCCATGTACTTCATCACCATCTTCCTAGTCTGTATGAAACCAGATCACTCATGTTTTAAATTGTACATTTTAATGTAACTGTCTTTATTCATAATTTTAACGCAACTGTATTAATTCATAATACAAAATCCAAGGCGAGTGATGCAACGGGTACAAAAGCTCTCAAGAAATGCTCTGTAGAAAAATGGATATATATTCCACATGACAGCCAAACGTCATCATACTCGTATACACATACATAACAGGATACATGTCTGCTGTCCATGTAACATTAACTTCTGACGTTTGGTCTCCATCATGTCCGTTCTTAGTCCATTCAAAAAAAATGTCCATGTGGTCTTCTGTCTCTGCCGGATCAGGATCAGTAGTTGACTGACTGACGGTCACAGGACTCCCCACACCTCCTCAAACGCGGAGCACATCTTAGCACAGGTCAGTGCGGCAGAAAGGGGGTAGTTACTGATGGATACGGTCTTCTCTGTATAGTCCACGTTGACCTAATAAAGACATACATACATATACATATACATATACATATATATATATATATATATATATATATATATATATATATATATATATATATACATATACATATACATATACATATATATATATATATATATACATATACATATATATATATATATATATATATATATATATATATATATATATATATATATATACATATACATATATACATATACATATACATATACATATATATATATATATATATATATATATATATATATATATATATATATATACATATACATATACATATATATATATATATATATATATATGTGTATGTATATGTATATATATGTATATATATATATATATATATATATATATATATATATATATATATATATATATATATATATATATATATACACACACATATATACACATATATATATACACATATACATATATATACATATACATATATATATATATATATACATATACATATACATATACATATATATATATATATATATATATATATATATATATATATATATATATATATATATACACATATACATATACATATACATATACATATATATATATATATATATATATATATATATAGAGAGAGAGAGAGAGAGAGAGAGATTGGTAAAACAGATATCTGACATTAAAAACTGAAAACAGCAAACATTTCAAGCCGTTTCTCACCGCTCCGTGTGCAAATGCTCCGATCACCACTGCAGCTGGTCCGTCTGGCACCACAGAGCGGGGGCAGACTGCCTCTCCAGAAGAGAAGGAGGTGGCGATACGGGGGCAGCCAGGAGGAAGGTGGTCAGACACTGGGTTTTTAATCATTCTCAGAAGCTTCTGAGGACCATCAGCCGCTCTGACGCTCAGCTTGTGCAGCAGCTGAACTGAAGATAAACGAGGACAAAGGGAATGTTTACAGCAGCTGAGGAGGGAAGGAGGTTAGGATATGAAACCACAACACCGGTGGGAGCGTTTTGTACTTAAATTACACAAAGATCAACTAAACATATACGTAATGAATAAAAAGAAATCATATAATGTTGGTAATTTACCCATAAGGCCACAGAAGCGGGGGAAGGTTCTTGGGATGCGGGTTTGTGGGTTGATCTCTATTAAGGCGTTTTTCTCTGTGTGGATGTAAACCTGCAGCAGGCCTGCCCTGTTCAACGGGCTGTCCATCAACATGAGCAGACACTAGTGGAAAGAAATAAGATCTTTACATAACTGTGTCATGTTATTTATATAGCCATCTACTTTCAAGCAGTATAAAGGTTGAAGATCCAGACCCTCCAGACATGTTTTAAGAAATAAAAATATACAGAAAAAGAAAAAACAGAATTTACCGAGACATGGACTTATATATATATAATACAGTGGGCGTCATGTGTAGGAATATGGAAGTTCTGTGGTTGAGAAAATATGCCAATGGAAAGGGCCGTCTGACAGCAAGGTTAAGTGGTGAAAATATTCTAAATATAACGTACACTTAAACTGATATTGATTTTTCCTCCTTTCACAGCAGTACAGTGCTCTAAACTGGGAGCGTACACAGGTGTAATACACTGACTATGGAGAACTACCTCATATAACCACACTTAAAAAAAAATCCAAACTATCCCTTTAAACTCAGGTTTTCAGCAAGCGCAGAGAAACCTTCCACTTTCAGCAAATGAATGTGAAAACAGACTTCTAGTTTAAACTCAACACACACATAATTTTGCACAGTGAAACTCAAACAAAGTAACAAGAAGAAAAACATATTTTTGAGTGGAGCGGATCTTTAAATAAGGATGCCGTCTTGTTCCAGACCTCTAAATTGCTGCCCAAATGTCAGAATTATTCAGCCATTAAAACTGCAAACAATAATAATGAACTTACACTAAATGGCAATTCAGTCAGATTATCATCAGACATGAGTAAAGACTGTAGTGGTATATTACATTATTATATTATATACATTATTCCTCCATCTTAAGTATATATGTGTATATACACAATGTATGTATATATAACTATAGCTGCATCTACTAGAACCATTACTTCTGCACATGTTTTGCACAACTTTTCTATTTTTACAACCCATAAGTCAGGTCATGCAGTCTATAATGTGTATAATGTATATAGACTGAATTAATTATGTTGTGTTTAGTACTACTAGTTCTTATTTGTTTCCTTGTTGTCTGCACTGCTGTAACATGTGAACTTCCCCTCTGGAGATCTATAAAGTCTTCTTTTATTTTATCTTATCCTGAAATGATCGATTACCTGATGTGTGATATCTGGTCTTATGTGTCCTGGATTTCTTCCACTTTTGACGATTATATTTTTGTGTTGGTCGCAGTTCAACAGCTCAAAGGTTTTGCCAACCTAGAATAAAACAAAACAAACACACAATATGTAATGATGAGCTTGATGTATACATGTATACCAGTTTCAATTTGTGATTGATTAAGTAAGAGCTGCATCACAACAACACAGAGACACAACGCTGCAGGGTTACCTTCACTGTTTCTAACGACGCTCCCTCCAGAATAACGACCAGCCGCTTCTCCACCATACGGTCGTGCAGGCTGCGGAGGTGTTTGGCAGGTTTAGGTTCATATTCGTCCAAATGTTCAAGACCACGTTTGTTACTATTAGCAGCTGCCATGTTGCGCTTCTTCTGCTGGACCGTCGCAGAATGTAAACGTCACCGTAAATGTCCCCTCCCCCACTTTTCCCACTCAACTTTATTAACCATAGATGCAGTAGGAGTATTTAATTAGCCGGTTAAAAGAGACACATACAAATACATGCACTGGATATACTGTATATATACAATTAATACATATATCATTCTTAATATAATTCATATATATCAATCTTAATGCTGTGCTTATGATCATATTATTGTTATTTTATAATGTCTAAGCATTAAGACAAATTGTATTTTGATGCTTTTGCAACATTGTTCTCCAAACTTTCATGCCAATAAAGCACACTGGGTTGAACTGAATAGTGTTTGTTTTTTTAATGTCTTTATTTAACTATTCTGTTTTTTATTTTATGTATTTACTTTTTTATTCTTTATTCGATTTCCTTTCTATTTTAATGTGTCAATGTGTTGTTTGTAATGTGTTGTTGAATGAAATTAATGTTCTTTCATTTACCCAATAAAGTAAAAAAAAAAAAAAAAAAGAAGTAGTGCTTGCGTCACTCGTGTGCGCCGGATGTTCTTCTACAACGTGTTGAAGAAAAATTCACGTGTGCGTGTTTTATCCTACATTATATTATCAGAAGTCGGATCAACAAGTAACAGATTTAATTGTGAGTATATGAAATGCTGCTGAACTCTACTCGGTACCCAAATACTTAATCAGTTAATATGAATCACCGAAGTATTCGCTTTTATTTGCCATCGCTGTCGGCGAAGTAACGTTTGTTTAACTGATCATAATGTCATAACGCTTCTCTCTGTCACTGCTAAAAGATAATAACATTCACCTTATAGTTTCACATATCATTGTCTCCAGCAATGTAGTTCTGAATTAATTTTAAATACCTCAAAACTGGTATTATGATCTATGCTAAGCACTTTGAATTGCCTTCTTGCTGAAATGTGCTATACAAATAAACTTCCCTTGCCTATTAGGAAATAATATATTTATTATTATATTATATTAGGAAAGTAACGAGTGTGTAATTACAGTGAAATGAAGGATGTTTGTGGCTGTTTTCTATTGTGAATAGCCATGCTGTTGATTATAAAACACTTACTTAAGCTGCATATGTTTTAAAGTTGAAGATAGCACTGCCCATGTGTTTAAACATAGAATTTATGCTCGAATCAATTCACAATATTATTTAATCTGCAGACAGAGTGCCTTAGTTTTTTTCTGGTTGTCTGCACCACTTAAAGACAAATATCAAGCAAGACTAAAGAGCACCTGTCGTATGAGCCATCAGAACCACGCAGTGCTTTCTTCTTCCATTGTAAACTAAACACAGTTTGACTACAAATGTGTTTTCATCAGAGCCTGTTCTATTTCCTTCTTGAATAATCAAAACTACACTGGTTAAATTTACATTCACGATGCTCATTTTTCTTTGGCAGCTTCTCTGCTTGACTATTTTATGATTCCTCAGAGAAATGTGCTTAATTTTTCTCATGATGACACCAGTGATCAGTTCATCAGTTGTGAAACAAATATACAGTATAGGGTTTAGCTATACTTCTGTAGAAACACAGTCAACATTTCTCAATTTTCCTAAACATATTCCTTAGATTTTTAGATTTAACTAGAGATTTAGAGATTTAACCAGTAATGATCTTGACTAATTGGCTCTATAATGTATTATCTATATAATCTAATCTAATGCAGATTGCTTAATTTACTTAAAATTAAGTTTAATAATGACATTTATATTTAGTCGTTTGGCAGATGCTTCCGTCCAAAGCACCTTACAAGCGAGGCAAAACAATCAAGCATTAGAATCAATGATTATTTTGTTATTAACTTAAGTTGTGTACAACATGAGTTAACTTGAAAGTGGTAATAAGGTAAGTCTCATTACAACAGAACATTGTCTGAAGACAGGAACAATTATTGCTTCTGCTCTTATACCCTAACATTTTATTTTGAACACATTTTGAACATGTCATTGTTCTTCTTTTTCTTTCTCAGAGTGGCCTTATAGCTGAGAGTCATGGGTCGGAAGTTGGATCCCACCAACAAGGTGAAGAGAGGCCCCGGCAAGAAAACCAAGAAACAGCAAGGGGCAGAGACAGAGTTGGTCAAGTTCCTAACTGATGGTAATTATGGAGCCATTTATCTCAGCTCTTCAAAAAGACATGTATCAACTGTGGAAATGTGTACTGTAGAATGTTAAAACCACATAAAATCTTGCTGACTGCATCATTGTCGCTGGCTTTTTGAGGTGTTTTATTTTTTTCTTCTGTTTGCAGAGGATACTGGACCAAAACGTCTGTCAAGCAGAGGCAGGAAAAGGTAGGATGATGACAGACTGAATAACATGAAATGACTTTCTCTGTTTCCTAGTTGCTCATTCATATTGTCATTTTCCAGAGCTGCAAAGAGAGACCAAAAGTTGAAAAAGCCTAAAGATGCTGCTGAGGAGCAGCCCAAGAAAGGTAACTACATCTGTGTTGTGAATGAGATTGTGCTGTTCTTTATATACAAAGGACATTGTTGATGCTGCTCATAGAAATGTACAATTTTTGCGATCGCAATTAACTACTTTCATCGTTTCAAAAAAATGAATGAATAACATAACATGGGTGTAATGTGACAAATGTCATGTTTTTAAAGGATTGTCAGGTTATTAGCTGTAAGCAGAATGTAATGTGACGCATCTGCACTGATGAAGTAACGGTACAAAAGGAAGCTTTGACAAAAACAAATGAAAGATTCATCCTTCTAATGGAGGATTATTTAGCTCCCGTCATTTCAAGTGTTAAGTGTGAGCTTTGTGTTATCATCTGAAGCACAGAATATGTGGTATTCATTTATTTATTTTTTTTTCCTAAAGGATTCACTGATGAGAACAGTAAATGGTTGACACCTGCAAAGAGGAAGCGCAAAATTGGTGAACCTGAAAGCGATGATGACAGTGATGAGCACTGGGAGGAAGAAGAAGATGAGGAAGAGGAGGAGGAGGAGCAGCAACAGCAGAAGAAGGGAGGAAAAGACCAAGGAAAGAAAGGTGCAAAATTAGGATTGAAAGAAGTGGAGGAGGAGGAGGATGATGATGACGACGATGATGATGATGAAGAAATGGTTGACGACTACGGCACACTTGATGATGGCGAAGAAGAAGCTGAAGAGGAGAGTGATGGCGAGGAGGTATGTGAAATGGCTCTATCTTTGAAAGTTTGAGAGTAAAAATAAAGTTATTAGTAGAATTTAACGACTTCCTGGGTCGATGAATCACGTTAGATTTTGTTCCCTGTTTTGTTTCCCGCCCATTTAGCTTCTTCCTATCGAGCGTGCAGCCAAGAAAGAGAAAAAGCTGAAGGAAACCATGGGTCTAGGAAGTGACGATGATGACGATGAAGAAGAAGAAGAAGAAGATGATGATGATGACGATGATGAAAACAAATCAGATGCTGACATGGATGAGGAAGACACAGTTCAAGCCAACATAGACGAAATGGATAAATTCAGGCTACCCGGTGCAGAGGAAAGTGAGAAGGAAGGTGAGTGACTTAAAGTAATTTCACAATAATATTCCTGCTCTTAAAAGCAGCAAATTTAACTGTCCTGCAAACTAAATCTCTTCCTTATCTGCATCTGTAGGTGTTTTGCCACTAGACCTGAAGACGATCTATCAAAGAATAAAGGACAACATTGACGTCCTTTGTAATTTTTCAACAAAAAGGGAGGAGGGGAAAGAGAGAGCAGAGTACATCTCACTTCTGAAGAAGGATCTCTGCACCTATTACAGCTACAACATCTTCCTCATCGAGAAATTAATAGACATCTTCCCTCTGTCAGAGGTGTGTGCTTTTTAAGGATGCTACATTCTCATTACTGAAATCCTCATGTTCACGTCTCCAGAAATGAATGTGCACAATTAAATGAGTTTGGAGTTGTGCCTGTTGTCAGATTAGGAGTCTGGACAAGTAAATAACTGCTCATGATACTAGATGTGGTTCAGATTGTGTGTTGAGTTAAATGAGTGTGAGGTGTTCAAATACATTTGTTGTCTTTTTTTGCTAACAGCTGGTTGATTTCCTTGAGGCCAATGAAATTCACAGACCTGTCACTATTCGGACCAACACACTGAAAACCAGGAGGCGGGACCTTGCACAGGTAACTTCCAGGGGTGGAGGGGGTTTGGGTTGAATGACCAAATGCAACAATTTAAAGTGTCTTAATTCACAGAATCCTTTACGGTAACAGTCAATTTACAGAAAAGTTGTTTTAATTCTGTTTTTAATTTCTCAAAGTGTAACCAAGCACTTGATGAATATATGAGTTAAATATGCCTTGAAGTGCTGATCTTGAATCTTGAATTGCTTGCAAAACATTGTGGGTACACCTTAGGGTTCATCTTCCTTTTTTTAATCATGAGAGCCAGCACCTCTGGTTCACAGTTGGTTCATCGTTTGTGTACAACTGTATTGTCTTAAACAATATTAAATACATAGATTAGAATTGTCAGAAAATATGTGGGAGGACATTTGAGGAATCTATTGATGTTGTCACAAAACTGATTTGATTTGACCGAGGGATGTAAATATAATATCTACAGCTATGTCATACATTTTCCAATGCAGAATTTAATACTTTTTTTTTTTTTTACTTCAGTTTTGATTATATAATTATTGTAGTAACCACCATGAACATCACCAGATGACCTGACTAGAAATGTACAAAATCAATCTGCTTTTAAGTGCTCATATATTGAACAGTGGTCTCTATGTATTTCCTTGTTTAGGCCTTAATCAACAGAGGAGTGAACCTTGATCCACTGGGAAAATGGTCCAAAGTGGGTTTGGTCATCTACGACTCCTCGGTACCTATTGGTAAGAAAGTCAGCCATTTAACTTGAACTATTAAGGGTCTTTATTGGAGAATATGATTGATTGTAGCCATGTGAGTGTTAACATGAGACAGGACTTTAGTTGATTGTGTATTTTATTATACACTATGATCCAATGTACCATCTGACAATCAGTAAATGAAGATTAACTTTTTTAGATGATACCAGTGAACATCCATAAACATTCACGCTGCATGCACCGAGCTTGCTGTCAGTTCATAGGACTATTGCAGCTGTAATGTTGAAGGCATTAGTACATGAGGATATTTCCTGTGGTTGAGAAAATGTCATGTTTAATTCCCATCATATTATATAACAGGTGCCACTCCAGAGTATCTGGCTGGTCAGTATATGCTGCAAGGAGCCTCCAGTTTCCTGCCAGTCATGGCGCTCTCGCCACAGGAGGGAGAGCTTGTGTTGGACATGAGCTCAGCTCCAGGAGGCAAGACCACCTATATTGGTAAGATGTACCGCAGTTTGTAATTTGTTTGGTAAATGCATACTTTTCTCACATGGAAGTAAAATGTATTGAAGGCTCCTGTAAATGCGAATGTTTCACCCTTAGCTCAGCTGATGAGAAACACAGGAGTGATAGTGGCTAACGACGCCAACGCTGACAGATTGAAGAGTGTAGTTGGCAACATCCACCGTCTGGGGGTCACAAACACAGTAGTCTGCAACTATGACGGCAGGCAGTTCCCAAAGGTAATGTGCATGCATGTGTTAGTAATATATCTGTGGTTTAGATTTATTCTGGAGATGTGTATAGTCTACTAATCTGTTGCAAATGTTTTTTTTTATAGGTAATGGGTGGGTTTGACAGAGTGCTGCTTGATGCTCCGTGCTCAGGCACAGGAGTCATTGCTAAAGATCCCGCTGTGAAGACCAGCAAGGTAAAACATCATTCACTGTTTTTATGTATACACTTATACAGTCAATTGCATTTGTTTTATAGTGTTATAATTCTATTTTGCTGTGATCCTCTTTATTTCCTGATAGGACGAAGCAGACATCCAGCGCTCTGCCCACCTCCAGAAAGAGCTGATTCTATCTGCCATTGACTCTGTTAATGCTGAGTCCTCCACAGGAGGATATCTGATCTACTGTACTTGTTCAATAATGGTATGTGTACCGTATACGCATGTAAGTCAAACATGTTATTTGGTCTACATTATTCAGCAGAACATCTTGCTTATTGACCAAAATGTGTTCCCCTAGGTGGAGGAGAATGAATGGGTGGTGGACTACGCTTTAAAGAAAAGGAATGTGAAGTTAGTTCCCACTGGACTTGATTTTGGCAAGGAAGGCTTCACCAGGTAAATAAGATATGTGTGTTTTCATTCACTTGTTGAGTTATTGAAAGGCAAGTTCTCTGATTCTCAACTGCATATTTTCTCACTAAGGTTCAAAGAGCGTAGATTCCATCCTTCTCTCAAGCTCTCACGGCGGTTTTACCCTCATTCTCACAATATGGACGGGTTTTTTGTGGCCAAGCTGAAGAAATTCTCCAATGTTATTCCAACTGCACCTGCAGGGAAAGGTAACATTTCTTCTTATCTCTAAATGCCAACTTTCAGCACCATAGTTACACTGTTTATCATGAATTCACCCTCTGTTTGTTACTTATTTAGAAGAGGAGAATTCAGAAGCTCCTGAGGTGACGGAAGTTACAGATACTCCTGATGAGAAACCATCCAAAAGTGACAAGAACAAGAAGGCCATCCCTGTCAAGGCAGGCAACACAAAGGAAAAAGTCCAAGCCAACGGAACAGCTGCCAAGAAAACAGCAAACACCAAGCCAAAAGGCAAAAAGGACTTACCTGCCGGACCAAAGAAAGCAAAGATCGCCAAGATGGATGGAGAGACTGTGAAGGGGCCAGGAGCCAAGAAACCCACAGTGAAGGCAACTGATGAGACTAAAACATCGAAAGCTGACAAAAAGGAAGGGAGCAGATTTGAGAAAAAGCAGGGCAAAAAGAGAAACACACCCATGAAAGCAAAGAATAGAATGGGAAAGAATAAATTCCAAAAGTTGAAGCATATGCTGCAGAAACAAGGTGGAGAGTGACCATGTGTACAGTGTGTTTAAAATGTATTAGATTATGTAAGAGGTTCGTAGAGATTCTTTACAGAGCGACTTCAGCCCAGACTTACCCTTCAGCTAACGAGTATTCAGGTTGGTGTCTTTTCTTAGAAGTCATACTGTACGTGTCAGTCAAATATGATTGTAACAGGACTGTGTACAGATGAATTGGACTGGTAAAATATACTCTTGCTAATGTTGGGTCATCCCCTTTTTTTATTGTATTACAGAATATTCATTATGTTTGTCTGTTGATTTAAATGCAGGATGGGACGACTTCTGTAAATCTGAGACAATAAATCTTTTATGGTCATTTTCTCCTCACTTGTTTCATTCATCATTCAACATCAAAACATTTACTTGGGTTTTTTTTTTTTTTTTTTTTAAAAAGGTACATGTAGATCATCTACGTGAGTGATGTGTAGAGCTATATGTTCATTCCACCTATTGCAAACACTTTTAGCATCTAATAGCTTAAAGTTGACCATTTCTAATTACATTTAAGACATCTATGGACACATTTTGACTTGCCAGTTTCTAACTAGTCATAACTCTGGTTTCAGGTATCTACAACTGGCATGTGACAAGTTTTAACTTATTTTTAAACACCCAAAAAGATGTATTTAATTGAAATTATGACTAGTGTGAACTATGGCCAATTTGAGTTTTGACTAGTTGTAATGTAAATGAAATGAAAAGAAATTCACGCTTCAAATATTCAAAATTGAATTGGATACTTTTAGTCTGACTATTTAGGAAACCCCAATGTAATAACATATCTTAAAGTTGACTTTTGGCTATTCACTTTGATTTGGAGAACTCTTGATTTTGAAAGTCTCCTTCCAGCCAAAAATAATGATTTTCTTCTTGTGCCTACAGTTGAATGTTTGAGCTTTAATGTTAGAAGGCTGTTTTCACATTCATGTGTTAAAAGAGGAAAATTTCTCTGTGCTCATTGAAAATCTGAATTTAAGTTAAGGGAAGAGTCCATGAGTATGATTTTCACATCACAACTAGTTTGTAAGCCTACCCTGGTCCAATATTCAACTGACACAAGTGTAATGTGGAAACTTGAAGCTTCCAATGCACAAACACTGACAAAAGACTTTATAGTGAGGTGGGAGACATCTTGTGTCCAGCAGTTAAAGTTCTTAAATGAAATATATTTGCATATTCATATAATCTGGAATTTTTAAGTAGGGAGGAGTAGATGCCATTTTAAGGATGAAAAAAAAACTGTATCAGACACACATTGTTCCCGAACAGAGTATAATAATGTATATTAATAATTTGTGCCTGATATGTTTCCATGTTTCATTTTGGAGTGGAATGGGACTCTAAGTTTTGACTGGAACTACATTGAAAGTAATATGACTCCTGTCAATCTGTAATATATTTGAAGGGCTTGTCAAATGCCGGCTTGCTAGTATTCATGTAATTTATGAGTTTTTGTACAGTACAAAGATACACTCAAGTCTTCCATCAGTGTTGTCAAGTGAGTAGAGACAACCAATCATTTCTCACCGGAAGCTGTGTTGTTTACATTGTCCAAGATGGCGGCGGGGATGTATTTGGAGCATTATTTGGACAGTAAGCTATTTATCACACTTTTAAAAAAAATTGGAAAGGGTTTCAAACTACTCAGATATTTGAAGTTTGGGGTTTTAATGTGTGATACAGCTCCTGGTCAAACCGCGGGTGCAACTGAAAGCTTCAACCGTTTCCTAACGGTCAGCGGGTGTAGGCTCAGTCTATTTGCTGGAACAACGTAGCGAAGAAATGATGCTGTTTGACATCGCTTTACACAAACATTAATCGTGTTAATATAGTTGAATTTCATTCTCTAACCGAGGTCATTAGCATTTTGCCCCTTGTTATAATATTTGTGAGTAGTAGCTCAATTTTAACACCAACGGACCATCAGTCCGCAGAGAAAAACTGAGCTAACAGCTAGTTGGTTGTCCTGCTTGCTTTATTGTATCTTACTGTACTCAGTTTACCTTCTTTTTAACCTCCCGTTTTTTGATCTCTTACTTTCACAAAAGCCCTTCTAAAGATGGGTGTTGCAAATTAGCATCTGCTATAAACACGATGATACTGGCATCGGTTAGCTGTTTGTCTATGTTACACTGTATCTGTTCCTATCAAATAAACAATAAATCAGGGCGCAAGATTAGAAAACAGTAACCAGCCAAATGTTGGTAAAATATGCAACTGGCTGGTAAATTTGCTTCACTCATTATTCAAAAAAATTCAGTAAAATAAAATTATGTTTACATGTTTGTTTCCGTGATAGTAAACTCTTTGTTTCTTCCCTCTTCACCACGCCAGGCATAGAAAACCTGCCTTTCGAGTTGCAGAGAAACTTCAATTTGATGAGAGATCTAGATCAACGCACAGAGGGTGAGAACAATGAACTGTGAAATAAGTTGTCTGCAGCAGCACTATTATTTAGCCTTGACCCAGGTCGTCTGTTGAAGCACACCACACCACTTTAATATATATGTATATATCTATCTAAAGCTTTTATGTTTCTGTCTCCTTCTGATTGCAATAAGTTACCTGTAAATATCCATTCTCTGTCATCATTTGTCTTTTCTTATCTTAAAACAAATTGCCATTGTTTTCAATAATGCTATCACTGTTCATTTATAGATTTTTCTTCTGATTGTGTCTAGTCTAAAGTTGTAACTCTTCTGTTTTTGTTACTAGTTTATTGTTTGTTTTGTCATTGTTGAGTTACGTATTATTGTGTCTCGTACTGTTTTGTTTTCCATTTGTTTTATGAGTGTTTTTTTGGAGGGGCCCTTAAAAACAGGATACATCTCAAGGGGTTTATCCTGATATAAAAAAATGTCTGATAACATCCTGTCTTTAAATAACATCACCTACAGCAACAGTGTCCTGTGTTGCTCAATATCAATGTCCTCACATGTTGAAACAAGAAAACAAGCATCTTGTATTTCAGTATATTGCCACTGAAGTGATTTTCTTTATATTTCAGAAACACTTATTGTACAGATTCAAGCTTTATCACATTGGTAATGATAATTTTACTGTCATGGTGTTGTTTTAGACATTTTTTACATCTTGTCTCTCTTTTAGATCTCAAAGGACAGATAGACTCCCTGGCTAAAGAGTACACAGCCAACGCCCGGACTCTTTCCTCTGAGCAAAAGCTTTCCATACTGAGGCAGATTCAGCAGTCATACAGCAAATGTAAGGAGTATGGAGATGATAAGGTGCAACTGGCCATGCAGACCTACGAGATGGTTAGTATCTGACACACTGTTCTACGTCTGTAGTTAATACGAATAAGAAACTATAATGCTGAATAATCATGGAGCATGCATTACATTAAGTGAGCTGAACATCCATTCTCTTTTCTGCAGGTTGACAAACACATCAGACGTCTTGACACAGACCTTGCCCGATTCGAGGCTGACCTGAAGGAAAAGCAGATCGAGAGCACAGATTATGATTCCACTTCCAGTAAGGGAAAGAAAGGTGCGTGATAACTATATTACTATGTTATATGCCTTTTTATTTTTTGGAATTGAGGACTATCCTGGCAGATAAATCCAATACTTAATGTAAGTATTTGTGTAACTGCAGCTGACTCCAGACAGAAGGAAAAGAAGTCAGCTAAAACAAGGTCTAAAGTGAAGAGCTCAGATGAAGACGGCAGTCCGAAGAGTGCACAGAAGAAAGTCAAACTCCTTCAACCGTATGTTTTATATCTACTTTCCCACTTTTGATGACCTTGTGTTTATAGTTGATGTTACTTAGTGTTACAATTTCATTTGATAGTTACAATCCCATTTATACAATTCTTTTTTTTTTTTTCAATCTTCAGAGGAGAGTTCAACAGCCCTGCGACCAATTTTGGGAACGTGCACCCATCTGATGTGCTGGACATGCCAGTGGACCCCAATGAACCCACCTACTGTCTGTGTCATCAGGTCTCGTACGGCGAGATGATCGGCTGTGACAACACTGATGTGAGTTTTTGTTTCATGGCCCTTTTTTGCTTTCAGGAGATTGTAACTTGTCTATATCTTCTGACATTTTTCTGCATTAAACACGAGAAAGAAAAGTAGACAAAATGGACCCTGACATTGTTAAATAAATCTTACTGTTGTGGATAAATAACGTCTTACATAAGTTGCACTTGCACAGTTGGCGGACTATGTGGAACATTTTTTGCCCCATTACTGTTGTCAGTGATGGATTGAACTGATACCTTTAAAAATAAGGATAGTAGGGATTAAAAGATAGAAGAGAGGAGAAAAGTGACAAGAGCTCACCTGGGACAAACAACATAATGCAAGTGTAGGTGTGGAAGCCACCAGACAAAACTAGTTTGGACATACTTTCTCATTCAAAGGAAAGGGAAGCTGTGCCCAAACTTTTGAATGGTACTGTACATGCAGAGAGGTTGTGGTGTTCCCCCTTGAGCGGCACTCAATCTGCACACAATCATTAATATAAATGAGCTACTAATGATTTTCACTTGCCCACTGTGCAAGCATGACAACACCCTTCGTTACCGTGGAATAGTTTTGAGTCATCCTCCCTGTCCTCATTCTTCAAAGGACATCTACATGAAAGGTACTGTGATAAGAGTAGCATAGCTCCGTTAAGGAATAGGACAATGCGTAATGTGTGTGCGTAGCAAGTGTGTAGTTGAGCAAGTGTCAGAAAAGTGATGGTGAATGCGAGCGGAGCAGAGGAAAAGGTTAGCTGTAAGTTGTCAATATGGCAGTACAATAACAGTACAGGCTACAGTGTGTTGGTTAATAAATGTTGCAGCTTCTCCAGACTAAGAAAAGACTTGTCTCTTGAAGTGGGTTAGCCTAACCAGGCCAGGCTCACTTAAGGTGGACTGATTTTTAAGGTGGACCAGCAATTCTCATTTTAGAGTCAGTCTCAGCTGCTGTTAAACCGAGAATAGAGAAATGTCTGGCCGCTGAATGTCATCCGAGTTTTTGACCAGCCCTCCTGATCAATGCTCTGCATTTATTAATTTCATAGGATCTTCAATGTGAATGAACCGTCCAAACAACTTGTGATTTTATTTATATGTGTGTTTATTAACATTAACATTGAAGGACATGGGTGGTGATTTTCTGTGTTTTTCTTATTGTTAGTAAATCTCATGTGCAGAGCCAAACAAGCAATGAACTGATCCTACTTACAAGTATTATGTTTGTGTCCAAAGCCTGATATATTGTATTCCTCTGTGCTGTAGATCTCTGTTGTTGTCCAAAAACTATTAAAAACACATCAGTGAACCACATCGCATGTTCCTTCATCCCTGAAGACAGAGGCTACAGTAGTTTGTTTAGAAAAGGCTCCAAACAGTAAAAATAGCAGTGCCCTCTTCCTGACACATAAATTCTTTCCAGAGAGTGAAAACTTGATGCTGTTTTTTTTTTCTCTTTGGAGCCGTTAAAGTAGCAACGCTCTTCAGGGACGAGGAATATGTTGCCATGTGCTACAGTGTGGTTCATGAATTCGTTTTTAATTGTTTTTGGATAACAAAGGTCTACGACACAGAGGAATACAATATATCAGGCTTTGGATACACACACACACACACACAATACTTGTTAGTAGGCGTAGAAGTTAAGTTAATAATTAGAAAAAACATAGAAAATCATCAGCCAAGTCTTTAAATTACCAAATTTATCAATGTAGATATCTCAAAGGTCATGACAATGTACTTAGAGGTACAGGCCTGAAATTGATTAAATAAGAGTGATAATAAAAAATGGAAGTTGTAATGAAGTTATTTGAATCACGTATCATCTTGATAAGGTCACACATGGCAGAGCGAGTGACTTATTGGGAGAAGCTTCGCTAAACATATGTGATGTCTCTCCTTGAAAAGACTGATTTTGTTTTTGATTGTTTTGAACACCATAGTTTTGTTTTGTCTTGACTAAATGTGCCATTTGCAGGACACTAAACAGTACGTAATCTGTTTTTGTCCCCAGTGCTCCATTGAGTGGTTCCATTTCGCATGCGTGGGCCTGACAACCAAACCAAGAGGCAAATGGTAAGAAACTCAGTAACGAAAATGGAAACTGTGAAGTGCTATCCTATTCTCAATGTGTGTAATAAAAACTGTTACTCATTCAAGTCTTTCATCTAAATGTTAATGCTTTGTGTTTTATTAATGCCATGCAGGTATTGTCCACGATGCTCTCAAGACAGGAAGAGAAAATGAAATTAAAAAACCCGGTTGTCCTGGAACAAAATGTGGACGCTGATCAAATGGAAAATGAGAATAATATTTCTTCATTAGTTACTAGAACTTTTTGTTTCTCATCTTCCTTACAATTTGGTGCTTTTGTCTTTTTTTTGGTGCTTTTGTCTTTTTTTTTTGGTTTACCTTGGTTTACCTAGCCTTGGTCTGATCGAGTGTGTGTGAAGGAGCCAAGTAGTTACAAATGTATTTAAATATTGTGTTTTTTTTTACAGTTAACAATAATTTTGATTTTTTTTCCTGTTACATTATGGTGCTCTGTTTGTGACTTCTTTTTTTATATTTTGTTTTATGAGTGAACATAAAAACACTACAACTGTACAACTGCCCCTAATGATTTAACAGTTCAAGTTTCCATGATACTCTAATACTGTATTCACATGTACTTCTACAAAGCATTAGTATTTTTTCTGAAAACGGTTTTGCCATTGATAATTCTTTGCTTTATTGTATGGTTAGTTTATTTTGCTTAGCCTTGGAATGCTAGTTTCATTTTTTTAAGTAAAACGAAAGGGCAAAAGAATATGAAGACAAATGCTGCATCCTGACAGTATTAGTCATCTGTGGTAGTGAGTTAAATCATTTCATTTTAACATTTGATTGAGTGCTGTATAGAAAGTAAGACATTTTGTGAAAAGTATTGTCATTTCTGTAGCTGAAACATTGGTACAGGGGAGAGGGGGTGATTGTGTTGTCAATCATTTGAATACAGCTACTACCTCAAAAAAATGTGCCTGTGGTCCTTTGTCTCTAGTTTGTTTTGCATAATGAAACTTAAAGGATAGGTTCACAGTTTTTCAGGTCTCCATATGAACACTGAAAGGTTTTCATTGCTGTAATCATTCTTCCTGTTCATACTGGCTGTTAACAGATCTCCTTCAAATGTACTTTCGAGTGATGGGAGGCCAAAATCCACAGTGTGTCCACACAGTCAATTAATGCAAAAATGCATTTTAAAGTTTATCTGAAGCTTATATGAAGGGTTCAGCATTCTGAGTTAGTTATATCAAGTGGATATCTGCCACATTTAGCATTTTTTAACGTCTTTTAAGCATCAAGTTCCCTCTTTGTGTTTCCTCAGTGTTTAACAAAAAGAGGAACTTTGGTTCTAAAAAAAAGCCTGTAATGTTGAAAAATATACTTGTTTCACTAATTTGGATGACTGAAGCTTCGTATTAGCTTACGATAAACTTTTACATTAAAAAAACAGGACTGGAGCACCCTGATAAATTTGCAGCCTTAAATTGTACAAAGAGACTATAATGTTTCGACACTACCGTGTCTTCATCAGAGTTAGAGTGGACAAAGACATGAGGCAAACAACATGTGTAATCAACCTAGACCAGGTGTGCAGTTGTCATTAGATAATTGATTGAACAGGGTTTCAAATCGTGCTGCACTCCCAACACCATGTCAGGAACAAAAGAGCACAAATTAAAGGCTGCAAATTTATCAGTGTGCTCCATTCTTCTCTGTTTCTTTTAAGTTTGCGTTCCCTCAACTGAGAAGCACCTGTTTTTGTTTTTTTTTTGCTGGAAGATGTGTGGTGAACCCTGTTTAAACTTTTAAATTCAGTTTTGCACAGTAGGAGGCTTGTGGATTTTTGTGCCCCATCACTTACATTGTAAGTGCATCATGACGGGATCTTCTAATGGTCAGTATGAACAGGAGGAATGATTATGGTGAGAAAAAGCCGTTTCAAAGTCCATTTGGGAAACTGATGTTTATTTTTGGAAAAATAGTGTCCCAGTCCTTTAAATCAAATACATAATTTTGTACTGTAGTGTTTCTCCAGCAGATGGGAGTGTTGAGTAAAGCACCCGTGCAACGAAGGCACGTAAATGTGACGTCAGAGCGTCATCTCTTTGGCGCGATGTAGAAACAAATTTGAAAATCAGTCTTCAGACCGTTTACAGACGGCGGATACAGCAGACTACACTTTTTGTCTTTAAAGGTCGAAGTTGTGGCTAAAGGGACTGCAAGCTTCACAGGTGAGCATGGTGTTTTAAAAGCGTTTAAAACGGAGTTGTTAGCTAAGTATAACTGCAGATGTTTCAGTTAATCAATATAACAAATACAGCTAACAAGTTAAGCTACACAGTTGTGCTAGCCCAGCTAGTTAGCATGCTAATGTTAGCTTACTTCACAACAACAAAACAACACCGTTTGGTTAATAAATTTCTACGTCTCCTTTGTTTGTCGTGTCGACATTGAGGTCGGTGTTATTAGTTTAAGCCTTTAGTAACGTTACTTTTCTTTACCAGCTAACGTTAAAAATTAAAACAGTAAAATTTAAAGTTGTTGGTAACTTGATAAAACTCTCTGATCACGTACGTCAACGTAACACATGACGTTAGTGGTACCGATACACTCTTTACAGTGCAAACCAATCTAATCTTTACTTCACAGGGATGTCGTGGGACTTTTTTGTACCCGTGTGTGTGGGCGACCTGGTAAAGACTGGAGGAATCAACCAGTACGTGGTTCAGGATGTGGTCCCCCCAAAACAGCTGCCGCCCTATCTCAGTAGTAAGTAGCCAACTAGATTATTTAAGTTGTACTGGAAAATGTTGTCGTCAGACATTTACATTTGTGCATTTCTCTCTTTTACACAGGATTCAAGGCAGCATTGAGAAGCCAAGGACCTTTGTGTATCTTGGAGCACTTTGACACAGGCTACAGTGTGCTGCAGTGAGTGTTGAGCATAATAAACTTGGTAATGCTAACAATTTTTTTTTACAATTAGATGAGTACAAAACCTCTTTCTTTTTAAGGCATTGCAACTCTGTGGAGCTGAGTGTGAAAGAGGATACTCTGGAATTACTTGTGCAAGGTTAGACCTTTTTTATGATATTTTCATTATGTTTATATTGGAGGAAAGATCATGTAATGTTTGAGTGATCATGCATTGTCTGGCCTCTTTTCCTTTCAGTTATTAGCGGCCTGGCTGCTACCCTGCCGGAGCTCCTCGTCTCCACCTCTGTCTCAGCAGCAGAACGCAAAGAGAAACTCAATGCGGTTAAAATGAGTGTTTTCCTGCTCTGCAAAATTACAGAGACCCTTGAAAGTGAATCCTATCGACAGAGTATTGTCACGGCGCCTGGGAAGGTATGGTGATTAGTGACACAGAGTAAAATACATTGTTATTGGCTATAGTAGCAAGTTATTATGTATCTAAATGCCCACTGATGAGATAATGGCAAGTTTTATGATCCAGTCAGACCAAGAGATTATGATCTCTAGCCTTCTGTTTGGTGGGTAGTCTTGGTGGTGTGGTTGAGTTATATTGCACTGCTGTAAGGGTCCACCCACAGTTAAGTTGTCATCTTCTACTACAACCTCTGACCCCCCAAAAGCAATGGGATGGGACAGGTAGGAGAAGACATACAGTGTGCAGATGTTTGTTCGTCTTTGTGTGTGTGTTGTGTGAATGTATATGTATCAGCTGGCAAGAGGGTATAGTCTCTGTGTAGATGGTTTGACAGGTATGAACCACAGTCTTTGGTAATCTGAGGGCATGCATTGTATATTAATGCTGTTAATTTTATTGTCTTGTTCTGGACTATTGCAGTCTAGTATCAATGAAGTTAAAGTGACCAGGTTTTGTCTGTTTTGCACAGGCTGGTAAAAAAGGCAAAGCTGGCGGAGAAGGGCTGCTGCAGTGGGATTCTGAGAGAGAGAAGGTGCTGCAGGCCCTTGTCCAGCTCCTCCAGCTGGATATCCGTTCCCTCTGGAACCTCTCCCTGGTGGAGGAAGAGTTCATCAGGTACAGGCTGTCTTCAGTCACAGCCTTTATTTTTAGCAGACAGGATGTGCTGTAGAACCCACTTAAATTGGTGTTGATGATTAGCTGTAAAAACAAACCATGTCTATATACACAAAGTTCTGTATCCATATTTACCATATCATAAAATGAATGTATGTGTATTCATGTGTTGTGTGTATTTTATTCCCTTAGCTGTGTGACCTGCTGCTGCTACAAACTGCTTGAGAACCCAACCATCAGCCACGTCAAGAGCAAACCCACCAGAGATTGTATAATCCACTTACTGGGGGTGCTGATCAAGAAGTACAATCACCTCCTGGGTTAGTCTCATAGTCACATAGCTTTTACATAGGTGTGTGTGTGAGTGATTTTAATGTATACTCCTGTTCTCATCTTTTGCAGGTGCAAGTGTAAAGGTGATTCAGTTGCTGCAACACTTTGAGCAGTTGTCGTCTGTGTTTGCCCAGGCTGTGTCTGTGTGGAGCACAGAATATGGAATCAGGGCTATCATAGGAGAAGTAATAAGGTCAGCACACATGTGTTGGTGTGCATCATGAGTTTCCCTTTTTGCTATGTTTGTCGTGAACAGGCAATCCTTTGTGGAAATCTGATTCGGTATCTAAGAAAGATGTGAGGCATGTTTGTTTAGAAAGTTCTTTTCTGAATGTAATTTTCTTTCTTTCTTTCAGGGAGATTGGTCAGAAGTCGAGCGAAGAGCTTGCTAGAGAGGGGTCAGGGGTCAAAGCATTTTCTTCCTTCCTCTCGGAACTCAGTGCCGTGGTGCCTGAATTAATGATCCCCAACATTAGTGTGCTCATCACACACCTGGAAGGAGAGGTACTTTACAACTGAACATGTTCATCCTACTAACACGTCTCCTCAGTAGAAACATTGATGTCCTTAAATCAAAAGAAACACACAGCTGTATTGATCAGGCTTACAAGTTAATTGGAGTGCTATGAAATTATGGGTCTTTTTTTTCCCTGACTTTATTCAAGAGTGTGGTCTTTCAGTTTGAGAGCATGATTTATTGATTTCACGTTCAGGTTTTATGATTCATTTCCTCAAACTCTGCACTCGCACTCAAATGGCCCCTGCTTGCACTCAGATTTGCTTTGCTTCTGCTCAAACTGTATGCTCACGCTCAGATGTGTTGTTGGGGCAGCAAGGGCTTCAATAAATATACTTCCCTTACTTTCTCAGATATATTTAATTTATTAATGACACACATTGGCCTTCCATCAGTCAACAAAGCTCATGAGCAAACGGGAAGACTTGAGTGTGATCAACAGGGCTGCTCATGCAGGGAATATCTCCAAACGTGAGCAAATAAACCTTTTTTTAAGGGATTGGTTTAGTTCTCCACAAATCACAGCTCTTTGTACCCTTCAAGACTTTTTTTTTTTTTTTTTTGGTAGTAGCTCATCTAGTTTTACCAAGCTGGGAAGGACTCGGCACAGAGCCATAAAGTCAATAAACGTCAGTGTGCTGGGTTGTGATTGGCTTCTGCAGTTATGTCAACACATATTAAAAAAACATGACAAAAAAGAGCAAAAGAAGCGGGTTTCTTTTCTTTGTATTGTGCACATTGTTTTCCTGGAGATCACTGCAATGTTTTCTGTTACACAGAGTAACAGAGCACTGGTCTCAGGACTTTTTTTTTACCCCCAACAAGGCAGGGACTTAACAACGTCCAGTAAAAACTGAATGTGCTTTTTGAACTGATGCTCAAAAAAAGGGCATGAAGAGTAATGGGTTTGTGCTTTAAATGTGAATTTCTACTATTTTATTTGCTCAAGCAATCCGCTTGCAGATATACAAATGGTCACTTTTTCCATCAATTGGCCACTCTACATCAATACTCTATATTCTCTATGCAATTTAATTAAGACTAACCAGGTTTTTCTTCACAATATTCAATTTCTGTACAAAACTTAATTTCTTGTCATGTTCAGTTTACATTTTGCCCAATGATGAGACCAAGGCGAATACGAGCTTACTGAATGAGAGTTGGGTGGTTCTTGCCTTGATTGGCAGGTAATCTTGGTGGTGTAGAGGAGGATTTCTGCTCCGCTGTAAGGGCCTGCCTACAGTGACTTGGCTCGACCAAAATTATTCTGCTACAGTTGCAGCAGAGTAACTGCTGGGATGAAGCTGACAGTGTGTGTGTTGTGTATAAGTGTGTGTGTACGTGTGTTTGTGTGTGTGAAAGGCAAGGAGTTCACCCAGCTCTCTTTGCTCTTCAGTCAGTAATGAGTTGCGTCTTTGGTAATCTGAGGGCCAAGTTCAGAAACTGATATGGAAGCAAAGTGATTTTTATGCTCTAGTTTGTAGCTTTTAATTACACAAATATACATTTAGATGCAAGTTTATACCCCGTTTCTCTTCGTTTTCCAGAGCCACGCAATGCGTGTTGCCGTGTGTGAGGTGTTGGGAGAGATCCTCGTGCGGGTCCTGTGTGGTGACGGGCTTGATGAGTCTGGTAAAGCTGACCGCGACCGCTTCTTTGACACCCTGCAGGAACATCTGCATGACACACACTCCCATGTCAGGGCACGTGTGTTGCAGGTCTACACACGTATCGTCAATAGCAAAGTATGCCCTCTGGACTTCTAGTGTATTTGTAAAAGTATGTTTAAGTCCTTCTTGTTCATTAAAACTGCCCTTGTGTTTAGGCTTTGCCCCTGTGTAGGTACAGTGAGGTAATGGGGCTCACTGTGGGACGACTGATGGACAAATCTATAAATGTGGTGAAGAGCGCCATCCAGCTGTTGGCAGCCTTCATTGCACACAACCCCTATAGCTGCAAGGTAACTCAAATCAACATGATTTTAGGATTTGAACAGCAAACATTACTCTGATGTCACAATCTCACTGGAATTTGTTCTTGTTTCTTTCAGTTGAGCAGCGCAGATCTGAAGAAACCGCTTGAGAAAGAGACTGCTAAACTCAAAGAGATGAAGGAGAAGCTGGGGGCAAAAGCACCGGGTGAGGATGAACCCTGTGATCTTTTTTTTTTTTTAACCCGCCCACATTTTGCCCAATGATGAGACCAAGGCGAATACGAGCTTACTGAATGAGAGTTGGGTTCTTCTTGCCTTGATTGGCAGGTAATCTTGGTGGTGTAGAGGAGGATTTCTGCTCCACTGTAAGGGCCTGCCTACAGGGACATGGCTCAACCCAAATTATTCCTTCAAAGTTACAGTGGAGTAATAACGGGGATGACACCAACAGTGTGTCTGTGTGTGTGAATGCATGTGTACAAGGCAAGGAGTTCACCCAGCTCTCTTTGCTGTTCAGTCTGCCATGAGTTGCTTCTTTGGTAATCTGAGGGCCAAGTTCAGAAAGCCATTTGAATTTAGTGTACATGCAACTTTCAGCCACATCACACAGCTCCCAACGCACAGCAAATATGAAAATACAGGCAGAGAGCGATTATTTTTGTATGAATCTATACATTGTTTTTAAGGAGAATTGTACTCATTCTGTTTTTTAAATAATGTGTCACCAATTACTTTTGAAAGTGGTTTTTAGTCAAAGGAGACACATTGAGCCAATTACCAGAAGTACAGTAGTTTTAGATGCATGTCAAAAAAATCTCATCCATAATTCAAGGAGATAAAATCTGAAACAGAAATGAGTTATTTCCAACAGCTAATACAGCATTAAGTTTTAATCAATTCATTTTGTGGTCATCTTTCTCCTCAAATTGAATCTCCAAGGAAACCATGAATATCTTATGATGTTGATGATAACCCAATAATACTTTATATTAAGGTGGGTAGGGTAGGAAAACGTGAGTGAAGCTTCAGCCTGTCAGAAATCCTCTTCATTTATTTGAAATTGCTTTAGAAAGACCACAACATCGTGTGTGTGTGTGTGTGTGTATATAACAAAGGAGCAAATGCAGTGGCACACCAGGAGATGCACTCTAGAGGCACTCTAGAGACCAGAATTACAATCCAGTGTCTTAACCTCCATGAATAGTTGTCTTACCATCCTGTCCTAAAGCTAAATGATCCCTTTTGTAATATTTTTCTTTATCAGTTGTTCCTTTTGAAATTTTCCTTGTAACTCTAACCTGGGTCGTCATCATTGAGTTTGAATATTTTTGTCTTTTCCCTTCTGGCAGTGGCAGTGATTAAAGCATCTGAGCTGTGGGCCGCCATGGAGCCCGAGCTGCTCGTCACTGTCACGACTGAGCTGGAGCCCACAAGTGAAACGGAGAGGGAGCAGCAGGAGGAGGACGGGGATGTGGAGGAAGAAAAAGAGGAAGAAGATGATAGAGCAACCGCAGTGAAGATTGCTCAGTACCTCCGTGTCAACAAATACAGGTGAGGCTAATCAGCAGTGCTGTCCGTGGTAAAAGTTGACTCAAGTGTCACTACCTGAGGGATTTGTTCGCCCATGCTGTCAGTTAAGTAACAATTTGATGTGTGAAATTTTTTTTTTTTTTTGTCTTCCCTCTGCACAGGAATGCTGTGCGTCTTTGTATAAAAGCCCACAGCTGCTTCCCTGAATCTGAGATGTTCGCTTCTCTGTCCACTCTCACTGTAGAGACTTTAATGAACACACTGGCTCTGCTTTTCAAAGGTAAATGATCACTCAGTCCTTCTGATGCATTCTTGTCCAGAGACACTCAAGTGATAGTGCTGTCTGTCTAATAGAGGCATGATTGAACAAAATTAAGATTCAGTTCTTTTGTATTTCATCTATATTGGAGGAAATTCATTTCACATTATCTTTCAGTGTCCGTTCATTAAAATTGACTAGTCCTTAATATCTGGAATTAGACATCTGTGAGTTGAGGATATATTTTAGGGCAAAGAACACTGCGCTTCATTAACCAGCCATCTCCTTCATAATATATTCCACAACTCTAGATGACTGTCACATGAAATCTGCCAACGCAACACGTTGAAGCTACGTCAGATCCTCAGCTTCAGTCTCCACTAAAATGTTTGTTTGAATGTGACATAAAAAGAAAATGGTGACTTGTTTCACATCAGCTGATAAACATGTTTTCATGCTTGGACCTGAAAATAGACATGAGAACTACATTTTAAGATAGTTTTGGTTTTGACATTTAAGAGATACATTTTATATTTATCATATAATATAGATGTTTTCAATATGCTTTTAATTCAGTTTACTTGGATATTGTACATAATTTAGCCTTTAATTGTGTGTGTGTGTGGGGTTTTTTTTTTTTTTGTGATTTATGTTAAGTGGCTATAATGCTGTTTCCCTTTTGGGATTAATCAAGCACTGTCTAATTATAGCTTTAATTGAAACCAGTCTTTCCGTCCCATCAGTGTTTTGGCAGCACTCGGAGCCCAACACACTGTAGTTTGATGCATAAAACGGCAGAAAATAAACATGGAAAAAATGCGCCTTGGGTTTCAAGTACACCCGTATAGTGTGCGAGAAACGCAAACAGTCGCTCTTTGTAAATTTAAAGTAGAAGCATATCCATTCTGTCAGTTGTGAAATGGACTGAAAAACACGGCTGAAACGCCTCCTGTGTAGACAAGCACTTAACACTTGAGCGGCTGCCTCGCACATGTTAAAAGCTCTACAGCGAAGAGAACGAATTTAACTTAATTACTGTGCAGCAGCAGCAGGATGTGTTATCAAGTAGCAATGGAAAAACGGTTCACTGTTAGAATTGCACTTATTCCTGTTTTTCATTATTTATTTAATTTTTTTTCCCCTCAGGCTCTGATGAGGACACTTCTGAAATCAGCCAGAACTTGCCCCCCACCCCACAGAAAGAAGGAGAGAAAGAGGAAGAGGATGGTGAGCTGAAGAAGCAGGAGATGTTGGTGCAGTACCTGAAAGATACAGAATCCTTCGCCTTACAAGTGGAGAGAGCAATCTCTGTCATCAACACCATGCTCTACTGGAAAACCACTTCAGGTAGATGGAGATACTCAGCTTAGTGAAAATCAACCCAAACGTGCTTTTTCACATAATTTGAGGATTTATTTTGGTAATGAGATGTGAATATTTGCACATCTTACAACAGGAGTGTCTCTTTTTGCTTTTAGTGGTCCAGGAGGCTGTGCAGTTCTGTGTGACAGTATGTGAGTTCAGTGTCGCCAACTCTGTCAGCGGAGTGAGGAAGATGTTGCCTCTGGTCTGGTCAACTGACGCTGCCATTAAAGACGCTGTTGTTCAGGCCTACAGGCGCCTCTATCTGAACCCTCAGGGAGACACCACCAGGTCTGTGAAACTGATCCACACATACTAACCATAATAAGAGCCGTGATTTTATGAAGCAAGTTCACACATCCCCTCAGCATATTTGCGTTATTGATACGACTATTTTGAATTCAATGTGGTTTCAGTTAATTCATTATTTTCATTATAATAGATATTGGTTCTAGAAATTAGTTTGAGGTCGTTCCTGTCTGGTTTACTGTAACCAGAGGAGTATATTAACATTAGGCTGCCTGGCTTTCATGTTCAACATTAGTAACTAAAACATAGCTCATAACATTCAATGAATTTAAAAAGTCTTATGAAATTAACTGGTCAACATGCTCATAAAATTATTGACAAATGGCATAATGTGACGCTGGCAGAACCTAAAAGAGATTTGTTTTGTGTTGTCTTAAAGCAGTTGTCTCTCTCCTCATTAGGACCAAAGCCCAGACTCTTGTGGACAGTCTCTCAGAGCTGATGGTGGACGCATCTCTGGGAACAATCCAATGTCTTGAGGAAATAGTGAGCAACTTTTTTTTTTTTTTTTTTTTTTTTTTTTTTAAATGACTCTCATATGGCTCATTTTCTGTGTATGATCAATTTGAAAATGTAATGGCAATAAAATGTGTGCTGTTGGTTGTCTGATGTATTCTGGTGTTAAATACCTTGTAATAAAGCATGCGGGGAGTTGTAACCATTCAAACATGTCTCTGTAGGTGCAGGAGTTTTTCAGCAGTGGCAGCAATCTGCAGTCCACCGTAGTGCAGGTTTTGTGGGAAAGGTTTACTGGCAAAAGAGAAACGTCTAACCTGCACAGGCGAGCTGCAGTGCTACTGCTGGGCATGGCTGCACGGTAAGACACAAACCACTTTCAGCATGTTGAATAATAAATAAGAGGATTTCTAGCTGGTTATTCTTGGTTTAAAATAAATAAATAAATAAATTTTAAAGTGTGACTCAGCCCCAACTTCTCTGACTGTGTAGAGAAACACACGGAGTAGATTGGATAGGTGAGACTTCATGAATCCGGGGAAATGTCCAATTCAGTCAGTTGTGATGTACGTCTAGATGATCTGTGAGCCACAGTCAGTTTACAGCACACCTGGTATTTCAGTCTGCATGTAGACACTGCACGGTCCTATCACAGCTCATATTTATTTGCTTTCTTATTCTGTCCATGTTGTGATCTGATCTCATTTCGCACACAGTACGCAGTGCAGTCGAGTAGGTGGGTATGTCAACCAAAACAAATCCAGCAAGTCATAGGATAATTAGACATGATGTTCTACAGCCTCTATTTATTCTCCAATTTTGTGAAAGACAACGTAAACAACCCCTGTTTTTGTTACAGTTGTGGTTGCAGGTGCTGTGCATACTTATGACTTGTTTACTAGTGGATGAGGGAAAGGCTGGTGACAGGCGAGAACAGATTTAGCCGGAGTTCTGCTGAGGTGCATGGCTAACTTCAGACTTCATGAGTCATGATGTTTCTGCAACACCGAGCAATACTTTCTCACCAACAACCTGGTAAATTGCATTTACATGTGGCCGACTTTAGCGAAGATCTGATTTATATTCCAATTATGATTTTATATGCAACACTAAGGGTGTGATAATGTGCTGTTTTTGTAAAGCTACAGTATTCTTTCTTTTCAACCTGTTTTCATATCATGGTCTGAATCATGAAACACAACAGAACTGGGTAATGAACTCTGTGCTAACTGACCATCTAGTTTGCAGTTGCTCACATGTTCAGTCAGGTGGACGTAGACAGAGAGAGATCTCAAATAATGTGGAATAACAGTGTAATGACTCATCAGAAATGTTTTCTATAAAGCTCAATTTAGTTTATTTTAATGTGAATTACAATAAAAACAATATTTTGATCATGTTTACTGCACACTGCTGCTGATCAATGAAAGAAGTAACAACTAACATGATTGTTTGTCATTTTTATGGCAAAACATTCAAGTTTACACCTCTGACTCAACACGTTATTCAAATATGGTCTTTTTCAGATCCATATTCAAACTGCATTTTAAGACCATGTTTAATCTATTAGCACACAGAACAAACTTCATTCCCTGCTGTATATTAAAATCAACACATCTCTATTTTTCCTTCCAGTAGATAAAGTTGCTGAAAGTTGTTGCAGTTTTTAAAATATTTATGTAAAATCTGTGATACGCCTCACTGCATAAAGGCACTTGGTCTTACATTTTGGTCCTGCCTCAGCTACTTGACATTCAGCAAATCCTCTCATTAGTAAGAATACAAGCTCAGCCTCGGCTCCTCTTCATTGTAATCAAAGTCACGACCATATAACTAGGCTCCTTGCCAGTGCCTTTCCATGAATTTATTTTTTTTTGTGTGTGTGTTCCCCCTCAATCTACCTCAAAGACTCGCTCGCTCGCTCACTCTTCCCTACAGCAGTGGCAGAGAGTAAAGAGCGACTATCTGCAGTCCACCCACACTGCTGCCTCTCTTCATCCAGCCGGCAGCATTCATAACCTATTAAATCTTTATGTGCTTCTGCTAACCCATCCTCCCACACGCATTATCTGGGCAGCAGCCTAGCACTGGCAAGGCCAGCAGCACACAGCGGTTCGGGTGATGTAGGCCAAAGATGTTATTACTTCACTTTGCATACTCATATGATCATTTGGGAACATAAAATATACACATGTTTGTTTGTTTTGTTTTTTTTGTCCCCCCTAAATGTGTGTTTTTTTTTTGTTTTTTTTTTTTTGTGTGTGTGTGTGTGAATCTAACAGGGCAGAGCGAGAGGTGGTCCTCAGTAATCTGGACACTCTTTGCTCTGTGGCTCTGGGAGAGAAAGTGACTGAAGACTTCCTTCTGGCCAGAGACACAGTTTTCACCATCTGTAGCATCACTGACCATGTCAGGGTAAGAAGACATTTCCTGATGACCAGAGAGCCACATTAACTCCGGTCTGTCTTTTGGCTAGTCAGTGAACCAGGGTCCGATTCTTAAAGTCTTTAAGTAGAGATTTGCAGAAAAAAAAAAAACTTTTCCTGTGGATTTTCCTAAACTTGGAAATAATTTGATAACTCCTATTTCCCTCATGTTCACTCTTAACATCAATAACTGACAATATTTATCTTATACATTTGAAAAAACAGAACAAGTATTGAAACTTCATCATTTTGTTGCTTTATAAAGTGTTAGTATTGCACATTAGAAGTATAAATTAAATCAAATGCACAGGAAGTGGTTATTTATATTTTTAGGGACATGTGGAACCAACTTGTCTCATGGTAGATCTTTACGCCTGTAAACATGTTGTGGACTTGAACATGATGTCTATTATTTCCACCAGCAATCAAGAGGCCCTCCGTTCAGACTGCCCCAGGACCATCAGCTCTTCACCTGCCTCACACAGGCCATCGCTGAAGGTAAATTCAGACATACAGTGGGAGTCTAAAAGTCTGAGACCACTAGTCAAGATACTTCTATTATGCATTTGTTTCAAATCTAATACTTGCATTCGTATTTAGCAAGTTCTGTATCTGTGATGAAGCTACTTTTCTGTCTCTCAGGGAACTAAACTTGACAGGTGAACGCTAGCTGTAAGCAGAGTTACTTGAACGAGCCTCTGATGAGCAGATCAAATCCACCTGAGTGTCACCTGAACACTTAAATGGAAGAGATGCAGATCAAGGAAATCTGACCTTTTCTGTATAAAGGAGTTTAAGTTGCTTAAGTCACTAATTTGCTTCAAATTGACCTGGAAATAGTGTAGAATCTTAAATATTTCTTCATTTTACATGTCTGTTTACATGTTTGTTTGTTTTTTTTTTTTTTTAATGTTTCTCAATCCTCAAAGTTTCTGATTACTTCCATGTTTATGTGAAAATATTAGAGGTTCAATATGGTCTCAGACGTTTGGACTTCTCTGTATGTCCCTTTTTTCGATGAGAAACATGCTCAGTTTGTTTCTCAGCTTTCACTCTCAGTTTCTTCCACTGACTGTCTCTGTTACTTGCTCCAGGTGTGGTGATGGAAGACCCTTATTGGCAGAGCTTCATGGAACAGGCTGTCCGTCTCATCTACTTCCTGGCTGAATCCCCTGACCAGCTGTGCTCACGGCTGCTCCAGCGCAGTGCTCGCCTCTTACAAGATCAGATTGCAGAAGGTGGAGAAATCAACAAGAATGCAGGCCAAATACAAGATGGGTCTCAAGATCCTAATGAGCAAGGCGAACAAGGTGAGTGTCATTCTAAAGAGGACCTTTTTGTGTTAAGTGCAAGTGGTGATCCAACCTGTCCCAGCACTTTGGGCTTTCTCAACATACTCTCAATCACACGTGTCCATGTGTTTTTGTTTGTTTTTTTTTTTCTCTCCTGCAGTGAACTGTGTGTGTCTGGCCCAGCTGTTGGCTCTGTGTGGCTGTGTGGCTTTCTGGCAGGTGTCTCACCTTGAGCGCAGTGTGAGCACTGAGCTGCGGAGGAGGAGAGGAGAGACGGAGGAGAGGGAAGAGAAGGAAAAGGGCCCATCCAGCAAAGCTAAGGTCTGCAAATGCTTATATAGAAGGCTTGTACATACAGTGGTTTGTAGTAGATTAGCTAACAAAGAAACAAAATTGTGGTCACTCCTTTTAATAAGCTGCTTTTTTTTTTTTTTTTTTTTTTTTTTTTTTTAAGAAGTTAGACTATCATCCAAAATTCATTGCTCAGTTCATACTGTCGCTATGTGAGTCTGATAACATGCTCACAAATCTGCTGTAGAATATTTTTAATTTGAATGTCATTTACATGGTTTTGGAAATAGTTCCACAGATATGAAATGTCACTTGATGTAAAAACAGTCCCCTGGGTGAAGGAAATCACTGCGACAATCAGGATGAGTTTCAGCAGGATGGTTTGAGATTTTTTTTTTTTTTTGTGACAGTCAGATGAATGATGGTTCATAATTATTCATCGCATCAGGGAATATAAATGTCTCCTCAATTAACTGAAGAAGTTTTTATTTTTTATGCATTTAATTTATACATACATTAGTTCATTTGTTACATTTAAAGGGACAAAGGGGGCAGAGGTGGCATAAAATGAATTCTTAGGTTAGATGAAATCCTACTAGTCCACCCAAATCCACCCAAAATGCTGTTTCTATGGATGTTTTGATACTGTTTTTCTGTCACTTATCACTATTGGAATCCAATCTTCACTGCCTTAAACTTAAATCTACAGTGGGTAATGTTGTCCTACCCTGAGACTAACTCATTACTAGACTGTGCTACAAGTCAGAAAGCACTCAAGATGTTTTCTTGGGCTTCTTTTTCAAGCTGTAATAATTTTCCAACAGCAAGCAGCCAATGAGAGTGCAATGGAGGAGGAGCTTGGGTTGATCGGTGCCTCTGCTGAAGATACAGAGGCTGAACTCATCAGAAAGATCTGCGAGACGGAATTACTGGCTGGTAATAAAAATATCTAATCTTTTGTTTTGCTGCCCCTCATCACACTGTATTTCAGAAGCTCTGCTACATCCCATCTGCTACATTCAGATATTCACACATTTCATAGATGACTTGAACATCTTCTCCCCACCCTCTTCTTGCTGTCTTTTTTTAGAGGAGAACCTGCTGTGTGCATTCCTTCCCCTGCTGGTTAAAGTCTGCAGCTCCCCTGGACGTTATTCCCACCCACAGCTCACCACTGCTGCCTGTCTGGCACTCTCTCAGTATATGATGATAAGGTAAACACATCCCCTGTAACTGTGTGCTTTTACAATACATATTTGCATTTGCTCCAGAAAACTGTAAAATAGACTTGACTTATCAGGATAATCACTGTTCTTTCTTCATCCCTTACATCAGCCCAGCAGTGTGTGAGGAGAATATCCGTCTAATGTTTACGGTGCTGGAGCGCTCTGCTCTCCCCGTTGTCAGGGCCAATGCCATCATCGCCCTCGGAGACCTCACCGTCCGTTTCCCAAATATTTTGGAGCCCTGGACACAGAATCTCTATGCCAGGTAATATAATGACATTCAGTTTCATCAGCCCAGTAATTTTTAAAATTAATTTGTCACAGTTGCAGCTCATGCTTATCACTCCGCCCTCACACTAATTGACTCCTTCCAATTAGATGAACACTATTATAATATCCATAACTTTGTTTTATTTTGTTCCCCCCCCTGTAAGGAACAACCTACGCCTGAAGTCTCAGCTGAGTGGGCGCACTGTAAATGACGTTTCATCTCAGTTAACATTTCCTTGTACTTGTACACTTGAGCCATCCTCTTCTGTATCCGACCGTGTCTCTTTGTGTTGTTCCTCTCAACCACTGAAGTGTTGCCACTGTCGCAATGCTCCACTGAGCCACATGATGGGAAAAGTTTACTCTTTTTCCATCACGACTTTTTAATGGGGAAACAAACTTTGAGATGATCTATGTTGGCAAACTCTGATATCTGTCTTGTATTCTGATCTCTGCGTTTTAAGATAAGAAAACCTAATCGTCCATTACATGAAATGGATATTTGCCTTCGGCATTCTGGGAACACTGCGTAAAACAGACAGTAAAGAACTGAAATACATAAAGGCACAAATTACTACTTATACCGATTTTTTTTTTTTTTTTTTTTTTTTTTTTTTTTTTTTTTTCCTGGCTAGTGGGACCTTGAGTCTCCTGCCAGGTAGAAACAGCTGGAATGATGAATGAAGGGGCCGAGTGGGGTCATTATAGACCTGGGTTGCTTTTCTGGTTATGGAGCGGTTGTCTGTTGAGTTGAAATAGTTTATTTCCAGTGATTTTTGCTGGCCTGGTTGACAACCTGGGTCAGCATGTTCCTGTCTGAGAGGTTTCTGTACCAGAAGATGATGTTAAAGGTGAGAACAATCTCTGTGAGTGACCTGTTGACCATAGTCAGGGTGTGTATATTTGTGTTGAAGCTTCTGGATTTCCTGAGGAGAGCTGCTGCCTTGTTTTGTTTTTTTATAAACGTAGCCTGCATTGATCTATCTGAAAGGTAAGTTTATTGTTAATGGGTGTTTGCAGATTTTTAAAGTGTGTGACCTGCTCCTCTTCTTGCCCCTTCATGACAAACAGGCTTGAAAGCACCCCGTGCTGCATTCTCCCATCCTACCTCCCAGACACAGCTCCTTGGTCTTACTAACATTGGGGTCAAGGAAGCTGCTGTCAAACCAGACGGCAAAGTGGTCACTTTGCTGTTGTATTTTTGTGTGTGTGTGTGTGTGTGTGTGTGTGTGTGTGTGGATAAAACGCACCCATGTGGAACGCCTGTGTTCAAGACGAGGCAGTCAGAAAAGGTGTTAATAATACAGACCCCTTGATCCACAGGACCTGCTGACGTTCAGGTCACACAGGTGTCTCAGGAGAAAATGAGGCTGGACTGTATTAAAAGAAGAGGAGAAATCCGTAAAAAGTACACAGACTTGTGTGTTGGCCTTGTCTAGATGACCGTGTACTTTGTCCAGGAGAGTGAGAGTGGTGTCCTCTACACCAAGGCTAGCTTGGTAGGCAAACTACATGGGGTCCATGCACTTAGCTGTTTGCAATACGAGATCCTTGCTCACTAGATGCTCCATGAATTTGCATAATAGAGGTGTGGTGGCAATGGGTCTAAAACCAATAAGTGATTTTGTGTGTACTCTTAAGCACTGGGCCAACAGTTGCCATTTTCCAGGCCTCTGGGACAAAACTGGTATTGAGGAATAGCTGGCTAAAGATGGGTCCCAGTTGGATGGTACATTCTTTCAAGACCCTTCCCATGTGCCCATCTGGCCCGGGTGATTTGCGAGGGTTGACTCACCAGAGGATCGAAATGACTTCATCGAACTGACCTTTTCCTTTTTAATATCACGGGGGCAGGTGTCATTCCTGCACAGTCCGTCACTCCCATCACTGAAGTCATGTTTATCGAATCTGGAACATGTTGAGATCATTTGAAAGGCCAAAAGGGGTCGTCGCGTTAAGGCGCTTGGAACCATGGGAACCGGCCAGCGCTTTTGTGGCTTACAGGGAACCCACCCCCACTCATGAACCTGGGTGGAGCCTTGGATAAGGGCACTTTTAGACAACGAACAGCTTAATTACTAGTGTGTTACAGATTGTGACTAGTGTGTTGTAATTATACGGAGCGGTTGGGTGAAGAGAGGGGAATAATTTCTGGTTGAAGTCAAAGGTTCTACAAGGCTTTTCTTGTAGGTAGAGAATTTCACTTTTAAAAACACTTAATGGATTTTTTTTTTCTCCTGCACAAAGATATGCCAGTTCCTTATAGCCAACATGGAAGTTAAAGTTGTTGTTTGATGAAGTGTGGTTTTAATTATAATGCTTGACAATGCATATTGTGGTGTTTCGGATGTGTAAAACATTTTGTTCTTTTTTTTTTTTTTTTTTTTTTTTTTTTTTTTTTTTTTTAATATAATGCGCCACTGCCCTCCTAGTGTTTTCTACCTGATAAGCATTTCATAGTGTTCTGTAATTCTCTCCCACACACCAACATCTCCACTGTTCTCAAGGCTGCTGCCCTGGAGCCTCCTGATAAGCACATTAAGAAGTAATTACCCTGTTCATTGCTGTTGTAAGCCCCTGCATTGGCATGTGGAGGTGCCATGTACAAGTGTCTGATCCTCTGCCAGGAGTCCTGCTCTCTGGCATAAATGAGAAATGGTTAATGAGTTTCTTTTGTTCTTTGGGTTTTCTTTTTTTTTTTTTTTTTTTTTTTTTTTTTTTTTTTTTTTTTGGGGGGGGTGCGGCTAAATCTAAATTGGTGTCAGAATGCTATCTGGTTGCCCTGCCACAGCCTGTCAAGTCCTATTGTATCTAGCTGAGGCTGTGACAGTTGTTTGGTTTCACTAACCTCCTGCCTAGCTCCAGGTCTTTACAGGAAGCCTAATTGATTCGGACTGGAAAATGAAAAATGCACAGGTGGCAAGAAATTACCTGAACGTACATTCTTTTTTAGCATCGCTAGGGGCATGACTGTCAGAATGGCGGTGCTGGTCTGTCGGTCCACCATTGTGGTCCAGACTGAAATATCTCGACAGCTATCCAATAGCTGTTGAGATGGCCGTGAAAATTAGTACAGGCATTAGTGGTTGCCAGACTACATAGCCTACAGACTTTAGTGATCCCCTCACTTTTCCTCCAGCCACACCATGATGTTGACGTTGATGTGGTTTTAAGTTAAATATCTTGCCATGAAATTTGGTACAGACATTCATGTTCCTCTAAGGATGAATTGTAATAAGTTTGATACCTTAACTTTTCATATAGCGCCATCTTCAGGTCAAGAATATAATTTGTCCACTATTTTAGTTTAGGACCAAATACCTGCCAAACTAATGACATTCCCATCAACCTCTATGTCCTAATTAGAATATGTTAGCATGCATTATACCAGTTAAACATCAACATGCTGGCATTGAGCTCAAATCACCGCTGTGCCAGACTGCGGCCTCACAGAGCAGCTGGTGTGGCGGTCGATTCTGTCTCATTAGCAGAGAGGCAGAAAATTAACCAGCCAGTAATTGAACATCCTCTTCTCTTCCAGGCTCAGTGACGAGGTCCCTTCAGTGAGGCAGACAGCTGTGACAGTACTTACTCAGTTAGTGCTTAAGGATGTGCTCAAGGTCAAAGGTCAAGTCAGTGAGGTGGCTGTGCTGCTAATTGACCCTGAGCCTCACATAACCAGCCTGTCCCTCAACTTCTTCAATGAGCTGGCCACCAAGGTACACACATACACACACATCCAGAGAAACAGACCCATTAAGGGAGTCTGAATAATTGGGAAGGTTTCTCACTCTTAATGATGTTACCCATCAGGACAACGCAATCTACAACCTGCTCCCAGACATCATCAGTCGACTGTCCGACCCAGAGAGAGGCATGAGCTCAGAGGACTTCAATACCATCATGAAGTGAGTTACACACCTTCAGTGTGTGTTTGTACTGCCATGATTAGTTCAAACTGTCTTGTAATCTGCAAGTTTGGGACAAATGGTGACTTAAAAAAAAAAAAAAAAAAAAAAAAAAGCTTAAGGGCAAAGTGGAAAGCTTTGCTATATTGAATGTTGTGTAAATGATGTTTTTTGTGTTTTTCAGGCAGCTGTTCTCCTACATCACCAAAGAAAGGCAGACTGAGTCTCTAGTAGAGAAACTGTGTCAGCGCTTTAGGACTGCCAAGTGAGTACATCTCCACTTCTTCTTTTCATCTTCACACCTCTGGCCTAAAGCTTTGTTTTTTTTCTTTCCTGCTCATTTGTGAGTTTGTTCTGTAGTATTTCATTTGTGCAAGCTGCAGGGGTGGATGCGTGGGTAATTAGTAGGTGTTTTCAGTGTGCGCAAAGAGAGATCCACAATTAAAGTGAGTTCACGTGTCACCTACTCTGACATCTTCGTGTTCACTCATCTTGTCATGGAAACTGACTTCCCATGTAGTTGAGACATGTGGACAAAACAATTGACCTGGCCTCAGTCTGCCTGTGACTCATCCGTACTTAAAGCTCAAAGGAAGGACATTTTATATTACAAAATGGCAAAGTGAATTTAGATATACAAGGTTCCTGGAAAATTAGATCTGGTCTAAATGTTAGGGCAAAGCCATATTCATGAGTAATGAGCCTTTTTGGTCAAAGATCTCGAATTCCTATGCATTTCACATAGTTTCTAATCAGGTTTAGTCCCTCATCTCTCTAACTCTTCCTCCTTCTCTCCTCAGGACTGAGCGTCAGTGGTGCGACTTGGCCGTGTCTCTGTCTCTGCTGTCCATGTGTGAGCGTGGTTTCAAGAGGCTGCAGGAGTGCTGGGAGTGTTACAGTGACAAGTTGACTGAACCTGGAGTCTACCAGCCTCTGCTATCCATTACCGCCAAGCTCCGCCGAGGAGCCAAACCCCAGTTTAAGGTACTTGCATGCTTTTCTAATTCAAAGTAGATGTTTTTCCAATAAGCTTTCTTTGTGTTAACTTAAGTTAATTTTGTTTACCAGGCCCTAGTGGATGATTTTGAAAAGCGGCTGACTGCGGTTCACACACGGGGGCTGGAGAACGTAGAAAGCCCTGAGATGGACGAGGAGAACCAAAAAGAGGGAGGCCCTAGTGAAAAGACAGTAGTGCGCACACCGGTGCCCACCAGAGGCCGTACCAGGACAAAGAGAGGTCAGTGCACGAAACCTTTTTACTAAAAATATGCTTGTAGAAAAAATCAATTTTGGTTGGTGACAAACGATTCCGTTTCTCGCTGATCCAGGTCAACCAAAGCCCTCTGTTTCCAGCCGTGGTGATGAAAGTTTTGCAACACCTCAAAAATCTCGCAAGTCTAAGAAACCTGTGATTACCTTCAGCAGTGAGGAGGAGGAGGAGGAGGATGAAGAGGGTGAGTGCAACCACTTAAGTTTTTTTTTTTTGTTTTTTTACATTCTCATTTTAGAGTTTTAAAATGATTTTTCTTAATCTATATCTTAGGCAACCTATTTTTATATAATATAAAAAATATCTATTCAGGCCTGCAACTAATAATTATTCATCAATTAATCTAATTTTCTCAATGTAATCGGCCTATAAAATGTCAGAAAACAGTGAAAATGTCTTGTTTTGACCAGTAACCCAAAAGCCAAATATATTCAGTTTACTATCACATAAGACAAAGAAACGCATTTAAATCAAATTTAAAAGCGAGAACGAGGGAACATTTGCTTGAAAACAGGAATATAAACAAATCATTGAGAACATAATCAATTATCAAAATGGTTTTCTGTCTGATTTTAATTTTTTTCAGTTTTGTATAGAAGTGACTTCGTTATTTTGTCACAAGTCAGTAATATACCGTCAATCAAGGCAACAAAGTGTTTGGACCACTGGACTGAGCCACACTAGGCAGCTGTAGGAGATTTAGGACTGTCACTTCTCTTAAAAAGTGAACTGTTCATTGCAGCGGCACTAATCCAGGATCCATGGATATCTATAATAGACACGACTATTACTTGTCCCCCTTCCATCAACTTCTAATCTTCATTTTATTTTTCTCCAGATGCTGTGATGGCGGAGAGTGAGACCCCTAAAGTGACGACGCCGATCGCCCGCACATCCAGACGAGCTCGCCTCAGAAACTGATTTTCCTCTTTTCTTGTTCTTATCTATCTATCTATCTTTTTTCCTATACCTTTTTTTTTAAAACTTTTCTTTAACTATTGGCTTTTTAAATATTTTTAAAAAGAATCTCTTTGTATATTTTTAACAGATTTTAGTGTCTGGCACCAAGCTAAAATAGTCTGAAGTATCTCACAACATAGAATCAAGATGTCTTTTAATAAACCTGGTTCTGATATGACAAACTCTGCGGCTGTCCGTTTCTGTTTGAGGTGCGTCACTCGGTGACATCTGTACACTGAAGTAAAAGCTGAAGCTGACACTACAAATGTATGAAGGGTTGTGTGTGTGTGTGTGTCCGCTGGATTATGTCAAGTAAATTTATGCCATCATTACAAGCAGCTTTGAATATCTACTTGTGTCATGTGTTTGGACAGCGGTGTTTAATGGGTTGTCACAGCTTGCCCAGACAGTATTACTACCCCACATGCTTCTCCACTTCATCTCCACTTTTCCTTTTCTGTTTCGAGCATCTTCTGTCATATCAGATCTCACCTCTTCATCGGATGAGAAACACAGTCACGCCGCTCTTCATCAGTTAGGGTGGCTGCATGTTTATTTACAGTCTTGTTTTTTTTTTTTTCCTCTTCTGTCTGACACATTTGCGGTTGCCTAGTTGGTCGCCTCTGTTCTCCTGTAATCAATCTCTTTTGTAGGTCTCCCTCCACTCTCTGTGCCTGGTGCTTTTCTTCCTCCCATCCTCCTCCTCCTCCTACTCCTCTCCGCTGCCTACTTTTCCTCCTACAGCGCTCCTCTCTTCACTGACATCACATGCATGGTAGTTTAACCCTCCCCTCCCTCCCCATCATTGCTAATCTCTCTTCTTTTCGCCTACTCCTTCTTCCCACACATTGTCCTCTCCGAAAAGATGAGAGGGGTACATTTCTGTATGTGTGATTGATATGTTATGTAAAGACACTCGCAGCGTATGGGCTTAACAGTATGATTGCACCAGCAGTTTGGTTTTTATCAGAGGATGTATTTGAGTTTAAATGTGTTCAGTGGGTGCTAAGTGTATGAATACAAGTGTATTTGCCCTGTTTATAACTAGGTATACAAAGATGAATTCTGCTTGGTCATGATGTGTATAAAAACGTGTAAGTGCATGATGCCTTAATTGTTTAGAGAAGAAGCTTTAATCAAGAGAAAGTATTCATTGATTTGATGGAGGTAGATGTGAATGCAGTATCTGACGTACATTTGGAATAGTGCAGGTTTATTTACTGGAAATGATCAGAGGCCGCTGAACTTTGAGGTTGGCGTGTTGGATCGCGATGCTCCTGCTAGTATTGTAATTTGGCAGCAGGGGGTACAGGGAGCAGATGGCACTGACAGACTGTAACTTACCCAACAGAGAGGGGGAGGTCAGTTCATGCTGGGAAAGACCACAGAGACAAAGGGGAGAGAGTGAGGCTAATGTGCATGAGGAGCATTGTTACAACATGGGACATGTATAATTCAGATTAATCCATGACATAAAACACGTGACAGCTCACTCCATAATTCACTGGTTTACAAGTCAGCAGCTGACCACTGGCCTTTGACCTTGGTGTGTGTGCGTTACAGTGGCATCAGTATGGGCAGAGTCCACACAATCACCTTGGCAATGACAATCACTCTCTCCAAGGCTATGACGTCACTCTGAAGAAGAGGAGGAGGAGGAGGAAGAGAAAGAAAGGAAGGGTGGAGGGGGGGGTGGTCGTCTCCAGCTCTACAAAACCTCTGCAGCATCCCAGCTGATGCCCCAACAATTCAGCTCCTGCCAAGAGGACCGACGCAGGAAAGGGAAAATTCATCCTTTCAGTTTCATCACAGAGCAAGAGCGAAGTAGGAGGAGCCAGGCGAGTGAGATAGTGATGCTCTCAGCAGGTGCCAACAAGTGAGAGGTAGCTCAGAAACGGACAGAGACTGAGATGGAGAAGAGCCTGTAAGAGCAGAAGACACCCAGAGCTTCCATAGAAAACATAACAGGTGAGCACTCTTAAGTTGTCTTTGGTAAGGTAAAAATTTCCTGTTTAAAAATGTAATACTTTGGTCTTTAGTTTGTCATCACAATTGAAACCTCAGGAGAGAATTAAAGGAAAATGTGAAGATGTTAGAGCTACAAGTGGAAAAGCAAGCATGTAAATTTTGTAGAAAATGTATTTTCACAGTTCAGACTCCATCAAACCTTAACAGCAGACTTTGGTGCAAGAAAATAAGTCATTTTTGCAAAAAGTGCTTCTGTGAATAAAATTCACTGTAAAAAAGGGGAAACATTTAAACATTTTGTTAAGGATATTAAGTTTTTTTTTATATTTCATTTGACAGACAAAAAGCAATGCAATCTTAAACTTAAAGACCAAAATAGAAATCAATATCAGCATTTTTTAAATTTCTTCTTTATTTCGAACCCTCCCTAAAATTGCTATTTCATGCAGTAGAGTTTTAACTTTAAAATATGTATTTGAAGATGATCAGTGCACCATTTGATGACTTGAGAAAGTGTCCTCAAAGATTGCCATTCATTCAAAAACAGGCCACACTTACATCACTCTCTATCATTAATCATAGGTTTTGTATCTGTAATTTTAATTTCTCCACATATTTTTTATTGTGGCCAGTTTGTTTCCAGTCCTCCTGCTCACAAGTCGTCATTCCTGCTCCACATCTCAGCTGCCATGCTGTGTCCTGTGCTACTTTGTGCCACTCTGCTCCTCCTGACTCCTCTGGAGATCGCAGAGGCTCGCGCTCTACACCCTTCTCCGGATGCTGTGCAGGTATGAGGGGGAGACGTGATGGAGACGAGTTGAGGGGAGGGGTAAGTGGGCTGGGGGATAATTAGGAAGAAAGGAAGTAGTGGACTGAGGAGAATTCAGAGTGGATGAAGGATACAAGAGAATAGCCCAGAAGGAGGGAGGGAGAGCTAGAAAGAATAAGAGGGAGTAATGAAATGTATCGCTGATTGAATTATTATCCTTCGTACACTCCCTGACAATTAAATTGAATCTTTTTTTCCCGTTGTATAGTTTATGGAGCAGTTTCTGGAACACTATAATGACCTTTTGACCCTGGACGACCTGGAGAACCTGTTGAACAGCCAACCAGAGGAGCAATCCACCTTGTCGTCTGGGGTCAAAGCAGCAGAGTACCCTAAATGGGCTGATGTACAAACACAGCCTGAGACCCCCTGGGTGCGCCTGCTGAAGGGAGCTCTGGCCAACCAGAAGCGGGCAGAACCAGACCGCTCACGGAGGGGATGGAACCGAGGATGCTTTGGCCTGAAACTGGACCGGATTGGGTCCATGAGTGGACTGGGTTGTTAGTGGAGAGGAAGGGAAATAAAGACTAATGACATCCTTCTTAGATTATGAGGAAAAAACACAACTGCAAAGGTGTTTACATGCAGAAAAGGGTGTTTACATGCGTATAGACTACATGTAGTATGGTGTAGACTTGCAGTATTGCTAATGTGGTTTCATCCAGCGTAGATCAGATGCTTCACACACACTGTTGTGGCTGTTTAACAGAGCAGCTGTAGTTTATTCCATGTGTAAGTATTAAACTAAATATTAGAACATGTGAGCTATGTTTACATCAGATGATCATCTTTGATTGTTTGGCTTGTTTTTTAAGTAAATTGGCACTTTATGTATTTCTAGCTTCTGTCTGCGTTCAATAATGTAAAAGTGTTTAGGGAAATTCTGTAGCTGGGGACTGTTTGTAAAATGAGGTGTAAAGGACGTGGATCTCCAAACATGATGGCACCTGTAATTCCTGCTGTTTGTTTTGTTATGTTTACTTATGAGTTGCATGAATAAATGGATTTGACATTTATGGTGTTCTGTTTTTTGCTCAGAGAAATGTATGATGGTGTAATCCAGCAGCCACGTCTATCCCAAATGTGCATCTCAGTTTGTTTGCCCTCTTTTGACTCGCATCATCTCAATTTGTCCGTCAAAAAGGAGTGTCAGATTCTTCTGACAGACAATTTGATGCTAAGTAAATGTGTCTGTGGCTGTTATATACAAGTTATATTTCTTCTCTCCAGTTGGATTCAGTGTGGCAGCGTTCTGAAATATGGACGGTCGATTCCAGTAACAAGCGTGGCTGTCGCACATTGATAAACACTTTGCTGTTTCAAAAAGTCTGGCATTACAGTCAAGATTCTAGGGCGAAAATCTTAAAGCATTGTACATGGAGATGGGGGGGGGGGGGGGGAACATTTTGGCATATTTGTCAAACAGTCTCATTTAATATTCTCCAGATTTATTTATTTTTATAAATAAATATGATGCAATTGTACATTTGGTGAATGTGCATATTGGCATGCACCCAGTTTGAGAAAAGTTCCTTGCAAACTTTCAGGCTCACAAGTGCATGTGGAAGAAAGAGTTCAACCGAGGATCTATCTGTATAATTATAGGTGAGTCAGTTTGGGAATCTGTCAGCTGACAAAACAGCAGTGATGTTCTCAGTTTATGGGAGACAAATTTAGCTATAATCTATCCTCAGTAAAATGAGCAAAAACACAAGTAACGTGTTCATTTTCTTAAATTTTATTACATTACATCACATATTAAATTACTAATACTTAGTAGTAGTAGTGTATGTGCCAAGTTTGACACTAGAAAGCTGTTTACACATTCATCTATGGAAAGTTTCTCTGCTCACTGAAAATCTAAGTTTAAGGCATGATTTGTGACATCACAACTAGTTATGAGCCAATTGTGGTCCAGCATTTACAACTTACACAAGTATGATGTGGAAGCTTGAAGCCTCCAGTGCACAAACACTGAGAAAAGATTTTACAGTGAAGTAAGAGACATTTTTCTATGCAGTAACTAAACTTTTGAAATGAACAATATTTGCATGTTTATAGATTCTGGATTTTTTAAAGAACTAGAAGAAGTAGATCTACCTGATATCAGACAGGACTCTCAACTCGTTTCACTCCGTTTCCATCATCAGTCTGATATTCCCTCCGCTCTAACTGATTTCCATCAGGGAGTGGGATTTGATTCAATCCCCATTAAATACTCCGGCTGGTGGTGACATGGCAGATGACGTACTGCCAGTTGGGTAGTGCTTGGTTTCGGCTCATCTGTTTTCAATATGGCTGCTGGGTCACGAACTTTCTCATCTTACAGCTAAACAGCACATTAAAATATGTCTCACAAAACATGAGGTGAAAATAGGCAATGCAATAACAGAATCTTGATTCATATTTAATCAGCACTGCCTCGTCTTACTCCTCCTTGGTTCCAGCACACAGCTTGACAACACTTGACGACGGCATTTGTCGCCCTGCGGTGCTTTTTCAACCAAGAAACTGCTGTTTGGTGTCATGATGCCAGACCGACAGAATCATTCAACTTGATTCGGTGGAGTGGGCGGATTCAAAATTCTGGAGGAGCAGATGTCATTTTAAGGATTTTAATAAGATAATTGAACTTTTTTTGCTGGAAAAACCATATTAGACACAAATTATTATTCACAGTAGAGTATTTTATATACATCTTGAAACATGTCTGGAGGGGATCTTTAATATTTTTTTTGTTTTACTACAACACTAGATGGCAGTCTGATTCCATATTTTGTTTATTTTTTGCTCACCTCATAAAGCTGCCACTGCACTTTGCACTGGACTTTGATTCAGGATAAAAGTTGTATAAATCTACCTGGAAGCCCCATTTACATAAAGACATGATTGTGCACAGAATGCCAGATAGATATGCATCCATTTCGTTGTTACTAGATTTTCCAACAAACTATCTAGAACAAATCTTACATTTAGGTAAATAATACACATTATAGACATGTGGCTGCCATTTTGTTATCTGGTTTATTGAACACGGATTTCTTGGCTGCAACTTCCCAGTATCACTTTCACTGAACTCAAATAACGATTAGCCTGCAGTCTATATTTTATTCCAGTTTGCTCTTTACAGTGAGCAGAATTTAACCGTTGCAATATAGAAAGAACATGTGATCTGTAATGAGACAGCATTTACAGTACTAGAGTATAAAATGGTCCAAGTGTTGACTAGCCAACCAGCGTCTAATCTTAGCCTGACCTTTACTTCCCCTCTTTGACCTTATGCTGCAAAGCAGAGGCCAAGACTGGCATGCATGCACTTGGGGTTGTGGTAGTTCAGCTATGCCCAGGCCATTGGACTGCAGCCATAATACACACCAGCAACTGTCCAGTTTTGGTGCAGAACAACATGTCTGCTAGCCTGCTGCAAAATGTTCAATGGCATGGTCTGCTACACTGAAAAATACAAGTTACTGAATGTAATTTTGGTCCGGTTAGCTGCATAATGTGCTACACATTCATGGTGTACAGATGCCATGCTATGGGTAAGGTTTCAATTCACCCTCAGCACTGGTTAGGCCTAATGGAAAGCTACACGGGGGGGGAGTATTTCCAAAATGATTTAACTTGAATGCCCTTCTGATTTAAACTGGCATCTTCATTTTTCTCATTTTTCTCATTTTACATTTTATATTATCCTCTGGACTAATTTATGCTGACTACAGTAATTCCAACACCAAGGTGTCAGAATAAACAAAACAAACAAAAAAACCCTGACATGTGTGGGCCTTGTCAGCGTCTGTGCGCAGTGAAGAAAAGAGAAGATACCTAATTTTACAGCAGCATGACACATTGCAAACACCTTGAATGCTGCAATTTTATTCAGACAAAAGAACGTGTCGTTTTTAATACTCAGATTTAGTTTTGGTGGGTTAGTCATTTCTAAATTACCTGACAAAGCTGCAATTCAGCTGAGTACATGTACTCAAACAAACAGAAGCCTCCTCTGCACATGCGTAATGATCGTGTGCCCAAGTTGAGTAACCAGGGGTCAGTGTTTGATTTGTGCATCTGAGGGGATGGAGAGGAAGACAGAAAGAAGAGTAGATACAGTGCAGTTGAAAGTGAAGGGTCATGGTCTTTGGACATTAAATGTCACAGTCAGGATGACAGAGATTTGATCTCTCATTTGCTGCATCTGTGTCTCCATGAGTCTGTATGTACTGAGAAGGTCATCGTGGGACCCCTCTCTTTTTTCAATCCAAATCTGAGGAGTTTAATGTGTAATCTAAATCTAGATCTAGTAAAGAAGGGGAAGGTGGAAACAAATGACATGTTTGATGGTGGTGGAATCTCTAATGAAATAAATATGAACAAAATCATTCCAAACTTAAGCAGAAGGGAAAAGACACATTATGATAGGTGAGAAGTTTCTAGGGTCTTTAACTCACGTGAACTTAAAGTGCAGAGTGTGTGTGTGTGTGTGTGTGTGCAAGCTGATGACCTTGACATTCAGATGGGGGCGGGGCGAGGAGTAGTGTCCATTAAGGGGGCGTGGTTTTCGACTCTGGTCAGTCATATAAACACAGGGCTTGCCTCTGCTCTTCCCCACTCACACCCGGAGTCGCAAGACAGGCAGAGGCATCTCACAAACGGTAAATACCTTCAATGATTAAATCATTGCAGTCAGAGAGGGTCAGGAACCTGCAGAGACTTCGCAACAGGCTGCATGACTGAATAACTAGATTGAGATCACCTGGGAACATTCTGCAGGGCCATGGACCAGCCTAATAACTTTGGCCATAGTTTTGCTTTATTCAACTGTTTGAAATGTGAATCTTGCTGCTTTATGAAGATGTTTAAATGCTAGTCAGTAAAGTTTAGATTTCACACTTGCAGGGAGACGTGTGGTCTTGTAATATTAGACCAAAAAGAAAGACTGCAGCTTTACATTGGAATTTACTTGTGTGTGCTCACAGATAGCTTATCAGTTGAATACTTTTATATGTATATTTGAGCTATTTTGTCATGCTTATCTTTGCACACAGTAATAACCAGTCATCAAGCGTAGTCATGTATATGGCACTCATAAAAGGAAGTTTGTCAGTATTTAACAAGCAACATTATTCTCTCTTCTCTCCCTTCTTTCTCCTGTCATCTTCAGAGGACTAAATCAACCCAGGCAAAATGGTGAAAGTTGGTATCAATGGGTAAGAACCTTTTTTACATCCACTCATCTCACAAATTGAGCTACTAGAGCATCACCACACACTTCAGGACTCATTTAGTTGTGTAGTCTCTGCACCCTCATCTCACAGAACCAAACATTATTTAATCTGTGCACACAGGGAGCTTTTACCATGATGGCTTCTTGGTTCAATATCAAAATGCACAGTCTATACTTCTTAAAGCTAGTAACATTTTAGCTTGAGCTTGTTGAGGCTGTAAGACCGCTCAAAAGAATAATTTTAAAGATTATTTTGGCTCAGGCGGGTCATCTCCTTCTCATGGTAGATACATGGTAACTGACTATATAGTCGAGTCTTTGAATTATGAGGTGAACCCGCAGTCTACTGACTTGAGCTTCTTATCTGAATAGCAGATAGTTTCTGGTTAATTGATAGTGCTGCTGAAGAAGGGCAAAAAAAGTTTTGTAATGGAGAAAACATGAACAGACATAGCAGTGTACAGTCGTCTGTCTCATGTTTTTCACGGTCTTTGAACTTTGGCCCTCAGCAGATAACAATGTGGGCAGTGGCTTTGACATGGGGGTCATTCAGGGAATTGTTTTTTTTCTGCTGTGTGTAACAAGTGGAAGAGGACATGCATAACTGAATCAAAAGAATATTATTGACCACACATAATCTGACATCAGCTTCAACCTATCGGTTTCATTAATCAGTGTTTTATCTGTTCTGCTACACATATCTTCGACCCTCCTCCTCTTCTCCAGTGTGTGAGGACAGAGTCTATCTGTGCCAGGATTTTGTACCTGCGGTTAAATAGTAACTCAGCCACTGATCAAACAGTGCACTGCCGTCACTAGGATTACCACATTAGTGGTTCATTTCGACTTTACCCCCAAGAGAGGAGGGCGTGAGAGCAATGCAGCCATAAGCTCTGACACACACACACACACCTCACCACCCCTCCTCCTGAACTCTGCCCTTTCTTCAGCTGGGGTTTCAGGTCTCTTGTGGAGTTTTATATCTTTAACAGAAAGGGAGGGGGGAAAAGTAGAACAGAAAAGTGAAGGAAGACATATTAAAACAAAATTTCCAGATAATGACTAATTTTCAGGCTTATTATTTCCATCTAATTACAATCTGCAGCTTCATTTCTGTGTAATTCCCAGACATGACTTATCATATCATGCAGTGATTCTGGTCAGACTTGCATGGCATCACACTACCATCTAAAGGCCAGACTATGAAACAACACTGTTCTCTTTTTCAGATTCGGCCGCATCGGTCGTCTGGTGACCCGTGCCGCTTTCCACGGCAAGAAGGTTGAGGTTGTGGCCATCAATGATCCTTTCATTGATCTGGAATACATGGTGAGTCAATTGGATTAATTTGTATCAGCTACAAGCAGGAAAACGGTCTTCTAATGCAAAAGTCATGTGTCATAGTTTGTCCCAACCTATCTTAAGAGTTTTCCTTTTCATCTCTTATCTATTCTATAGGCCTATATGTTCAAGTATGACTCCACCCACGGCCGCTTCCACGGTGAGGTCAAGATTGAGGGTGACAAGCTGGTCATCGATGGACACAAGATCACCGTGTTCCACGAGTGAGTTCACTCAGCGTTTCTCTTATTTTTAAATTAACTAACCAGGCTTTTCAGTTTCATTATACTGACTCTGACCCTCCTTTTCTCTCACTCTTCTGCAGGAGAGACCCCACCCACATCAAATGGGGTGATGCTGGTGCCACCTATGTGGTTGAGTCCACTGGTGTGTTCACCACCATCGAGAAGGCCTCTGTACGTATTCAGTCCTGAACCAAAATATTAAATTGTCAATACACCATAACATGGCAACCTGCGGTTGGCAGAAAGACAGATTTTTAACATGATCTCAACACAACATTACAGTCTCATCTGAAGGGCGGTGCCAAGAGAGTCATCATCTCTGCTCCCAGCGCTGATGCCCCCATGTTCGTCATGGGTGTCAACCACGAGAAGTACGAGAACTCCCTGAAGGTTGTCAGGTAAGAATCAGAAAATGTCTGTTAATGACTGGTAATTATTATTATGATTTTTTGGCATATTTTGTTGGCACAAAATTGAAATGCCAGGTTTAAAAATAAGTATAAATTATAAAATCGATACCGAACTCAATATCTGAAGTTGTCAAAACATATTGCATGTGAATCTTATAGTTTCATGAATTATTGGGTATTTCAATCAGTGTCCGCTATTGTAATGTGTAAAATTCATTTAGAAGATGCTCAGTAAACTGATGCTGTTTCTTTACTTCTCCATAGCAACGCTTCCTGCACAACCAACTGCCTGGCTCCCCTGGCCAAGGTCATCAACGACAACTTCCACATCATTGAGGGCCTGATGGTAAGGATTAAAATTCTCCACCTGGGAACAATCTGGCATAGAAATGCTGAGCAGCCCCTGAAGCCAAACTTACAAACAGCCCAAAATGTCAACATGGCATTACAAAATTGGAGAGGGCTAGGCTATATTTTAATCATCTTCCTCTCTTTGTCTATCAGAGCACTGTCCATGCCATCACTGCCACCCAGAAGACCGTGGACGGTCCCTCTGGCAAGCTGTGGAGAGATGGTCGTGGCGCCAGCCAGAACATCATCCCCGCTTCCACTGGTGCTGCCAAGGCTGTCGGCAAGGTCATCCCCGAGCTGAACGGGTCAGTACCAAAAACACATTACTTTTTTCAGTATACTATGTTTTACATGAACATTACATGGCATGCAGTTAATCCAGTGAATTTAGTTTGACCTTACCTATTATATGCTCACATTTCACAGCAAGCTGACCGGCATGGCCTTCCGTGTCCCCACCCCCAACGTGTCTGTGGTTGACCTGACAGTCCGTCTGGAGAAACCCGTGAGTAACTCTTAAATTTAAAGCAATTATACCAATACTGAAGTATCTTATTCTCCTCTACTAAATACCTCAGTTACTACAGCAGCAGTGTTCATGTAAAGAGGCACTGTAGTACATGGTCCTTCTGTCATTAACAATAATAATAATACACTAATTAATGTAAGGAAGTCAAAGTTTTTAGAGGCTTTTGATTTTTGTCTTTTCATCGGATTTGTAGACTGTTAAGAAAAATATAGTGACTAGATGTATCCTTTTTAATAAATTTGGTTAGAGTTTATGTAATAAATGAAACTTTTACTACTTCTGCATTTTCCACATTTCAGTAACAATACAAACAAACCTTTTCTTCTGTACAGGCCAAGTACGATGACATCAAGAAGGTTGTGAAGGCTGCATCTGAGGGACCCTTGAAGGGCATTCTCGGATACACAGAGCACCAGGTATGCACTTAACTCACTCTTTGTTGATGATTAAACGTTCTTGTAGATCTGTACACTTGTTAACATGGCGTTTTCTCCTCCTGCAGGTGGTGTCCACAGACTTCAACGGTGACACTCACTCCTCCATCTTTGATGCTGGCGCTGGCATTGCTCTGAACGATCACTTCGTCAAGCTGGTCTCATGGTACGCCCTCATGCATGGACTGATGGACACATGCAGAAAATATACATGAATGTAATGCCAAACCACACTCTATTATCCACACTGACTCTTTCTTCCTTCTTCTCCAGGTACGACAATGAGTTCGGCTACAGCAACCGTGTCTGCGACCTGATGGCCCACATGGCCACCAAGGAGTAAACCAACCAGCCCATCGGCCGTCACTGCACTATGCCACATCACCTACAATCTTCTGATGCCAGGGTTATATATGTATAATAAGACATTGTATCATATATAACTCTGCCCGGTTTCCGTCAGATAGTTGACTCCCATTATATGCCTGAGGAAAGATCCCACAGAACAAATGAAAAGATTTAGATTGGCGACCAATTATTTTTTTATTTGTGAATTTTCCTGTACTGTTCTTGTGTGAGATGGAGTGAAGGTGTGAGAGTCTTTCTGTCTGTGGTACTGAAGTGCTACAGTCAGTGGTGGAATAAAGTCCTCTGTTTGTGAGATTCACATAATCCTTTTCTCTCTCTCTCTCATCATTGCACAGAACACACATCTACATAGAAACCGCTCCACTGGGATTCATATGAATATCTTTAGATCGACTCTTATGTGGTTCAGTGACTCTAGCAAACACTTAAAGGTATCTATCTATATACCTGATCAATTTCCTCCTGTGGGAATACACTGACAGCTCTTAATTACTTGGTCTCCTGATTAGGTGGGACTATGAAAGATAATTTATGGAAGCTTGGCCGCTCCAATCAATTCTTACTCCACCACAATGCTTTTATAAAACTTTTTTTATATACTCCCCTTAAGCCCTGTTCAATATCTGGATGGCCAAGAGTAGTGTAGCATGGCTAACACAACTTGACAACGGTCTACTATTATGGTTCAATATGAGGCTTTTATGAATTATGCCTGCAGGGGATTTGCTCTCTTCCAAGAGTAAAGAGTGTCACACACTCATATAACAAGTTATTCTTGCAATTTTACTTGCTGATCACTCACTATTGATGACTACTCTGAATCAATGGTCATGAAGGAGGAGAGCTGCTCACGTATGAGCTCCAGTGATCGGCTTTAAAAACAATACAGATACCAGCACACCATGCAGATACATATGAGAACAGCACACAGTGTTACACTTAAATTTTTTCTTTAAAGGATGACGTTGTTTAACCTTACTGCCTATGAATTTTTCTGAAATAGAGATTTGGAGATGTGTTACACACTGCACAACAGACACATCAGTTTCTATCAGATCAAGACAAAAAATGTGTGATTATTTTACAATCACTCCAATTAAAGCCCTCTTAGATGCTCTGACTATAGATTTAAAACAACAGCCTTGACAGTATTATTGGTTATTAATGAATCAGATGAAGTTTCCACAGCTCAGAGTCAACATGAGTCTTTGTAAGCCGGTCACATATAAATTATTAACTGACATTGGGTTGTGTGTGTGTGTATTAAATAAGATATAACTGTGATTTCTGCAATTAGAATCAAATTGAAAATTAAATATCACAGCTTACTTTGAAGAATGCATATGTATTTATACATTTTCTGAAACCCCAACCCTCACTTTAACACCTGGTTATGTCAGAGTATGTATTATATGTGTGCAGGCTATTACTGCCATACATCATGTCTTTTGTTACAGAGATAATTGCAATGTATTCTCATTTATTTATCTTTATGACAATGAGTATTACACTTGAAGTGTTGTATAATAGAACATGCACACAAAGAAATAAATAGACCCCCCCCCGCTCTCTCTCTCTCTCTCTCTCTCTCTCTCTCTCTCTCTCTCTCTCTCACACACACACACACACACACATGTACACACACTCTTCCTCTATTTGCATGCCTCTCACTGATCATTTCTAAGCCAGATTGCCAACAGAAAATGTACTCTCCTCATGGATTTACAGTGTGTGGGAGGGTTCAGATTAAGATTATATAAAAAAAAATATAAGAGGTGATCTTTGCTATAAAGGGCAGCTGAGGGACCACCAGAAGCATCAAACGGACAAGAGGAAGGTGAGTAGTGATGCATTTTCAGTTTTAGTGTAGAGAGTATGTAGAGTATCGTGTGTTTTCTTGCAGGTGTGTGTTTGCATTAATGTGCATTTTCACTTTTAGAGGAATGTTGATTATCTTTGTTCGGTAACATTTTTCTGTCTGATTCTTCTCTGTTATGATACTTTGACTGTTTTCATTCATCTCTGTTTCTTTGACTTCATCACCCTATTGACCCACTTCATGAGACTCAGCTGACCCCCTGCTAGGATCGTTAGAGGCGAAATGTAAAACTCCTGGCGGGACAAATGATGGAGAAGAGTCCTTTTGTTTTTTTCCAGTGACATGTTATGCAGGATCAATGATCCAATACTTGTTGTACTTTTTTTGTTTTTTAATACACATCTGTTTATTTTAAGTAACAAGATATTTTACTATATCCTGCCACTTGGAATAAAACTTCAACTTCACTGTGACGCTTTTTCTTGGGATAATCCTGCAACATTAACAATCTGCAGAAAATTATGTAATACTAGAAGAAATATCTAAATAGTCCCCTCTTTTTTATTAAAGCTGTAATTTATGTTGTAACCTAAAATAAGATGAGAGACAGCCAGTGGAAGCGAGATGATCTGCATTAATTTACATTAATAACTGTCAAACATTGTTATCATCAATTATGTAATTGATAATACTTTGTCAGACAAATTACTGTCCAGAGAAGCTATTTGATAGGGAAACAGAGATGAAGTAGCATGTTTAACAAGTTTGCATGCACTGCAGGGTCACAATAAGCAGTGACATGAAAAATGTAATCTGTCATATGAAGATTAATTTAAAACTCAAATCTCTGAACTGTAAAATCTCTTTCTCCAATCTACTTGTCTGTTCTACTCTCTTCTTATTTTCTTAAGCTGGATGTGAAAAGGACCATCTTCTCCTCTCTTATAAGTGTGTACATAATGAGAAGCAGAATATAGATTAAAATTGAGTGAAAATGACTTTTATCCTGGCCGAAACCACATGGAGATGAAGGTCTGGCTGCGCTGTTTGACTTATTGCTTCTCAAGAGAAAATGTTATTTCTGTATTCTCCCAATTCCACTTCGTAGCTTCTCAATTCTTCCGTTTGTGTGCCTTCAATGTGTCTTTCAAGCTCCAGGAGGTGCTTCTCGTCTCTGTATGCTGCTTTGGGTCAGTGCAGTGCATCCATGGGAGAGAATGGCTCACCAAGGGGCTCCTGGTTTGTCCCCTCGTCCGTCCACCCGCTGTTCCTCTCCCAGCTATCGCCCTCTGCAGACCTGGCTGTTGCTGTCTTCCTCACCTTCACAGGTGAGATTATGGTCATGATTTCAAATCATTTCAGAGGACAATTTCATCTTTATGCCAATGTCAGGGTCATTTTTGTGAAGAGAAGCTTTCGGCATGTCCATAGTCGCAAACACAAGCTGCGAACTCAGAAGCTTCCACATATGCCACATCAGATTTCATATACAGTAGAAAAAATTTTGATGTAAATTTCAGCTGCAGAAATGTTGAGAGTTGGATTTGAGTGAGTTTTTTTGTTATTATTAATGATCATAAATGTTTTCTTTGTATTACAATGAATATAGCCCCAGTGAAGTAGTGGAACAAGCAGAACATATTGTATATAATCAGAAATGATTTATCTATCCTTAAGCTACTTAAAGGGACATATTATTGGAAATATTGGAGTTGATTAAGGTACCATCATTTCCTGACTGTTGTCAATGAAGATTTATGCGTAAGAGGAAAAAAATGTATTGAAATAAATACTGTATTGTGAGCACAAATCATGAAGAGGTTCAAGAAAATCAAGAAGTTTACAGGTGGCAGAAAAGTTTTTCTTTTCTTTTGCGCTGTTGTCATCATGAAAGACCAGACCAGACATGGTCTCATTAAAAGCAGTGCAGTGCAGGCTGTGTGAACATGAAACACTCAGATGGTGCTGAATAATAGAGCAGCAAGGAAGCCTCTGAGTTTCAAACATCACCTTCACTGTCTGGTTCACACAACAAATCACTATAGCTACAGATAAACAGACGCTCAGATGGTATTTCTATTATTTTAAGTCTCTAAGATCAAGAATAGATTTATGTGCTTCATGCTGAACTAATCCAGTAATCTGGTCTTTCTTACAACATTCACTGTTTGCTTTTTCCTGTACTCAACGTATTTAACTCTGGTATTGTTTCCTGTGTCATGTATCGGGTTAGATAGATCATACACAACACCCTGATTCTTTCTTCAGGGGTCCTATCGGTGCTGGGGAATGGCTTGGTGCTGTTTGTCCACTGTAGGAAAAGAAAGAAGCTCAGACTTCCAGAGCTCATGACTGTCAACCTGGCTCTCTGCGACTTTGGCTCCAGCGTCTTGGGAGTGCCGTTTTTCATCATTTCCAGGTAGAGAATACTTACTAAATGGCCCAAATTCAGGGTGATAACACTGTGAATTTAATACTAATAACATCAAGACCAGCAGCCATTTGTCAGAGCCAGAAGGCAATGATCCGTTAGGTTGGGGGACTAAGCCCTTTTCTCCCTCTGCCAGCCTGTGTCACGCCTGGGTATTTGGAGAGACAGGGTGCCTTTTGTACGGCATTCAGGGCTTTGTATTTGGCATCGGCTCTCTCCTCACCACCTGTCTCATCTCTCTGGACCGTTGCCTCAAGATCTGCTGCTTACGATATGGTAAATCTGAGATCTTCTTCTAACACAGGCCTAAAACTACAACCCACACAGGCATGACTGCACCCTAAACTCACCTGACTCTTCCTGAATAAACTGGATAATTTCCTGCTTTACAAGACACACACTATTTTTTTTGCACATATATTGATTTAAAACGCATTTAGTGATTGCTTTGGTAACGCTAAGAGGCCAATTAAATCTGCTAATGTTTCAAGAAAGTGGTTAAGTGAGATGTCAAGACTTCCCACGAGGTTGAGTGCACATTATGCTTCCACATGCACACACGCACACCACTCAGATGGTCACACGAAGTTCATTGAGTGGTTTGCATGATTCTTGCCTCTCTAGGTCAGTGGATCGAGAGGCGCCATGTGTCTCTGTCCATAGCTCTGGTGTGGGTTTACACATTGTTCTGGGCCTCCTTGCCAGCTTTTGGTTTTGGAAGCTACGGACCGGAACCTTATGGCACCAGCTGCACCATCAACTGGTAATCCCCTGTTTGATTTATTGCGCTGCTCTGTGCCCTCTTGTTCTGATACATAAACGTCTGAAGACATCTGTGTTGTTGTCTATGTGCATTTCCTGATTTGTTTTCTTCGTACATTTGCAGACAAACATGTCAATAATCACTCTGCCTGTTTTCCCAATTTCAAGGTGGAGAATGAGGTCATCTCTAATTGACAGGATCTATATCTTCCTCATCCTGACACTATGCTTTGGATTTCCCACACTCACCATCATCGCTTCATATTTGGCCATTCTGCTGACGGTTAGGGACTTAATGACATAAAATGGAGGATCAAGAATGTGTTTGTATTCTGTAATTACTTTTGTTTTAATGTATTAGTCACTCACTGAAAAGATGGGTTCACAAACTTTTAAGTCTGTTCTAAAACAACAGCAGGGGCCCAAGTGAACACTTGTTTTTATTGCTGTAATCATTCCTTCTGTTCATCCTTCTGTGGAAAAATGTATTAGAACGTTTTTTTGAAACTAATATGAAGCTTCAGCTTTCCAGATAAGTCAAATCAATTCAGTATTTTTCAAAGTTACACGTTAGTGCCAAATTCACTTTTTTTTTTTTTTTTTTTTTTACAATGCTTCCACTGCACCTGAATATGAAAACACTGTCCATCAAGATAAAAAATGGGAAATGTTTACTAAAAAGACTGTAACTGTGACTTGACTAACTCAGACAGCTGAAGCTTCATATTAGCTTCAGATACTTCAGAACTTTTAAACTGTGGATTTTGTCCCTCATCACTCACATTGTGAACACATTTGAAGGGGATCTTCTAATGCTCAGTATGAACAGGAAGAACAATTACAGTGAGCAAAACCTGTTTCAGTGTTCATTTAGGTACTTGACTTGTTTTAAGACAGACTTGCTAAACCTGTCCTTTAAAGCCATTATGTGTTGAATATAATATTGCAACTCTGGCACCCTCTAGTGATAATATCCAAAAAGACACTGTGGCAAACAGTAATTTTGTAAGTGCCACTCCCCTCAGTGACATAGGAAACATGGCTGGACAACCAACAAGGAAATGAGAGCAACTTTCCAGTTGTCCCAAATTTTGTTTGAGAACATGAGTGCTTCAAATTTGCAGTTTACTACTTTTTAATTGACTTTATGACTTTAGTTAAAAAATGAGAGACGAGGTGGCGAGCTGCTCACATCAATCCTCAATGACAGCTCACATATAGGTAGCACACCTGCAGCAAAATTGAGAAATTTGGATTGGTGAGCTGGACTGAACTGCTAATCCAATTTACAAATTTGAATGAGGAACCATACAGCGTTGATTGCACATGTAAAGAGATTTACAGGAGTATTAATGAAAAAACACAGACCATGAAATGGAAGGATCAGGGCCTTAAGACGGATCCTGCATTGTCCCTTGTTATCATGGTGCATATTTCTAAATAAATTTGTGTTTGACTAAATGATCACAAACAAAGGACCGATGTGGGCCCCAGTATGTTTATCCAGCCATGCCAGGGACACTTAGGTAAATGAATAAATGAAAAACGCAAACAGAATATAATCACATAGAAATTCTGTACATGGTGGCTGAAAATATATAAAATTTTGTGCTATATGTTGTCCTTGCAAGAATAAAGTCCTAAAGTGAGAAAGTGATTTGTTGTATAACTGCAAATAGCAGCGTTAAATGTTGCTTCTGTTTTCAGGTGTACAGATCTAATCGAACTCTGGCATCTATAGCCTCCTCCTCTGTCAGTCACACCAGCAAAGACCTGAGACTTGCAAAGGTAAACCCTAGTGAAGATTAATATTCAGATTCCTTGATACACATCCTGAAGAATAAAAAATAAACAGTATGTTTATTCCAGATGGCTGCTGTGGTGTGCACCACCTTCCTCCTGGCCTGGATGCCGTACGCCACCGTGTCTTTGATCTCTGCCCTCATCCCCAGAGATGAGCAAGAGGCGGAAGACACATTACAAACTGTGGTAGAAGAGTTCAGCGGCACAGCCTCTGCAAAGATCCTGGATTTACCCTCATTGGTCAACTGGACAACCACAGAATATTACAGACAAATCTACCACAACCCGGTGGAGAAGGGGAGTGATGTGTCCAACACAGGCGAAGAGGTCAAGCCAATCCCCAGGAGCCCCCAGCTGTTCTCCTGTCTGCCACCTTTAGTCACTTTGATCCCTGCTATATTTGCCAAGTCCCACTGTATGATTAACCCTTTAATCTACCAGATTATGAACTGGGAGTTCAGAGACGATGTTTATGTGATGCTGTTTGGACGAGAGAAGGCAGAGAGGAGGCGAATGCAAGGAAGACAGGGGAGCTTATCTGAAAGTAAGAACCATTTTAACTTATACTCCTGTTCTCTTTTTCCTTAATTGGAAAAAAATGTTATAAGGTTTGTTTTTGACTCAATGGGTCAAGTTCTGAGTTTCTCTTCTCTTCAAAAAGGAAGCATCAGCTTGACCTACTGCCATAGCTGGAGGAGAAGGAGCAACCCCACATCCTTGCCTGTAGAAAAAAGAAACACAAGTCTGAAGAAAGAGAAGAACCAAGGCAGCAGAGGACAAATAGGCTCCTGGGCTGATAACATCTCAGTGGGAGCTGATGCTTTGGACTTTGCCTCCTTGGACACTCAGGGGAACCTGGAGAGGCACTGTGGTCATGGTAGACAAAATGAAACAAGAAGAGACCTGAGACAGTCCACATCCAGCACTGTCTCTGTCTAGATAGATAGATAGATAGATAGATAGATAGATAGATAGATAGATAGATAGATAGATAGATAGATAGATAGATAGATAGATAGATAAAAATGTAAAAATTCAGTCAATGTTGTGAAGTAATACAGTGCAGTTTGCATTTAATTTATTTATCATACAACCATAAGTTGAAGTCTGTAGATGTTAATAAGAAATGAAAAAAGAATTAATGTGTTCTCACTTTATAATAAGCCATTGAAGCCATATTTTCACAATGTGGCAACCCAAAAGTTGCCCTTAATAACAGCTTATAACTGCTCTATGAAGCATCAGTAAACAATTCATTAACTATTACTAAACCATTTAATTTCCACATATACTGTGTTAAAGAATGGATATTATTAGAAAGAGTGTAATTGATTTTCATATTGTACAGAAAAGAAACGTAGGGGTTTTGAAACTGCAGGGGGAAAAAATACAAAAGTATCAAAATGGTCAGTAAAAATGTATACAGTCAAGAAGGTAAAACCTGCAAATACACAAGCATGGTCCTTTTAGTGTAAAGTGTAATTTCCTCTGAGCAACAATAAATATATATGACTTCTAATCTAACAAATGAACTGACTTTACATTCATGTTGTCTTAAAATTTTTATATAAATTTAATTTCTTTGTCACTGTACTGTTTATTAAAAAAAACAACATCTTGGCACATTTGAAAACATTTTAAATTGTTATGCATTTTGCTCTGTCAGCGTATCCAATACTGCCTCCTCAAAACAAAGCAGGACAAGTTAATACTGAGGCCTTCTCGGGTTTTTTTCTTCCACAGGGAGCAAACAGTTAATGGATGAGCGCTCCTGTACTCGCGTCTTTACGGTAGCAGCTCTTCAGTCCCCGCAGCTCTCCCTCCTGCCTGCGGTCACATCTTGTTGCCAGAACTTCAGTGACGCGGTGACACTGGATTTCTTTGTTATTAATTCACGCTCTGCGTCTTTTTTTCCTAACCCATCATTTAATTGCATTTACTTTGCAAAACATCTCACTCAAGCGCAGATCCGGTGTTGTTTCTTTCGTCGCAGCCCATTTGGAGCCGCTTTGAATGTTTTGTTGCGGACGGTCAGAGCCTTGATCCATCAGCCGACGTTAAGACCTTTCAAGCTTTAAGGATAAGACTCTAATTTAGACACGGTTATATAATCAGGTAAACACTGGCGTTTCGCGTCTTTCAGGTACGTTCGACTGCACATCATTTATTCAGTCATTTATTCTGTTGTAGAAAGACATTTCACGTCCGTGTTCATGCCAGATCTGCAGCGTTTTAGTTTTCCATACCATAGCATGAATCCTTTGTTGGGGGGCAACACGCATCTCCAACAGCATCCACAGCAGAGTCAAGTGCCCGGACATCCGGACTCTCCTTCAGGCCTCCTGCCCGACGCCGTCTTCGGTGGATCGGACGCGGCATCCTTTCTGCTGGGTGATCTCTCCGGTGCAGGGCCTGATCAACCGGGGCCTGACTCCACCACCGCACCCTCACAGACCTCTCCTTACATCCACCACAACCACAGCAACCACTATCAGCACCGCGCTGCGCACCATCCTCCCGCAGCCATGGCTCTCAGAAACGACTTGGGATCCAACATCAGCGTCCTCAAAACCCTCAATCTGAGATTCAGATGCTTCCTGGCTAAAGTGCATGAATTAGAGCGCAGAAATAAGATTTTGGAGAAGCAGCTGCAACAGGCGCTGGATGCCAACAAATGCTGCCAAAGTGGATGCTGTGAGAACAGGGCGCATACCCAGGAGGCGAGTGTGCAGACCGGATTTGTCGGGACCATACCGCTCAGGCCTGGATCCCTGCCCTTCCACAACACCAACAACTCAGCCAGGAGGCCTACAACATTATTCCCACCGCAACTCGCATCAACCCTCCCACCCACAGCCGCTGAAAACTCCAGTTCAACCCAAACAAACACCACTTGTAACCCCGCCATCACCATCAGCCAGTGCTCCCCCTCTGTGGACTCCCCAGGCTCCGGCACCAAAACTGTCACAAACAGCAGCACCGGCCCGGGGAGCTCCACCAACCCTCCCCCTCGGTTCCTCCCTGGCACCATCTGGTCCTACAACCACACCCGCAAGTTTGGCCCCGGTGCGGAGCGTCTGACCAGCCCCGGGGTGTCCTGGGTGCACCCAGACGGAGTTGGGGTACAGATTGACACCATTACCCCCGAGATCAGAGCCCTGTATAATGTCCTGGCTAAAGTGAAGCGAGAGAGAGACGAGTATAAACGCAGGTAAATGGAGTGAAACAGTTTTATTACACTTGTATCAGGTTTGAGGGGTATTTCTATAGAGTATGAGGTGGTTTTCTTAATGCTCCACTTTGAGCAGAGCTGCAGACCAGCTGTCTCCAGCACAAGCAGAGTCAGCACTAATCCTCTCCATCCATCACCTCCAGCCTGACCCTGCATCCACTTCATGTCTGACCACACAGGCAGGTGCTGTTGCTAGAAATATACCCCAACAAAAAATGATCACGCCCGGGTGCTAAATATAAGAAGAAGAATGAAGGGCAAAGTTGATCAGGGGCGTGTAAAAGATCAAATGTTCACAAATCTTCCTGGAGGCTGACTCATTGGTGGGTGGCTTTGTTTACTGGATATTATGGGGGGTCCAACCTGAAATAAGAGTCATGATTGTACAGCTGATTTTTTATTTGTGAGTAAGTGTCTTAAGATGACACATATTAATCATGATATCATTTTTAGACAAATCCTGGAGGTGACCACTGATTAATGCAAACCCTAAAATGTCATTGCAGCAAGTACAGTGATTTTATTTGTGATTCACAGCTGTTAGCCTTACATTTAAGTAAACTAGTTTGGATCTGAAGCTGAAATTACTTGTGATCAATCAATTTGCGGAAAATTAACTTGCAATTTTATTTTATAATGGATCAGTTTTTAAAAGCAAAAATGCCAAATATTGACTGGTTACAGCTTCTCAGATGTGTGTATTTGCTAATGTTCTTTGTAATATGATACTTAACTGTATGTTTTTAAAACAAAAATAAACTATTTTCACTACTTTCTGACGCTTTATAGACAAAACAATAGATCAATTATTTAAGAAAGTAATTGGCAGGTTAATGAATAATGGAAATTATGTGTTACTCATGTAACATCTCAAACAAAACCTTTCTGAACCCACAATCACTTACTTACTGGCAGGGAACACCCACGTGTCTCTCCTGATGACGTCATCAGGTTAGGACTGCAACCCATGGTTATATTTATTATCATTTAATCTCTTTATTACTTTCTTGATTAATCAATTAGTTGTTTGGTAAATAAAATGTCAGAAAAATGCCAATCATCGCTGTTTCCCAAAACATAAGCTTAACCTCAAATGTCAACCAACAGTCAATAACCTGAAGATGTTCATAGAGGACTAGAAAAACCAGAAAATATTCACATTTAAGAAGTTTGAACTTGAGTATTTGAGCATTTCCTCTTAAAAATGACTCAAAACAACAAATCAATTATCAAATAGTTTTATGTTGATTGATTAATGGACTAATCGTTGCAGCTCACTGGAATTGCACCGTGTAAACTCGGTTGTAAGGTGGATTTCCCCTCTGAACTGTCAGAGAAAGCAGCCTACAGCTCACAAATTCACCTGCAAATATGGTACTTGGGAATTATGTATTTTCTATCCTGACAGTGAACTGCAGTTGGCCCCGTCTCCAAGCACATTCATCCCTGAATACCCTCGTATTATATCCGAATGAGCAGCCATGCGTTCTTCATAGAGCAGATCCTGCAGTATAGTGGGCTCTTTGTGAACGACGGAGAGGGGATGACCCTAACAGGCCAAGAGTGTGTGACATCAGACACGTACTTTCATTGTTCATGCAGAGACTTGAGAGTAACTGATTTACTGACTTCTCACTCAGAAAGCTTCACTACCTGCACGCTCAGGTGTGTGACATCTACTATACCTCTCTCAATGTCTAAATCAGTTTCTGCTGAGCCTTCAGTAAGGGGTCTTATATATTCCTCATCTGTCTCTCTTTGAGACAGTCACATATCACTTTACCTCTAAAGAAATTCAAGCCTTCGGATTCACAGATTCACCCCCACCCTCACCCTCCTTCCCCCCACACTCCACTCTGTATCTGCAATGCAGCATGCACTGCAAGCTGTGACTGCTGGATGGGGGCTTGGCTTGCACAAGGAAGCACTTCTCTGCCTTCTGTGTGCTCTCACCTTATTGATCAAACAAGCATCCTCTACAACAACAACAACTGCTGTTTCATGACTCAGTTTCTTTCAGATTTTAGCATTCCCTAAAGGTCGTGGTGGTGCTGCAGCATTCTGCATTTAAAGCAGCGTTTATATAAGAGGATACAGTCTCTGCAGTGAGTGGATTTCCCCTTGGGCACGCATGCCGTGTGAAGTCACAGAATCTGAGATCACATACAGGCTGAGAGCTCAGGCTTTTAAATGTATTAGACTTCAGATTCATGGGCCAATCATTTGAACTGCATCATAGTAGTAAACAAACAACTGATTCATCAGCCAGTGAATCAGCAAATCACTTGTTTACGCCTGATTGTTTCATTATATAGGCTACATAATATGATTTAACTTCACTGCATTCACATTTTGATTCTCAGATCCACTCAGCATGATTGAAATCTTATGGCCAATGCTGTGCATGTAAAATGTACATGCAGCACCTGATGACTGACCTCCAGTGCTGTTTGACTGCAGCTATTTATAAAGCACTTTCATCCCAAAAAAGGGCTCTGACACGCACATACACAAGCTACCACGCACAGCTTTGGCCTAACCATGGGGAGCAATGTGGGGTTATGCTCTAGAGGAGGGATTGAACTGACAACCCCTGCTCCTCTTTAATAGTGGCAGATTTCAAAATTAGATCTTTATATTTCTTTAATTTAAGTCAACTTTAATGTAATATACACTGATGCAGCCACTCTGGTTGAAGCTTGTGCAAATGCTGTTGCTGCCCAGTCATGCTCTGTGTCTGCTCTTCAGTGAATAGTTGACCCAGTTTTGAGTGATGTTAGATGCCGGTAGGAGTTTTGGTTGTCATGATGTGGTTTGTTTGGGACAAATATACTTACTGTTTGTTGACATCTGGCCAGAATGCCTCTCATACACCCCCAGAAGGGGTTCATAAGAGGAAACAGGTGCGCTTCTCCTGCACTGAAATGCTGTTGGGCAATCTGCCTTTTAAAAAAAGCCTATACAGTGTCTATATTCTCCAGACAGGAAAAGCATGTAGCACTTCTTAGTGAAACCTGTAATGTGTAACTTTCACACAGTGCTGCTTAAGAATTTCATGGCTAGAAAAAATCTCTCTGTATTTCACAGCATACAGTGTTTTTAAATTTCATGACGGGAGGGACATTCCCGGCCTGGCTGTTTGAATGTGTACTCAGCCGAGCCAGATAACCTCGAGTTAGTCCTCTGCTAACTTGAATGGGGATGAAATAGTTAAATCGTGCAACTTTCCAAATATTATTGGACTGAATGGATCAAATTCTGACTGTGAAACATGTATTTTGCAGAGGCTGTGTGACGCTCGCAGCAATATATCCACTGTTTTACAGCTGCAACAGTAGCAACGCAGTAGGCTATGGCGTAGCCTATGACATAAGCACGTGTTGACAGTGTTTTTGTAATTACTGTGACTGCCAGAAGGGGGAGACAAAAGTCCTGTGTTCCCCCTTTAAAACAACAGCACAAAGAATTACTTTATGTATTGGTCTTTTAGATTAATATATTCACAATCAATAGGCTGTCAAAATTATAAATAAATTAATCTGAAAAAACACTATATGAGGTGATTCTTTTTGTTGTTTTTCCTTTTGCGTTCTTTCTTGACTTCCTGAAGATATCTTAAATCCATTTAATCTGCCTTTCCTAAGAAGGTTCAGGTTGACCAGGAGTACATGGGGCCAAATAATCCGTCACATACTTATCTAGCTAGTAGTGAGACACGCTTCTGCTCTGTGAGTTTTTGTCTGTCTGTTTTTGTCTACATTAAGACACTTTAATGGTTTACTTCTTACATCTATGTGTCTCTTAGATGGGAAGAGGAGTACACAATGAGGATGGATCTGCAACAGAAGATTACTGACTTACAAGAGGTAACATTATGTGGTCATTATGTAGTTGTGTCAATGTGTGTGTATGTGTATGTGTGTGTGTATTGTAGGCAGACATGGCAGTATATCTGAAGGAGTATTGACTTCACATTTGACAGCTGTGTCATCAGCCTGAGTCATTAAAACAACCAAAATCACCTGTTTGGTGTGACGTCTGAGTTAAGACATAGCTAACCATGAAACAGCATGAACATACCATGTGCCTGTCTTCAGTAATAAGAGTGTTAGTGGTTAAATAGTTTAGATAATCATGAAATCGATAAAAAAAGAAGAGAAAAGATGAGTTTGTAGAATATAACGCTGCTGTTTGATGGATATTGGCGAGCAGTTCTCATGCTTTGCTGGCAGTGATCATTTCCTTTGTGCAGCATGTATCACTGCTATGTTGATTCTCCGTTACACTCTTCATAATTGATGTTCTTCTTCTTCCTTTGACCGATGATCATCCATTGATTAAAGCTTAAGGCCTTTTCTCTTTTAAAATACATTTAAGTACAGAAATAATCCATTTTGAATAAAAGAGAGATCTGTTTTTTATATTTTGTCACCTGCCATCAAATTGATTGCCATATATGTGTTTCCTGCAGCAGTGTCTTTTTACACCCAGAGGTATGGTGGTTTCCTGTGTGTGCGTGTGGGTGGGTAGGTGTGTTTTGTGCACATTACTTGTGTGTTTGAATGCACGTGAACCGTTGCCAGGAATCTGCACCTGACCCCATTTAGCAGGCAGCGCCATATCAACAGGATATCACATGCAGCACAACCACCTGAGACCTAAAAGAGCTTGACCAATATTGGAGCATAGATAATTACTGTGCCATCAGACAAATCTTGAGCTCCCCTGAATAGATCACACATTTAGGATTTACAATGTTTTTTTTGTGTGCGTTGCTGATAAACACTTTTGTTCTGTTGATGACCTCCGCTTGCGTAATGTAGCTGATAATTTCCAGGAAAGACAAATATGAGATAGGACACCTCTGTGGGAGTATGCGTTTGTACTTGCCGCTTACATGCGCATTTGTGTGTTCTTAAAGGCCTCCAACGTGTTTGTGTGTGGGTTTGTGTGCAGGACCTTCAGGAGAGTGAAGGCTGTCAGGACGAGCTGGCTGTCAGAGTTCAGCAGCTGAAGGCAGAACTGGTTCTCTTCAAAGGCCTCATGAGCAATGTGAGCAGAGTATATCTGATACAGTCATTTACTCAAGTCACACATAGTCATAGCTTTCAGCAGAAATCAGCTGTCCCTCCGCGTCACAATGGATGAACTATCGCATCCAACTTTTCACACTAAATTTTTATTATTCACTTTTTGATAAGGTACTCTTGAGCACAGGTTTAACTAAAGTCTTGTGTGTCACGTGTCTAACAAAAATCTCATGTTTTCTAGTCAGTAAGAAGCCATTTACTGCTGGCTTTTTAGAAACATTTTAATGACATAACATTTGTAACTGCACACTTGATAGCTCATTAAAAAGTGAGAAACTTGTGTATTTATTAATGGTTTACCAACATTTATAACTGCATTATTATCAAGCACATATCTATGCGCTAGGAACATACATCCATGCTGGAGGAACATATAAACCAGTCAGATAGATGTTTCACAATCTGCCAACTGAACAGTTGCACTTAATAATCATCATTAAAGCATTGGAAAATGATTTATCTTATATAAAGCTACTGGTTGCAACTTATACGCCCTTCATAAATATGTTTTATTGTAAAGTGGCACTGTAACATTTGTCAGAATCAATTTATGATTTTTCTTTCTTTACTTTCTCCATCATCTGGGTAGAACTTGTCAGACCTGGACAGTAAGATCCAGGAGAAGGCCATGAAAGTGGACATGGACATCTGCCGCAGGATCGATATCACTGCTCGTCTCTGTGACGTTGCCCAGCAGAGGAACTGTGAAGATGTGATCCAGATGTACCAGGTACTGCAACTAAAACCAATCAGTTAATAGTTTTATTTTTGGATTGGTTATCTTTTCATGCCCTACATATCCCTGCAGGTTCCGAACAACCAATCATCCTTAAACTGCCGCCGCAAACAAACTCCATTGTCTTTTAATGGGAATGAGGGTGATGATCCTGTCAGCACTTCAGAAAGTGACACAGGTGTGATCAAAGACGAGGAGCACTGCGGCTCGTCAGCCAATCAGATCAACGAGGAGATGCAGAGGATGCTGAACCAACTGTGAGTCGTCTGACTTTGAAATGTAACAGAGGTGTCTTTCATGCACTTCCACTTCCTATTTGCATGTGTGTTTCTGTGAATGTTAATTTTAGGAGGGAATGTGAGTTTGAGGATGATTGCGACAGTCTGGCCTGGGAGGAGACAGAAGAAACTCTGCTTCTTTGGGAGGACTTCCCAGGATGCACTCTTCCTCCTGATCCCACGCATCCACCAGGAGAGGTAGGCTGTGGCTGTACTTAATGTGTCATGTGCAATAGAACACACACAAACACACACTCAATGAGCTTTATGGACTCTAGTTTGAATAAGTAGATACAGATTGTGTGGGCATACAGGGGATGGAAAAGGGGAATAGAAGCAATACCTAAGCAAGATAATGTAGTCCAATTCAACATATTCTAACTTTGTGAAACTAACAAACTTTATGTTGGGGTGTTTATTCAACTCTATAATCAGTTCTCTTTCATAGCATTCATTTAAGGTCTCAGTATGGGTAACGCCCTTTGCACGCGCTCAACAGAAGCCTTTTATTGTACACCAGCCAATTAGCTGGCCTTGATGACGCATATGCCATAAGAGGCCACAAGTTCTCCCTCTATATGAAGGACTGAAGCTACTAACAGAACCAGGGTTATGGAAATAACCTGAAGTTTTGATGATATAGTTTCGATGATGTTGATTCCATTACATCATTGCACAACTGTGTAGATCATTGTACACCCACGTATCTGAATCTGAAAATATCTTCTAAGTCTGTGTGGAGTGTAATATGTATTTACATTAGCGATAATCTATTTGCATTTGGATTGAATCCAGACTACGAATCATTTCAGTCAATGTTTAAGCTTATTAGAATGACCTTCAAATCTGTGTTTGAATGTATCTACATATGTATCCTTCTGTTGCATATTGAAACCACTTAGCCTCAGATTTGCTGAATGTGTTATTTAGTCACTTCTGTTTTCACAGATTCAGTCAGTGACGGAGATTTTAAAAAAGTCATCATTTGTATGTGCAGCATTTGTTACACTTGTCATTCTTTAGACAGCTGCATGTGCGTCGACATTGTTAGTTCAGATTTCAGGGGCAGCTTTTAAAGTTCTGATGTCATGAGTGGAGTTGATGTGCAGAGCAGCAGCTTGATATATTGGCTGATAGTTTGGTCTCAAGCGATGACTCTATGATTCAGGTTCACGTTCTACTGTGGCAGGGACGTTTCAGGACAAAGCACTGCACACACACACACACTCAGAGAGATGCAGTGTCCAGCATGTATTGGTGTACAGTGTGTTTGTTTCCAAGAAATTGATGTAGGTATTTGTTTTCATTCACCGACCGTGTGGTATTCGAACAGTCTGCTTTCCCTCTAAAGGAGAAGCTGCTTTAGTCAGTGAAATATGAGCTGACGGGAGCATAAAGCAGGCTGTGTTTTAACTGTGGTGGACCAACTTAGTGTGCGTCTCATTGTGTGATGAGTAGCACACAAACACATGTTCTGTTCACTGTTTTAAATGTTACTACTTCACATCACATGTTATCGATGTTATATACTTAATCTGACCTCAAATGACAAATCTCTCCATGGTTCTCTTTCTCAGCAAGAGGACTGTCTGGAAAAAGTTATTAGTGACACAGAATGTCTGTTCAAATCACGAGAGAAGGAATACCAAGAAACAATTGATCAAATTGAGGTGAGACACTTGCTTAACATTTATTATTTTACATATGTTAACTCATGTCTGTTATTTTTTTCTGTGTTATTATATTCTCATTTTTTGTACTAATGCAGTGTCTATTAAAAACATATTATTTCTTGAAAACTACATATGTATCAATTGACAAATGTATCAGTTAAAACAATAAGGATTTAATAAGTTACATGGTTTAAATCCAGACAGAAAATTCACCAGTGAGACTAAACTGAGGTTGAACTGTAGAAGCAGTTTACAGCCTTTCATTGGTCGATTCTTCTGCCAGTCAAATGTGTCTATGCTCCTATTGGCTAGTTTTACTGCCTCTGTCTCTGTCTTTTCTCCTGTGTATGCTCCTCAGCAAGTCAGAACCCAGAGGCCACACCCCCTTTTGATGTGACAGTGTTTATATCAAACAGCCCCCGCTGCACTCAGACACGGAGCTGAGTGGCTCGCTGTTCGCTTGCTTATTCAAAGTTTATTAAACATGTTGCATGAAAAATTGCACCAAAAGAATGTCTGTCTCCACAATTAATCACCTGTTGAGTGTTTGATGATTTAGATGGTTTAGGTATTTGTGCTTTAGAATGTAACCGCTGTGAAACAATCAGAAAATAACATTTTATTTCTGTCATTTTACGGGCTTTGTCTCTCTCAGAGAAGACTTTCCAGTGTATTTCTCTGTCACTTGCCCTCTCTCTCTGTTTTTCTTTTTTAAAATGAGTCGAGAAGCCACAACAAAGGCTAACTTTTAATATTATCAAACAAAGAAAGATGTCGTCTGCTCCTCTTTCTCATGGCAGGTTTACACAGTTCTGATCATGACATGCAGAGCTCTGCTGCTGGAGAGTGGAGCAGCCCACTGTTCGCTTGTTTATTCCAATTTTATTCATGTTAAACATGATGCATGTCCAAATTGCACCCACGACGACAATGCCCTGCCTTGTGTCCTCAACAATACACCCACTGAGTGTGAAGTAGAGCTGATGAACAATATGTGAAGGACAAACATACACACAGACGTACAGCCAGAGACAGAGATTCCTTGCTTTATATAAAGAGATTGTACATTCAGATCCTTAAATGACAGTTTTTCCTATGTGGTACTAAAAAATAATTTTCATGATGTGGTGACTCGGTACCAAGTGAATCAGTCTTTCTCTTTCCTGTTTTTGATTTGTTAATCTTTTAATCACACCTCTCATCTGAATACATGGTATGTTTCCTTTTATTTTCTCATCAGCTCTTGTAAAGCTTCAAGTTTCGAGAAATTATTCTTTCTTTAGACCTGACATATCATCAAAAAATCTCTTGCACAAGTCAGTAGACTTTGTGATAGATGCGTTGGTCGAGTAGCCACGTACTAAAGAAGATCTTTGACCGAAAGATCATTTATATTAAAGGATCTTTACTGAGTAAGTGAAAACGGTGTGCAGGTGTACCTTCTTCCTTTTAGACCTGATATAAAACAGTTATAAAGCTTTTTGAGGCTTTGCAAAAGTCGTTCTCTTAGCCAGCACTTCATATAGTAGTTGTTCAGGGACAAAAAGCTGCAACACATGAGCTTGTGTTTGTGATTGAATATATGAAATATTATTACTTTCTGACTCCAGCTGGAACTGGCCACAGCTAAAAGTGACATGAACCGACACCTGCATGAGTACATGGAGATGTGCTCTATGAAGAGAGGCCTGGACGTTCAGATGGAGACCTGCAGGAGACTCATCACACAGAGTGGAGACAAGTATGCGCTATTTTTTTTTCACCTTTTTGAAAACAGGACAAAAGAGTAATCAATTAAATGCTACACTCTTACTTTTCTGTTTCTGGATTTTGCAGTAACTCTGCAGCACCTTCATCCTGCGAGGACAGCGACCAGAGAGAAAGCGACAAGAGTTCAGCGTCTCCACCTTCCTCCGTGAGTGCTGGGAGATCTTGACACCTTCTCACTCTGGCAGGGAGGGAGGTTGTGGTCATGTGACCTCCACTGCATCCAGCTACAGTAACACACCGACGCAATATCCACCTATAACTCTTGGCAACACCATGTTTACATATGAGCATCTTTATTTACCGAGTCATATTGTTTATTCTTGTCAGCTCGGGTCTGAGCACCGAAACTGTGATTATGTAGCAAAGTTGCATTGTTGTCATTGCCATTTCATACAGATGTTACTGCCTGAGTGGGGGAAGAGGTCTGCTAGTTGGACTTTGTGTCAGAAAGCAGTAGTTTATGAAGTGAACCTTACAGTAAATGATCTTTAAGGAGGCTGATGATCCTGAAGTGACTGTAAGGGTGACGTCTTTGAGATGCAGTGAGGCAGTGTAGCTTACAGGGAAGCATAGCGTAACTTATTCACTGTACACATACTAACAGACACTTGTGTGGCTTTTGCTTCTTCATCTTAGAATATTCTGGTAGATTTAAGTAGCGGTCATATCTCTGACACCTTCAGAGTCTACTCCACAAAATATACAGTCCCATAATTTACATCATATCAACAAACTGACAAAAAATAGGAAGCATGATAGTTTCAGTCCAACAGAGCTGTAGTGGTGGTTTATCCTGGCATTGATACAACAAAAAAATGTGTATCAATGAGTTTGATTGGTAAACTTAAGATGAGCTTATCTTGATGGGCCTATTTAAGCCTAATAAGATGTCATGATTCAGCATTTTACTGCCTTACAGCTGCAGATTCAGAGCTTGCTTTGTGTCTGAATGTTAACAGATGAAACCATGAGAAAAGGGAAGCTTAAGTCATGAATAAATCATAACATCTGCGCTTTATTTATCAAAACATAAAGTATGAAAAGTCACTTTATAAATAACCAAAATACTCGCTGTATGTAAACTGGAGCTGCAGAGTTGTAACTGTTATATGTTACTAAGTTGTACTGTAACTCTAAATACCAACAGGCCTCCTTCTTGCTATTGCAAGCAGTGTGACACTGAAAAGAAAGTTTTTGTCTAATTGGTCTGTTGTAATGACATTCAGTTATTTATCTGCTGTGGATTACCTGGATACAAACAGGAGTTTATGGGGAAAAAATCCCTATTGCTGATGTTTCTTGCATTTCCTGGCTCACCTAGAGGTACATTTTGTGTTAGATCTATGGATAAATGGATAAAAGAGCTCATAATGTATATATATTTCCAGTGCAGTTAAAATAACTTTCAATCACACTTACGGCATCGGCTGTAAGCTTCAGCGTCAATTTTGCAACCCTAAAACAGAGAGAAATCCACCCGCACCGATTACTCCGTGGGAGTTGTTGAAAATGAACTCGCTAAATTACTTAGCAGAAGCAGATACATCATTTTTAAGGAAAGTGAGAACTCCAAAAAGGTAACTTACAACATTTCATAACAAAAACAAACAAACATCTGAAATGCATCAAACATCACAGATAAGACTGTTTGAGGTTATGTTTCTTCTTCAATGGTGCTTCCTGAGAAACCCAAAGTCCCTGGTGACAGCAGCGAAGGAAGCTATCAAGGGTCAGAGGGATAGCATGTTTGTTTTCATTTTTGAATGCAGACGTCTGCAGTGTAAATACTATCTGTACCCTTTTTAAGCTGATCTGGGATCAGCATCGGGGCTTCGCTCTGCTCTCTGTGTCACTGACGCTCAGGCAGGGAAAGGTGCTGCGTGATAAAATGCACTGATGCCCAAGTGTCATGCAAGAGCTGTAAATAATTAGTTTTATTTTCAGCAGCGATGCTTAGAATACAGTCAGCTGCTGCATGGTTGAGCAGGATTGCTGTAGAATACTGTGACAATGAGGATAACGTAAAAAGATAGTTATAAAATAATGTAAGTTAGCCATTGAGTGCCAAAAATAGAATGAACACAGCCAGTCTTTGGATTAAAAGGATATTGCTGAAAAAAAAAAGAATGATCAAATTGAGCTGCCGGAGCTATTTCACCAAGGTGCTTGATGTATATAACTAAACCTATTTTTGAGCCTGTAAAAAAAATTTGCACATAAAGAAGAGCAAAGCAAAAATGTATATGAATCAATCAGCACTATTACTTGTAAACATGTAACAAAAAAAAACAAACAAAAAAACAACACACACTGGAAATAGAAAACTATTTATACTGTATGTCTTCATCTTTTACATATTGCCAGTGGAGGAGTAGAATAATAAATGAACACATACCTCATTTTTACTTTATTTATGATCCTCTGAGCACATTTAACCGTAAACGTCAAACTCAGACACACTGCAACAGTATAACACTTACTGCATACTGCTGGAAACAAAGCATTTAACATTGTCAACATTAGGGGAACGCCCCCTGCTATCGCTGCTCGATTATCAGACACTGTTGTCTAAAAATAGTCCTGGCTGTAGTTTCTTCCATGTGATTGAACCAGGTTAAATGTATTTCAACTTTCTGCAACTCATATTTCAGCACTTAGTTTCAGTCATAAAACCAGGGGGAGGACAGATTTTGAAGCGTGTGTCAACTCATGCATGTGTGACTTGTGGAATTAGCTGATTCCAGTGTTTTGCTTCAGGTTGAACATAGTAAGAGGATGTCAGAAATGTACAGTGTGAGACATAAAAAACACCATTTCCCTTTGTATAGTTTTACTTTCACACACTGAGTGAATCTCTATGTATGCATGTGTCAGTGTGTATGTTCTTTGGGTGTTATGTCTGTATAGTGAGTGTTTTTTTTGAAAAAAGACTTTTACTGAGGCAAATGTACAACATGAAGAAGAAAACATATTGAATCCAATTGTTCTTGTGTCCCCATTCAATTGTTCGACTTGGGGAACCATCTTGAAATGTCTTTTGACTTCAAAAAATGTGTAAATACTTAAATCAAATGATAATGGAGCTGCTTTTTTCCATTGGTATTTCTTTATGAGTGTATGTGGTTGCCAAGTAAAGTCCATTTTAAAAATAACTCTCTAACTAAAAAAAAAAGAAGTACTGAAATGCAAATGCTTTAGCTAAATGACTGTACGATGGCTTTGATATTATGTGTGTCAAGGAAATATAGCTTTGAATATATATTTGTGTTTAAAGACTGCAAATGAAGAATGTCTACAGTCACAGTCAGACACCTGAAAACTCTGAATTTAGATCAAATGACGTGATTGCTCAATTCAGATTTTCGATGGAAATTGTGGCAGTTAAAGACAAAAAAAGGTGTTTTCTTTGCTTCCTATGTGTCATCACAGAGGAGAAAGCCTTGCCTCAAAATATTTTGATCATATTTTGTGGCACACAACACTTTTGATGATTTGAATCCAGTGTATTACTGTAATTAAGTACTTTAGACGTGTGACTATGCAGCTTTAAACACTAAGGCAAAGTAAGTTTGGCTAAAAAGCTTCACTGCAGTGATACAGTATGTAACGTGTCAAGAGAGACGGAAAGAATAAAAGATGCAACTGAGAAACATGATTATGTGTGATTATTTGTGAAACATGTGAATCACAATTAATGTGAATCAATCAATGTGAATTAAAGGCTCAGTTCACTTAAACTTAACAAATAGAGACATGAATGGGCTGGCAGCATCTAAAAAATTTATTTACGCAATTCAACAGCAACATCTCGGAAACTCTGGAAACAGTGTCTCACATTCTCCTGATGACAACGGTTTTCAATGGGACTATTTTCCATCAATGAAATAATCCCCATGAAGAGCTGTTGACACTGAGTGTGTAATACATGGACACATGTTTGTGAAAAGAGATGTTCCTGCTAAATTTAAGTTTGATCCATTAAATTCTGTGAGCAAAACAAATAGAAATCTTCATTGTTTCTTAAAAATCTCACAAATAGATATCACAATATGCCAGTGTTAATGTTTTAATTGGAACACATGGCATAGTGTGTTAAAAAAACATTTTTAAGTTTCTGTACACAGCTCACAAATGCTAAATAGAGGGACTTTGGGACTAAGTGTTATTGATTGTTTCATTTTTATTCTTGATGGTAATGTTGAATTTTATCATCAAACTACCACTTGTCACACTTGTAATATATAAGTGTCAAGGCAGCAAAACAGAGCTCGCTCTCAATGAGTTTCCACTGTATGAATCCATCAATCAATCAAACAATCGATCAATCTCAAAACATAGGCAAACCATCTGCATTGCTAGATATCATAAGTGAGATTTTTTTTTGTTTTTGTAATTTGAGTCACCTTCAGGTTCCATTATATATAATATAATATATATATGTGAAGGCCATTATAACAATGTGTTAAAAACTGAATTAAATCTACACAAATATGATTAGAAATATACTTGTGGCTTCAGAAACCACATTATAACCATCACCATCATGTTTTCGACACAAGAACATTTCTTTGATTCGTCAGATCTTACAGTTTATATGGAAAGAGAGGATGCTTTGATGCATAAACGTTAGTCAGAGTGCCAGCCGGCCTGTGTGAGAGCTGCACGAGTAAACAGGACAGCAGAAGCAGCAGCAGCAGCAGCAGCAGCAGTATATAGAGATCAGTGGGCGGAGGAGACAGGAAGATATAACAGGTAAGGAAATAGTGACACGGATGGGTAGAGTGAGTGAGAAGACAGAGCGAAGGAGAGAGAGAGAGAGGCACACCTTGTAGAGAGTTAACAAAATAACGGAGAGAGAACAAAAGGAGCATCATATCCGAAGGTAAAAATTTGTATGTTTTGTTCAATTTCCATTATATTTTAATGTCACACCTTATTTGATGATATGTAAATAACCAGATGGTGCATTGAACTTTTAAAACATGCCCTTTATTTCAAGACGATGTTTGTATTGTACCAAACCACGTCAGATCTGCCAACCATGTTAACATTTTCTCAATTTTTCTCTATAAGATGGGACTTGTGCAATACTGTGTAATTCTACTGATGTTATCTGCACAGTTGGTGTTCACCGGACCACTGGTAACAGTTTCCTTCCTGCTCAGTTTATCTCCCTAAATTTTTGTACATAATTACATCATTTACTAAAAAAAAACTTATGTGTTTTTGCTTTTCAAGTGTTAGAAAAAGCTCAAACTTTCAAATATATAAATGTGACCTGTGTCAGTTACTCACAACTTTTACTGGAGTATTATAGTGGTCCATATCTAATTGTATTAATGTGTTAACAGACAGAGATTTGTCGATCGGGTAACAAGTGTGTAAAGTGCCCTGCAGGTAAGAAAAGCATGTTCTGTTTCTGTGTGTTTCTGTATTTATTATTTCTGTCTGTTCCTCATTTAGTTTTGACTCACTGTTTTTAAATGAATGAATCAGCAGTGATTAATAATTGGAAATTACTATGAAACTGTTAGACATACTGTAACTTTCTTTCTGTCTCTATATCTGTTTTTTTGCACGTCTCTCTGTCTATCTTGATGAAAAGAGACGCATACTGCACACTGAGCTTGTACCTTATGACCACATCCTTCATTAATATGCACCCCTGTGCGGGCAGTCTCTCTGCTCTCCTTCTCATCCGGTTTGCTGTCATTTGTTTCTTTCTGTTCTGTCAGGTGAGTATCAGAAATCATGTACAGAGTGTGTGCCCTGTTCTACTGGAAGGTACACACCTGACGCAAATTGTGAAAACAGCTGCCTCAAGTGCTTCAGAGACTGCAGAAAAGGTAATGTAGAAACTTAAAGTCATTTCTGTCTAGCCGATGATTAACTCTGTCCTTGTCAGGTCTGTGATGATACCAATGATCTTTGGGTTTCTATAAGAAATCTATTAATAGGGACACTAATCTCATTCTCTTTGCACTTTTTCAAATGATCTTTTGCTGGGATTAAAATTCATGAAATCATCTTTATTTTTTTAGATTTTCATTTGAAGGTGATTAAGAACTGCACAAGCACGTCTGACCTCAAGTGCGTCTGTGAGGATGGTTTTCAATGCAATGAGAAGGTCCCAAACTCAGACAACTGCAGATCCTGCGTCAAGATCCCAGTCAAAACCACAACTGGTAAATACTGAGCAGTGCAGAGCTTCAACTCTGTCATATTACGGTGAACAAGCCTCCACCAGCAGGTGGCCTCATGATAAAGAAAACACTTGAGGTTTTCACTGTTAAAAACACAAGTAATTATCAGTTGTTGACAGATGTGGCAGTCATAAAGGATATTTAGAGAGCTGTGTACTTTACTGTAAGTGGTGCTTGAATGTCAGTGACACAAACACTGGTGGAAAACAGTATTTAAATACAGTAGTTAAAAGCATAAATACCACTATGAGCAAGCACCCCAGTACTAGTAATAGTCCTGCTTTAAAAAGAACCAATAAGTAAGATTTAATGGCATCTAGCAGAACAGACTTGGCAGAAGTGGAATATAATATTCATAACTATGTTTTAATTGGTGTATAATCTTATGAATCTTTGTTTTTTTGTTACCTTAGAATGAGATCATGCTTTCAGTTCAGTTGAATGATTGCATGAGAAACTTTTAAATTCTTTTTAAAAACACTGTAATCAATAATGTATTTTATACACTAAATCAAGAGTGTTTATCATGATTTATGAACATTTCTTAAATGTATTAAATTTTTTTAATGATATTTCAATGAGCCTATTTTATCTTATTTTATAAGTAAAATTCCCACCTCAAAAGTAACCAGTAAGTATCCAGCTGTCAGCTAAATGCAAATGAACAGCAGTAAAAGAAAAACCTCTCATGAAATGTAGCGGTTCAAAAGTTCAAAGTATCCCAAACTGCAAATCCTCAAGCGCTAGTACCTTAAAACTGAGGATGAGGGTAAGTAATATGGAGGCATGATCTCTCAACATGAGGAAGCCGCTGTCTCAAACAGTAATGTACTGTTTGATTCAATCTTTCTGATGAATAAAGGTTTTGTTTTGATTAAGGCTTGTACTTTTTCCAAACATGTCAGTAAGATTTAGTTTAATCCTGTGTTTGTCCTCTGAAATCTGGAACCAAACTTGTGTCATATTTGTCCCACAGTAGCAGCAGCTCTAATACCAGAAGATAAACAGACACCTTCCTCAGCTTCCTCAACTTCCTCAGCTTCCTCAGAGCATAGCAGCACTTCCACCAGACCCTGCTTATTTCCCAAGTGAGTCGTGAATTTCTCCAGATCAGTGGTGGATGAATTACTCATATCATTTACTTACTTTACTGGGCGGCTGTGGCTCAGGCGGTAGAGCGGGTCGTTCTCTAATCGGAAGATTGGTGGTTCGATTCCTGGCTCTTCCTGTCCACGTGTCGATGTGTCCTTGGGCAAGACACTTAACCCCAAATTGTGAATGTGTATGAATGGTTAGCTTTCTGTGATGGGCAATTCGGACCTTGTATGGTAGCCCCTGTACCCATTCAGCGTGTGAATGTGATTTGTAATGTAAAAAGCGCTTTGAGTAGTCAGAAGACTAGAAAAGTGCTATACAAGTACAGTCCATTTACTTAAGTAAAAGTAGCAATTTCACAATGTGAAATTACTCCATTACAAGTAAAATTCCTGCATTCCAGTTTGAAGTTCTGCCACAAAGATGTTCTCTAAACTTCGCTTTTTTAAGAAGTACTGGTCCCTCTTTGGGCCTCAACCAACTATTTATTTGGTGGAACTGCTAAGTTAAACATCTGCAACATGACAAGTAGCCACAACTACACACAGGGATTACAAACTGAGAAGTTTAGGAACCACTGGTTTAATTGTTAACACTTTATTTTTTATTTTATAAGCTTATTATATGTTACTTCATGTAAGATTTTAATTCAAAAAGTCAAATAATTGTACTGGAGTAAAAAATACAATATTTCTTCTAATTGTAATGGAGTAGAAGTACAAATTAGAATATAACTGAAATGCTCAAGTGAAGTACAAGTACCTCAAAATCATACTTAACTACAGTACTTGAGTAAATGTACTTAGTTACATTCCACCACTACCCCAGAAACAGAAAATACCTAACAAAGTGGAGTTTCAAAACTCTGGACTGATATGAATGTTATTCTGATTGTTATGCATGTCATTACATTCATATTGTTTTAGCATTTGTTACATAAAAATGAGAGACACTGCAGACTTCCTTTGTTCTCAGTTTCACATACTTAACATTTCACCCTTATCTCACGCAGATGTGGTTCTCAGCCTGTCACATCGCCAAGAAACAGCACACACAGAGGTGAGAGTGAAAAACAATCAGGGCGTGTACTGTATGTGAGTGAGAGAGAAAGACAAAAGGGGCACTGTGCAGCATGTTTGATTGATTTTTTTTTTTTTGCTTTTTTGAAAACAGAAGAGAATTACGTCAATCTACGGGCAGCCATCTTGTGTCCGGTGGTTTCTATGGGATGCGTTGCCCTTGTGATCCTGATCTGTTTCCGTCGTGCAGGGGATGAAACACGCTTCAAGCGCGGTGAGATGGTTTTTACATCCAGGAGGTTCAGTTTCTGGTCTGTCAGTGTCTGACTGATCAGACACTGAACTCGGGGAATCAAAACACTTCTGGGAAGAAACAATTCACCTAAGAAGTTTAGAAATGATAAAACTGTGATCAGAGATTTGTCATGCTATCTGTAAAAATGGTCTAGACCATCAGACCATCACCATTGCTATGCAAATCATGCCTTGATGATTCATTGTGTACAAGTTTACTTTCAGTTATTAATTTATCTATCTGCTGTTTTCCAGGTATTGCAAAGCTGTGTAACAAGGTAAATAAAGATCATTTCAAGTCTTCTAATACTCATTCTATCATGAAATTCAGATATAAGGTATCATTTCTCTCTTGTTTGCCTCAAACTGATGGATATTTTTCTCTTTAGGGAAGTAAAAATGCTTCTCACAAGTCGAAGGAGTCAACTCATCAGTTCCCCAGAGACTCATTCAGTGCAAAGCAGCAGCCATCGTCCCTTTCAGCAGCCAATCTAGGTACTGATGAGCAAGATGAAGAGTTTCATGTGTAGAACTTGACTCACTTTGTGGGGTCGTGAAGAAAATAGGAAATGTAAAAGATGAAGCTATGTTATGAGTTGTCACACGCTGTACAACATATGGTGATGCACTTCTTCAGGTTAATTAAAACAATCCTTTGTGTACACTTTGTGTGCTTGTTAATGTCTCTGTAGGCCCGGTCCATGTCCACAATCCTGGGACGGTCATCTTCAGCTTGCTCAGTCAGTTTACAGGCCAAGTTGGACTGACAATTGAGGAAGGGAAGACAGCTGAGAGAGTGAGCAGTGAAGAAGAAGATGACAAAGTCAGTCCTGTTTATCATCCCACATCCTCACCCAGCATTCATCTTTCCGAGGAGGAGGAGAAGAGCGGAGATGTTGACAGTTTCATCTTTCCCTCCCAGGAACAGGGGAAAGACTGCCACGTCTCCAAAGAGGAGGCGTTGTGATACATCGTTAAAAAATCCCTGAGGAATTTTGTTGTTGTCCTGACTACCAGACTGGTCCTAAACGCATTTTCTTCAAGGAAGGAATTGTGAAACTGTGAAACCACAGAATGATTTTGGAGCAGATTCATCTTTCCATGGAAAACTATGAGGGGTTCTCAGCTCTCTGTGGTGATATTTTTATTCGCAGGCTGCTGTATGCAGACTCAGAACTTTAATTGATGCACAGCTGTGAGCTCCTTTGTAAAATCTTGTGTAAATACTCTTTAATAAGCTCTGGCAGCCCTTTTTTACCAGCATGAGATGTGGCTGTTTAATGGTATACCTAAATATTAGGCATTTTGTTTGTATCAAAATTTTATTTTGAATTAAAAAAACAAGTATAAATGTTTGTAAGTTATTGTAAAAATTCCATTTTGTATAAAACATCCATGAGACGTGTATTATCTGACTGCACAATGTATATATACACATATAAATGTAAAGATCTTAAATATTTTTGTGTACCATAGTACATACCACCATTTAGCAACATACTGCACAATTTCTCACTCATGCACTCTTCAGTTTCTTTCCTTATCTCTTCTCTCATCTTTACTTCACAGGTGAGAAAAGTTCACCTCAGGAAACAGTGACAATCTTGAAACATACAGTACGTTTTCCTCTTTCTTCAGCGTGGAGCGGAGTGACATTTGGCTCCATTTGACATAAATGTCCAAAGCAACAATCTTATTGTTCATCTAAGTGCAGATTCAACACCCTTAACAGTCTTTAACTCAAACTTCGATTGGTTGTTCACATTTCCCACACATTTCCTGGACTGGTTTGGATACCTCATCATCCTCTGTGGTATTCTCTGGTAGCGTAGTAACTTTTTCAGGCAAAATGTAACCTGAGCAACAAGAGAAGAGGGGGGGAGGGGTGTTTACAGGAAATAGATTAAAACATCTGGTAACAATCAAAGTGCAAACAGTATTTAAGGAGTATTCAATCTCAGTGTTCTTCCTGTATTTATACAGTGGTGGAAATTTATCAGCTTCATTCTCTTGTATAAAAATTAACTGACCTTGCTTGGATCTGATCCAGCACAGAATGGGCTTGAGCTTTGATATGATGATGAGGGCAAGTCCTACACACAGGAGGCCAATTATCACCAGGTACCACATCGTATCTGTGAGTATGTATGAAAGAAACATATTAGGAAAATTTAGATTAACATCCACAGGAAGAGAAGTTCAATCATTCCCTTTTTTTTATTTAATATTTGTGTCCAACAGTTTGTCACAGCAGGAAAGATATAAGACATTTCTTAAAACATTTTAAATCACCCACCCAACTAAACATCTACATAGCTAAATAAATGACACAAACAATATTGATAATTATAATATTAATCAGCAAACTGATCAATTGCTGTAAAATACAGTCAAATTCTAACAGTAAAGTGTTGTTCTTTCATAATACAGTGAAATACTGTGAATTTCAATGCTCTTTGGAACCAAAACCAAGAACATACATTAACAATACGCTACTGTTTGACAGAAGGGCTTGCGATGCTCAAAAACTCAGTGGGGTCGGGCATGGCCAGTGGGCTCCATAGCGGCCCAAACTCCCTGGTTCATATTGCGATAATGTTGCTCGGATATTCAAGAAATTTAGTGGGATCATTGCTTTCATCGTTCTGGAAATATATATATATTAATTCTTCACCTGACAGGAAGTCGGCTATTTTGGATTTTGTGCGTCATTTTACAAACATGTTTGAGGCCTTTAAGATGCACAAAACTTCACATGCTGGGTAAGAGTCCAGGCCTGAAGATCTACATACCTATATTGTGACATAGTCATAATGCCACCTACTAACAATGGGAAGTCAGACTTATGTGACCATTTACATGAAATTTACATGGTGTGCTCTACACTTGATATACATTATTGATAACATGACGCATAATTAATGGGTGTTCTCTAGCGCCACATAATGGGCACAAGAAGTGAAAATGATCTCATACATGCAAAGTCCAACATTCATGAAAATGTATATCCATGTCAGTTGCCTTCTGGTTGACGTATTACTACATTAATATTTCACTTATGTACTACTGCCTACAGGCAGCAGGGAGTGAAGCCCAAATGACCCATAGTACGTCAAATATATGTACAATTTACAAAATGTCATCTCCATTGCCACATACTGCACACAGGAAATAATATTTTACCCATTCACACAGTGTCTGATAATCAACTGGCCTCTAGTAGTGATATGACAGCTGCTGCTGCCTCTGTTGCACACGAGGTGTGAGGGCCTGTTCGTCGCTGAAAGATTTTATTTGGATGACTCTGATCTCTTGAACTAGGTATCAGTGAATGCTAATGATAGACCAGCCTGATCCATACCTACACCTTGTTTTTCCCACTTGCATTTCATAATTAGTAATAGCCTTCCGTCTAAAACACAGAACAACTGAAGTTTATTTAAATATGTAGTCAAGTTGATTAAGATATGTTGGCTGCTGAGGACCAAAAGACAGAGGGGACATATTGGTTATCTTCGCTCAACCCAAATGTGTTTTTAAGCAGCAGCTATAGGTTGCTGCAAAGGTATTGTAGTTTGTTGCCAACTTGGACATACTAGGTGATTTCCAACATTGTTTCCTCATACAAGTGTTAAATGTTGTTTTCAGGGATTGTGTTGTGATTAACCTTGAAAGGGGAACAAAAGCCAGCCGGGGAAATTATTGCCTAAGAAGACAAAGAAGCTCTCAGTGATCCTCATCTGCACGCACTTCTAAAGAACTAGATGTCACTTTATAAAGGTCAATTAGGTGTAAAATGTGTCTCTCTGTTATTCAATTGATTCATTTCTTTTTATTTCTCTTTATTCGTGGTTCTTTCTTACTCATTGACCTATGAGCCTGGAAGTCTGGATGTCAACCTTCTACCAAATATAACAGAAGACATTTGAAGGTATTACAAACTGTGTATCCTGCAATCTGTTTAATTGTGCTTTTATATTTTTTTAAACAGTAGTTTGCAAAGCAGTTGCTGTTTAAAGTTTTGATGGCAGCTCAGTATTATAATTAACAGAATTACATTTACCCCCTGTGAAAGGGCAGGAACCTTGAGAATTATTTCTTCAAACATATTTAAGATATTTGGTACATTTAAAAGCCTTTTATAAAATGTTCAGTTCCATGAAGCTGTCACTTGTCTCATCTTCATTTGTGCTTGATGTTAAGGATTATGTGTTTTTACATGTAAAACTGAGCTGATCTCATAACTGGACCATTAAGATAAAAGACATATTGTTATTATACGTTGTTATATGTTATACAGAATATGTCTGCAATTAATAGTTTGTTTTTATTAATGTGAATAAGAAGAAAATTTTTCAGTTGTTTCCTGTATCGTTTACTATAAGAAACTGTTACTATAATTTACAATAGCAACACTATAAACATAAAGTATATTATTGCAGGCATAGCTATAGTATCAAACTACGGCAGAATACTGCTATATATATATATATATATATATGTTTTTTGTTTTTTTTTTTTACAGCAATTTACTGTTAAAGTAAATCACAGCAATGACACTGTAAAAAAACAGTAAAATATTGGCAACCACAGCTGCCAGTAGCTTAATGTACTTTTACAAAAGTAGGTTTAGCTGCATACATTCAAAGAGTAAAAGTAACATAATAAAAGTAATAAATAATAATATTTTTTAAAAAGAAATTAATCAGAAATAAGAGATGTAATATATACATATACATATACATATACATATACATATACATATACATATACATATACATATATTGACGTCTTTTGTTGATGTGATCCAAGAATGAGCTCTATGTTTTCAGGAACAGATCTTTCATGTCCTCAGTCTGAATATGACTTGTTACCTGCTATGTTAAACGTTCAATCCAGTGCTTAAATGAAGAAGGTGTGACACCACAATGATTCAGCATTCTGTTAACATGACACCAGTCAGTCAGTCAACACCACAGTTTACTGAAACCAGGTATCTGCCTTTTGTTTTAGGGATAATACCTGACATACACAAAGCTGGGCTCTTGGCCAGGGAGACACTGATGAGATAATTTATAAAAGATATTATTTCCACTCATTGACCCTTAACCATGTTACAATCATATAACATGTGTACTTTGTTCTAACTTCTTGATGACAACGCCACTATGATTCATCATGTGCAGATGATTGGCCATTAACAAAACTCACTGGCCTGGATGTATTATTGTGGGAGGTATGTTGTCCAATCTGTTTGGCAGTACTATTTATCTCGCTATCAACATTTCTCAATAATGTGGGTCTATAGCTGTCACATTGCTGGAGATCTCCTCCTCCCCCCCATTGGGTGAACATTTTTCAAAGAAAAAGTTTAATGTTGAGAATGATGAGAGCAATGATCCTATTGAATTTCATGAAAATCTAAGCAATTTTATACCAACATGAACCAGCATTTATGGGCGGTATGGAGCTGAAAGTAACATAATTAAACTTTTCCTCATGCTTGCAGGGAGTAGGCCTTTTTCCAGTGCATTACAAGATACAGCAAATGACCTAGATGCAAGTATATCACTGAAGGTTTTGAAGAAAGCTGAGTATACTTCTAGAGTTCAATAATTTTCTTGTTTTTGGTTGGATCAGCCCTATGACCGCGGTTGTGAGTGAGTGAGTAAGTGAGTGTGTGCTCTTTCAAAATGAACTGGCACAAAATGATGGCAGCTGAGGACAGCAGCGTGACGCTGTTTCTTGCTTTGCGCTCTGACGCTCTCAGCGCTGGTGTGAAATGCAGTGAAGTCAGCTAAACTAATACCAGAATGATAACTTTTTATTTCCCTGACGTTTTCACATCACAAACAACGAACAACAACATTAAAACACAGTCTTGACAGTAAAACATGCAACTCATATAGGCTGTTATATCAGTTTAGTGTGCGGCTGCTGCTCTGCAGGTGCATTTGACTTTATTGTAACAGCAGTTACAACCATGAGGCAGAGAAAAGGCGCATAGAGACATGTTAAAGCACCTCAGATACAATTAAAATTAAAATAAGTTTAATTAAAATTAAAATAAGTTGTCTTTCAAATCAAACATCCCAAGATATGAGTGAAAAGTATTGTTCTCACAACATTAACCTTTTTTTTTTGTGACTCAAATGTAGCTTAACCATGTCATGTGATATGCTACTTCAGTACACTTTAACAACAAATATGACTGCGACCACTATAGAAAATTGCAGATGAACATTTAATATTGAGGAACTAACATTATAGACCCTATCACTGAGTATGTAACACATTGGCCACAGTTTCACACATCGACCATACATGGCACAACCATATACTAAGTTTGGTGCCAAGTCGTTATTTTACCTTTGACTGGTGCAGGGGATGCCCCGAGTATGGTGGAGGCAGAAGGTCTGAAGGCTGGAAGGAAAACATAAAAAAATAAATATAAATTATAAATGTTAAATGGAAATATGAAATTGTTCATGGTTCAAAATAGTCAATGAAATCCTTATTTTTAACACTCATGATTTCTAACCACATAATACGTGCCAGTGTGACTTTACTCCATGGATACTGCAGAGTAAGCAAAGGTCACTGAGGTTACAGTAAAGTTTATCAACATTTTTTATCAGCTGATAGGTTTGTTGTTGTTTTGTTTTACATCAGCACTGAACTATTTCAGCTGAACCTTTCCTGAATGTATGTTGCTATGGTTGTAGTGCTACATAGTCCTACAGCTCGTTGCCATGGTTATAGTTGCAGTCCAAACTTTTTCTGTGATTCCGGGCTCACTAAAGAAACAAGAAACCATTTTTTTATGAAGCTGCTGAAGTGGAAAAGGATGAAGCAGATGGAACAAATATTACTGTATCTTGTAGGAACAAAATGTCATTATTGTGGTAATGTTTTTCAGTCTTTCTTCCATTTGCATTTGCCTCTTTTGTCTTTTAAAGTATCCGGTGCATAATCAACTTGTGAGAGCAATCCTATGTCCTCTTCAGAATTTCTGAGAGAAAATAAGGATTTTTGTCAGTTTTGAGGTGCTTGTATGCATGTGCGAGGCTGAGCTCTGTTTTCAGTTATAGTAAATTGTCTTGCGTGTGCACATGTGAATAATATTGTTCACACAACATTTTATTTTGTTCTCAGCAGATAACATCTGTTAAAAAATTCAGAGGCTCCCTATATATATAAAAGGAAATGTATGTGGTTTCAACAGGAATACAGTCATTTTCACCCTTCAGATAGTAAGTCGAGTGATAAGCATGATAAGGTTTGGGTCACGTCTCTATGCTGGCTGCGTACTTAAATCTCTCATTTAATGCACAGCATTTAATAGTGAAACAGTTGTAATGACTTAAAAGTATCCTGTGGAGTTTCTGACCTCAAGTAGCACAATGGATCAGTTTTATAAGAGTGGCTCCCCGTTTTGTTTGTCTCATGCACACACACGACGATGCACATGCAAGCATGATGCACAGGCGGTAGTTTCACACTACTGCAGTGATCTACAGGTGGTGGTATTGAACCAAGAAATGCAGCAATGCGCCAACAAAGGCAGGGAAGAAGAAGATGCTAGACGCTAGAAGCTAATGAAAGGATGTGAACAATGCAGGTTTTAAAATTGACTTTGCAGAGGTTTAATGAGTTAGGAAATGCATTCAAGACTTTTGTTAGACCTCAAGGCACACACAAAGCATTTTGTTTGTTTACAATAAAACTCCACAGGGCACCCTTAAAGGATAGGTTCACAAAATTTCAAGTCTGTCCTTAAACAGTCAGGTACCCAAATGAACATTGACACATGTTTTTCTCACTGTAGTCATTTGTCCTGTTCATATTGGCCATTAAGAGATTCCTGCATAATGCTCTTTCAATTTAGGTGATGGAGGACAAAATCCACAATCCTCCCTCTGTGCAAAAATGTATATAAAAGTTTATTTAAAGCAGGAGGCTTCAGCTGTCCAAAAGAGTCAATCCAATCCAATTCAATTCAATGAAGTTTCATTGGCATGACCATATTGAAGTACAGTATTGCCAAACCATATTGTGCAAAGTAGTACAAACAGGGAGAAGTACAGGTTTTAACATACAAACAATAAAACATTATGTTGACCTTATAGCTTGAAAACAACAACCATGTCAATATTCTGTAATGCGAATTACATAATTACGTATATTTCAAAGTTACAGTCTTCTTCATGCCAAGTTCCCTCTTTTTGTTACACTGTGGCTGAACAGGAACAACACACAAAGTAACTGTAGAAGACAAAGAACTGAACTCCCCATGCACAGCCAGTATTTTCAATCAGGTGCTGGTCAGTCGCAGGAACATATAAGGTAATATTAGTATTAGTCATGTGACTCAGATGTATTTATCACACCGGTGAGTACTCATGCAATTGTGCTGAGCAAACCTCATGAAGCTACTGGTGAAACACAGTATTCAGTCCTAATGCAGTCACAGTAAAGTCATCTCAGACCTGTGAAAATAAAATTGTGAACGTATCCTACTGGAGGATTGGGTTTTTGCTGATCTCTAGTGGTTACGGGTTTTGTCTGTACAAGGTGACATCACAGATATGTGTGGTTATGTGTGCATAAGACCGCACTTCTGACCATGCCCCAAAACGCAAAGTTGGTTGTGGTGCAAAAGATGTTGAACCAGAACAGTTACTGCAACCATTTATAGTAATATGGTATTTCTTATGGGAACTGTTCACCCTGGTGTAAAGTTACTCTATGTGTTACTCATGTGTTACCCACAAGGTACAAATATATTTTTATTTTCATCTTTTATTTTCACTCATCTGTTTGGGGAATGAGTTCATGGGGAAAAAGGGTTTACATTCATGTGCATGATGTCCTTAATCAGACATTAGCGGATACAATTCTGCAGTTTTGATTGATAGAAGGTGCTGAGTGTCTTACCTGCAGTGGATGGTGGGAGTGTGGGTCTGGTGGTGGTGGTCGGTACTGGAATACACTGTGTGCACGATTTGTCTTTGCATTTGAAGCCAGCTTTACATCTGCACACAGCATTACGAGTGACAGTACAGTTTGACTCGTACTCCATGTTTTCTATTAAAAAACAAAAAACAAATACAATAATTAATTATTTGTTAATAAAGTAAATTCATATTCCTGATTATGTTTTTGTTTGTGACAAACACACACGTATGCACATAGATTTCCTTAAAACATGACGAGAATCAGAAAATGAGAAATGATTCAGAAATTGGGTACGGCTGGTAGGACTCTGGTTTTAACTCATGAGACAGTTATACTATCACCACTGCTACCACTTCTTAGGGACAGTGACAGCTGCTATTTCTCAGTGAAAGCAGTATTTCACTTTGATGAAACATTTTCTTTCTTACAGACAGCTTTAGCATGCATTCATCAACGTGAGTTCACAAATTAGCAAGCAGAGAAGTACTTATATGAGTCTCACAGAGCCACAGTCGTCAAAAAAAGACCCAGTTTTCATAACAGCCCAAAAATATTTCATAAAACTGCAGCAATGACAATCATAAATAGATATAATTTTATGTCATCCTGCATCATATTTCAGGGAAAACTTCCTATCTTAGCAGTTCAATTTCATACATGAACTGATCTGAGTGTCTTTATTAAAAAGTATTGGCACAAATTCAGTTTTAACCTCAGTCGCAGATACATTTTCAATATGTATGTTTGTTTTGGTGTAATTACATTATTACTACATTATTATCTGCAGTAAACTGTTGTCTTGACCGTACCCTGCTGTTTCCTATAATGTTGACAACCAAATGTCTCCACAGGTGCCATTCAAATATAAGATTTACAACAGATTTTTGGAAAATCCAATGTGGCTTTGCATTAGTTTGCTATGTAGGTTGATGTTCTTGAGGTCAGAGATTCTTACTCAAGAGATCTTAAGAGCCGAAAATGATTTAACATGATGAAATATTAGTGTAAACTTGCAACTTGCTACAATGATAGAAAACCTGCACATTTTTACATACCGTCAACACTTTATCAAGTATAAATTAATACACTAATACTGTTGAAGTTCAAGAGCAGTGTGGGGGTTTTTTGTGTGGGTTGAATCATTTCCACCAATATTATTTTCCACAGCCGTTGATTGTTTTGAAACCCCTACATGTGTAGGATTTGAAGATTTTTTTTAATTTTAAGCACACCCTTCTTAAATAAAGATAACAATCAAAAAGTTTCTGGGGATATTTTCAGATTTAAACATTTTGTTTACAGCTGCTCTACAGCTGTAACATTGAATTATAATATGTTAAACCATATTTTCTTGGTTACAAGATAATTCTTGTCCTAAGCATTGAAGTCAGACTCAGCTAAAACATACCTGCACCCAGAATTCAGACTGAAAATTACATAGTTTCTCTCACTTGTATGTTTTACAGTCTGGTTTTGCTCACCTGTAGCAAGGCAAAGACCTGAGTAATATTACAATATGACATTTATGTCTGCTGCTCTTTCCGATGTTTACCACTTTTCTGTGTTTTTCTTTTTTTCCACTTAAATGACGATGGTCTACCTTTTGAACCTCCTCCTGTTATTACCACTACTGGTGGGCTGTACTGCTGATACTTTTACCATGAAAACATGAATGTCTGCTAATGAATCCCACCCCAATCTCTCTGAACTGGTTAACAGAGAGTTTCTTAGACCCCCCTTACCCCTCCTGTGTTTCGTCTCTCTCTGACTGTATCCCATCATGATACTCTGAACGGGAAATCCCCTCACGTATGACATTAGCTGTCTAGAGTCAAATGTGAAATCATGAACCTGCAAACAGGGTTGAGCAACAACCAAAAGTCTGCCTTTGTCAAGGTTTTGTGTCGTAACTGGTCGAAGTCACTCCCTCATCATACTCAAAAGACAAAGTCACTGAGGTCACACACATCATACACGTGAATTACACACAAAATTAACAAAGAATCACACAGTTTAACAAAGGGGAGAGGAGAGGTGGGGGTTTGTTCTGATGATATCTGATGATCTGCATATCTGATAATGCTCTAACAATCAACTGTGTATAATGTTATGACTTTGAATGTGCATTTCTTTTATAATATATGCATTACAAGACAGCAAAGTGGCAAAGTAAATAAGGAAGATTCAAATTGAGAGTTAAATCTCTCGTATTTGCAAGAATTCATCCTTAGAAAGCATCCTTGAATCCAGTATCTCAGGACCGTTTCTATCATCAGTCAGACGTGACACTGTTGCAGTTTTCATGATCTAAAATTAAAGTTCTCACACACTTTAGGTCTCACGCACTGTAACCCCTCACCCCCACCCCCAAGATAAAAGCTGTGAGATTACTGACCTTTGTTGCAATTTTCACAGTTATTGCAGTCCATCATCACATTGTAGGACTCAGTGTAGCGTTCACCTGTGCAAGGTTCACACGTAATTCCACACTCTTTTTCTGGACGCCGAACCATACGTTGTCCTGTAATATATTTACAGTTATAAGATGTTTGTATCAAAGTTACAAAATCTATCAAGCCAGAAAGAAGTCACTGTACCTGGTGGGCACATCTCACAGCATAATGTTGGGTTGTCTACAGGCCAGTCATATTCCAAATTTGATTTGCACTTAATGGAAAGCACAGAAGGCAGGAAAGAGAAATCACACAGAAAAAGTAAAGCAATATAATAGAAGGACTGCATCTGAGAGGAAAAAGAAGTGGATGAAGAGGAAGAGGATGATGAGGAAGGGAGGAGCGGGAGGAGGAGGAAAACAAGTGAAACTGGTCAGTTTTATTCACATTATATTTCCAATAGACAGACAATGAATGAAAAAATGTAGATCTTGTAAAAACTACGAGGCTCTATGGCACTTCACACAAGTCATAACTGACACAGAGCTTGGCAAGGAAGCTACACGATACACTGAACCACACATTTCAGATTTTTTTTACAAAACACGTAACATACAGTAGTACTGATGAGCAAAATCAACTTTGTGCTAAAACAAACACCCTGAAAACTTTACATCTCACTCCGATTGAGATTACAGGAATGTTATTGTGTAAATCTACCAACTTCGAACATGAGAGAAGACTTTTATCAAAGGTTTGACTGACTGTTGACTTACCGTGGATGAGGTGAGGTGAGAGAAGATGCAACATGGGACCCTCTGAGTGTCAGACTGAACAGGGGACCAGAAGTGTGTCAGGGGATTATTCATAAAATGTCAGTGATGACTCATTATGAAACCCTAACATTTTACTGCTGTCTTGAGATCTCTTCTGCCCTCTGCTCCCATCCTGTGTCTATATGCATTGCGACCCCCTGGCTCTGTGCGTAGTGTTGTCGAGCATAAACATACCCTTCTCCAGCCTCCACTTTCCACAGGCGCCATCTCTCGTTTCAACAGAATTGAGCTTTGGCTGATCTGTTTCCTCTCTCTCACTCCCTTACTTTCTCTCTCTCTCTCTCTCTAACCATCTCTCTCTCTCTATTTGCCACCTTCTTAGATGACAAGGTCTCTTCAAGTAAAATATCATATACCACTCATTTGACTTCAAGCGATCCTGTTGTTCTTACAGAAAGCTGATGAGGCGATAAACATTCTCAGAAATGATATTATTCTGATTAGTAGCTCTGCGACTTTATGACACATAGTAGTGAGAAATAAAAAGATTTCTTTAAACAATACCAAATACAGTAGATAAGCCTAAAACCTAAAACCTAAAAATAAATAGAAGTGACATAGTCAACTTATCATAAATGCACAAGTGTAAATGATTTTTTGTATGAGGGTTAGTTTAGTTTGAATTACTCCTAAGTGCACTGTCTGCATTATATTGTGTGAAATACTGTGTCGAGATTACTGTGACTTAAATTGTCCAGTTTGTGTCTAAATGCTGCTGGCCATAAACAGAATAATGACTCTGTGGAAATTCCTTCTGTTACTTTGTACTAATGTTGTTTTTGTTTTAGCAGTTAGTGTGTTGATCTTTCCCCAAACATTTAAAATCTTATGATTGTTAAGTGTCTTTTTTTCCTTGGCTTAAGCATCACCCTTATTTAACACTGAATGAAAAGCCCCAGATACACAAGGCATTCAGCTGTCATGTTTTACTCTTGGCCTCTACATGAGTTCAGTTTTCATAGAAACTAGGCAGCAACACGTGACCTCTTGTCAACTGTGAAACAGGGCCAGTTGAGGAAGCAGCATCTTAAGGGGGGCTGTCTCAGAGGTCTTGTGTATGAATTTTAGCACGCAGCAAAAGTGCATAGATGACTGTATGAGAGAGATGACTGAGCACCAAAATCATTTTCAACTGACTTAGAGCAAACCTGACCATGCTTATCTTGAGGTTTCAGTATTAGGCTACTTGACAGTAAGGACTACTATGTTTGATTAGTACTTCAGAGAAATCTTTGTCAGGAACATGTTGACATTTCTGTGGTGAAGTAAACAGATAAAAGGCACTTTTTTTCTGGGGCTTGAAACACAAATTGTACATGCAGAGTCAGAGCTGTCTGTTTCCCACAGCTGGCCTCACAGGTCAGGCGTTGAACTTACCACTGTGGGTGTCTGCACGTGCATAAACTTGTGCTGAAGAGCTATACAAACTGGGGCTTTAACACTTTGTCACTTGTCTATGTGAGACACTGAAACAGAGATAGAGAGAGAGAGAGACGGAGGAAGCGATAGAGCAATGAAGACACTTTTTTTTTGTTTGCTCACTGAAAAGAAGGATGTGGTTTTTCTGAGGAAACACTTGTCTTGCTCTGCTGAGTGAGCTCTTTCATGTACTGTACCAGCAGCATCACGTGAGACTACATTCTGCCAGCCTGCTGAATGAAGCACCAGCCTATTTTTAGTTTTAATTAAACCTCTATGGTACTTGTAATTATGTTGGTGCTTAAAATATTTTCCTAAATTTTCCTTCCTCTCTATTTACAGGACTGTCACATACTTAAAACAAATTCCCTCTGTTTGCTCGGACAGTGTTTCCCTGTTGAAGTATGGTAACAAAAAGAGAAACTTTGGCACTAAAAATACTGTAATGTTGACATATATCTACTTGATTTGCCTCATTTGGATGGCCGAAGCTTCATATGAGCTTCAGATAAACTTTTAAATACATTTTTGCACAAAAAGAGGCTTGTGGATTTTGGCCCCCATGATTTATATTGGCTGACCCCATTATAGTTTTAAGACTGACTTGAAAGATTGTCAGGAATGTTGGCATGTTTCTACAGCACATTTTACAGTTCACATGCCTCCACTGACTCCCAGTTTCTGCCCGCATCAAAACCAAAACCCCAACACTCGCTTACACAATAGCAACTAAAACAACTCCTACCTGAACTCCCTCAGGTCTACACCTAGTACAACCACCAGAGCAGGGTCCTAAATCTAGCTGTACTCTTCTCTTCTGTAGTTCCCGATGGTGGAACAAGTTACCAGTTTGATCCGCAGAGTCTTAATCTTTAATAAAATACTAAAGACCCAGCTTGTTCATTAACACATCTGCACTTGAGGGGAGGAAGGAAAGGATCATCTTCTTTTTTTACTATCTACTCTAGGACCCGACTGATACTGGATTTTTGGGGCTGATACCAAAATGATCCAGTAAAAAAATTCCAATGTTGATATATCAGCTGATAATCTTATATATACAGAATGTACTCTTTTTGCAGTGAACCCTCAAATGAAGCTTAGTGTAAATTCAGGCAGGAAGACTATCTTTAACCATTCATTCATTTTTCACTCTTCTCCCCCAGGCCCGAGGTTTCCAGAAGCCACCTTTCCACCTAAATCTATCACGTTTGTTCGATAAACATCATTTACTTCATTAGAAAAACATATATATGTATATATTGAAACTGAATTAATAAAAAGGATCAAATATACATAAAATGCTGCCTATCTAACTTAAAACATATATATTAGTGCATATTGGACAACATATACACTGATACCGATCTATATGTGACAGGCTAATATCGATCAATTATATCGGCCGAGCAATATATCGGTCGGGCTCTATTTACACTCTATGCACTGCCTGTTGGCACCTGATTCAAACTCAGCTTCATGGCACTTTACTCGTATTACTCTGACTAGATCTCTGCTTGTGTTTTAGCAGCTCCCGGATGTCGCTTTAGATTAATTACGTCTAAATGAAACTGTAAATTGTTAAATCATCGGATGTGGGGAAACTGTCTCTTATCTGCTTCACGATGACAATAATCTGACGGTGAGTCACCTCGCAGATGATGTTATCTCACCTGTCTGCACTGCTCGTGAAACAGGTTTAAATGCTGCATGTTATTCCCACAGGTGCCTTTTCCTCATAAACCACACAATTCCTTGAAGTGACGCAGCCTTTCCTGTTGGGGAACCGCCTCCGCTCTTTGCTCAAACGAAAGCAGGGCAACGTCGATGCCGCTCCTTCGGCAAAAAAAACAAAACAAACGATCATGACTTATGTCCAATTAAATATACTTTCATGCCTGGATATGGACCTGAAGTAAAGTGACATCGTTCATTTGCCAGTGATTGTCCAGGTAAGTGACGGTAAAATAACTCATGCATGTTAATTTGTGGGAAGAGGAGATTCATATCGCTCTGAGGCTTCAGTGGGTGTCTGTGTGGTGTACTAAGTAAACCCGAAACCCGCGAGAAAAACATCTAAAGTATAGATTTAAGTTCTTACGTACGTCAACGTTACCTGTCAACAAGTAAGTCGTCAAGGTTACTCTAAGTTACTCCTAAAAGTCGTCAAGAGTCTGATTAAGTCTGTTTCGGTTGCGACAGGGAAGTGATCTGGCTGCCAACAACTAGACTACGCAAAACTCTAACGTTAAGTTTGTTTTAAAACCAGAGTAAACCAAGTTAGTCAGTATGTTTCAACAAAAAAGACTTATTTAAATCAATTAACACTGTGTTAAATCAACTTCTCTTTAATGTGTTAAATCACTTTTAAAAGGCTGTCAGTGGTGAGGAGATCGTTTTTTTTCGAGATTACCCCATACGACCCTGCTGACTTTCACTTCAGCTATTTATCATTAATCTTTAACTTCTTATATCTCAGTTTAAGGATAAATTCAGAGATATTATTTGGCTTTAAAATAAAAACAGTAAGTTATGTGCCTTTTACCCAAATAACACAATTAAATAAATTTTGTTTTTTTTTCTTTTGCTTACCCCCGGCCGATCTCACCAATTAAGAGTTTCGTTTTGACGTGTTAAACAAACCATTTCTCAAAAGTCAGTTCCCTCCCAATGCTAGATAATACACAGACCTGTTAACCCTTATCATGAAAAATATTTTCCAATATAAACTTGATCATAGCTAAATGTGTCGATTGTCCTTCAGGAAGGATGACTTGCCTCCTTAAAAAGGGTTGACAGGAGAAATTTTTTTTTTTTTAAAAAATGAGTCATGTCTCAAAGCCATAAGAGGTTAATCTGAAACTAATTGTTTTGTTCAATATCACTTTTGATGTGTGTTGAAAAATGTAATTCGGGTGAATTTAGCCTTTGAGATAATCAGATCAAGGGTCAGGAGTCAATGAATTTAGATGAATTTAATACTGTATGAATAGCAAATCATTAAAATGACAATCACATCAGTTCATAACCCAATAACTCTGTTTACTTTCATAGAACATATGAAACATATTCATGTTTAAGAATCTGGAACCAGTTTTTCTGAAGAAAATAACCCAGAAAGATTATTGGATTATCAATATAGTTGGCGATTAATTCTCTGTTCATTGATTCATCAACTAATCATTGCTGCTCTACTTAGAATGATGCATCCAATTATTAAATCCTTGGAAGTCTACAGCACTAGAAAACAAACATTTTGGATGAAAAGTTGATACAAAAAAATGCTGTTCTTCTTCTGTAGTCACTGCTGTTGGGTTAAAAAAAAGCATTTAAATGTGGCCAGAGGTTTTCGGCAGAAGAAAAGCCATGTTACTGAAGGGTTGGGTTTTTTTTCTACTCTAACCACATCTCAGGCTCAGCTTGTCAGGCTCAGCTCTACATTGTCAGATGTGGTCTGACCTTCAGCGGCTATAAAGCAGTATTTCGCCAACTGCAGATGTACATATGCACTTCTAAATCCTGCTTCATTTACTTGACTCCCTTTTGTCAAAATCTGGTTTGAAGACCCTCGTCATTGTCTATATATATGTTGCATGTTTAATCAAATTACCACACAACACACCAGTGTGAGAATAGGCTGGAAAGTGGGAGGGAGGAGGGGTTAATGGGGTCCTGCAGCTAAGCAAAGTTAGTTACATGACATTTTTCATTTTTTATACAAAGCAACGGACAGATGCGTCTGACACAACACAAGCAGGGATCTAGGCAGGAAACAACAACACAAGTAAGTGCCATAAAGCTTAAATTTGGGCCCAATAGGATGTAGATGCACACAGGCAGTGCAACAAGGCAACGATTAGAGTGCATTAGAGTGATCTTTCTGATATTGTACAGGGCGTATCGACATGATCGAGCGATTGAGGCCATGTGAACCTTAAAGGTCAGTTGGTCATCAATCATGACACTCAAGTTTCAGGCAGACTTTGTGGGCATGAGTTGGGTTGATTTGAGCTGGATGCTGATGTTTTGTTTTATGATGGGACTGGCTGGGATGACAAGGAGCTCTGTCTTAGAGAGATTAGGCTGGAGGTGGCGATCTTTCATCCATGCTGATATATTGGCAAGGCATAATGAGCTCCTAGCAGAGACTGTGTGGTCTTCCGGTGGGAATGACAGGAAGAGCTAGGTGTCCTGTTCGTTAAAGCTAAACGAACAGGATACAATACATTACATAATTACATTCAATACATATTACATACAATACATTCAAAATAGCAGAGTCAGCAATTATGCAATCAATGCAGTCTGTATAATAAAAACAATAACAGTTTAGTATGCAGTCATATTCATTTAATTCCATATTCATTAACAAACACCATTTGTGCCGTATTTATAAGAATAGTTTATGGGCTATTAAACTAATTGACCCTCATTCAAGGATTGGATGAGGGTCAATTGTTTGCATGTTACTGTACAACGGTCATGAGGAGTGATGTATAACAAACTGTGACCTGTTGGTGGTGCTAAATGAAAGGTGACTCATAGGTCCATGATTGGTGGCAATTGATCCGATATTTGCAAAAAAAAATGAAAAAGCCCTCAACAGACCACCCAAATACTTTAAACAACACACCCCCACCAACTCAGCCCCTAACCCTAACCCTGTGTATTGTTTTACACAGCGCAGTTTGCAGTCTGAATGCAGCTGAGGAGTTCCTGTACTGCGCTGTACAACGACAGCTCAATTATAACAGGAAACAGTAACTTACATATATAGACAGTGTGTCATGGCTTGGTACTGGAGGTGGCAACGCTGTCTGATGACATGCTCGGGCTAGTAGACTGACGCCTTGCTGCCTTAAATGTTTGGTCAGAGTTGATGTGCAGCCTGACTCATGGCTAAATAGCTGCACTTTGCCTTGTCGTTTTAATAAAGTGAAGCCACACTTCAGAGTGTTTATCTATCTTTCTGTCACCATTGTTGTGATGTTGATCATGCATGCACGCATGTAAGCCGACACACTGTTGCATTAATGCATGACATGGATAGGTTGTGACAGATGTCGAGTGTTTAGGAACCCATAAGCAGAATCTCAATGCCCAACCCTAACTGTATGACATTTTTTTTTTTTTTAGGAAAATGTTTGCTCCAGCTTCTCAAATGTGAAGATTTGAAGCTTTTCGGTGTCATACATGATGTACTGAATTTTGGGGCAATTTGGACTGAAAATTGGACAAAACAAGACGCTTGAAAACGTTACCTAGACAAAACTATAAATCAGTTTATTCAGGAAATAATTGGCAAATTAAGCAATAATGAAAATAATCGTTAGTTGCAGCCCTAAAATTAAGTACATTTAAGAAATAAAATAATATGTTTTATTTTGTTTTGTGTGTACCCACAGTTTGACAGATTGTTTTTCTTGCAGGTGGCTTCAGATGGATTGAGCTGAACCTGTAAGACAATGGAGGGAACTAGACCCAGTGGGAGATGGAACAAAAAAGCCTCTTTTGGCACAACACTGCTGTTCATGGTAAGAAAGTCTTGAAGTGCTTCACTAAATATTTTATTTCATTAAGACATTAAAACATAATATTGTTGTTATTGTGATATTATCAATGCAAATTAAATGGAAAAAGGATGTTGTTTTACCAATTTTGTGCATTCTGTGTTGCAGAGCATGTTCATTCCCACTTTTGCGTCGGTAGAACTTCCAGTGAAGAACTGTTCAAGTCACGAATATGAAAATAAGGGAATATGTTGCGACAAATGCCATGCAGGTACAATATGGCCTCCTGCACACCACACGTGATTCAGAGGAGGGTGCTGGAAACATCACACAGGCAGACTTTCACTTCTACAGTCTTAACCATCTGTTCTTGTCATGTTGTCCAGGTACTAGGCTTGTGAAGATGTGTGAAACTGAACGTGAAAGGACTGAATGCATGGCTTGTTCTGATGGCCTGTACATGGAAAAAATTAACTACAGCACAACGTGTTTCTCGTGCACACAATGCAAAGGTAGACTGGCATTGATGTTTTTATTTTGTTTTTTTAAGTCATTTTCACTACTTGAATTTACGCATGTTACATCAGGTAATGATTTGCTTTGCTTTCTGTTTCTCTCTTTTCAACTTTTTCCACAGAAAATAGGAATGAGGTTCAGCTATCAGCATGTGAAAAGCACAAGAACGCTGTTTGTGGCTGTAAAGATGGTTATTACAAAGTTAAAATTGACTCAGTAACGTTTGAGTGTCTTAAATGTAAACAATGTGGACCTGATGAAAAGGAAAATCACACATGTAAGTCCTGAGATGTGGTAATGTAATACATTATAGTCACTTATGTCTCAGTAAAAGCCTTTTTACTTGATGATTAATGTTCCTGCCTGTTATGTATTTTCTTTACTGTAGTCTAAATTGAATTGTTCCTGTTGTGCACAGGTACAAACGAGAAGGACCGTGAGTGTGAATGTAAGGCAAACTACTACAAACAGAGAACAGAGAACAAGTGTGTACCATGCAAGAAGTGAGTATACTACTGGATGTGAGATTTTGGTGTGTGCTTTGTTCCCAGACTGCTGTTGGTGATGGTTTTTATTTTAAGTTGTTGATGGGGAAGTCGGTTTGTTGAATTGAAACTTGCAGCAAACTTCCTACTTTATTCAGTCTTTCCATTTGATGGCAACAGAAGAGAGAAGTTGCGAAACACTAAAACTGGGTGACCAACTAACGCTGATTTTGCAACATTTAATAAATGAGTGCTTGTTTGTTAAAGCCTCCCACTCAAAAATGTGTTTTTTCTTATTGTTAATTCGGTTGGATGTTTGAGCTTCACTATTCAGAGTTTGACACTAGAGGACTGAGTTTAAGGCGTGTACATACGAGCACAATTTATGACTTCATGGCTAGTAGTGGTCCAGTATGCAACTTACACAAGTGTTATGTGGAAACTTGAATCCTGAAGCACACAAACACTGAGAATTAAACTTAACTTTAGCATTTTTATATGTCAGAAAAGACTCTTGGATTGGACCTTTTTAAATAGACTGCACTGCCTCCTGAGCTTCTGTTTCACCCAATATATGCCTTGTTTACTGAGAGAAGACCCCTGAACTATCTTAATTAACATTCCCTTTGAGATCCTATAATTAGTTTTTAGTTCTAGATCTATAATAATTTAGTTTTTTTAGACATTCATTTTATACTGCTGTAGATTTGAAATACACTTTGGTTGAAATTGAAATACAAAAATGCAAACAAAAACATCATTGCAACTGTTGTTCTAAGCAAAGGATTTAAATGTCAAACTTTTTCTTTGTTAGAAAACTTGCTCACTTTGGCAGATTTTGAAAAGGGAAGGAAGCTCTATTGGTTCCCAGAACACATCATTTTAATGACTAATACCTCCAGTCCAGCGGACAAAGCGATATTTGTCAAAGATGGAAAAAGAGGGAAACTACTGTCCATAGATCCTATGATCCATAGCTACACTTTACAGAAACTACGTAAAATACAATTTCATGATTAATAATGACTATGAAATAACACATCAAGTGTTGCCAACCTGCCATTGTCTTACTGTGTTAATCAGTTCCTCTTATGATGTTCCACTTCCTCCTCAGTGTTTTGAAACTTTTTTTCTCTTCTTCACAGCTGTACGTCTGATTGCAAAGATTTCTGTCCAACAGTTAAGGTTACCACAGGTGAGCCCTTTTATCAGGGATGTGTGAGAAAGTGTGATTTTGGGATTTTCAGTCTGGCTTTCATTTGAAAGAGTCAACACATCAGTTTATTGTAGGATCACTACAACCTTAGTAACTAAGTAAATATTGGTGACAAACTCCAGTCTACTTAACCATAAATTCTACTGTTTGTGATTGGAAAATGCTTGAATATATTGAATTATCAGGCCTTATGATTTATACAAGAATCTGGAGTAATTATGTGGTTTCAAATTATACATACAGAACTGGTGACAGGTGTTGAACAGCAGTCTGTTATAAAGGATCAAACGTGGGTTGAACAATCATATGTTCTTGTTTAGCATCAAAAAGGTGACAAGAACAGTCTGTGGAAAAAAGAGCTGGTCATATATTCAGTAACTGTGGTGTTTTTAGTTTTGGCTTCTTTATAACAGAAGAACGTTATTGTTGTCTGTTTAAAAACATAATTGCATTTCTAATGTGAGTCCATCTTCATGTCTTGTTCTGTGTGTGTGTCCCTTGTCCCCTCTGAAGGTCTCAAGATTGAAAGTAGACATCTTACTAACATAATTGTTGGAGTTGTAACTGTGGTAATGGTATCATTGGTGGTGGCGTCTCTTGTCACCTACATAATCACAAAATGGCTTACCAAGAGGAGGTTGCAGGAACGTGCCTCCCAACAATCTGATGTCTTCCCGGATTCACTTGAAGTACAGTGTTTTAACTGTCTGTGGTTACTTTTCTATACATCTACAGTGTACATCTACAGTCAATAACCTAATATCTACCCTTGTCTCATTGCAGGTCCTGGTCCAGAATGACGAAACCTCAGACAAGGGTTTAAAGGCCATTCCCCAAAGCTCTGTGAGTGAGCAGGAGCCGTTCAATCTGCCCGACTGTGTCCCACTGGAAATCAAGAGTGAGTGTATTTGATGATGTGCATGCTCCTGACCAATAGTCAGCTGTGTGTCGGCTCAAACATACAGAAACCTGTTGTGCTAATCCTTATCTCTTCCCCTCATCATCATCCCTCCTCCCCTCTGTCCGCTCCCTTCTGCAGTCACTGACCTCATCTACACGGTGCTAGACCTGGTACCTGTGCTGCAGGTGAAGCAGCTGGTGCGTTCTCTCGGTGTGACGGATACAGAAATCGAACGGGCAGAGATGGATCACCGGGCCTGCCAGGAGGCTCACTACCAGATGCTGAGGGTGTGGGCACAGCGAGGGTCACGACCTGGCGCAGGAGGACGAGGTGGATTGCTGCACCGGCCGTTGATGCTGGAGTTGTTGGATAAACTGAGAAAGATGCACCTGGGACAAGCAGCCGAAGAGCTGGAGACAAAGTACGGCATTCAGTAATTCTATAATGCGTGCCAAGTGGGACAAAAAGCGCATAAAGCCAAGTATTGTTCTCTTCAGAGACTTACTCACAGACTGCCTCAGAGTATACCAGCAGACACAGTGCCACAACACATCGTCACAGCCATCTAATTTCAAAGCCACCAGTACCACTGCGCACTCCACCTCCCCCCTCTGCAAATCACTCCCTGAGATGATGGGACTAAACTACTGAGAGTGACGGATCAAATGGTTCAAGGAGGGAGAGAAAATGACATTTTGCACTTGTAAATTCAGCCTTTTTGAAGAACTGTTATCAATGACTGAATAGTTCAGCATTTTGGGAAATTCTTATTCACTTTCTTTCCAAGAGTTAGATGAGAAGATCAATATCACTCTAATGTCTGTACAGTGAATGTAACCAACCAGCAGTTGGTTAGCTAAGCTTAGCATGAAGATTGGAAACTTCTCTACATCCGTAGTATAAAAGTAACAAAATCTATCTGCCAGCAGGTCAGTCACCGTGACATCCGTCACCCATTGGTTTCTGAAGAGTGGGTTTGAAGTTCAAAGTGGGCGGCTCCAGCTGACACCGTTTGGCAGTGCCTGACTCCGCCTAACTTCCAGCTAATTGAAAATGGGCAAAGAGGTGGAGTTGAGGCAGGCAAATAAAGCCTGGTTGCTGAAACAAGCCACCTAGGGGCTAGCGACCTGTCACTCAAAGCAGCCACGTCCTTAATTATGCGTAATTTGATGACATAATAAAATTTAAATGGGTGAGTTATTAAAAAATTCACCCCCCATACAGTTGTCATGAAAGGAGAAATTAGCTTTAGAGACTAAAACTGCTTTATGTACCAGGCTGTAAACATGTTTATTTCTGCTGTGACATTGGGCATTTGCAAGGAACTGCAGTTTTTGGCACTTGCATGTTGGCTTCATTTTTCAGCCTAGAGGTTGCTACTTATAATTGATGTTATATTTCATTTGGTTGATCCAAACTAAAACACAAGTGTAAAAACAAATTTCTGGTTTCATGATAATGAGTTCAAGATGTGTTGGTAGGTGAATTTTGTTTCCTTCTGACAGAGCTAGAGGAGCTTTTTCTTCCTGTATTCACTCTTGGTTAGTATGCTAAGCTAAGCTAACCAGCTGCTTATGCCAGCTTCATATTTACCATAAAGACATTAAAGTAGTTGATTGCCTGATCTTCTCATTTAACTCTTGGTGAGAAAGCAAATAGTCTTTTTCAAAATGTCAAACTAAGGCCTCCATCAAGATGTATTCAGTGATTATATTCATGTATTTTATTTGTTAGGCCAATTAAGCTACTGCTATTGCTCTTGCAAAGATACTTTTAGGCACTGTTGGAGACTCTTTCCCTCATAAGAGGAAAAGGTCAAATTGAAATCAGCATAGACTATAGAGTTGTAATAGACAGTGGCTATTGGTAATTATAGTCTGTAATCATATTGTTATAGAAACAATAAGAAAGCAAGTGAAGTGTGTCTCTGTTGAGTGTAGACCAGATCCCTGACACATCTTGTTGGCTTTTCACAGCTCCATTAGCATTCTTTTAAGCCCCATCATACAGTAGAAGCATTATTCATTACAGTCAGAGAAAATGGGACACGCCTTGTCTCGGTCTGTCTCAGTCAAACAACCTTCAGAATACCAGTCTCAGCCTGCAAATTCAGATATGAATCAGTCACATCAGGACAGACTGAACCCGTGTCATTCCAAAGCACTTTGTATGAAACTGTAATATATTTTCTTTGATACACAGAATGATTTAATGTGAAGATATGTTGTTTTTAAAAACAAATAATAAAAAAAATATATATATATGTGTGTGTGTGTGTGTGTGTGCATCTGAATTGTACATAAATCTGTCTGGAGGCTCCAGACAGCTGTCACTAACAGACTATAGGAATGCTTGTGGGGGTGTGTGGATTCAGTATAAATGTGAGAGCGTTAATGAGGATATAATCGTGTATTTATCTTCAGGCATGCTGCTAGTCTACATTCCAACTTGAAGCTTTAAATATTTTGTCACATTTGTAATTACTTCTTTCCTTCATGTAGATTTACCTGTCATATCCTTGTTTTTTCCTTTCCCTTGCTTACATTCTTTGTCCTTATCCACTTCCCCATAACTCACCTCTTTCTACCTGCTCTGTTTTCCATCCCACAACATGATCAAACATATTCTCATGGTTGATTTAGTATCAATGACTCCCTCTTTCTGTTATGTAATGGACAAAAACAACCACTGCTTTGCTATGTGAAGACATAAGACTCCTTTCACCTGTATAAAAAAAATGATTTCCTCCTGTTTGCTCAAGGTGATCAATGACCCTGATTGAGAAACAACAATAGATTATCCTGGAGGGAATCAGTCACCACCTCCACTCCACTAAGCACTTTTAACTGTAACACATTAACCAGCACTAAGCACTGATTTGTTGGCTGCAGAATCCAGTTGTTCTCGTTGGGCCAGTTGCAGAGGGCAGGGGCACAGGTGAAAGGAAGAGAGGGAGGGACCGAGTCAGGCAGAGAGAAGGAGGAGAAAGCTAACAGAAACCAAAGATGACTGTGTGAAACAAAATGGATCCAACCAAGCCCAGGTAAAGTCTATCATTTTATATATTAAACGGATAGCTGGTAGTGTACAAGGTGAACCAATCCAGTACTTCAGAGCAGCATTTTGCTTCATGTCTTCACTACTGTAAGTCATCCTCAGATTAAAGCTGCTGTGTGGATTTACAGACTGTCCTGTAGCATTTGATTTGTTAATTTACTGAGGCTATAAAACTACCATAAAGCTTGTTTTTATAGACCTCTTATCGACGTGTGAGTGGTTCAAAGTATTGCAATTCCAGCATAATCTCTTCAGATTGTCTTCAGACATCTTTAGTGTGTTACTGTGGGACACAGACAGTGATTGTAAACAGGTATGATACTGTGATGAAAGCACTTGCGTCAGACTTTGATGTTTGACAGTATGGCATGAGTTGATTAGTGCGGCGTATCTGTCTGCAGTGTGTTTACTCTTGTTAGTGTCTTTACTTTTACAGTAACTTCTAAAAACTGTGTAAATACGATTGTGACTACACGTAAAAGCAGACATCCTACACTTCATCTACTATATAGCATGAATCCTGCTTTTTTATAAGCAGAAGCAGTGACCCAGCAGTGCGTAAAAATGGCTTCTTGGATGGCTGCAAGCCATGAAATTCACTGAGATACAGTAGCTCCCTGAGAAGGGAGCCACATTCTTTGCTGTAATGTAAAGCTGCAGCAGGACATGCTGCAAGTTGGGAAGTCAGGGTTGTGTGTGTGTGAACTAAAGTCAGGTGAGTTGCAGAGTGACTCTACGATCCACACAGCTGTGTAACTGTAGCTATTCCCATGTTAAATTATCCATGTCCAGTTAAAATGAACGTCACTGTCTGTCGGATGCAACCGTGATTCTACTGTTTTTGTCACAGTACTGAATGTATATAACCATGCGTCAATGAGCAAATATATGGCCCCTAAATGACTGTATTCAATCTTAAATCAGTGTTTCCCAGCCTGCACAAGAAGTCGCAAGAGAGATCTGAGGGAAAGAAAGCAGAAAATAATTTCAGCTACACATAATTTGTTGTTTCAAACTTTGCTCTGATATTTGCTTTTTAGTTAATGGATGATTGTAGCTCTTTAGCAAGGGGGGAAGTTTTGTCTTTGGTTGAACTGTTGCAATTGACAGTCACAAGCAGACATTATTAGGTTTTCAGGTTTTACAGGCCACACTGTCTTACACCATAGAATAAATCCATTGTTTATAGTAATTCAGCTTTACTCTTTTGTTGCCAAATGTATTTGTTTGTCTGCCTTGAAATAGTAAAGCTTGTGCACTGAAAAGGAACTAAAGTAAGTAGAAATTAAACATTTTTAAAATGACAATAGCACTCAATGTATTTCCTTTCTGTACTTAATTCACTATGCATCTCTTTTAAAGCATTTACTTGTCGTAAACTGTTCTCCTCTGTGCCCTCACACACCTTGTTTGGGCAATGAGTAACCCTGTGTGCTTATCCTCAGCCTTTCCTCAAAAGCACCACATGTGAACAACAGTGGGGGAAATGAATCACCAATGGAAGAGGCATCAGTGCAGTTGCGAGATGGTGGGGAGGGGGAAACCAGGGTGGCAGATGTAGGTGATGTCACGACAACAGCTGCAGAGATAAATCTCCACCACAGGGGGTCAGCAGACAAACACAAATTCAATACACTTGGATATCAGGCAAGTGAAAGGTGGTGGCAGCTTCCTGTATTGACATTACCAGTGGTGAAAAGTAAAGCTATTACTAAAGTGCTGCTCTTTAATATAGTTGTGAGGTACTTTACTTAAGTATTCAGTTTTATGCTGCTTTACAATTCTACTCCACTACATTTATGCACTATTTATTTTGCATATTTTGCATATTATTCAGCTTCTTCAAGTCCTTTAAGTTTGCAATTGAATTCTGTTTTCTCATAAAAAGTGAAGAAGCTGCCAGTGTAGTAGCAATATTTCAACATGTTTCGAACCAAAATCCACTTGTTTAAAGAATTTTCTAAACTCTAAACTTTTTCATAACTTTTGTGCAGCATTGGTGCCTCATTCTTCCTTGTTTCAAGATACAGATTCTACAACATATTTTTGAAATGTTGATTTAAATTAAAACTGCACTGCAAAATAAACTTTCCTGATTCAATTATAGACACAAATATTGTTTTAAAATTGAGGTTTTTGCAGATTAAACAACCAACCAATTTTAAAAATGTTGCTCACACATGAAAGAAGCAGTGATAATTGAATGCATTATTGTGAAACACCATGAAAGATTGCATAATAAGGACATCAACTTGTTAGTCTCAGGTGTTTTTGTAATAACTCCTCTGTACTTTCACTTATGTAAGAGTTGGATTTTTACATGTGATTGAAGTAAAAGATCTGAACAGTTCTATCACCCCTGGTTGTTACCTATCTCGCAGTGCCAACTGTTAAAAAATTATTAGGAAGTTCAGATGAAATGTCAGAGGCACTGAATACTGCGTTTGACAAACAAGCTTGGTGTAGATTCATATATTGCTCAGTTCCTTATCCTTATCTCATGAATGTTTGTTGATATAATCTTTGAAATTTTGTGTGATACTCTGTTATACCCACGTGATATGCACAATGTCAAATGCACAAATGTTTGATTGTATTTTCCCACTCCAGCGGCGGACCAAGCAGAAGGTTGTGACTGACTTTGCAACAGTGACTAAGGGAGCATCTGCAGGAGCCAAACCCAGAGCTGCACTGAGACAAGTCTTGTTCAGCCAGGGAGCATCTGACAAGAACCTAGCATCTGAGGTATTATGTTGTCTCCAGCTCATCACAGTACATGCTGACATGCTTAGAAACGGATACAGACTTGCCACCCACTCTATCAACTGAAACAAATGAAGCAGCACTTTTTTTGGTCTGTTGGTATATTAGATGTAACATCTGACCACAAGTATTCACAATAACTGTTAATCATCATTTCTAAGGAATTACATATTCATCATGACACCAGATTTGCATGTTCTCTCACCCTGACCTCTGTGTTTGGTGTTCTTATCCTTCTACCTTGTTTTTGCCCTCCCTTTCTTTTTCCAACCCATCAGGAGCGAGGTCAGCTGGATGTGCTGAAGCAGGATTTGGAGGCCTACAGTGTGCCGGCCAGTCTAAAGTGGAGGTGGAAAGAGGAAAGTCAGGGAACCACACTGGAGAAAAACTGGACAGATATAGTGCGCTCTCACTTAGTACGGACCTTTAAATTACTCTCCAGCTCTTATGGAAAATCAGTTTGTGAATTTGCACATTTTGAAAGCATCCCAGTAACTGTGTCCTTCTTCTCTTTCCTTTTGTCTTCCTCTGTCTTGGTTTCACTGCCAGACAATGTCTAAGATTCAGAGACACCAACAGGAGGCACTGTGGGAGTTTGTCCACACTGAACTCACCTACATCAATAAGCTAATTATCATCAAAGATGTACGATGTCACTCTCTACCTGCTGTCTTCATCTTTCACTAGAATACAAAACTTATTTTTATTTGAGGGGGGATTTTCCACATCGTGTTTAACAAAGCTCTGTCTGCTTCTCACAGCTGGTCATTGCAGCTCTTGTCAACCTGCACCAGCATGGATTTCTTCTGGAGGTCAGTCTGCTGTGCATGACTGGAAATAAACAAACTTGCTGCACAACTGACATATACTGCAGGCCTGTTTTCCACTGTTCTGCATACCATTGACATATATTGGCTGACACAACACGAACATCCGCTCTCACTGTTACAGAATACAAGTGGAAACTGTAGCACAACAGATTTCCATTTAGAAAGTGGAAAATGTCACACCAAAGTAGGAGAGTTCAAATTTAATTTTTGTTTTTGTTTTGACTTCCTCTTGTACCAGGTGACCCCCGAGCTGCTTTTCTCCAACCTCCCCTCTATCCTCAGTGCACACCAGCTGTTCTGGCAGGAGGTGATTTATCCCATGTTACAGGAAGTACGGAGCACAGGCATGCCATTTGACCCTATGAGGTTAGAGGCTGGTTGCCTGCAGGTGAGAGCTCACTGTCTGCAGAATGCACTTCAAACATATTTGTAGATGTTGTCTGTCTGTCAGTGGTGGGAAAAAAACAAGTACTTTATCTCAAGTATTATACCATGCTGTATGTGCTGTTTTATACTTCTAATCCACTACATTCAGTGGAACATATTGTGCTTTTTGCTCCACTACATTTATCTTATAGTTCTTGTTTCTTTGCAGATTAATTTATTTTCAGAAAATGATTTATATGATATAAAATGCTAAATTACAGCTGAAGTGCATAGATTTACTAATAAACTTACCTTCTGTGGTGACTTGGCTTTTTAATGATTATTTTAATGGTATTTCTGCCTTATTTGACATTGATGAGACTCACAGAAGAGATGGCACAAAGAACTGGAATAATATTCAACAATGGTTGTGAGGCAGATGTGCATTATTTATGTGTAATAAAGGCTGTTCCAATAGACCCAACAAAGATTTTAAATGATTCAAGGATGAGGACAATTTGTTTAATGCTAAATATAGTTGGTAAGTGGTCATAAATTAGTTAACTCAGTCTTCTAGATAAAAGAGGATATCTGTGTATAATCTGGTTTAAGATTATGCAATGGACCTTCTAATGGCCATATCTCTGTTTCTTAGAAATTATGTTGATATATGTCAAAATATCTGAACCTGCTGAACTATATCCATTAGCTGCTTACATGTTAATGCATCACTAATAATAATCAGATAATGTATATATCATAATCTAATACTGTCTCTAATTAAATCTTTTAATTTTGATTAATTTCACTGATAACACTATGCATTTTTACATGAATGCAAGCCTTTTACTTATAATAGAGTATTTTCCACATTATCATATGTTCATCTATGTCTTTTTGTCTTCAGTTCCACAAGCGCTTCTCTTCATATCTGCATTACTGTTGGGAAGAGGAACACAACCTCGAGTTCACACGCAGGCAGATGGAGAGCAACCCACATTTCCTCACTTATGTCCAGGTACAATGAGAAGCAGAAATCCGTATGCACAACACGCACACTCACAAACACAAAGGCGTATGCATGTGAAGATGAAAGTTTGCACACATACTCTCAAATTACCACTCCCACACTAACCCCATTATTACCACTGAGTGCACCTGAATGGAATTCAATGTCATAACTAACTGTTCTGTTCTTAATGGTGGCCCGGTGTGGTTTGTGATGTTTTCATAACTTGTAGGCGAGGCGTCATAGCTGCTTCCTGACGGCCATCCACTTCTTCACACCAACGTCTTCTCCAAATGATTCAGCTTTAACAGCGTTTTAAAGGATTTCTAGTTCACAAAACTAACTGCAGGACATTTATGGGAATAGTGCACAGCAAGACAAGCATGCCCTGCAACACTTCTGAAACAGTTACACAAAGCCTGGAAAACTAAATCAAACCACATCAAGTATGTTTATAAAGCACATTTAAAAACAACCAGAGTTGGTGCTGAACAATAGAATATCAAAAATAAAAAATAACATGGTGACAGAAAAAAAGGAGAAAAGATAACATAACAATAGTATCCCATAAGCATACACAAATAAATAAGTAAAGGAACAGTTGGAAAAAACAGAGGAATAGAAAGTGAAACATAAAACCTTAAGGGCACTCAAAGGTCTGAGAAAACATGCCGGTGTTAAGTTAACCCCCTAAAAACTAAACACAGAAAGGTTTTTGCTGCGCAACATAAAGTGTTACCCTGTCTATAGAGCCAAATACAGATACTGTGCTGTATATGCATTTATCTAACGCCTGCGTTTTCATTTGTCATATCCATGCTTGTTAAACTGAGTAGGAAGTGATATTTTTTCAGATGAAGACAGAATTTACCAGGAAATGGTACACAGTGGGTGTTAAAGGGTCTACTTGCCTCATCGCATATGTCACACAAAACAAAAACATTCCAGGGTCCCCTGTGGTTTTTTTTTCTATTGTGTGACGTAGTTTGATTTGTCTTTGTTTTGATCTTTCTGAGACTGTGGGGGCAAGTACAGAACTTTAGATCTTTCTAGAAACCATATCTGTCAGTCAGGATAATTCACTGACACTGTTGTGAACAGTTTTCATTACTAACTTTTCTATCAAAGGTTTTATTCTAGCTCATTTATGGAAAGACATATTAGTGTTGATGTTTTATGCTTTTAAAAGCACAATTTCATTAAAAAAAAGATTATATCATTCATGGTTTCAAGACACTATTTAATAAAAAAATATCTATTATTTTTTACATTTAAAAATTATTTAGTTGAGACAATATTCTTTTTTTTTTTGTCCCATCCAGTGGGTAGAGACTCACCCTCAGTGTGAGCGGATGCGGCTTGGGGACATGCAGGCCAAACCCCATCAAAGGATCACAAAATACCCCCTGTTGCTCAAGGCTGTGCTCAAAACCACACAGGACCCTCATGTACAGCACACACTCAGAGGCATGGTGAGACATTTTGAAGCATAACCGTCTTACTTGGATAATTCAGCACAAATAACATGTACTTTACAGTACAGCCTCTTAGTATTCATGCTAACTCTCTTTTCTCCTCCAGTTGTCCAGCATAAACAGTTTTTTGGAGAGTATCAATGACTACTTAAGGCTAAAGGATGAGGAGCTCGCTCTCTCTATCTCTGCTCAGAGGGTGGAAAGATATGAGGTGGAGGGAATAAATGAAGAAATTGACAAGGTGAGAAAATGTTTTTTTAGATTGTCTATCACAAACTCAGATGAGATGTTTTGCGTGAATGTATTGGAGTCAAAAATATATAAAATGTAAGAATATTCTCTGCGTTGTAGATCATTTCAATGTACAAGTTATTAAGCCAAGCTTGAGGTCAAAAAGATCGTTACTGGAGGTAAAGCACACGTTGCACATGTAAAATAACCACGAACCTCAGCATTTCACACACTGTGTAGGTATTTTACTGTTAGAAAAACATCAGTAGTGAAACTGTGTCAGTCAACAACTCATTGTATTGTACGGCCTAAAATGTTGGAGAGGAGACAGGATGTGAGAGTTCATTCAAGTTGTAAGGCAATGTTAATGAAACACTGTAAAACACAGGCCTAAATATAATTATATTCACTCTAATATCTTTTTCTCCTGGTTATTCTTCCTAACATATATCTATGTGTTTAGTATAGTATGTGTTTTCTACGGGTTATGTGCAATATTGTCATTTAATGTAATTGTTGGTGTTGGTATGGCTGAGGTTGTAGTGTTTGTGTCATTGTGCTGTCAAGACATTCATGGTGCAGCTACAGAGTCCAAGACAAATTTCCCTGAGTGGGACAATAAAGTTTATCATATCATATCGTATCGTATCTTTGACAGCATGTAAGAGAGATCTGCCAATTTGACCTAACATGCCCCATCGGAGGAGTTGGTCCGGGTGTTGTGCGGAAGCTGCTGCTGGAGGAGAACTTGAAGATTAGGGCTAGAAAAGACAGCAAGGTGAGAGGAACTGGTGCGCTCAGTTATTGTATATGTGTCTCTTTAGGTTGTCCCTGCATTACTTTTTTTGACTTTGTTGTGTTTTTCTCACATATGATGTGATGCAGTTGGAGGTGGTGGCTCTACTTTTCTCAGATGTGCTTCTAATGACAAAAGTGCAGAAGAAAGGAGAGCGACTGAAGGTGGTTCGACCCCCTCTGGCCCTGGACAGAACGTATTGCATAGCACTGAAAGACAGCAGTGAGTAGCTTTTTCTTGAAGACAAGATGCCAGACAGTTAAATTCTGCACAGATATATCATGGATTCCTAACTCATTCCTCTTCTTCTTTCAGGTTCATTTGTTCTTGTGGAGGTAGGTGAGCTTCGGTGTGCTATGAATGTCTACATATTTGCAGCCAGCACCTCAGAGAGCTGCTCCACATGGGTTGCCACCATCCACCAGGCAAAGGTAAAAAAACTAGCACTGCTGATGAAATCCTGTAGCAATAGTCCTGTAGTTTAGTTTGTAGCTACACTGGTGGCATCAGTCCAAGGATGGCAAAGTCAGTCTGTCCATCCACCCCTTTGGTCCAGTATGATATATGCCCACTGACTTTGATGATTCTGAGACTTTTCCACTAGTGCCAGCAGCAAGTGAAAGTTTTCACTTGTTCAGTTAAAAGTTTTGATCTTTACCTCATGCATTGGCACGTTGTTGTTTTTTTTATAAACATTCATCATACCCAGAGGATCCTAATGACCTAACCCCCTGACTTTTCCTCTAGCTATCAAGAGGTAATTTTTCATTCAGAGTGAACACATTTGAACACTTATGTCTCCCCTCTAGGATGACTTAGAAACTCTGGTGATCCCTTAACTTTTAATCTAGCGCCACATCAGGTCAAAATTTCATTCTGTCCAATGCAGCTTTAGCTGTGCATTGTATTTAGAGCTAATTAGCACATGTTAGGATGTTGATACTTTGAGGGTGTTGAAATGGTAAACATTATGCCTTCTAGACACCATCATTGTGAGCATGTTAACATGTTGACATTAGTGTTCAGCTCAAAGCACAGCAGTACCTCACAGAGCTGCAAGGTTGGCTGTTTACTCATAGTCTTCTTGTTGCATGAAAATTGCTGAATGTTGATTCATCGTGTCTCTGTTATGTTGTCAGGAAACACTGAGGAACCTGAGAGAGACGGAGAGCAACAGACAACTGGAGAACTGGAAAATCCAGCAGCTGGAGGACAAACCATTTAAGGAAGACAAGACACTTGATATGGAGACAATAACACCCTTTCTAACACAATCAGGAGAGAGAGAGAGTTTTGTGGATGAATTTACTGACGAACTCATTATACCCCAGTCAATAAATGGGACATTGGCATCTAAAGAAGCAGAGGAACAGTATCAATCTCAAGACAATGTGGGCACTCACACTGGATTAGCTTTCTGGCATTCGCAGCCCAATGCCAATCACCATAAAGCATTGCATAAGAGCTTTGCTGGTCGGCAACAAACAGTCAAAGGATATGACTCAATAGAAATAGGAGTGAGAGAAGACCAAGGTCGAATCCAAACAGATGAAGAAGAGAAAATGTTTCTGACAACAAAGGAGCAATGGGTGACCCCTAACCACAGGGCTCAATCTGCACCGAATCTAGATCATTTAATTTCTAGTATTGCAGTGGATCCATTACGACACAGCACCATTGGACCACACGCTTTCTTAACAGGTGAATATCCAGATATTGACTATCCAATAGACGAACCCAACACTTTAGACCTTCCTGTCCCACCAACAACATCCAGGGCAGGGCCTGAGTTTTTACGAGTACCAGGAGACAGAGGGATATCAACAAGATGGGACTCAAACTCCCAGTCCATTAACCAGTACACCATGAGAAACTCCAGTTACACCCAGTCTAGAGACATGGAGACATTTCCAGAAGCTTGGGGCTTCTCCAAAATTCTGAAGTCACCGGGGTTACGAAGGAGGAGGCCAGTCAACACCCATCAAAGCCTGTCTACTCAGATGTCAAGACAGTTGTTGCAGGACTCAGGAGAAGTGTCAAACAACAACTTGTCCTCCGACTCTGACTGCAACCTGAATATGAGGAGGAACTCTGTTTCCTCTGCCAAGAGCTCAAACTCACAGAGGGTGCTGAAGCTGGGGTCCCTGAGGCCGAATCAAGGGATGTTTTGGAACGTGCATGACAGGGTCTCCCCAGACCCCCAAACTTTATCTGAACCTGAGCTGCCAGATCTTAACGTCCACAATAAAAGGCCCAAAATGAAAACACAGAGGAGTTCCTCTATCCCTCACATCATCATTCAAGAAGGGCATACATTTTATCTGCCCTCTAGTAGCCTTGACACGTTGCCCGTAACCGAGGACACATCTTTTCCCATCTCAGCACATAATCCAAACAGGCACCCCTCACCTCTGGAGGGTCTTTTGGAAAGAGCCAAAGATAGACTGAAGGACCGAGAAGGATTAAAAAGGGACCGAAATTTGAAAATGGCCAATTTTAAGTCACGATATCCTCCTCCTTCTCCTTCCTTCTCCACCACACCTTCACCGTCACCATCACCCAGCGATGGAGACAGGGACACGGAATGGGAGGAGGAGGTGGAGCTGTTGAGACACAGAGCCCTCACGGTGAGCAAAGGATGGAAGGAGCAGCTGGTGGATGGAGATGATGATGACAAGAGAAACAGGTTAGAAAGAAAAAACGTTCTTTATTTTCATGTCTTATTAAACAGTTTTAACATGTTGTCTAGGAAATATATATGGATAACTGGTGTGGTTGTCCTTGCAAGGTAAAAAACACACAACTCAGACAGGTCACAAGAGTTGACAAAGACATTAGGGATGCACAATAATATCAGTACGTCATCAGTAACGGTCAATAAAACCTTTAAAATGAAATATTGCCATTGGTTTGAAATGAAAATTTCTGCCACCTGGCTGTGCTTCCCTCCATGGATTGCTCCATGGTGTTTCCTCCGCAGACTCCACTTCACCCAACTGCCCAACAGACCCACTGCCTCTCAGTCCTGACATTGAAGATTATGATAATGATAATGATTGATTGATTAAAGTAAAACACGGTCACTGGTTAAACTACACTGGTTAAACTAAAACACCTGTGTTAGAGCCTTTGACTTCACCATGAGTAAAACCAAGAGGAAGGCGCTTTAAAGGTAGGAAAATAATGGCGGTTGGCAACCAAAGTATTAGATGCATTACCGCCACCTTCTGCTTCGGCGTGTGGACCATTAAATCCGAACCATCCTAATATTGTCAGTTAAAATTTTGTTCATTAAAATTTTAATGCTGAGCTCCTGAACTCAAGTCTTCCTTCATATATTGTCTTTCTTGATCACACTTAGTACAATCTATGATTTCATGTGTAATAGTCTCCTCACCTAGGTGGAAAAAATGTGTGTATATATCGGTATCGGTATTGGCAATATGCAAAATTAGATGGAAAATTTATCAGATATAGACAAAAAATCCAACATTGTGCATCCCTAAAAGACATCCTACCTTTATAATGCCAATAAAACAGATAAAATACATTTCAAAGGAGACAATAGCATAGCTCAAGAGCTTGCCTAACCACTATGTTAAAAAGTGAAACAATATATACAGTTGATCAATAATAAAAGCCAATCAATCATCAATCAAATAGTGCACATAAGAATTAGACTAATATAATACATATACAGTACAAATATACAGTAGTGTAAAGTTTAACTAAAAGCAAAGTGAGGTTGCTTTGAAATAATAATGCCATGAGCAGTTTTTATTTATCAATTAACTTCATACAAATTTCAGTAAACAGAAAAAACGCTTCGCCTATAAAACAGCACCAGTTCTTCTTGGTACACCTGCACACAGCTTTTCAAGGTAGCAGGTAAGTTGTTCCTGCATCTTGAAGAAGTTGCCACAGTATTTCTGTTGTTTAGGCCGTCTTAGTATTTTCTTTCTCTTCATATAACGTCACACTGACTCGATGGTGTTAAGATAAGGACTCCAGGTCACACCATCTGTTGCAGGACTCCTCGTTCTTCTTTTCACTGGAAATAGTTCTTTATAACTCTGGCTGTGTGTTAAGGCTTTTTGTTATGCTGCAGAGTAATTTTGATACTGACCAGACACCTCCCTGATGATAGTGCAGTATGGATAATACCTAAAACTTTTGCACAGTACCATGTATGAAGACATTTTTGTCCAAAATACATCCAATATCAGAGAAAACATGCAAATAGCACAGTTGACATCAAGATTCACTTGTTCCAATACAGGTGTGCCTTTAGCAGTTGATCTCAATCTTTGACTGAACAGACACATACCAGAGCTCTGAAAGCCACAGTTTTGCATAGAGATAAAGCCCCAGTTTAAGAAACATGCTGAGCGGAGACTGAACCGTTTGTGTTAGTATGTAAGGGTGGAGCTGTCAGAAATTTCTACCGCTACTGATCTAACAAATGCACTTGCTAGTTATTTGACATTCACAACATACAAAGTTGACAATTCAGACAAAGTGTATTTTTTGATTTTCTTTTACGAATAACACCATCATAATACTCATAATAAGTACCTTATTAATATTGTACTTTCCAAAATAGTGCTTACATTTGCGGTCTTGCTTCATCAGGGCATTTATTTCTAAGCTGTCAAATCTCTACTCTTGAAATGAGGTTTCAGAGAGGAGTAGGCTGGTAATAGACAGGTTGTTCTTTGAGAATGGAAACTTAAAATTACCCAATGTTTTTCATGCTTCTCACCACAAAGAATGTGTTAAGTCACAATTTGCATTTTGAATGTATTTCTTATCTCATAAAACATTTGCAAAAAGTTTTTTTTTATATATATTAGAAAACAAACTTAAAAAGACATCAATATGCTGTCTGTTTCATCTTCCAGTTTGATCTAATTCTCAATTTCAAACTTTTATGAAATACACTCTTAGTGTACTTTAGAGTATAATTATTGAGTATGATTTGAACTATTTGTTTATTTTAATTTTTTCATGATTTCCTATGATTTTGCATTTTGAACTCCTGCAAAAATGTATCAATTACTATGTTGTGCCAGTACTACTTATACATCTGTTTTGGCAAGATGTAAAGGCTTCATAAACTGCATTTAGTCCATTCATTTATAATCTGAAATCTGAAATACATTATCCATCTTGAGATATTGAAGGAACATATACTATACCGGACACACAGTATTCAGTGGTGGAACCACTGGCACAGTGAATGTTAAAGAATAATCAGTTTTGACTTCTCTTTCTTTCTTTAGTGTTGTCTTTACAAACGGTGTAAATGTGGACTGGTCAGGCTGGTGCTTTGATGATGATGAAGTCATGGATCATTTACACCCTGGAAGTGAAGGACTTATGGAGGGCATCAGCCAATCTTTGGCCTTTTTGGATATCCATGGACTTTCAGAGCAAGAAGACGGGGAATGTAGTCAGGTGTAGCTCTGAAGGTCCCTGTAGTCACTGAGTGGATCCAAAACTATGCTGTCAGTCAACAATCTGAGATCACAGACAGTCACTACTATATAATATTGTTTAATTTGGATGACTTGTCAAAAAATTCAGACTATGAATGTGAAGTACAGAGGAACAAATTAGGCTTTTTGATGGAAAGCTAAATCTTACAAATGCAGGAAAGAACCTTTGCCAACAGAATAAACAGACGTCTTTGTGCAGATGTTTTGGGAAGAAGTAGAGAGCTGTCTTCAATCTGAACTTATAGCCACTGATCTGTAATTATGGATGAGTGTGTAAAATTATCTGTACATATTATTATGTATACATATTATTAGTGTTTTGTGTAAATATAATGACTTTTTATGAAATACTGTATATTTTATTTTCAAAAAATAATTTATATGCTAATAATTTTTTGTAATTTAATTTGCAATTCTCTCACTGCACAGAGGGTTTCAGATTGTACATAATGTAATCAATTAAACCAAATTTATTTCTGATAGATGTACTTTATTTTTAAAACACTTTATTTTCAGTATGTATGTACGCAAATACATTCTCACATGAAAAAAATCAGTTACAACACAAATGATAGGATACACATATATATATATACAACATTTTAAATTCTTAAAACAACAACAAGACTGCTACAATGTCTGCTCTGAATATACTGTATTTATAAAAACCTGTGCAAAACAACTCCCAACTTATTGCAGGTATGAAGAAAACACATTTCACTTAGGGCAGTGAAAACTTCCTTGCGATGCCTCTTCTTTAACATGTCTTTACTTTTTCACATGGCTCCTCTCTCTCTCCTCGCGCTCATTGGAGATGGTGTGAACAATCGTCTCCAGCGCAGGGTACTGAAAGATCCTTTTCCTCTGTGGAACAAAAATTAAAAGCTATTAAAATTAGCCACACAGTAAATGATTTTAAAAAATTAATTCACACATATCTGTAGCTAAGTTTTCATTTTTGCATTAATTTCTTTATTCTTATTTTTGATACTGATCTTCCATGTAACATGAAAAATCAGTTAATGAGATTTGGATATTTCTTTCCAATGAAACTTGTGCAAAGAGTTCTCTGGAATCAAGTGACTTATCTTGAAACAAAGACAATAATCTCCCTCATTTTAAGATTTTGCATCTTGCATGGAAAAAAAATATTAGTAAGAAATTTGGAAACTGAAATAATCCCATAAAACCGTTTTTCTTTTTCCCCTTTCCTCCACCAAAATTTGAGTTTTAGTTTTTGAACAATGGCAATATTTGTGGTGCTGTGAACTACAGATTCTCACCCTTTGGTGGTTCTTGTACATCTGAGCCAGAATCAGCAGCAAAACGAGGAGCAGAATGCTGAGACCGACCACTGCTGTGGTGTTATGTGAAAGACCTGATGATTTTTTCCCCCTCAGACCACCTGTGGTAAAACACCAGACAACCACAATAAGACCACAAAAGACGAAGGCTTATTTTGCATGTACATGTGTCCCTGATTGTTTTTGCTATTGATATGATGGTATATTTTGTGACATTATAATACAGCATTAATAGAAAAAATATCCTGGGGAGAGAACTTACTCATCGGAAGAACGTGGTGCGTCACATTTCCCAAAATGCCTTCTTTCCCATAGAAACGACATACCCATTCGCTCCAGTTCTCATCTGACACCTTGCTGATGCTAAAAGTCTTTCCCTTCTGGACGAACTCAACTGACTGGGTGCCATTGAGGTCATAGGTCACATGAACCCACTCGTAGTCGGTGACCTCGCTTGTGTCTGTCAGTTGGCAGGTCAGCGTCACTGAGGCTTTTTTCTTTGATGGGATGCTGCTGTCGACTGATAGAAAACAAGAAAATGAAATTCATTGTTTATGGCAAAAAATACAAATGTTGTGGATTTTCATGCAAACATAAACTGAAACATCATGAGCTTACTTTTGGCAACAACGAGCTGCATATTTCGAGTCAGCCTTTGGCCTTCTATGGTCCCTGAGCATCTGTATTTGCCCTCATCCTCTAACCCAACCTCTTCCACACTGGCAGACTTGTCCCAGGGTTCCTGAGAGGATGGCGAAGAATGGGAGAAGGAGGGTGGAAGGCGGTCAGGGGCAGGATTAAAAAGATAGTTGGGTTTCAGTTTCTCCCAGAGTGGTTTAGAGGGGTATAAACCAGAGCTGAACACACAGGGGAGTGTAACTGCAGACCCCATGGCCGCATACACCTTTGTGTTGTCAATCAGTGGTTGGATGATTCCTGTGAGAGAAAGAGGAGAGTTTAAGACACATATTTTAACCAACAAATCCATATCCTACAATAATTCAACCTTCTAAATTTCCTTTTGTCAATATCTCACCTTTTACAGACAGAGGCGCTGAAGCTTTTCCCTCTTTCCCATTAGAGTTCACAACACAAGTCCAGATTCCCGTCATGTTCATAGTTGCTTTTTCCTTCACAACATTGTTAGTGGTGTCTCTGTTTGTCTGAGACACAAATCGGTTATTGTTCAATTTCCACTGCACGCTGGCCCCAGAAAGCGAAGGAGTCACATTACAGGTGACTGAAACCATGGTCCCTGAAGTGGAAACCTCTGGGTTGATGGATACTGTGGATGATAAAAGCGAGGATGAGATTATTGACATTCAATATATTTATATTTATACAATACATTTTTAAAATTCTTTATCAATTGTTAAAATCTGTTTTCATTTGAAACCTAAATATTCTCACTCAGGATATTTATGTGAAGAAATTTATATCTGGTCAAATATTAAATGTCACCATACACCGAATAGTACAAGTTTAACATGAGCACATCATCCAAATTAGATCAAATTACTATGAGTCTTTGCATGCTTGAGCAGCATGCAATCAATATCCTATTAAGTTGAATCTTCTGATTTAGCAAATTAAGTTGCTACAGTGCAGTGAACCAACCCGCCTTTGTGTTCCACTATAGACATTAAAACTTCTGGGGTTGTAAGGTTGTGTATAAGTTGCTTCTTACCTTTGATGACTCTAAGCATGACCACTTTTTCAACAGACTGGTCTCTGTGTTGCACTTGGCAGGTATAAAGGCCTCCATCATTCTCTCTCACATTGTTGATTTGCAGGCTGTAATCACCTCTTTCGAACTGGGAATGGGGGCATCGTGCGCGGTGGGACCAAATGGCACCCCAGTACTGCAGGCCGCTCTTTTGTTTCCTCCAAACAGTGCTGTGGATGGAAGGAAGTTAAGGAATGGGATAGATGGGGAAATATGGGAACCAGAGAGCTAAAGCAGGACATGGATAAGTGAGGAAGAGAATAAAAAAAGTTGTGTGTTACCCTCCGTTGTTTTGACTCCAGATGATGGCAGAGGGAGAAGGGGATGAAGTGTCACTTTTACAGGGTAGAATAGCCTGAGAACCTGCTTCAGCAAGTACTTCAGTTACCACACATTGAGCTCCTAAAGAGGAAACACACACACAAAAAATCATTTCAGCAAGAAAGTATGTAAGCATAGCTTGTAAAATATCTAGGAATCAACAGTAACATACATTTTAATGCCAAGAGATTGAAATAAAAAGATTTTGTGTTCATTTACCTGTCATAAGAGAGGCAATCAGCCCAAACATTAAATACTTCAGGAGCATTTTCGTTTCTTTTTCTTTTGATTAAAAAAACTGCGCTACTGTTTCAATTTATCCAGAAATGTCACTTTTTTCCACCTTGTAAACTCTTTCTTTCTCTTTGCTTGATGTGTTCTCTGATGTGTTTTTGTGAGTTGGGGCTGATGAGGTATATATGGGCCCGTGGGCGCGAGCATGGGTGGAGGGTGGAGTGTTTGGTAGTTCCTCTGATGATCATGTGACTTCAGCTACAAGACAGGCTTTGATGCGGTTTGTCTTTGTCAGCCTGGAAACTGTAAGACAGAGATGTAAACAAGGGGACCCACTTCCTCCCCCGGATTCTCTTTTATGCATTCTGTTTCCCTCCTCACATCAAATATGTTAAAATATGTAACATTATACAATTTGCAAGCCAAAATATACATGGTTAGATCAAATGTTCTTTATGGGACTATGCATGTTGGTTTCTACTGAAATACATTATTGTGGCTCAAAGTGAAGCTGCTGTTTAGAAAAGATTTTGTGCCAAAATAGCAGTAAACTATATTTAAATTATTCCCACACACTTCAGTGAATATCACTTGTTTACAAATCAGTTCAGTGTCATTTACGGAAGCTGTAGTTGCTGCTTTGAAACCGAGATGGCAAAACTGTAACGCCAAACCACCCGTCATTCCTTCGTCACTGCCAGTCAGTTGCGTTCACAACTGCAGGTTAACTCACAGTTTTCACTATCATCACCAGTATGTGAAAAGAGGACATTTAGTAATTCTGTTATTTTGTTCTCATGGATATTCATGAAAGTGAATCATCATCTCCATTCTCGCTTTCTTTGTGTTCCTTTTCGTCAGTTCTTATAGCATTACTTTTACAGTTGAAATGGGTCTACACTGCCAGTCAAACACTTGTTTATTATTGTTTTAGCCTTTAGAGATTAGAAGTTGAGCGTAACGGGATTATAATTTACATTTATATAAACTGAAATTAATAGAGACGTCTTTTTATTTTACTGAACTTTATCAGACCAATTAGACAGCTGAAGCCAGAGGAGCTCTATCTATGTGTTTTCAATATAAATTGACATAACTCACTTTACTGTAATAACTTTTTTTAACTTTTGATGTATGATTTTAGTTTTGTAAAAAGTTAAATTCTCAATACTCATTCATGCAATTTCAGTAAAGCACCCTAAGCACCTTAGGCTGATGCAAGAAGTGGAATATACAGTATCTACTAGACTTACTCAAGTTCAAAGATTCAATTCATTCATGTATATGAGGGCAAAGGGGACCAATAGGGCACTTTTCTTCATTGAGAGGGCTGTGTGCCCTGTCAATTCTGCACTTTAGTATGTTCAGCCACCCTAAACCACACTTTTTCTATTTCTTCTTCTTTTTGTGATCACTAGAAGGTCACCCATACAGAACCTCCAGCTCACCCCATTACAATTGCATCATAGCACACTGTATTGCATCCTCATCATTTAAAGGGCACATCATATTTTCACATTTTTGGAGGTTCTTACAGAGATTGGTTACAGAGAACTGTAACCAATTCTTCCACTGAAAGGGCACCATGAGGGTACTGTCACATATAGACGCCCCCTATTAGCATTTCACTCTGATTCGCCCACAACTAGACAGTCATTACAGAACTTGGGTTTTTTTTCCCTTTGTGCAGACACCTTAAGGGGGACTTCATTATACTGTGAGGACACTTTGGCTGTATTCTTTTGTCCTCGGGGGCACCAAAACCAACCCAAAACGTTTTTAATTTCCATTTAGTTTCTTGTTATCTACCTCTTTTGTGATGTGTGATGTGATGGTTCTTTTTTCTGGTATATCTTTTCAGCACTAATTAAGGGTCTTGCCCTTGAAGACAAAGATTTGGGTTTTAATAAAACACTATAAGACTCTCATTTGAGGCAAATAGTTTACTCATGGGAGAGAGAAAACAGTTCTTAGATTTAACATTGTTCTATAGAGAAATTTAAGAAACAATATCTGCCAGAAATCTGTGAAACTGTCAGAAACATAGAAAGACATACAGCCAGATAGATAGATAGATAGATAGATAGATAGATAGATAGATAGATAGATAGATAGATAGATAGATAGATAGATAGATAGATAGACACCTGAGAATATGTGGGTGAAACCACAAAGCTGTTTTTCTTAAACTTGTGGAGACATTTTCCCTGGTAGATGCTGCCATGTGTCTGCTGTTGGCTGAGTGATACTGATTTAAAGTCTTTTCATCTTGTCATCTCATTCACCCAGAACTTCCTACTCACATCAAATGCTGCCACAGCCTTTCAAATTTAAGTCAGTGAAATAATCTTTCAGCTACAGTTTGTCAAAAAAGTCCACAGTGTAAAAACTCTCACATACTGTGCTGCTGTGAAGCTCGCCCAGTGTTGGGAGCATGTGTGTGTCACTCAGTGTGGGGTCGTCTTTCCTAGAGTTGATGTTTAGTCACCTCCACTGCATCTGAATATTGGGTGAAAGAGCTGTGAAGGAAAATGCCCCTCATGTGGAAACTATTGAGCTTTGAGCTTGTAGGAAGGCAGGTGAAGATTATGTTAATAAGGATGAGCTTGGAAAATAGTCAAATCAGATTTCTTCAGTAGAAGTTGAGGAACTGAGTAGTTTGTTCCTGCGTCAAACACTTGCTGTGTTATCTTTGCTCTTCTTAGTCACAGTTTTTGTTCTCTAATCTGGAATCAGCATTAAACTTTGCCAAGCAATACACTTATCAGAATTATTGTAAACACTGTTGCGGTTTAATTTCTATAAGAAATACGATTATATCATGGTACTCTACTCTGTACGTGTAAGTGATGATATATAATGTTCCACTTAGTTTTACTGGCAGAGGAAGCAAATGCTGCGCTGCTGAGAATATGTATAATTTTGTCATGTCAGCTTTTTATTGAGCACTATGAGGTTGGGAGTCATGACTAACAACAACCTAAACGCACGATAAATGTTTCTTTCTTTTTGGTGAAACATATTGCATTCTAATCTTTCATTCTGTGCACACATAATCAGATTTTTACTTCATTACATATTTTCATTGTGGATCCAAAGTATTTTGCACATATAAAATTAAGTTGAAAGTCAAACATTTCTTGCAGCAAATTGAGAAAGCAGACACTGCTCACTTACAGTAATAGCGCTTCTCTGCACAGCCTATTGCAGAGTAAAAGCTGAATGGAATCTAATGTTTAATAATGTTTTGTCTGGTTTAAATTTCCACCCTGACGTCTTACCAAGAATGAAATATAGCTTAGCTTTAACTGCACTTGTTTCTTTGAAAATGACAAAATATTCCATCCAGTGCTTTTGAACAGTAAGACTGAAAGTATCAGAGTGTGTGTGTCACTACATGTGTTTGTGTGTGTGTGTGAGAGAGACACAGAGAGAGAGAGAGACAGAGAGACAGAGAGAGAGAGAGAGACAGAGAGAGAGAGAGAGAGAGACAGAGAGAGAGAAAGAGAGAGAGAGACAGAGAGAGAGTAAATAACAAACTGGAAGTCTGCAGGTTTTCATGTTTTTATTCCGACATGGGGCTCAGCAGCTGATCTAAAACTGATCAGCCCTTTCCTGAAATACATTATAACTGGGTTAGATGGGAAAAAAAAAGTTTATTAGTATTTGCTTATGGCTACAACTGATGATCATTTTCATTACAGATTAATCTGCCAATTACTTACTTAAATACTTTCTTAAAATATGAATAGTGAAATGTGTCCACTTCTATCCCACTACAGCAGGAAATTTGTCTTTGTTTCACCGTTAAGAACAACAACATAATAAAAATTAAGAAAAAATAATGAGGACACAAAGTCACAAGGTCAAACATCAGCAGTACAGCAATGTTTATTGTGTGTGAACCTGTTACAAAGTTTAAATTTTTAATGGATAACTCCAATATGGGGATATTGTAGTGCTGTTTGTTCATTAAATAAATTCATTTGGGATAAAGGATCCTTTACGTATCTTTTTTGTTGGCCAGAGGTATCCTATAACATCATCTTTAAGGCATTAACTCAAATTCAGAAAAGAGGGGTGTTGAGTTTATAATAAACTTATAAATAGTTCAGTTAAACTTTCTGAAGATGGATTAACTGAATAATTGATTGTTTCAGCTTTACATACATTTAATTGTGGTTTACTCACCTTTCCTGTGTGACCTCATCCAAAGTCAGACTCCTGATGCTTCTATGTAACACATTCATTAAGTGGATCTGCTTGTACACATAAGTAGTACATAAGTGATTATACTGTACATGTGCATAAAATGTGTATAGGATCAGTCACGTTGTTCACCTTTTTCTCACCCTTTTGTAGCTTCGGCCCCTGATGTATGAAAGTGTTGAACTGAGCACTTTCATGATGCAATGAAAACATGATTAGGCCTATTGATCTTAAAAAGACAGCAGAGCCAAATGCACTACAAACAATTACTGAAACATAACCTAGAATTTGCAATTTATTTTTCCAGCTGGCTGGTGGTTTTCACGATTGAAGCGACAAGGGATAGATTTTAGAACCACAGAAGACATTATAAAACTGTTTTCACAGGTTGAGTAGTGCTCCCCTTGACAAGCAAACTGACCTTGTTGTGTATAATCAGTGTAGTGGCCCTTTAACCTTACATTGATCCCCACTATATATGGTATCACTCTAGAACAGAAATTAGATGATTAATCGCTTAGTTGATTGACAGAAAATGCAATCATTAATGCCAATAAATTTGCTGGCACCAGCTTCTCAAAGATGAATATTTGCTTGTTTCCCATGATAGTAATTTCAACATCTGTGGGTTTTTGGCTGTTAGTCAGACAGAGCGAGTCATCCAAATATGTTAAATTGGGCATAACGATGTGGTTCAATGGTGGAAATGTGCAATTTATCAGATTATGTACCCAAATGATATGGAGCAAACCTGGACTTTTGTGGGCCCCTAGGAACCTGGAAATTACCAGTTGGTTATCCAGCCTTTCATATGCTAAATACAAAGATCTGGCCTGTGTCAAGAGGCCATTCATTTGATGTATTTGTTCCAGCGGTACCGCCAACTCCCTCTACTGGGTGAAAAATGTAGTGGAAAAAATGCGGACAATTGTTTTTGCGCTGCTCTAACGAGAATACGGTACCGGCGCTTTGCATTATGGGATACAGAGTAAGATGGAAGCGGTCACAGTGAGCATGTTGAAGCGTCAATAACAAATCTTTTTCAATGAAAGATACCCACCCGAGGCTTTAATTAAATAATCGTAGTGATAATAAAAAAAAGACTCAACTGGCACCAGACCGTTTGTAGACGCGGAAACAGGTAATATTCACAATATTGACTTTGATGTAACGTGCTAGCTAAAGCTAAAGCTAAGGGTCAATGAAAGATCTTTGAGACGGCACGAAGCAACTGAATTGTGTGCTGAAAGCAAAAAAAAAACCTACAGATTAACAACACAGATTAGTTTACACTGAATATCTTTCAACTGAAGTAATAATCTGTGTTTTATTTTAGTAATCTCTGGACATGTCTGTACTGGGAGGTTTACTGGGAGCTGGAGCCTCCTTCTGTCGGTCTGCTGGGACTCTGCTGCACACTGTCAGGACCATCTCTACTGGTGAGTACTGGTGGCACTGGTTTCAGGGACTAAAGCAAAGACTTTAATGTCTGAACTCCAACAGCAATATCACTTTTATTTTTAGTTTGCATGTTTTTGTTTTTCCTGTTGATGATGCACTTCCACAATTGAGATGTAATTATTTTCTCAATTAAGTTGTTTTGTCCATAAAATGTAAAATGGTGAAAAATGTCGATCATTGTTCCCGAAAGCCCAAGATGACAACCAAAAATGTCTTGTTTTGTCCACAATCCAAATATATTCAGTGTACCGACTTATTAACAACGGAAAATGTTAACATTTTAAGAAGGTGGAACCAGAGAATTTGGGCTTTATTGATCCAACAGCAGCATAACATAAAGATAGATAGGCTAATGATCAACACAGGGTAGTGTAGACTGACACCTTAAATCAGAATGAGCGAGCTACAGTATAGACAGAAACAAACATATAGAGGAGAGACACCAGTAAGTTGAAAAAAAAAAACAAAAAACAGTATCACCTTAGGTCAGTGTTTCTAAGTGTGCTTTTTGTGCATTGATGTTTGATCTGCAATTAACAATCTCTTAAATATTGATTAATCTATTTATAGTAGCCATTTTATTATGTTTCAAGAGTATTAGTTTTGACTCCTGTTCCACTGAATTAAATCCATTTTTCTTGTGCAAACCTGATGTACTCATAAGTCCACAGGAGGCAGGAAAACCTTTGTTACCTTCGCTACCTCATGAACACATAAAACATGTTGTACACCGGCAAAGACTTCCTCCACATCTTAGCAGCGTGTTTTCAGGGACTTTTCGCACTTGTGCATTAAAACTGCCTTATGGCCCAAACAACAAAAATATGTTTTCTTGCATTCCAGCAGCCAAGAATAATAGCAGCCATATATATAACTTTAACAAAGTCCACCTATAATCTTCTTCAAAATATACCTGAACTGTATATATACACCATACATAAACTGTTGCATAAACTTAAATAATGTTAGAACATAGATAGCTTGTAATTACAACAAAAACAATTGGCCAAATACCAATATGTGCCTAAGTGGCTCTTACACTGGCGATTGTTTTTAATAGGGCTGGATATCAGCACTGATCTCTGGATTCAATTAGATTTCAATTCACTAAGAACAAAATCAATTAATTTCATTGTGATTCAATTTAATACAATTTGATTCTTGATTCATTATCATCAGATAATATTAATTTTGCTGAAAGGGGTTCTCAATTTATCCTGGCAACTTAAATTTCTGCTAAACAACAAGTAAGCAACGCTGTTGTTTCTTTGAACATTAAACACTGACAATGTTCAGTCAACGACTTCCACAGATTCATGTCGCGTAGTCAGAGATAATGTCTCGTAGACAAACTCAAACCGAGAGTACAAATCAGTGAGCGACATCTTCAAAATTTTCTTCTCATAAATGCAATGTGTACATCTCATACAAGATAGCCAGAGTCATCTAACCATCCTGAGTCACAACAGTCCCAGCGTTCCCCCAATAACTGTACAGGCCCGATGGGCCACCGTCCAACGATAACACCAAATATCCATTCATTTAGAAAAAAATCAATAATCTATAGTGTTTGGGAGTCTCTGTGCGACTCTGTTCAGAAATGTTAGTTAACCTCTGTTTTGTTACCTGGGAAACTCTTGAGTTGGTGCAAGTTCCACTGCTAACAGAGTCCCTTTGAATTACTGCAGAGCGAGAGCATACGAGATGCAGGTTAGCTAGCGTGAGCAAGGCACTGCCTAAAAAAAGGAAACAGCTCTAACGTAGCTGACGGATAAACAAATGTATCAATGTTTTTCTCCAAAACTTTTGAGTCAAGCAAAAATACAGATGGGAAAGAATTTTTATACAATAAATGCAGCTTATTAAGTTATACTCTTATTGTGACCACTGTTTTAAGTCTTGAATATACCAAGCAAACAAAAAGTTGAATGCAAACATAAACTGCAGCGACACCTGACCGAAGCTGACTGCACAGATGTGCCATCCCACATGCCTCGTCCCTTCAGGGTTTTTTCGGTGCATACCACCAGGCCTGAAAAAAATTCTAGGGGAAACACTGAGTCACGTAAATTTTGGCAGCCCAAACTGAACCAGTAAACAACACATAACATTTAGTGCACATGTACACGTATAACTGTTATATAAATCACGATTCATTAGAAAATCGCTTCATTTTATCCGGCCCTAGTTTTTAACCGATTCATCATTTAGAATAGTTACTTCAAGGTAACCTCTTCAAACACTTTGTTAGGTTAGACCAGCCAAACATTTTCAATATAGTTACACAAAAAGTTAAGTAGCAAACCTCATGATGCTCAATGTTATGTTAATGGACCGATAAATAAATCTACTAATAGTTGCAGTACTAAATGTAGTATATGTTCAAGAGATACTCAATAGTGATTTGAAACAACATGTTGTCTTCAGGTACATGCTGCCAGGTCAGGATGCATGCCATCCCACAGCTGAAAAAGGTGGACAGGTGGACTGAGAAGAGGAGCATGTATGGGATTTATGATAACATAGGAATCTTAGGTAAGTGTCCTGAACACTACAAGACTGTGGAAGGTGACCTGCTGTTTCATTTTTATGTTGATCGGGTTGCATGAAACTATGAATTCAAATTTTTCACTTGATTATTTAACTTACTAAGTTTTCTTGTTGGTGAGAGAAAAAAAAACAAAAGTCCTAAATAATGTCATAATCTAACATACTAGACTTAAGTTTTACAGAAATATGCTGAGTTGAGAATCAGTTAGAAGAGCTTGAATAAAACTGCAGAATAAAATTGAATGGGCGCTGTTTGAAGAGTCAAGTCAATAATTTAATATTTGGTTAACCTAATATCATAAATCACAAATTTGCCTCAGGACAGAACGATCTGTACAGCAATACAGCATCTTATGTCATTAGATCCTTGATTTATTCTTGATTTATATATATATATATATATATATATATATATATATATATATATATGTACATAGACACACACACATATATACGTATATATACATATACATATACACATTACTATGAGCGAATCTGGTCTATTTCTAAATAAATTCAAAACCACATCCTGCTGGATTGGATGGTGCCTCTTGCTTAATGTGTGAGATTTCTACATGTTTGCTTGCTTTTTGCTCCTCTTTCTCGCACATATATGGTGCAGAAACTGATCTTGTTGCTTTGTGTCTACAGGGGATTTTAAAGCTCATCCTAAAGACCTCATCGTGGCCCCCTGCTGGCTGAAGGCTTTCAAAGGTCATGAACTACAGCGTCTAATCAGGAAGAAGAAGATGGTGGGAGATAGAATGATGACTCTGGACAGACACAACTTGGAGAAGAGGATCCGCTTCCTCTACAGACGTTTCAACCGCACCGGCAAACACCGCTAACATCGACCAAACTGTACTGGCAAATACATCAGACCAGCCAATAAGGACTGTTGCAGTCTAGTGATGTGATTTCATGCTGTCACTCTGTATATTGCCTTTTTTTGTAAGTTATATAAAAAAAGAGAACTGGTTTATGTATTTAAGTAGCAAACATCATGTACTTTCTTTTAGTAATTGTTTTTGGCCCCAACAACAACTGATTTTCCTGATCAGTATAAACATGATATAAAAGCCTGAAAATACATTTTAAGACTTGACTGGAAAAGACGACTTCTTTGGTTCCTTAGATCTCATACAGCAAAGAGCTGGTCTTCTTTGTTCTGTTCAAATGCTTTGATGGTCTTGCTGGAGAACGTCAGAATAGAGAATGGACAACAATCCACTGGGAGGTCAAAGGTCAGAGATGGAGCTCAGTATGAGAGGAGCCATTAAAATAATGAATAAAGGGTGATTTTGCTCATTTGTTGTGCATGAATGAATAGTGTTAATGCTTGAATTTGCTCTTGAGGTCAATGACACCATTTGAAAAGCAATAATTTATTCATTCATATTTTTCCTATATGAAGCCATACATTATATTAGCAAGCATATGTGATTATTGTATGAATGAATGTATAATTTCAAAGCCGTTATGAGCTGACCGATAATGTATTTTTGAGGCCGATATTGATATCAATACTCTGAAGTTTAAAAACATTGCTGTTAAAAAAAACCTTCAAAAAATTATGTCTAAATGACCACACACCGAGTTTGGCATTTCTTTACTGCAATTTCTTGTTACTAATTGGCAGACACACACTGATTTATCTGTAGGAAGATGATAACGGCTGATTTAGAGGTCATTAATATGCTGCTAGAACTGGATCTAATGATTAGGCCTATTTTCATTATAAAGTAATTGATCATTTTCTCAATTGCTAATTTAGTCTATAAAATGTCAGATAATGGTGAAAAATATCAGTTATGATTTCCCACTGCTCAAAATGACATCTTCAGATATCTTGTTTTGTCTGACTAATCATCTCAAAGATATTTATTATAGAATTATAAGTCAGAGAAGAAAAACAGCAAATTTGAGAAGCTGAAACCTGACATTTTAGCTTTAAAAATTATTGAAATGATGAATTCATCAATATAGTTGCCGATTCATTTGAATCTGTCGGTCAACTAATCGTTGCAGCTCTACAGAAACAGCCTCCCCTCTGCTGGGAAGGCCTTCCACAAGGCTGTTGGCAGGCCAGTCAACTTCTTACATACCAAACTGGGAAAATATCTCTATGGAGGTCAACACAAAGAAAAGGGCCTGTACTACTACCTGAAAGAAACTTTTCCCCCTAATATTTGCTTTTTAAAAATGTTAAATACAGGATGATTATACCTCTTAAGGTATAATTATTTATCAACTACTTTAAGCATCCAGCACCCAGTTTTCATGGTATTATGATGAGCTGTGTGCATTGTATCTTATTTATAACCATTATTCTAATAAGACCTAGAGAAGACCATCACTCTAATTGCAACTCAAACAAACTGTGACAAAGCACTGAGTGGATATTGCTTCAATTTAAAGGGTTACGAACCAAAAAGATTGGGAGACACTAGTCTAAAATTGCATGTAGTATTAAGATTTTCTAATTGGAAATAAGATACCAACCCAAAGCACAATAAAACAAAGTAAAGTGGGTGTCCACATACTTTTGACCATATAGTGCCTGATGTTTTTCTTCTCCACAACTAAAAAGCATCACTTTTTTTTTTTTTTTTTTTTTTTTTTTAAATGTTTTTCACGTTAATTCCTTTCCTCAAACAACCACAGAAGAATCAACATGGGAGAAGAGTAGAAAGGCTTGTAGAATCAAGGACCCTCCTAGAGATAAAACTAGCTATTGCAAAGGAAAATGTGATGCAAGAGCAGGTGGAGGAGGGAATTGGGAGAATCCCAGGCCAAGGAGGAAACAGTCGAGTCAACACTCTGTAGGCATCCACTGTACCGCAGTGTCGTCCTGCCGCCCTATCCGACATAGAGCTGCAGTACTGCAAAGTGTGAGGGGAGCAAGAGAGGAGGAGGAGGAGGAGGGGGGATGGAGGGGGGAGGAGGGGTACCGCACTGTCGTTACGAGTCCAAGTGGAGAAGGCAGGGAGAGAGACGCATTATTGCAGCAGCCTACAGTGCCATAACACTTTCACGGACGGAACTACCGCACTTCACGCAAGACGCACGTCAGTCTGCACAGAGAGAGAGAGAGAGAGAGAGAGAGAGAGAAAGGAGAGAGAGAAAGAGAGAGAGAGAGAGGTTGGGACAGAAATCAAACAGAGACAACAGAAATTTCATGACTGGACTTTTTCCACTTCAATTTTTGAAATTGCACGCATTTGCCAGTAGCTTTTTTTTTTTTAAGAAGAGGCAACTCAGCCAGCCAGCCAATCAGCGCTGCGCCTCAGCATCCAGGAGCAGCATCACTTGGAGCAGCTGGACGCAGACACGCAGGAATCAAAACATGCGTGGATTTCTCCTGAATGGATTATAATCTCGAAGTACTTTGCTCTTAAGGCTGCTCTCTCTTCTCTCTTCACTTCCTGCTCTCCGGTCCCGTCACACAGTGAATTATCACCCGACCCCCCTACTACGTGTCTCGGTATTGCGGTACTTTGCTGACGACTTGCAGTATAAATGCATCGCTAGAAGATCGGCTCCACTGCGCCAAGACCCTCCGCCTCAGTTTACTGTTAGCGCCGCACTTTAATCACTTTGCCAACTGAAAATTTGGACTTTCGTTTGGATATATATATTTACGTCTCTTTCTGTGTGTGATCCTGCTGTTGTTTTTTTCTTTAGTGCTGTACTTCAGACCCTCCCTCTCCTGCTTCTCAGTCCGTCTCCCCTCCTCCGCTGCCCGTGAGTCAGTTCAAACAGCTGCATAGAAGATGTGAGTATTAATGCGGCTTTTTTTTTTTTTAACTGCGCTCTTTTCACAACAACATTTAAAATGTCTGTTGAGATGCTTGGATGCATATGTATTTAAATAAATATGTGATAGTTTTTTTTTCATGCGGGGGTCGAGAACTGAACTGATTTATTCAAGCTTGATGGATTTTGCTGACGCAAGTAAAATTTTCCGTCACAGCATCACTAAATTATGTATTCAAGGGTTGGCTGATGTTACTCTAAGGATGTAGAATTATGTCGAGCTTTTAAAGATTATTTTACATCATGGATGGTTAAAAATAGTTTTATTACATAGCATATTGTGGATCTAAGGGTTTTAGGGACTTTGGAGTCATTATCTGCTGGTGAAACATGAATGTCAAATGACTGATGGTTCATCCTTTTTCATTAAGACCTAATGCTGATTTACCTGCACAGCAGTGGACTGTGTTTTGTGTTAAACTGTCCAGCAGGCTGAGTCAGTGGCTTCTCTCCATGATCAGCTTGTTTGCTCAGTTTTAAACCTCCTGCACCCATTCCCTCTCCCCCTCCTGCTGGATTAACCCTTTCTTCCCTTCTCTCCTTCAGCTTGAGCTCCTCATTTTAAACTCTCTCTCTCTGTCTGTCTGTCTCTCTCTCTCTCCAGCTTTAGCTTTTCTTTTCAGTCCCACCCAACTCTCTGTAATCCATCACAAGAACCCCCCCCCCCTTTTTTTTCTCACCAGCATCCTCTCTCCCATCATTCTCTCTCTTACATTTCTCCCCATGCCTCTTATTTTCTTTCATTTTCTTTCTTCTCATACCATCTTCTTAGTCTCATCCCATTCTGTACTTATTCTTTGTTCATTTGTTTCCTCTTTTCTTCCCCTTCACATCCTACTTTCTGCATTCCTCAACACTTTTCTCTACATATGTATTTTTCCTCTTTCAGTATGTGCGATTTCTCCACACTGGCCTAATTATCCCTCTGTGTCTGGTGAATGAACTTAATTTACATGTCCAATTAAAACAAAGCCTTTTTTCTCCTCAGTATAAAGTGAAATACTCTCTACATGCTGTAAATAACCATCTGTTATCAGAATATCAAAGGTTCTCCTTTACTACTCTTCCTCCTGCTTCCTCTCAGGTCTGCCCCAGATGCTGCTGCTCCAGGTGGAGCCCCCGGCGGAGCCCCCGGTGCTCCAGGAGCCCCCGGTGCAGATGGAGCTCCAGCCGGTGGACCTCCCGCCCCACCCAATACCTCCAGCAACCGCAGGCTACAGCAGACACAGGCCCAAGTCGAGGAGGTGAGGTAGAGCGGGTCAGAGTAAGATATTGGCCCAGAATTTGACTATACATGCAGTGCGTCAAGAGTATTAATGCAGCTGGAATAGAAATACTCATCAGTGTTTGAGTAATGCAGTATTTGGACGTCTACGCACTTTGCTTATTCGTGACCAGGGACAAGCTAGCATTTAAAAATGCTGTGTTGTTGCTTTCTCTGATAAAAAAAAAATCTGGTCTCTCTGCTCTTATTATATAACAGGCTTCTCTGCAAATTTCAAATAGAACAGGACTGCTTTTCTATTTTCATTTGTTATATATACCTTTAGAAACCCCTCCGTCCCCTTCTTTAACTATGCATGTCATGCCTCATTTCTCCTCCCCAACAATGCCAAATGCTTTCTCATCCTGGCTTTTTGTGAGCTAGGTGGTGGATATCATGAGGGTGAATGTGGACAAGGTTTTGGAAAGGGACCAGAAGCTTTCAGAGCTGGATGACAGAGCAGACGCTCTCCAAGCCGGAGCCTCCCAGTTTGAAAGCTGCGCAGCCAAGCTAAAGAACAAGTACTGGTGGAAGAACTGCAAGGTGGGCACATTAGTCTGGGTACATTAACCAGAATGTTCACTGAAATAAACTCACAATGCAATCCAAGTCTGAATTAACAATATATGTCGGGCGGTTCACAGTGATAGTGACAATTTGAACTGTGTATCAAATCCGTAGATCCTTTATTTTAATGCATTGATGCTGAGGTGCGCTGAGGCGAACACGCAATGTCTGTTCTGGAAATGCCGTCATCTCACTCTCACACACTAATCTGCTAATGAGCTGCTGTGGAGGCCTGAACAGATGCTCCGAGGAAAATGGGAAATGTTATTATAGAGTTTTCACTACTGACTCGGAGATTGAATAACCTTGGCACAACAAATGATGCTCAGATTTTTTCTTTTCGGTTTTTATGTATTTAACTTTACACATAAACACATTGTGGCTTAAAGTCCTTTATGAAAGGAAAAACCTTGTAAAAGTTTTTTTCTTCTCTTTTCAGATGATGATCATGATGGGCATCATTGGAGTCATTGTGGTTGGAATAATATTCTGTAAGTAGATGATAGATTCATCTCCATCCTAATACAAATATTGATTGGTTTACTGATGACTGACAGATAAGTTGGTTTTTATTAATAGATAAGATTTTTTTTTTTTTTTAAATTAGACTAAGTGTAGATTATTATTGTTTGCTATGACTTTTCTTTTAGCAGCAGAGAAAAAGGCACTGTAAATAGCTCTGATATGTCATTATACATTAGTGTTGATAATTGTTAATTTTACAGGAATTTAATAAGATGGTTCTTCTGATTTTGTGGCAGGTGTAAGACAGCACTAACATAATATTTGTATTTCTGCTTTAAGAAGCCCACATCTGGCTGCTTCTGATTTGTCAATTATTCATGACTGCTTATTACACTAAATAATTTATATAATGTCAATTTTATCTGTTCTTTATTTTTTTTTAAATACACTGTGATGCATTGCTGGAGCCATTAAGCTAATGACTTTCTCTCCCTTTTTCCTTCATTTGCAGTATACTTCTTCTACTGAGCAACAGAGGTGGATATGGACTTGAGAAAGATATGAGAGGGAAGAGAGAGAAGAGAAAAAAAAAAAACCCAAGCGCCACTCCTCCCCTTTTATCCATCCTCTCGTCCCTCTCTTCACACAGTCTTCCATCAAACCATCTTGCACTTATACATGACAGTAGTGTTTATAGGTGTCTCTGCTCTTTGTCCCCCTTTCCCTCCCTTCTTGTTGCTTTCTTCCACTGTTTTGGTGTAAAGTCTTACTCACTCTCTCCTGTCTCTGCACCCCATGTATTATTGAAGGACGCAGCAGGCAGAGTGAAAGAGGAAGAAAGAAAGGGGAAAAGGGGGAGAGAAAACCCTTGTGACACAAGAACACATTGGGCCTAGGCCCACTGAACAGAGCTATGGGGGAAGAAAACACGGGGGAGAGACAAAGGTGGTGAATATGTGCAGGAAGATCGAACAAGAGTTTGCAGTCCTTTCTATCCCAGACACGCCAAAGCTTGTTCATATTACCTTTTTTGAGAGTCATACATTTGTAAATTGATACTAACACACTCCTTCTGTCACAACTGCTGCCATCGTTGCTTCTTACTAACACAAAGTCATGACAGATTAAGATTATGGTCATTTTTGTTGTATGCGCGTGTGTGTATTTGTGACCCAAAGTATTGTAGCCAGTAGCTTTTTCCCAGTTTAGCTGATGGACTTTTTATTAGTAATTCTTTCTTTTCCTTTCCTGCCTAACTGTCTCTCACGTAGTCTCTTATTTCTGCAACACTCAATAATGACATTGACAAGAAAAAAAACATGTGGAAAAGGAAAAGAGACTGTGTGAGAGTATAAGGGAAGGAAAAAGTGATTCAGGGAAAGGTAGTAAGAGCATTGTAACATTTATTTTTCCTGTATAAATAAGTGAAATTTAATTCTGGACTGATAAGCAATTATTGATGAAGTAGTTCTATAACTGTGCTTACTTTATACCTGGGTTTTTGTACTACAGGTTGTGGCATAGTGGTAGTGTTATGCTTAGTGGCATAGTATTATGCACAGCAAGAAAAACAGACAAGTAGCCACTAACAGACAATCTACTGTACACACGAGCTGACCGGAGGAAGGTCTCTTAACTCTGGACTTAGACAGAGTCACAGCCATAGACAGATGAATGTGTAGAGTCACATTTCAAACAGGTAAAAATGTCCGCTTTTGTTGAGAGCCATTCTGACAAATGGTTTGTTTGTTTGATTGTCGTTTAAGTTGACCTGATCTCCAAAAAGCAGGAAAATGGGAGAAAAGAGACAATTTGGAACCGCAGAGCCACCTGGCCTTCCCTTCCCCCCTCACTCACATAAAAACAGACTCACTCATCACCTGCAGTACGGTAAAGGCCAAAATGAGGTGTTTGTTTCTTCCTTGCATGGCAAACGGTGTCCATAGTTTTGCCTATTTGTGTGACCTGTGTATCTGCCATTTCTGAATCTAACTGCCGATTGTACATTTTCTTTCGTTAGTGGTTTTAAGGACCTGTGTATAATGTCTTTCTGATCTGATAATTACTGCTTATGCAATGCAATGATGCTCAAGAGTTTGCCAAATTTTGTTGAATTCAGTTGCTTTTGAGAGAAAAATAATATTCGGAGACTGCAAACAACTGCTTCTATAGTGAACTGTTAAAAACATGTAGGATTGTATGAGTTGAACCATAGTACATATCTGTCAGATTAATGTGCTCCTGAAAAAGTGTTTATAAATTATTTTAGATTTTTGGGGGGGTTGTTGGATATAACTGAAAGCTCATTTTCCTCTCTTGTTGATCAAATTGTGAAAATATGAACCACCCTAATGTGCAAAATGCATTTATGCATAATTGTAGCTGTTAATCCAAATTATCGGATGATATTGTGCAACAATATTATTTGGTAATGAACACGTGAGATATGCCAACATGTTTTGTGATTTACAACCTGAAAATGCAGTAAGAGATGCAACTAGGTTTGCAAAAACAAATGCATGCTTACCACTTTTGCTGATGCCAATAAAGAAATCATCAACAGAACTGTATGCTGACCTTTGTTGTATTTTCTTAACATGATGGAACAATTCAGACCTTCTTTAAAATGTTTATCTACATGCCAACATACAGATTATTAAATTATTCTTTTTTTTAAGAGAAAGTCTGTGATTTATCTACAACAGAGATAAGGGAGATAAAAGCCTTCATTGTGAAATGAAAATCACAATATTTACACCACATACAAAAAAGAGAACATGGTATACAGTATAAACTACATTTAAGATAGTATCAGTAAGAATCAAATAAAAACTGTACAACAAATAAGTCCTCTTGGGCAAAAATAAACTTAAAATTCTTTAAACCAAGACATTAATTGACAGTATACCAGCGGTAATAGAGCTAGCAAACAAACAAGTGCATGGCCCAATTTTCCACTCTATTCTGATGAATGGAACAAACAAGCACACATTAATTCACAGTGCACACACAGTAACATTATGAACAGTTCAAGACCTGCATAACGTAATCCAGTCATAATCAGACCCACAGTCCCATGTTTTATTGTTACTCACTCTCTTACTGTATAAGTGTTGATTTCAGTTGTACTTGTTATTCTTATAGTGCAAGATTTATGCAACTCTGTAGACTTCTGATTGGTAATTAACAGTAAAAACGTGGACAGGAAAGCAACACTTCAAAATCAACAAAATAATAATCATTAAATGACGATAGCTTACTGATGTATGTCTCAGATTAACAGTATTATTTGTACCATCGATTTAATATTTGCATTCAAATAAAATTTGTGTGGTCATGCAAAGTCTGAAGAAGGAAACAAGAAACAAGCTCCAAACCTGCTTAGTGCAACTTTACAAAAGCGAGCCACCGCTGCCAAGTAAACATTCAACAACAACTTAATAAAGCAATCAGTAATAACTTAGATCCAAGAGTGACACAAAGATAGACTGTGGGCTCAGTTTCAGATCTGGATGACCAACTAGAACATCTACTAATCTATTTCATGACCTGGTAGAAGAAAAGTACAGTGATGACCAAGAAGCCCAGAACCCACCAATAGGAATCTGTAGAGTGAAAGAAACAGAGAACAGTTAAGGATTTGTAGAAAGACATACAGTATTCTGTATGTAATAAATACAATCAACAATCATAAGGAAAAAAAACATGTTGATTATTACTATGTTTCTAAAAAATGTGGTATTTTAAGATTTCTATATCTGTAATAACACATTTTCCCTTCAGCAAAGCTATATTTTTGACATTTAACACAACAGCCACACATAAATACCTGGTTCAGGACTTTCTACCAGCACACTGATAGAGAGAGGAGCGTCCAGTGCAGGGTGAGACACCTTGCAGGTGATTTTAGTTCCAGGGGAGATGTTGGAGGGCACAGTGAGGTGAGATGAGAGAGAGTAACTCTCATCGCCATGCTGCCGATGGCTGGACAGAGAGCCCTGGTCTTTAAAAACAGTGGGCTCTGAGTCTGTAGGAGAGAGGGATAACCACTCCATCTGAAAGTCGAAAGAGAGAGGAGAATTATGAGCTGTGACGCATGTTTCTTCACTGTACCACCAGCACAGTTACTTCAAGATTTACTTAATGCATTTAGTCAGAATCCAACCGAATAGACATCTGATCTGGTGTATTTGTCATTTCTACTTGCATCATCCACTCAAGCTTTGTGATATTTAAGACATTTAATAACTATTTTACTTTGACATTTATGTTTTGCTAATTAATTCAGTGGCAAGGCAGGGATAACATAGCAGATTGTGCTAGTTAACAGCTACATAAAACAGACCTGAACATCCAGTGGGTAGTATTTACTGCAGTGGCAACTCAGTGTCTGAGGTGACGACTTCAAAACTAACTTCTCCTCTGAGAGTGAAACACTGGGTGGTTCTGAACAGAAGAGCAACAGAAGAAGAATTGGAAGATGAACTGTGGATTTTTTCTGAATTGACAAATCAGTTTAAAGTGACACTTACGAATAACATGGAGCTGAATGACCTGCTGGGCATGGAAATGGCCTATACTGACGGTACAGATGTAAGTCCCCTCATCCATAACCTTTAGCTTGGTCAGTGTCACAGAGGCGTTACCTTCACCAACAAGCTGGGCAGCATCCATGCTCGAGCCACTCCTCTCAGCATTCACTGAAAACAGAAAATGAGACAGGAAATGTGTTATCTGGGATGGATACTGCGCTCCTCATGTCCTTTCTATTTGTGTCTTTGTATTTTTTTGTATATGTGTCTCTGTTTTTGTGCCGTTTTATGAAGTTAAGCCTACATTGCTTCAGAGTGTGTGGTCTAACATAACAATCCACTGAATTAAATGTTTAAAATGAACACATCTGGATTAGTCATTTAAGTTATCAAGGAATCATAGAGATATTGATTGAACTGATATCCTGAAGATGTCAGGAATCAGAAATCATTGCTATGAAGATCATGATCAAATTCACAGTCAAAAATCTATCTTGGTTACTATTTAATACTATTTATTTTTATTTAACATTTGAAACCCCAAATTTATAAATGTCTTTACTTCCATTTATTACATTATTATTACCGAAGCCAAGTACCGAAGCACTAATGTACCATCTCCAAACTACCCCCATCCTTCAATCCTTCTAAAGACCCTGGATACAACTGTAAAGCCCAAGCATATCTCTTCACACAGCGCTTACCCACTGTGCTCCCCTCTAAATCATCCAGCCGTGTCTTCATCTCAAGTACTTTCCGTCCTTTTCCTCTATGCTGCAATCGCCACTCAATGTCCACTCCCTGCGCTAGTGGCGTCTCCTGCTGCTTGAAGCCACAGTTGAGGAGAACATCACCTCTCAGAGGGGCAGATACAGATTTTACGGGGGTAAACACCAGGAATATCACTGCAGAGACAAAAAGCAAAGGTAATGGCAGAGAGTAGAGAGTACTGAGACAAAGTAGACCTTTCAGTCATTCCTCCCAAATGGGATTTTAAATCTGGATCTTACCCTCAGTTGGCAGAGTTCCCGACTGGCTAAGAGGCAGGCTAAGTTTGTTTTGTATCAGGGTTGACTGGTCCCTCTCTAGCATCAAAGTCCGTAGAATCAAAGAAGTGCTGAAATCAACTCCTTCCACATTAAGGGACACCATAAAATAGGCTGGTTCTGAACTTTCCTGGGAGCCACGAGGAGAGTAACGGCTTATTTCACACATCACCTCCTGCTCATTGCAGTCCGCATGGAGCAACACGTCTGCATTAGGGATGTCAGGTGATGACACTGCCACAGATAGAGGAGAGAGTGTGAAAAGAGAAGTTCAACACAGGTTGTTTTTACGTTACATCAACCTTTATAAGTCGAGAAGGCAGGAAAAAAACCTTTGGTCTCAAACAGGATGGCATCTGGATCAGGGATTGAGGGCGGGACAAATGGAGTGAGTTCCTCAAGGGATTCGTCAGAAGCCACTGCAACATCTTTCAAGACAAGAGTGGCTGGAGTCCGGGTGAAGTGAGCGCCTCCTCCCATTCCACCCATTCCGACTCCCTCCTCCACCAGGGCACAGGACAGTACCACATCTGCAACCCCATTAGCTGTGACACAAGGGGGTGGATAACAAATTAAAAAGACTCCTTAAAAAGGTTAATATATAATCTTAATTAAAATGTTATCTTTTAACGATTCACAGTAGAGGAGGTTAACCACCGTTAACTTACTGAAAAGTCAACTCATAACAGTAGAATGCTATTAAACTGAAATGAAATACAGCTCTGTTATCTCCTAATCATTTCTTGAATGCTTCCTGGACAAAACTGTGTAATTTGATTCCAATGAGTCGGAGTTCTGAGACTTATTGTCATTTAGTTATGTGTTATTTAGTAAAAACTTTATTCTACATACACTTGCTGAACTAGACTAGATTAGCAGTTAATGTATGATTCAATGTAAGTGGAAGTGTAAAGAATGAACACTGCCCCCATTTCTCTTAAGTATAAGAGAGACACATTACAGTAAATTATTAGGAAGTGCACAGACCAGTAAAATAAAGCATTACCGAAATAATGCTTCTCTTAAAAAACTATGGCTGATCTTGAAAGACAACTGAAGGTAAATGTTTTGGCAAAATAATAATTCAGTGCTGTATCAATACTGCTTACCAGAAACGCACGTCATGAAGTATCCAAACAAAATTACTTCAATCGTCATCATCATGAAGGTTTTCGTGTTTTTATAAATTAAAAATAGACTAGAACAGGGTGAAGTGAAATAACTACGAGACACAAACGGACTTTCACTTTTGATTTCAACAACTCACAGCAGCTCATTGTGTTGCGACACCCTGAGTGTTTTTTAACGATTTCCCCAACTCATCTAAAATGCGTAACAGCCATACATCAATAAATATTATCTAACAGTTAACTCTTCAGCTAGTATACTTAAATGTCGAAGCTGTCTCGCTGCTGAGCGCATGCGCGTTTCAACGCAGCCACGGTGGAGAGAAAGTGAAAGTGAGCAGAGAGAACCGTCCAATGACAGAGCCGCAGGGAGTGGGTCGTGGGTCTCTTTCACATGGTAAAATCTTTATATATATATATTATTGTGTGTGTGTGTGTGTGTATGTGTATATATATATATATATTATGTGAATGTGAGTGAAACAGCCAGGAGTTTTTAGTCTATTTGTGAATTAATGACTATACTAAGGAAAAGTTAGACATTTTAGAAAAAATATACTTATTTGCTTTCTTGCCAAGAGCCTATAAATTAATGTGAGCTAGGTAAGATGAGCTTGATAAAATTCTGAGTTTAGTTTAGCTAGCCCTATTTGGGACTGTCTCATCCAGTGTGTCTTTTCACTTGTAAAACCGAAAAATATTGAAAACACTTGTGACAAAGTTTAAATCTCACTTTTTTGTTGCTTGTCCAAGTAGGTTTTCAAGTGCAGTGTCTTTGTCATGTCATTCTGGTACTAAACTGGGCACATTAATGACTCCATGGAGATGAAGGCCGGAAAACACCCACTGGTAGTCTGATTGACGACGCTCACTATTAACACGCTATATCTTCTTTATTCAATCCACACAAAAACACAAGTGTAAAAAAAATTACACAGTGAGTGAGATTAGGAAATGTGATTTTTAAAGCTGCAATAATTTCTAATTGAATATTTTCATTATTTTTCATAATCGCTTTGAATAACTACAATATTGACTGTAGCGCTTTGTTTTAAGTCCCACTATTTAGCATTTATAAGTATAATATAATATTATATAATATAATATAATATAATAATCAAATATAAGAGTTTATTAATTTTTTAACAATCATAATTCCCCCTGTGTGTTCCCATCAGTGATGACTGGTGTAATACACAAATATTGAGTACTTCATAGACTTTGTTTATAAAACATGCATTGTGTGACCAGGTGACCTCTAATACAAGTGGTAGCCTACTATTTGTGACAACTGGCTGTTGATTGGTTGTTAGCAGCACTATGTCATGCATTAGTGTTCAAAGTTGAATTCACTTTTGAGGTAACTGCTAGATTCTGTGACCGTTTCTTCCTAACTCAAATGCAAAAAAGACTTCAAAACAGAATTATTAGATTTATCAACTATCTGGCTGCTCAAGTGCTGTATGTGCCTCACTTTCATCATTTTTTAAGTTGGATGACACAGCAAGAAGAGCTATGAGCCAAGTAATTCTTACATATTTGTTTTACTGACTTTGTTATGAAATACAGTATTGAATATATTAAATACATTTGATCCAGTCCAAGTAGTTGGTGACTCTAGTATAGACTCAATATTTGCCTGGCTTTCCATGGTCAATCCCCCAGCTGACTGTCGTATTGAATATATTAAATACATTTGATCCAGTCCAAGTAGTTGGTGACTCTAGTATAGACTCAATATTTGCTTGGCTTTCCATGGTCAATCCCCCAGCTGACTGTCTCTGTAGTCCAAAATCGTCCATTGTTCTCCAGAACAAAGGGACCTCTGTTGTCACCTTGGCAGGAGTCTTTCCCACCTTCTGGGACTCCAGCACAAAACATGTTATCTGACAGAGTTGGCACATTGTTCCATGTTCTCTTCAGAAAATTGATTGAACCACTGCATATTTCCTAGCTGACCACAGGGAGTTGTACATACTTCAGCTTTTTTACTGCAGCAATTTCTGTGACATTATAGCCTCACACCGGTCTGAAAACAATGTTGTACAGACAGTTTTGTGAACTCCTATCTAGAAGCTGGACAAGATTCACATGCACACAACATAGTTCACAAAAATAACTACAAAGAAAATAAATACTGTAAAATATGCATTATGCACTGAAAACCTCTTACTTATTTCTTTACCCCTACTTTATGCCAGTGGTGTATGTGGCACCCTCTGCTGGCAAACATAATGGCATTATAGATGAGTTGAATGTGATATGGTTTTGCAGTTTGATCAAGGCATTGTTATTGTTGTAGTCTACATGGCCAGTGTTAATGTAATCAAGGTGAACATTGATTGAGTCAGCATACACAGGTGAGTCCTTGAGTTCTTTACTGTCAGTATGTCCTATGAAAATCTGCAAATCAACAGCAGAAAGAGGAAAGAAATGTCAATTAAAAAAATGGAGGCACTGGATGGATAGATAGATAGATAGATAGATAGATAGATAGATAGATAGATAGATAGATAGATAGATAGATAGATAGATAGATAGATAGATTGATTGATTGATTGATTGATTGATTGATTGATCAATTAACAGATAGAATGATCAATTGATTGATCGATCTTTATTTATTGTCACAAACAGTCACAAAGCACCATAGATTTGTAAAGGAATAGAAATGGGAATAATACATAAGGAATATAATAAATAAAAGTAAAAATGACCAATTAAAATATGTATGATATATGTGCAATGGTATGTGTCAGTATAATATTAAATAATACAATAACCAGTATAAATGGTACTGGTATGACACAATTAAAAAGTGCAAAAACTATAGCTGTATGTTATATGCCATATGATAAGTAGCACAAGCTTGATGAAAAGTACAACAGTATAATTATATGATAACAGTGCAAATGATATAGACAACATCTCCCTCTTACCTGCACACTTTCATTCAACACTTGCTTTCCATTCATTATTAGGTTCTGAGCTGCAGTCAAAACCCAGCGATCACCATTCCTCCTCGTCTTATTCTATATTCAGTAGCACTTGCCATGGGATGGTCTGGAGCTTCACTTCCTTCAATGATCCTCTGATAGGCAGAGATTGATTTATTATACTATTTACACCACCAAGAGAGTAAAATGTAAAATGGTTCATTATAGTGATACTGAACCACAGAACGGCCAGAATGGAAGGTCAACCATCCATTCAGCAAACGTTCGGGTTCTCCGACATATTGATATTTGGTCAGTGAGGCACAGGAAAATTATTGTCTTATGTATTGTGGAATCACACTTTTAAAACGATTTGTGCTCAAAACAAACATACTTTGGCATTCTGGCAGAAGTGGGTGCCACTGTCCATTGCTTTTACACATGGCAGAGAGTTTCTTGATCTCTAGACCATCCTGAAAAATAGAGTAGATTGATAGAATGTAATTTGGACAAAAGTTTATCTAATTCACACATACACACACACTAAGAAAATTAAGCAGTGTCTTAATTTGGTGAAAATTAACAGTGAAAGAAAAGAAAGAACATCTAACCATCATGAGTTTGTATTGTTGGTCACAGATCACATGGATGAAGTCTCTGTAGAAATATTCATTCAGGACGAGAGTGAACTTTCCTTTAGCCAAAGTCCCTGTAAATGGACACTTGGCCTTTAGAAAAACACCCACACACTAATCACCAGCTCAATATACACTGTTACACAGCTATACCAGCTTCGACCATACAGTACATTTGGCAACAAGATTTTTCACTAAGTGCTAGAATATTTTGAAAATAACACCAGTAATTTGGATGCAATCTTATTTGAATAACTGCAGCCAAATGTCCACCTTGGGAATTGTTTATGTAACTTTCTTAAGTGGTAAATACACACTAAATCATTTCTGATCTTTGCTTTTCTACAATGTACACATAATCACATAGGTTTATGTTGGTGTGTGATACAGGTGATTTTTCCAATAATACACATTGTATGTAAAAACTACATTTTCTGATCAAAATGTCTGCTTGGATTTGAAAATTCAGTTCAGCCAAATTCTCTGCCTTCCCTAAATGAACATGGTCATGACATATTAGGCAAGACTCCGAGGTCTATTTCAGCTGCCACATCAAGTATAAATATCAGAACATCGGCTAACCATAGCTTCACTTTATGCCTCTCACACAGAGTTGCTGTTGGTGTTAGGGCTAATGATGGTAACGTTAACCATGATTAACAGTAGGGCTAAGCCACATACTGACACTCCCACACAGGCGCACACACACACACCAGGGAGCCTCTTGATGATTTTGCATGAAATGGCGCTGTCTCCTTTAAGCCACACTGTTAAACTCCTGGATAGTACCTCCAGGAAAAAACAAGACCAGAGGTAACAGTACTGTCCTCTTCAGGTGCAGCAAACTTGACAATCAGCCTTTTCCCTGAGAGCAGCAAACCTCTGTTTGACAACCTCTTTGTCATTTTTTAGTTATGTCGTAACTAAAAGTGCAAATTAGCTGAGCTAAGCCCTTTGCATTTAAATTGATGTTGTTAAGTGTTAACGTTGATTAATGTGCCCAGCTTACTGTGAATAAAAAAATAAACCTCACCATGTGTGCTGTACTCCAGGCTCCAGCTATGGCTCAGGCCTTCAACATTAGTATGGGAGTCCAACCTGGCAGTGCTAGACTTTATAGCTATCAGACCTGGTCTCTTTTCACTACACAGCTTTATGGCAGGTCTGTCTGGGATGATTAGGGGTAGTATTTTTTTAAATAGATAAAGGACTGTCAGTATAGCCCTCTTGTTATTTTTTATTTTATTTAAAGAAGCCCATTGTCATTACCTGCAGCCAGTGATTAGAGAAATTATGTACTTGCAGGACAGAAAAGGGATAGAAGAGATATAGTAATCCACCCCAAAATGAAAATTATTTTTTCAACTGACCGGACAGCACTAAAGCCCTGCTCTAACTACTGAGCTTCACAAGATGCCACACATATAGAAGCTTGTATTTACTGATGCAGTACTCACACACATGTGCACTGGTCTAAATGAAGCATGTAACCATGGAGGCAGGAACAGCGGTGTGAACCAAGGATCTGAGAGCAGAGAGGACCTGAGCCATTTGAACACTCATCAATTTCTGATAATGAGAAGGTTATCAAAGGTGTCTTGAGCTGATCAACACAAGATCATCATAGAGAGAAACCTGAGCAGGCTTCAGTAAAAGTCAGGAGTCTAAGCAGTTACACATTTCTCTGTTCTCTATTTCTCTGTTTAGCGTTTTCAGGTTAGATTAACCCATTGTTGCTAAATTTGGAGCTAACCCTGTTAGCCCTGACAGCTCTGCACAGAGGCTCCCAAACACTATTGATTTCCAATTGAATGGATATTTGGCATTATTGTTGGCATTAAAAATATATTTTTTTGGCCTGGAGGGGGTTCTTGTTGTACAATTATATTGGAAACACTGAACGTATTTAAGAAGTTTCCATTTCCAGTAAAGAAAAGTGAAATTCTACCACTATTGTTTGTTTATGTATCCTAAGGAGCCGTTACTCAATCAGAACAAAGTGGGCTAATCAGGAGGGGGGCCTTATAGAGACAGGAGTTTAAGACAGCCTGTTTAAGACAGGCTACACTGAGGTGGTGAATAAAGTATAAATAAATGAGGAATTTTTGAAACTGCAAAACATGCAGTTATACCAGTAGTGTTCCAAAATATAAATAAAGTGCAAAATGTGCATGATACGTCCCCTTTGAAATAAGTTTTCATAGCCTACAGCCATTAGTTCATGCAGACATGATTTACAGTATATTATGATGAAGAGACAGATACACCTTTAGAATTGCCCTACTAAGATTTGTAGTTGGTGGCGGAGTCAATGGTTCCAATTCAAGACCTCAATTTGTGCCGGTCATCAAGTCAAAGTGAAGAAATAAATATTCAAATAAAATCTGGGTTCAAAAACATTGATCTATTGTTTAGAATATGATTTAATCTTAGGTCTCAGTATGGCTCTGACTGTAAGAGAGTTTTGATAGCAGCCTGCAGACACTTTGACATCTAGGTGTGTGAGGGACAGCTGGATCTGGTGGCCCTCAAGAACCCAGAGGTCCCAGCAGGTTTGGAGATAAGGCTGGGCATACTATGGGAACTGGACTTCCCTGTGTATTACAGCCTCAGAGCGTGCAGCCGCCAGCACTCACATACTGACACACACAGAAACCTAGAAAGATGCATAAACAGAGAGTTGGAACTTAGATGCTAGTCCAAAGTTGATGCAAACAGAAAAAGAACAAACACAGTGACACAATCATTTTTAACCTTTGTACCCACATAATATTGTTGTGGTTTTCGCTATTCCACAAAATTGATTTCTCAGTCAACCATAAATACAACATATCTAGACCACTGATTGTCAACAACTAGAAATGCAGGAATGATGACATATTATAAGTGGCTTCAAATGTATAGCAGGTACTGCACATTTTTGAAAATAATGATAGAAATTCAAAGGAAAATATCATTAAAACTTGCAACATGCAGGTTAAAAATAAGATCAAACTTACCAGATAATACAGTAGGTCCATAGTGATAGGACTTTATGTAGTCTCACATGCTCAAATGGAAGTATGGTAGTATTTTGCAGTGGCATCTCATCCCCAGTATTTGGCTTTCTTTGTCTTGGCAAAAATAAATGCAAGCAAGAGTTGTAGAGAAATCAAACAAGGAGAATGAGGAGTTTGTTTGCAGACTCAAAAAGCCAATGGAACAGGAGCCTACTGTCCTTGTAAGTTTACCACTGGAAATTGACTATTACTAAATATTACTCTATTACTACTAATTAACTATTTACGGCAGTAAATTATAGACATACATAGCAGTTAATCACAATATTCATGGTTCAAGCCACTGCTAGAGTGAAAGACAAATAGTCAAGTTGGTAGAGAGGAGATGAAGTGGATACTAATCTTCATTGTGATTGGCTGTCATGAGCCCTCCCTCTCTGCCTGTCATCTGCTGCTCCAGTCTCTGCTCTGTCTGATTAGTCACACCTGTGTCTACTCCTGCACTCATCAACCTGCCAGCTGCACTGCATTCTCTGCTGATCACCTCTGTATATAAAGCCCTGTCTTTCAGTGCTTCCCTGTCAGATTGTCTGCAAACCAGCACCAGTTACCTGCCTGTCTACTTACACCTCTGACTCCAACCTGTGAAACCGGACCTGCTCGACTACGTCTCTGATCTCCTGCCCCGGTAAACTAGACCTGCCTTCTGCCTGACCTCTAAGAATACTGCCTAGCCCTTGACTGTACTGCTGCCACGATTCCCTCTGCCCAGTCCTCCCCTCTCTCCGCTGCGTGTGTGGATTCCCCCAAGAACTCTGGACCTTCGCTGAGTGGGCCCTGGATCCAACCCCGCCATCTCACGCCCCTCAGCTCTGGACACACACCCACACACTCCCTTTTCCCCAAACCCTTCAATAAACTGCTTGAACGTGACGCTTTTGTGGTCCTCGTCTGTTTGGTATCTGACATTGGCACAGTTTTCATCTTTACAAAAGAAAAAAATTACTAATCTGAGATCCATTAAGACGCATACTATAAATCTACATTATGTCACATTATTTAAAGCATTAAATATTTAAGCATTTAGTAGATTTAAATACAATATGATGACTTAAGTGAATAATAAATATGACACTCATTCAATAATTTTAGGAAATTCTGAAATTGTTTTAATTATATTTTATTGTCAATGGAAGATCTTTATTCGTAGCTCTTCTTGACACACAAGTATGCATTAACTGTACACAAGAGTACATTTAGGACAAAATTACTTTTTTCTGTTTTATTGTAAATGCTTTGGTTTTTACTTTTGTTTAGATCATCACATCATCATCAACATCTTCACGTCATTATAATGGATTTCTGTAAATTCAGTTCTCCTCCATGGTCTGTTTGATCCAGTCCAGGTAGTTGGTGACCCTGGTATAGACTCCATATTTGCCTGGCTTTCCGCAGTCGATCCCCCAGCTGACAATCCCTGCAGCCCAAAATCGTCCATTTTCCTCCAGAGCAAAGGGGCCTCCACTGTCACCTTGGCAGGAGTCTTTTCCACCCTCTGGGACTCCAGCACAAAACATGTTATTTGTCAGAGTTGGCACATTTTTCCTTGTCCTCTTCAGAAAATTGATTGAATTAATACATGTCTGCTGGTTGACCACAGGGAGTTGGACGTACTTCAGCTTATTTGATAACATCCGTCCGCCCTTCTGTAATTCTGTGAGGCCAAAGCCTGATACCAGTCTGAAAATAATGTAGTATAGTTTTAGTGAACTCAGAAGAAAAAAGTAAATCAGTGTCCTATCTAGATGCGAGACAAGATTTACATGAAGGCATAGCAAAGGGGAAAAAGGCAAATAAATAAGACTTAAAAGTAAGATTTAAACAAAAATAACTTTGACAATGAATAATATAAATTTTCAAAAAGGAATATAGTATTATGCAGTGAAAATCCTGTTGTTTCCTTACCCCATTATGCCAGTGGTGTATGTGGCACCCTCTTCTGGCAAACATAATGGCATTATAGATGAGTTGAATGTGATCTGGTTTTGCAGTTTGATCAAGGCCACATCATTGTTGAAGTCTGCAAGGTTAGGGTTGCTGTAACCAGGGTGAATGTGGATTGAGTCAGCATGGACAGAGGAGTCAATGCCTTCTTCGACATCATTAAGTCCCATGAAAATCTGCAAATCAACAAACAGCAAAGATGTCTTTAACAGGCAGTTTTAGCTCTTGTCTCTTTAAGTCCCCCTCCTGATGAGCTCACTCTGTTCTGATTGGCCAGCTCTCGGAAGCTGCCCCTTGGCAGACATTTGGCAGTTCACAACAAACAGTGGAAACTTCTCAAATACATTTGTACATGTTCGAGCCTGAAGGCAACCAAAGTATGCTATTTGACAACACAAACAGCCCATGGAAAAACCTCAGCAACAATCATACCAGCATGTAAATCTGCAATTCAGCAGCATAAGAGGAAATACATGTCAATTCAAAAACATAGAGGCACTGGTTAGGTACATGACATCTATGGTATCGCTCTTACCCGCACTAGGTCATTTGATACTTTCTGTCCGTCATACATAAGGTTGTGAGCTGCAGTCATAATCCAGCGGTCTCCAATCACCATGGCCCCTCCTCTTCTTCCATCTATGTTCAGTAGCACTTGCCATGGGATGGTATCATCTGGAGCTTGACTTCCTCCAATGATCCTCTGATAGGCAGAGATGAGTTTTGTCGGCTGGCCACAAACTGGATGGGACGGAGATGTAATGGGAAATTAATTTCCACACAAGAATAGACTTAATTTTCCAATTAAAGAGCTAATTCAATATTTAGATCTAGATTAAGATCTACAGGGTTTTATGTTTGTGATGAAAAACAATACCTGGTATGCATGTTGGAGAGATGACAACATCGTGATTGGACCTCCACTTTCTGTCTGCTTCACAAGTGAAACTAACTGAGGAACAGAGGGAACAAGACAAAACGTTATGTTAAACTTTGGTTTAAGATTAACTTAAAAAAAAACTGTACCGTTTGTTTATTTCTGTCTTGTCGTGTTTTAACTTCTCATCCCCCCTGCACTGATTTACACATAACTACAACATCTGCAGTTTAATTCCAGCAGCAGACCTTTGTTGCGTGCCCGTGCCCCCCACCCCCAAACACATAAAGAATACAGAGCATACTTCTGATCACACCCATCAGTAATGCTGGGAGGGCAGTGAAAAACTGTTAATATGAACCATGCCACTGTTCTTCCATGTTATAGCTAAGTGCTAAACTACCATGGCTTGAGGCTTAACTCAGTGCAGTACCTTAAAGTGCAGTTACACTGATGCTGATGGATGCCGGTTCCAAAACATCCCTTTAAAATCAACTTCTCTCTAAGATGTTTGTAATTTTTTCAATGAGTCATTATGGTTTCATTCTCTAAGTTTGGTGCTGTGTGGGCGTTGATTGACAGCTTGATAGACAGTTCACTTAGCTGCTGCTCTCCCCAGCTTCAGGTCTCGCACTGTGTCAGACTATTGGTGCAATATTTCATTGAGTTCAATCTTACTTGATTATGATACATTCCATGTTAGCACAATTTAGCTAAAGTGGCTAACATTGTGTGTGCACTACTCGGTGTTTCCGGTAAGCTAGCATTGGGTAGTGGGACGTGTTTCCAGAGTGTGGAAAGCAACACCCCCCACTCATTGCATTACAACACAATGATAATGTAACATTGGCAAAAATTGATGCAGTTCACCACGATGGATTATACCAGTCAAGCAAGTTTCAGTGGTTTGTCCATAGCTGCTAAGAGTGGGAAAATCTAAAGCTCTACATCATAGAACTATTTATGCAAATAAATTTCTCACCATTCACACCCCCAAGGAGAGAGTAAAAGGGCTCATTACAGTGATACTGAACAACGGAGCGGTACTGATTCTGAAAGCCAGACAGGAAGGTCACCCCTCCATTCAGCAATGGTTCGGGTTCTCCACAATCAATTACTGCAGAAGGACAAAACAAGTACATATCAACATTTTGCATGTATTGGCAAAAATTCTCTTAATTCTCATGGTTCAGTCACAAAAATAGTGGATGTTTTGTCTGAGTGTAAAGATAACATACTGCGGCATTCTGGCAGAGGGAGGTGCCACTGTCCATCATTTTGGCACATGGCAGAGAAACCCTCAATCTCCTGATCAGCCTGACAGAGAAAAGAAGGATTTTTTTAAATATACATATATATATATATATATCACAACAAATAAACAAGTGCACATTATAAGAAACAAAGTTTCATCTAACCATCATCAACTTGTATCCTTGATCACAGCGCACATAAATGTAGTCTCTGTAGAAATATTCACTTAAGACAGGGGTGACCCTGCCTTTAGCTATATTGCCAGGAAATGGACACTTTACTCCTGGAAACACCACAGACAAGCAAACATTAAACACTGCATTGTTAACTGATGGATTTAGCCAGACAGTATAGTGGATTTTTTTATTTGGTTTTATTAATGGTGCTAAGATTTCTACATCCATCCCTCCTTTCCTCACTGTGTGTGCTGTAGTCCAGGCTCCAGCCGCTGCTCTGGCCATCATCATCAGTGTGGTAGTCCAGTCTGACAATGTTGGAGTCCGTGTTTATCAGACCTGGGCTTTCTCCACCACACAGCTTCACAGGATCACGGTTTGGGGTAGTCATCTATGAGCAGAGAACATAGAACATTCATTGAATGAAATATCAGCCTAGTGCTCTATTTATATCCCATTTTTCCTAATAAACTGTATATTAAGGAAGCTGCTTGTCATTATACCTCCAACCAATGATAAACACAGCTTGGGCCTTGCTGAGTGTCCACGCTCTCTATCTGAAATTTGTCAGTAAAGTTGAGAGAGACAGTGAAGCCCAGTTCTACAGAGATAACATACTGACAGGACACAGCATGAGGTGGGGAGTGTGGGTATCCTGGACTGGACAGATGTCCCTCTGGCTCATCAAATATACCACTATGGCAGGACACTGGGAACGGTAAAAAGAAAGAAATCACAATATTGTAAATATTCAGGCACAGTAAAAAGGTTTGCCCTTAAGCAAAGATTCAACATTCATCACTCAACCTCATGTCAACTGCTAAGAATTAAATGATACTTCAATGGAGTTGTAACACAATACTATGAACTTTGAGTTGAGTATTAAAGGAATACCATTTGCCATTTTTGGAAATAAGCTGATTGGCATTCTTTCCGAGAAGTAGATGAGAATATTGTGTCTCATGTCTGTATGTTAACAACAAGCTGGATTCAGGAATGGGTTGCCAGCAGCTTTGCATCAAGGCTGGTGGCAAGGGGAAACAGCTAGTCTATCTCCTAGAAAGTTCAATATTATGCCTAACAGCAACTATAAAGTTCATTTATTTGTTCAATCTGTATAATGACCATTTGTTTTCAGGGGATTTGGGTGTTGTTTCCTGTGGGTCTCTGCCTAAAACCACAAATTTTTGTTTTTATGTTTCTGTTTATTTATGGATGAAACAGACCAGATACAAAATGTTAATTGATCAACTTAAGAGATTTTTTTAGACAGAGTCCGGCTGGCTGTTTCCCTCAGGTTCCAGACTTTGTGCTAACATAAGCTAACAGCTTCCTTTCTCCAACTCCGTACATAAAAGTCATGAATCTGACATTGATCTTCCTCTCTAACTCTTCAAAAAGAAAGTAAATAAGCATATTTCCCAAAATGTTGAAGTACTCCTTTATTTATCATCAGTTTCCAGTGTTGCCAGATTGACCTTTGTTGCTGCAGCTCCCTTCAACAACCCACCTCGTCCTGACGTGAGGCTTTTGATGGGATGCATGTATCTGCACTATACTCACACACACAGGTGCGCTGATCTGAGCGAAGCTCGTAGCCGTGGTGACAGGAGCAGAGGTACGAGCCAAGGGTGTTGAGGCAGATCTGAGAGCAGAGAGGACCCGAGCCATCTCCTGGTTCTGGACCAGAACACTCATCTATGTCTGATGATGAGAAAGTCATGAAAGTAATGGGAGATGACGCAGCTGAGGGAAGTGATAGAAAAGCTGACAGATGATAGAGAAGTACTACCTATCGCCTGGTAATGAGCAGAGAAACCAATATTCTGGTGACGCTCGGTGTTGCTGTCATCTGTTTGTAACACGAGTGTGAGTCTGTTGCCTGGAGAGAAGATGGGCTCGTTGCCTGGGTGATGCCCATCAGCAGAATTCTCATGGCCACAAAACTTCCCCAGGATCTTATCGTCGTAGAGAACCTGAAACATTGTTTTTGAGTTCAGTTTTGCAGAACACAGTGCCAAAGTTATTGCACAATCACTGAAAAAGATTCTATTGCAGATGAGTCACCAAACTTGAAGCCAAAGTTGCAACCCACATCTTCTGAGTTTCATTATGAATCGAAGCCTGAGTCAATAAGGTCCTATCTGACTAAAATTTCAAGTCCTCTCATTAATTAAGTTCTTGCCCAAAAAGGCACGGTACATCACATAGTTTACAGTATAGTAAACAAAGTAAAAACAACACATACAAACTGTTTGTTACTGTGCTGTTGTATGTGTTTTGCCAGGGACTATGGATTCAAATTAGCTTCATGTTAAGCAGTGCATCTTAAATGTTTCAAACTGCACTGTCCCAGTTAATAAGTAAATCAATCAAACTTTCATTACATGTGACTTTTCTCTTTGTTCCCCAAAGGAGAAAATGTTTGTGATCCTGGTAGCAGGAGTGTTTAGTTATAAGGTCTCCTCAGGAAGATTTGTCCTTGGCAAGGGACCAAACAGTGTGATACTAAGACTTGGAGATCCCCCAAAACAAGCCCCCAAAACAACATGGGGTTGCCTCCTCACAGACCATTGCAAGAATAACAGAGGTTTGGTGTAATGCTCATCAGTAATTACTTACACCATGAGACACCAAAACACATGTTGACAATGATGGATAAACTTCAAAGACGCTATGTTATGTAATAAGACTTTTAGTCTCAGCATGAATTTTCTATTATAAATCAAATATTTACTTTTTTGTCATATCATCTGATCTGGACCCTATGCTTTAGGGAAGAAGAGTCCTAGTGCAAAGTTCAAATTATCAATGTGCAAGATTCTTGTGTTTGAGTCATGCTTAGGTTTAAAACTAAGTGCCACAACACTAGTCTGTTGTTTAGGATATAATATGTGTTAAAAATACTGTAAGGGCGTCGTAATAGCAGCCTGCAGAAGCTTCAATATCCAGGTGAGTGAAGGTGAGTCCGATCTGGAAGCCCTCAGGTACACTGAGGTCCCACTGCTTCAGCAGGTTGGGAGGGTAAGGCTGTGGATACTGGGGGGACTGGACCTCCCCATACATTACAGGCTCAGAGTCGGGCAGCGGCCAACACTCGCACACTGACACATACAGAAACCTGGAAATATGCATGAACAGAGAGGGTTTGATCTGTTTATCAGTTGGTGGTCAGCTGAGCTGCCAGTCCAAAGTTGATGCAAATAGAAAAAGAACAAACACGGTGACACAATAAGCACAACTGTGGCAGCCACATAATATTGGCAAGGCTTTACATATATATGTCATGTTTACAGCCTAGATGAATCACTCAGTCAACCTTAAAAAGACTGCTTATCTGTAATTTTGGTTGCAAAAAAAGTAACACACACAAAGCAGCTCTAGAGTAAGAAGCAGCTCCACAATGATAGCAGACTGTATATGTACTGAATTTTGGAATCAAACTAGAAAATCATGACAAAAACAGTTTAAGTGCAACATACACATTGATACCCAATTAAACTTACCAGATGATACAGGAGGTCCACCCCATCCTTAGATTAAACATATTCATGAGTGAATTCATCCACTGCCGTAAGAGCAATCGTCTCTCACATTCAGGTGGAACATTAATGACTCAAAGTCTGTAGTTTCCAGAGTTTAGCAACTTGCTGCGTTAATGCCAAGAATGTGGTTTGTTTGTCTTGGCAAAATCAAAAAAATGCTTGACAGAGAAACACGGTCGATGCTTGAAGTATTTCCTCTAAAAAAAGAGAGCTGTTGTGAATTAGGCAACACATCTGAAATATGAACTGGTCTCATCTCTTAAAATCAGTTTGAAATGTGAAAAAACGAAAGGACAAACTGACTCAGATTGTTAACCTGCCAGCAAGATCAAACAAGTCAATCCATAACCAAAAAGGAGATCCAGATCCACAGTGACCCCACCCACTCTCCTCTGCACTCTGGATTTCAGTTGCTGCGAACTGAAAGTTCAAATTGTCAGAAGGAATGATTACAAGAAATCACTTATGTCTTCAGCTGTGACCATCCTCAACAACAGCCTGCTGAAGAAGAGCCTGCCCCTTGGACAATAGACAGTAAAGCAGTCGGGATCTGATTTTGTTTTTAAACAGCTCTCAGGTTTCATCCCCTTATTTCAAACGGTGTCTCATTTACCCACAGACTTCTTGCTACCAATAGAGGGGGCTGTTAGACCTCTTTCTGCATCCTCAAGTGCAGACGCCAGTGACTTTTACTTCAGACCAGACAGACATTTAAATGAAACCAAGACTCCTTTCACAACAGACATTTCGACTTGTCATAGCAGGAAAAGCACAGGTGTTACTAATAACATTAATGCTGGCTCTTTTTGTGTCCCAGTGAGTCATGACAGTGCGACAGTAAACTAACGAGCACAATAACAGGACCCTGAAACTGAAACAGCTAAATGGAATTAAGCCACTTCTGTGAACATTACTTCTGTGAAAACAGTCTATTGGCCATCAAAACAATTTTTGCCCACAAAACAAAATCATATTGAGACCATGTCTGACCATGTGACTGTGCAGGTTGATTATGTAGAGGCCTAAATATCAAAGTCCTGCCTATTCATTGTTATTGAGTCAAAAGAAAAACACATATGACTAAATAAGCAAAAAATCTTTTTCTTCATATTACTTTGAGTCCCTCAATTTAGTGTTTGTAAGCAGTATAAAATCATTTAATGAATGGTTTATTACTCACTGTAATGTAGTTGTTGGCAGATATATGTGTTTATTAATATATACTGTATGTCAACAACTATAACTCCTCTTGTGGGCATCCATAAGTGGATGTCGGTGTATAAACAGATACTGAATGATAATTTAGTAAAACACAGTTGTTATAATTGTTGAAAAATACTGACTTAAAAATGTCCTCATATCTGCTTGCAATTGCACAAATGTATAAATAAAGTATGAATGTATACTGCTTATCAATGCTAATTGTTTCTGAAATAAATAAATACTTGAGAGAATAATTTAAAAATAGAGAAAATTGCAGACAAATCCAGAAAGTACAAAGAACAAACTTTAATTGATCCCAAATTTTCAATCCTTTGCTAACACCACTAAGTGATAGTAAAAAATTATTTGTTCTCTAAATGCTGCAACTTCACATGCGCGAGTGACATCATCAAATCTTGATTTCTTTCAAAAGTGGGTATATACGAAAAAACAATTAAATAGAACTGCATGAAAGAAAATGTTGGTTTAGAAAGTGAGTATGTAATGTTGTAATGTACCATTAGCAATGAATGCTGAGGTTTCTAAAATTCTGCTCAATGACCAATATCACAGGACAGTGAGATTAGTGGTTTGTGGTGAAACGTGCAACTCTCAGGTCTGAATCGTTATTAGTGTGAACAGGAACATGTTTTCAGTCTACATGTCATATCATATTGTATGCCGGCTGCAGATGAATTGAGTGTTTATGATTGATTATGTCAACAGCATAAACTGAAAAATTGTGAGCAAATCGTATTTACAGTAGAACAACATAATACATCACTTAATTATTTTTTACATGTGAGAAAACACACTGCACTGAAAATCATTTTGATCATTTATTTTGTGATTTTGTATACATTTTACAGTTTAGTAACAACATTTAAAATCTCACACGTGCCAGCTTTTTTGTACTGGTCTTTTTTTTTTTTTAACATAATAACATATCTATCCATGTAAGACTCTGTATGGACTTCACACCATTAAAGATCTGAATAAAGTCTATTTTGGATTCATGTTCTGATCAGGTTGTTAGTGTAGTCAAGCAAGTAACATTAAGTATTTTAAGTGTATAGAGGGCCTGAAAGAAAACATATTGTTAACACTTAAAGACAAAAATACAGTGTTGTTAAATTAGTTCAAAACACACAATTTCTTCAGTTGATTTTCAGACATTTCCTTTAAAGTTAAAATCAATAATGCGATCAGAGCTTGTATTATTATGTCGGTACATTTGATTACATGATTATAGTCTTCATTTCTATAGCATTTTTTTTATTTTAGAGATTTAAGAGCCAAAATGGATTACAGCTCAGTAGCAAAATAATTTTCTCCCTCAGTTTCCCTCTTTCAGAGATTTTTCTGTTGCATCTATTGTGTCTTTAATCCACTGAACATAATTCTCCACTTTGGTATAATAACCTTTGAACTTTTTCTCCCTACATGGGGGTCCCCACGAAACAATGCCAGCCAGACGAAAAGGCCCACTTCCTCCGGCCAACATGGGCAAAACGAACGGACCTCCGCTGTCTTTCTCGCAGCTGTCCCTCCCTTGCGCTCCGGCACAGAACATGTTATCAGTGAAAATCACGGGGTTGCCAGGTGACAGGGAAGGTGTGTTCTGACACTCTTTAAGGGAGTAGACCCCAATATTAGTGTATCTTAACTTGCGAGAAGTTGCACCCCGGTCTGCTACTCCAAAGCCTGACACTGTGCCTTGTTCATTCTCAACCAAGCCTTCGTTCCCCTCTGGCAGACAAATGGGAATGAGGTTTGGGCCAAGATTCACCCTATCAGTGAATCTGATGAGAGCAATATCATTGTCAAAATCAGTACGATCAAGAAGATTTCTTGCATAGCCAGGATGGATTATGATCTTCTGAATGGCAATGTCAACTACATTGTCCTTGTCAAAAAATCTTGGGTTAGCTGCTTGTCCATCTACTAGGCCACCAAACAGGCGCAAAGTGGTTTCTGCTACATTTTCCACTACATGAGCTGCTGTTACAGCCCAGCGGTCATTGATCAGTGACGCCCCTCCTCTGTTGGGTTCTCTTACCAAAAGATGCCAAGGTATTTCTCCCAGGTTTGCCACCTTACCCCCCAAAATCCTAGCTGTACTTTGAAGTTCTTTTTCTGGCATCCCACACACTGAAATACACAAAATAAATAATACAACAATAAATACATTTATATGAAAAGGAAATATCTAGAGATAAATGATGACCAAAAAATATTTATATAAGTCCTACCTTCAGTGCATTTTGGCATCTCTGTGCTGCCGCCACTTGATTCCCATTTACCTCTGGCACCACAAGTGTATGTATCTGAAAGATTATGGTGAAACAATGATCAATAAAGATAGGAAACTTCTCTTTAAAAGTTAGTCTAAGAAAAAAATCAGAAAAGGGATATTTAATAATCACCATCTCCTTCCAGTTTGTAGTATTTTGAACTGCAGGTCAACTGGATCTGGTCATTATACTGAGTGCGTTGGTTATTTGAGCCCACCACCTTAAGGATACCATCTTCTGGGATATCAGGAAAACCACATTCCACCGCTACACACAAGCATATATATATGAAAAAAAAATCAAACAAACAAACAAAAAAACATTACTAAAGGCAATGTTAAAAAAGAAGAAGGAATTCAAAACAACAGGAACATTTCTGAAAAAATAGAATATATTGAATTTCACTATATATATATATATATATATATATATATATATATATATATAGTAAAGTCAGACTCACGTTCACAGATGTAACTGGGAGTCCATATGCCTGTACTCTGGCATGTCGCCTCATACTTTGTCCGGGAGTCTAGCTGCTTTGCAAAAGGATAGATTAATTAGTTCAATGGTGGCTTAAAACATCAAATACAAAGATATGGCAGGTTCTGATTCTGTGCACTCACAGTGTTTGCTTCATAGCCATTGTGACAAGTTACTGTCACTGTTTGACCTTGATGATATTCTGTTTGTTCAGGGGTCAAAGTGGAGTTTGGGGACACCACCAGTGGACAGACCTTGTCTGCATTTGACACATGAAAAGAGCAATTATAATTTTATCGTGCTCAATTTCAACAACTGTGCTTGCTGGTACAGATGAGGAGGCTGCAGTACCTCTGGTCTTGAAATGGAGGCTGAAGCCTTTGTTGGTGCCAAAGCTATCAGAGGTGAAGTGAATTTGGACTTCATTTGAGTGAGTGAGGAGGGGAGATGGGGGAGGAGTGTTGCCACAGAATGGCCCCAGAGTCCCAGAGGGAGTTTCAACCTGAAAACAAAGAACATAGGGGATGTTACAGTATGCACCAATTACACGTCTCCAGATCTCTCCTGCTCCGGAGCGGTGTTGGAAGTAGTATTCAGATCATTTATTTAAGTACAAGTACCAATACAGCAATGTAAAAACTCCATTACAAGTAAAAGTCCTGCATGAAGAGGAAGAGGAACATAAGTATTAGCAGCAAAATGTGCTTAAAGTATTAAAGTAAAAGTCCTCATTTCAACTCTCTGACTGATATATTATTATATATGACATCATTAGATTATTAACAGTGACACATCAGTGTTAGAGCAGCATGTTAATGTGTTAGCTGCTGGAGGTGGAGCTATTTTGAACTACTTTATATACAGTTAGCTAGTTCAGTCCAGTGGTTTCCAACCTAGCTGTCAGGCCCCTCCAAGGGGCCACTAGATAAATCTGAGGGGGTCTCTAATCTTTGATTTTTGGTGAAGTATTGGATCATTTGAACGTGTATTGAAATGAAACCATGTGAGAAGTTTAGAGGGAAAATCACTATTTGTTGGAGCTGTTAACAACTCACAGACATCTGAAATGTGACCCTGACTACACACTGATTTTTGTAAGATGTCAAAAGGCAAAAAGGTCGGAAATCACTGGTTTCATCTTTAACAATGTGTTGTATTTTAAAAGCTTGTTATATTATCCATTGTGTCAAATCTTCATCTGAAAAGTAACTGAAGCTGTCAAATATAGTGGAGTAGAAAATAAAATGGAAATACCCAAATAAAGTACAAGTCTCTCAAAATTGTACTTAAGTACAGTATTTCAGTATTTCTAAGTAAATATACTTAGATACTTTCCACCACCAACAAATCTTTCCAAAATTTGTACAGAAACACAGAAAAACTACATAATGACTAAAACAGTTTGTGCCCTAGTCATATTAATGGTTTCAGCATTTTTCTTTTGAACTTCCTCTTTACTCTGAAAGCTAGAAATTTTGAGGAAAAAAACACCTCCCTGAAATATTTGCATATTCTGACTCATCACCCACCCTCAGTCCATCTATGCATTGGCCATCAGGGCTTTTCTCCACGTCAAAATCATCAGAGATGTGCAGCTCCAGCTGAAGGTGGGCGTCCACAGACAGGGTGTACTTGCAGTTGGCGTTCTCTGCATATGAACCAGGCCAAGAGGGACTCGATATTTGACCTACGTTCCGCCCTGACAGATCCTCACTACAACTCACTGTGTTGAAGATAAGAGATAAGACAAAAGTATTAGACAATCAGACTCCTTCTCATACAATTGTCCTCTTTGTCCATGAGTCTGCTTCTGCTTCTTCTATTTGCCCATTTTCACTTCATCTTTCAGTTCTGTTCCTCTTTCCCTGATCTGTCTTCCTCTGTCTTGTTTGCTCTCTCTTTGTGCTCTGTTTACTGAGCCTGAGAAAAAAATATATACCTGTGCAAGTGTGTTTGTCTGCGTCCAGATGGTAACTATGGCGACAGGAGCAGCGGTATCCTCCAATGAAGTTGTGACAGAATTGGGTGCATCCATTGTCAGGGTCATCCTTGCATTCGTCAAAGTCTGAGTGAACAAACACAAACTTTTTTATTTCAGTATGATTAAAAGAAAAGAACCTTTGCTGTATCTGTTCACCTGGAGTTCATGTTTAGCTTAGTTTATTGTTTGTTCAGTCACCTGGAGCCAAATCTTTCCATGGTAGAGACGAGGGTAAACGTCAAGACAGTTTAAGGTGTCAAGCGGGCTATTCACTTTTCAATTATTAAGGTAATAATTGGATCTACAAGATGTCACAGATGTATTTTATAGCTAAGTTATTGCAGAACAATGCAGTACAGGCCCAACTCAAGTTTCTGCTGTGCATTGCTGCGACAACATTTAGATGAGACCTAAACTGCAGAATTGAAACTAAAACTGCATATAAAACTACCTTTGACGTCATGGCTTAGGTTAAATATACAACCTGTTTCTGAAATAATGTTATATAAATGTATTATTTATTATTTATTATTTATTATTTATTATTTATTATTTATTATTTATTATTTATTATTTATTATTTATTATTTATTGCGGCTCAAGTTCAGGATCAAGTAACAAAAGTAAAGTAACCATGGACATTTATTATTTTACATTTTGCTTTTATCAGTTATGTTAAACTGTTTCAAAGTCAGCTTTAACAAACACAAACAGCAGCCATTGTGAATTTTTATCTAAAAATATGACTTTCCTTGCAGTATATTTACAAAAGCATTCACAATGATGGAAAACATGCATGTACAAACTGTCCTGGGGGATTATAGATAAATAAAATATGCACACAATGGATAATGTACTTTTGGAGAGAGGTAAAACTCACAGCTCCACGTCTTTGTCTCACCTTGCACAGTATAAAAGCCTCTGAAGCCAGTGTGCCTCTCGGTGTTTGAGTAGTCTGAGTGAAACGTCAGAGAGAGGCAGCCGCCTGGGGAGGAGCGGAGCGAGGGATTTACTGTGGCTTGAAGCTCCTCAAATTCTCTTTTGCCACACAGCATGGAAATCAGGTTCCCATTTGAATAGATCTAGAAAAAATATATATTGTAGAGGGTACAATATGTTAAAAACCTTGATTCCTAAAAGTACAGGCATCGACAGCTGATTTGTAACCACAGACCTTCCACTCAGATGGGGGTGACTGACCTTCACGGCATCATTTTCACAGTCTTGGCTGTCCTCCAAGTCCAGGTGAATGAGCCGGATGGAGAGAGTATGACCTTTGGGGGCACACCTGCTCCAGTTGAGACTGGCATGGGGCAAGTATCCACTCGGATAATCGGGAGACTCCACCCATCCCAGAAGCACTGAGTAGGCCAAGTGAGGGATCAGGAGAAGCTGGAGAAACTGCAGACTGAGGAAGCATCGAGGTCGGGGGTAAGAAAATTCAAGGCAGTGGGTGATGCATCGCAAAGGGAGGAGAGAAGAAGTGGAGAAAGTGAGAGGAGCAAGAAGAAAGAAAAAGCATAATTTATTGGAAGTTAAATTACTCTCAATAAAAGTCAGTCAGCTGATGATCATGCATAAACCACAACAAATACAAAATTACAGTGATACAACCAGATCAGTAACAAGCACTCTGCATGTCTATAGCAAATTCAATTAAATTAAATTCAATTTTATTTATATAGCGCCTAATCACAACACAAAGTCATCTCAGGGCACTAGATGTACAAAGCATTATCTCTGATAAAGTGCCAAAATCAAAAAATCCAAACCTACCTTAATTTTAACATTGTGATCTGATTGAATCCCTTCTCAAATAAACCACCTCAACATCTCTCCTTCCCCTTTCTAAATAATGTTTTTTGCTGCCCCCCTTTCTCTCTCACTCATATCTTGCAATCGTAAGCATTTTATAAATCTATTTGTAGATTGTTTTTTGTATGTGTGCAGTAACAGGGGAGTGACTGCTCGTAAGTGGAATGGCAGGAAGACAAACTGAGCCAAAAAGTTTTGAGATTAACTGTAACTAATGTGTCTTTGCAGTTTTACCTCAACAACATCCTTGCACCTATAGGACAAAGGTTCAGTGGAGACAATAGCGATGGAGAGAAAGGAAAGGGTGTAGGGGAGTGAGGAAATGCCTTATTGTGTTGCATTGTTTTGTGCAGTTACAGTGCCAAAATCAGTCTGTGGTCCTTTAAGTGCGGAAACGCACATTTTACCTCGCACTGAGAGGGTAAGGACAGGAAGGAAATGAGGAGAGACAGAGAGAAAGAGATTGAGAGAGAAAGAGAAAGAGAGAGAGAGAGAGAGAGAGAGAGAGAGAGAGATAGAGAGAGAGATAGAGACAGAGAAAGAGAGAGACGGAGGGGAAAACAGCAGACGAGGGTCATTGGGGTTTTCCACTGTGTAGGACTAGAAAAGACATGAGAAGTAGGTAAGGAGGAGGGAAAACATACAGTATCTGTAGTCACAGAGACTGTCACACACAGCAGAGAGAGAGAGAGGAGAACAATGAATGAGTGAACGTCAGAAAAAGAGAGAGATTACACCTTCCGTTTCAAAGGTTAGGAGCAAGTTTAGAGAAAGACTGTACTGGAGGACAACTCATAGTTTTAAATTGAGACATTTTACACACAGCCAAAAGGAGGGCTGCTATCGAATGGGCTGAGATGACTTGCGGGAAGAACCAAATGTTTAAAAATGGAAAATGCTGTAATCTCTGCGATGAAGGTCAGTCTGACACAAACCATCATTATTTGTGTTCCTTCTTTTTTTCTTTTTTTCTTTTTGGACAAAAAAACCTGTTTGTCTGATTGTGAAACCATTCTGTGAATATTTACTGATTCTGCCTCTCAGTATTCCCACTGTGTCTGCCTTACAGCCTCACATCCGACTCTATATCTCTGTTTTCTCACCTCTTATCAGGGTACTACGTGCAAGCTGATTGCACCAACACAGCGGAGCCCAAGTGTGGTAAATGTGAACATGGGAGCTACACAGCCACCAAAAATTACTTGAATAAATGTCAAAAGTGCAAGGAATGCAATACAAGTAAGTGACACAAATGTACATACAGTACTGTACAGCACACATGTAAAGCCACACATGCAATTCCTTCTTCTTCTCTTACCCCTCTGCCTTTTTAAAGACTATATATAAATCTTTTGCTGTTCTCTCTTTGCGTGAACAAGGCCTTAAACAACTTTTTTTTTTTTTAAATCATTTTTTTAACACATTATATCTGTTGGTTAGCCTGATGCTGTACAGCCAAACATTGTTTAACATGTATTTCAAATTCTGGTGGAGATTTCCAAGTTTCCAAAGATACTAAATACTAAATATATATATTGGATGAGTTTTGGTTTTGGTTTTCAGTTTTCACTCAGTGTAAACATTATGTAATTTCAATGCGGATCTGAGACAAATGTGGAACATGGAATGTGGAATAATCATAATAAGATGATTTTAACAACCTTGGAAGTGTTTAAGCAGCGACAGAAGGGTTAACTTTGTCATTTTCAAGTCAATTAAATTTTAGCTGTAGATCTTAAAAGGTTTTTGTTGCAGGACTTCAAACTTCACCTTCTTTCATTAGACTTAATTTTCAGATTGGAAAAATCTTTGTTCATGTACCTTGATGCCTTTGTTTAGTTTTTTTTTATGTTAATTTTAACTTATGGGTTATGTTTTTATTGTATTTATGTTTTTATGGTCTTATTTTAACTTTTATTCCTGTGAAGCACTTTGTGAGTTTCATTTCTGTGAATGGTGTCAAATGATATCAAATAAACGTATTATTATTATTATTATTATTATCATTATCATTATCATTATCATTATCATTATCATTATCATTATCATTATCATTATTATTATTATTGTTAAAAAAGACTTTAAAATATGAGGATGAATCTCTCTTTATTTTAATCTCTCCTGAACAGACTCTCTTTATATCTCTTTCGCTCTTTCAGGTAACAAGAAGGTATTGACACATTGTACACCTGTGGAGGACACAGTGTGTGAGTGTATGGATGGTTTCTACTGTGCTGGTCCGGACTGTGCAATCTGCGAGCCTGTGGCCCACTGCAATGCAGGCTTTGGGGTCAGTGTTCCAGGTAGGCTTCCTGATTTACATCATAGACTGTTAAAAAACAACTTTTTATCAGCTGCCCTACAAGCATCAGTTTTCACAGCTTAAATAAGTGCAATCTCATTTCTTCTTGCAGCCAGTCGCACAATTAATACGGAATGTGCTCCATGTGGAAGTGGGACATACAGCAACATAACAGATTACATCTCAACCTGTCAACCACACACCAGGTCAGACTGTGTCTCCATTATTATTATTATAATTATTATGAAAGCTGAAGGAGGACATCAATGTATGTAATGCTGTAACATGTGGGTGGCTCATTCATTAGTCATCCTTCAATACAAAGCAGAAGTGACTGTATTTGTTTCGGGTGACATCTTCAGCTGACACCTACTGCGTCTATAGTATACACAGCAGCAAGGGGTTTTACTGGGATACCAAAGAAAAAAACATGCCTAAATAAAAAAAACAAGTAGTTGTAAGTTGCAGTATGTGGATATTTATTTGTCTTTGTATGTTTCTTCCAGATGTGAGGAATTGGGGAGACATTTGAAAATTCCTGGCACCTCAAAATCTGATGCCATCTGTGGTGACTTCAAATCCAGTAGGTCACTAGTTTTAACTTTCCTTTTATATGTGTATCTTCTCTTCAGAACCTAAACTCTTTTAAAATAAAAGAAGAGCTAGAGCAGCTAGGCGGATGCTCTTATCTTGAGGGATTCAGTGAGTTCCTGTTGACCTTGTGTATCATATGACATGAAGTAATTTAGAGAGAGAGGCAGAGTGAGTAGATATGTGAAATCATTCCACGGGAAGAAAGTCATGTGGGATGGTTGTTGCAGGGATTGCTTTTCGATGTCTGACAGGAGATGAGGGGGCTGACTGTGTTATTGTGAAAGGGCATTTCAGCATAAAGGGAATCGAAAGAGAAAGCAGTTTGCATTCAGGCAGGGAGGAGCGGAACACTAAATGTGGACAAGTTTGTGACTGTGAACTTACTTTCACAGCGAGAGTATGATCGTTTTGAAGTCATCTATGGGAAACAAGTAGTTTAAGATGGTATAGTTTAAAGGATGAGTTCACAATTTTTTCAAGTCTGTCTTATAACAATTGTCATTTGCCCAGATGAACAATGAAACAGGTAACCCTTCAAAGGCTCTTACAAGCTAATATGAAGCTTCAGACTTCCAAATTGGTCAAATCAAGTCTTTTTAGTGCCAAATTTGTTATGATCCTTCCACTGCAGCTGAACAGGAAAACACTGTCCATTGAGACACAGAGGGAAATTTTTACTGTGGAGGAAATCCACTTTATTTGACTAACTCAGACACCTGAAGCCTCATATTATATATCATATATAAGAATATCTTTAAAATACATTTCAGCTCAAAACAAGGGCTGTAGATTTTGTCCCCCATCACTAACATTGTAAGTGCATCAGGAGATGATGGCCGGTATGAACAGGAAGAATGATTACAGCGAACACGGCCGGTTTCATTGTTCATTCTGACACCTGGCTGTTGTTTAAAGAAAGACTTGAATAAGACAACAGAAACAGGTGCTATGAGAGCTGATTTACATCCATAAAATACCTACATGGTTCACATGTAAGCACACGTTATACTCATCTAACTAACTACACTAAAACAATAAATCACGCTAGTACAGATCAATAAAGTTTCCAAACTAGGCAGCAGAAGTTTAGTTTTGAGTCCACCGAGGAGTGAAAAGGTGTGAGAATGGAGGGGATTTGCTGAAGGTTCTCACTGTTCATTTTCACCACATTTACATTTGTAGTTATGATCTAAAGTATTGTACTGACACATATAGCTGTTACATTCAGATTTACATAACACACATTTATTTAAATTTGTCCAAAATGTTCATTCAGAAAAGCTTTGTCTTCATCACATCTTCATCACAAATTGTGCCTGTTTTTGAACTCTGCACCCAAATTCACAAAGTTTTTATTTTTGTGAGATCAGTGTCTGAGACAGTTAAATTTAGTCAAATAAGTGAGAAAACACAAAAGAGTGAGCATGACACACAGATCCACCCACTAAACTAAATTAAATTAGTATATTTCCATCTAATGGGAAGAAAGTTTACCTGTGACACTTTAAACCTGGAAACAAAACATTTTCATTGCACAAAAGGGAACAAGCAATTCCAACCACAGACACGAGGAGATACCAAAAACAAATGATTTAACCCAAAATATTTAGCATTGATAAAGATATAAAGACGTTTTAAGCATTTAAATCAATGTATTTGATGTACATATATGTATAACATGACATAGTTGTAATCACATGTAATAATATGTCCTGCTGAGTTTTGAACATATTCATAAAGAGTTTTATATGATTTGTACATGTGTATAAATTTGTCATAAATGTTTTAACCCTTTAGAGCTTACCGTAGACTGGTATTCATTTATGCCATCATATTTGCCACTTTTGAAAGGAATTTTTATGGTATCATCAAGTGTTTTATATCCCCGAAAATCAACACAACCTCTACTATCCATGTTGATGATGTCCATGATGTTACTAAATAAGATGTACTATCCTGTAAAATGTGAGAAATCAGGTGTAAAATGTAGAGAAAACACAAAACTCACCTATAGAAATGATTCATTTCTAAAGGTTTCTGTAGGTCTATTTCATATAATTTTTAATTAAGAAAAACAGCCAATGGCAACATAAAGAAGAAATTTGGTACCACAGAAAACATTCAGTAAGGCTCAGAACGGTGTTGAATTTCTTCATTTAGTCCCTTTTTCTATTACAGCTGTCACTGTAAGGATGTATTCATGTGTGATGTTAGTCTGTGTTATTCTGAATATTCATTAATTAACTGTGTTTGCATCAGTTATTGAAGCTTCAAGTGGAGTTACAATTAGACACTTTACAACAACATCATAGTGTGTTATAGAGCAGTTATTAAGTCTTCATATACTGTTTATTAATGTTAAATAATGGGGATGTAAAAAATGTTTTGGTATCTTTTTTGTGTGACTAAAAGTTGGATTTAATACAACTTGAATGAGTATTCCTTTATAATTGTTAATCTTTTTTTTAAGAAGAAGAAATTGCAGACGCATTGTTGTCATTTTCATAATCGATATCTTGTTGATAATATTCATTGAGGAAACGAGTAGTATTCTGTAATAATTCACCCTCTCTTACTTACCAGAAGTTGTTCTGAGTATGTTTATGTGTAATTGCCAGACAAACATCATTAAAATGTATTTGGGTTCCTCTAAAAACCCCTCTCTCTGTTTTTCAGGTTGTCACTGGATATTACCTGCAAGCCTGTGGGCAGGCTTTGCGCTGACCATGCTCATTGTGTTTTGTCTCATCTTCTTTAAGATGAAATGGAAGTCCCACAGAGCAGGTATGTACCATGTGTCAAATGTGTATGTGCAATTCATCACTTTTTCACATACTCTTGTTCTCATTTAAAAAAAAAAAAAAAAAAAAAGTCTTGCTGAAGAGGCAACAAAGCAACGTGTGAGCATGCCTACTCACTTGCTGTAAATACACACATTGTGGGCCACAACTGTGAGATACAGCTTGCTATGAAATTATACAGTTGAAGGTCACTGCTTATCTGAACATGTACTCCCACTGTTTCCTTTACAGTGAATTTTTTAAAAGAACTGAGTAAGGTAAAATGAAATTTACATGTCTGGGTCTCTCATATTAATTCAAATATAGTGTGTTTTTGAGTTTATTGGTTTGCAAAGAAGAGTTAAGTCTGTTGTTAGTATCACATAGGTATGTGTTCTGCTAACCCAGACAAGTTCAATAAGGAACTGTGTAACCTGATGTTAAACAAGCTAGATGAGTATGACAAGCTGAATGGGGAAACCACATCCTGTGTATATTCAGGCTGACACAGTTATTTGGTTTAATGTGACGCACACTTCACAGGCAGTTAACTCATACTGAGAACGTGTTCCTACGTACGTGACACAGTCTCATAACTGATTGTTTTGGCTGGCTGACGTTTTGTTGTATTTCATTGACATTTACTGTAGGCCTATTTCCAGTGAAGTAGTGTGCCACTTCTGGAAATTACAGATGAAATACAATTATCTGAGGAAAGCTCAGCCTTGAGGAACAAGTGTGTGGCTTTTAAATAAGCACGAGTGTTCAAGTAGTTTTTTAGTCACTCACCCACAACAAAGATAAAGACAACGAGGCCTCAGGTGACTTCACAAAGCACTGGAAAAGAGTCATTGCTCTTATCGCAATATGTCTGTAGCTTCTTAATATCTTGATCCATCAGCATAACGATATCTTCAGATGCATGTTTTGCTCAAATTCATAGCAGTAGTTTCGTGGCATGCAAACAGTTTCTGTTTTATCTGCTCAGGTTTTCAGATAATCTATCTCTGAAATTTTTACAGCTAACTGACTGAAATAGAGATGAACAGATTTTGGTTTATGCACCTTGGAAAACTGTTTCTACTAAATAAATAGTTACAATGACAACCGCTCACACCTCAGTCTGTCGATTATCAAGGGTAAATTTCTGTTTGTGAGTTTTTCAAATGTAATTTTTGGTAACACTTTAAATTACGGCCTGCAACATACAACGCTATCTACAGCGTAATTTGTAACAGTACAGTGCATCAATCAATGCATACATGTAGGTATAAAAGAACAGGATGTGAAGTTAGGAAATAAGCAGAACAACAACCTGGGAACTTACAAAGAATTAATTCTGTAGGTATTTTTAAACTAACAGGTATCTGTATTCTAATATTAGGGGGTAAATATGATTTACTGTGCAATAATTTGGCAGCTAGGAGGAACTTAAAGATAACTTATACTGTAAGTATTTTGATTATTTATTCTACTATTACGGATTACCAGTATGACCATAACTGAGCAACCAAGCTGGAGGTTTGGGAGAATATGCTGTATTGTATTTAGGTTGTAAATTATGGACTACAATCTAAATTGCTACCTAATTTTTTACAAATTTTTCATCACTGTGTCACTGCTGTATTAAGCTGGTAAAGGGCCCCAGAGGAAAACATAGCTGTGGGACAGCAATTACACCCCATTTGTATATTTGGTTAAACACAAATTTATATATGTAAATTTGTGTGTATTTTAAATCATGACACCTTTAATATCGGTTGAAATCCATTAAAAAACAAACCACAAACCTTTTAAAACCAGCTTTTAAGCCCACAGAAAGTGAGTGAGTGTTGATACTCAAATGATGGGTCTGATGAGACGCGTCACTTCAGTACTGAGTCACACTGAGCCAAGGTGCATTTGAATTTTACAGTTTTGTCGATTGTTCATTTTCTCTGAACTGGCGATGACAAAGATAAATGTGAATACTTTTCCTAGAAAACAAAGTTTTTAAAGTTGCTTTTTATTATCACACTTCACATCTCAATGACTAATGGTGTTGACCACATATTTATTTTAAAATATTATAGCGCCCCCGAAGGGACATTTACTGCAATTGTCTCTAGATATCGTAATATGTTCCAAATTAGTTTTGAATCTTCATATATCACATGCATTGAGAGAGATCCTTATTATCACTGTTTTGTTTGTGGTATCTTCCAGGTATGAGAACCAGCTCAAGTGTTCCTGTTACTCTGGTGGAGGTCTCAGCAACCCCTATCAGTCCACTGGAGCTGCCATTAAAGTCCACAGAGCTGACTGGTCACTGCCAAGAGAGCTGTGCAGTGGAGGACTACAAGTTACCACTTTTTGACTCAGGTGACAAACCCCTGAACACTGTTCTTTTTTCATGTAATTCAATGTTCCTACGTTGGTTTTTGTGGCATTTTTAATGCCTTTGATAGACACTTTGACGGCAGAGAGATGACTGGAAATGAGCTTGGAGAGATGAGGTATGACATACAACAAATGCCCCCACACTTGAACCAGGGACTTTCTGATTGATGGTTGGTGCCTTAACCACTAAGCCACACACGCAACCCAAATATTCTGAAGTTAAGTAACAATTCACTTTGTTTTTAAGTCTGTCTTAAAATAACAGTCAGGTACCCAAATTAATATTAAAATTGATTTTTTTCTTGCCATAATCATTTCTCCTGTTCATACTGACCATTAGTTGATCCCTTCATAATGCACTTACAATGTAAGTTCTGTGTAAAAATGTACTTCAATGTATATCTGAAGCTAATATGAAGCTTCACTCATCCACATTAGTCAAATCAAGTAAATGTCTTACAGTGCTACGGTCTTTTTAGTGCCAAAGTCGCTCTTTTTGTTAATATACTTCCACCGTAGCTCAACAGGGAAACACTGTCTGAGGACACACAAAGAAGGAATTTGATGCTAAAAAGACCAAAAATGTGGCAGGTATTCACTTGATATGACTAACTCAGACTGCTGAAGCTACATATAAGCTTCAGATAAACTTTTAAATTCTTTTTCTTGCATAAAATGACTCCATCACTTACATTAAATGGAAACTTGAAGGAAATCCTCTAATAAAACAGGAGGAATTATTACAGCAAGGAAAACCTCTTTAGTGTTCATATGGACACCTTACTGTTATTTTAAGACAGACTTGAACTATGAATTCATTGTTTAAGCAACAGAAATGAATATAATATGTCTTCTACTGACCAAGAAGATGTAGAGACAGGTGGCAAAATGAAGAAAAAGCCTCAGTAAATAAGCAGAGAGACATAACAAATGCAGGTGCTTTCATACAGTTTCATCCAGTTAATCATCAGTTTTAGACCAATGTATTCAACATCATTAAAACACCAAATGAGGGGATATATTAGGAAAAACAGTATTCATTCCTCCAGCAGAGATCCAGAGACTTGGAGACAAGATGCACCAAAGCCGTTCTGGTGGCTCTGAGTGGTTCAACACCCTATAAAGACACTTTATGTGGGTTTTTCCTTTGGTTTGTCATCCATCTGCATGTCAGAGTGAGAAGTGTATTCTTCCCTCCAGCAATAGACTACTTTAATTTTCCCATGCTCATAAGTGCTTTCAGCCCCATTAATATGATAATAAATCCTGCTTCACTAAGTGCAAAGTATGTTGTTACACAGCGTTGGTGTAACATTAGTTTGAAGGATGGTCACATTGACTCTATTGATTTCATTATCCTCCTCAGATGAAATTAAGGTCTGCTGCAGCACAGAAGACAGCATGAGCGACAGCATTCCCATAACACCACTGAAGGCTTCGGTTTCCTTTGCTCCCAATCACATCAATGGAAGTCCAGGACACTGCAACGGCACCTACCTCAGGACCTACTCAGAGCCGCAGGAGGACGAGTGGTGTGGGACATAACATGAGTGCATTTTGTTGCAGCAATATATTTATAAAACTCAGTGGATCCCTTTGTACAAACGTTTAACCTGTACCCATTTATGACGAATATTTTACGTCTAATAGAGCTGAAGGCAGCTAGTAGTTTACTGCCCTCTGCAGGGCATTAATGAGAAACTCATCTCAAGTGTCTAAGTTAAAGTTATTCTGTTGTCTGTCTGCCAGCTACAGACCGTGATATCAGGTTATTGGTGACAATATTTATCATATTTACAGAGATCCTAAGTGCTTAAAGAAAATACCAGTGCAGCTCTTACTTAAGTTATTCTCATTGATGTGAATTGGTCTTCAGAGCTTCAGTGAAGACAACAGTCAGTGGTCTTTAGCCACAGTTCAGCGGTGTCGCCATTAAAGGAGAAGTCTTTTGATATTTTATATTTTTCTTACTGTCAATAAATCCCATATTGTCTGTGTATCCAAACCCTGATGTGATGTAGCTTATTTCTCTGTTCCGCTGTCGTCCAAACAGTATCAGAAACACATCAATGACCCCACACTGTTGCACTGGGTTACATGAGAACAATATCTTATATCCTCTCCTGCTGTAAACATATATTAATCTGCAGAAGAAAATAGTCCCCTACAAATGTACCATTTACTCTCATTTGAGTAAGATTTGCTAAAAACTACAATGCCCAGTCATTTTAGGATATCACTGAGCTTTTTTTTAGCTACTCCATTTGTTACACACATCCATGTTTGTGACCTGTGCATCTTCAGTATGGACCAGTTATAGCCCTGTTGGTTTTGGGGTTTTTGGGGGATTTGTTGACAGTAAGACAAGTATAATCATTAAAATTTCATTAAACTATGTCTTGTATGATCATTTAAAGGTTATCTAATTTAAATTATATTGTTTCAACTCCTGCCAACAATTATTTTCATTATTCATTATTCTGCTGATTATTTCTTCGGTTCATTGATCAACTGATGGGTGAAAATAGTGAAAATTGTCCGTCACAATTTCCTCGCAGGCCAAGGTCATGTCATCAAATGTCTTCTTTTGTCTGACCAACCGTCCAAAACCCAAAGATAGTGAGTTCACTAACATGTAAGACAAGATAGTATTTGATAGATTTCACATTTGAGAAACCGGAACCATAAAATTTTGGGGCAATTTTGTTTGAAAATGGACTAAAAACAATTAAGTGATTATCAAAATAGTTGGCAATTAATTTTCTGTAGATCAACTGAACAACTAATTGTTGCAGCTCCATTGTAGATGGAAAAAAACAACTATATTTTCTTTTTAAGTGCATCGTAATGCAAATTTCTACTGTATTTCTCTATTTATATCAGCTATCAAGTATGTAAAACTTTTAGATATGCTGGGACAGTAACACACACACATACACACAGGCTGCTAACTTGCTAAAACTTGGATGACAAGCAATGTATCAATGATGCAGCAGTGAAGCCCAACAGATTTCTTATTTGTTTATAACATGGTGAAGATAGATAGTGCAATATGAGCAAGTATATAGGGAATGTTTACACAAGTCATTCTGCTGTGCTGCTCTCTCTCTCCTCTCAGTTTGTCACCATTAGTACCATCAGACAGATACAAGAGCATGTACACAACAGTATGTTCACAGATATTTAGTCGTACTATAATATTTCAAAGTATTGTTGATTACACTTTTTAAAAAGCTATAAACATTCAGATTCTTGTACAGAGCCCTTGACTATTTTCTATTAAGAATAAATTCACTAAAACACATTTCCAGTAGCTTCAATCAGCCTTCTTGAAGACTTGCTTGGCAATCACGTCTTGAACTCTCATCTCCTGCAGGGAGGAAGAAAACCAATGAGAGTAGGGGGCAGGAGAAGAAGGAGAAGGAGAAGAAGGGGGGAGGGGTGTGAATTAATAGTGAAATTCAATAAGACAGTCTGGCACATCAAAGGAGAGTTAAATGAGTGATACACAAACCTGGGACTGTATCCAAAACACACCCCCTCTCCTCCTCATCCTCTGACCCTGTAATCCGTCTTCCACTCTTTCTACTTATCTCCTTTCTTTTGCAGCCCACTCCCCCCTTCTTTCCCTCCCCCTCACTCACTCGCTCGCTCACTCTTCATTAGTCCCTTGCTGCTCCCTTCTCCTGTTTTATGTAACCTCCCAAATCCACCATTTTAAAGCCTGATCCTCACTGGCATTACTTTCCCAATTCTCCCATGAATTCGGACACGCCATCAACAATGCGCTGTGTTTTCAGGAGGTATTAGAAATCCTGTGAAAGCCGTTTAGTGAAACAATGCTGATATCTTAATCAGCATTGACAGATAATCTATACGTTTAAATTCTTTTACAACTAAAATGAGAGTCCACTCCTCCCTTGTGTTCTTGAGTTATTGTTGCACTTTAGTAAGACGTGCATTCAAGAGTCTTCTGCCTTCTTTTGTGTTTGCTGTTTCTTTGTCGGTTCCTACTTTTTTCCCCTCTCAGCCATGCTCAAAAATCTCCACAAACCTCTTTAAAGTAGAGAACTTCTTCCCACAAAACACAGTGCAGTTAAACAGGATGTCTTATTTGCATGTTCTCCCTAATTTAGCATGCGTATCAATTTAAGCATCTTTTTTCCCCTGTATGTTCTTTTCCTTGTTCCATATCCTCTTCCAGCCCTCCCTCTGCTTTGGCCTTTACCTCCCTTTCTTTCCACTCCATACATCCTTACCAAATGCAGCTTGTCGCCCTCCAGCCAGTGCGTCCAGCCTCGTCCTTCTTTCTCGCCTCGCTGTACGCAAACCAGCTTGTCCCCTTCCCAGCTCACTGTAGTCTGCATAAAGCACAGAGATACTGTGTTACTGTGTGCAATTAGCATGTAAAGTAGCCCTCACATTCAATCACACGGAGAGCACAAGAGCCTTTGTGCAATGCAAAAGGGTGACCATGAGTTCAAAACCTTTTTTTCTCCTCATTTTTGGACTCAAGCCTTGGTTTGTCTTATATTTTGCTTCTGTTTGCTTTTGTTTTGTGTTCATAATGTTGCTTATCCTGATTTATTCACTAGTTGCTGAATGGATTCATTGGCTGAAGACTATTCTCTCTCACACAAACACACACACACACACACACACACACATCATTCACTGGAGGCCGAAGCCGGGATTTGAACAGCGGGGGGGGGGGGGTGGTTACAACACAAAATCACAGCAGTCGGGAAGCCGACTTCTCTCAGACATTCCAAATTAGTCCTCGATAACAACACGCAAATCAAACTTGTATAACAAGTAATGCTACTTCATATTCACTGTATCATCTGGCTCTTACACGTGTACAAACAAGTCAGCATGTGTATCCAGGAAAACAAAAACACACACACCTGACAAGTTCGACCGTCCACCGGCCCCAGGTCTTCGGTAAACTCTTTTCCGATAGTGAAATCCATGTCAAAGTTTTTGAAGGTGGTGAGAGTGCGGATCTTCATGGCCCCTGAGGCTGGATCATGCTTGATCTCTTTGGTGGGCTTCAGCAGACACACGATCTTCCTCAAAGCGAAATTAATATCTGACAGAAGAAGAGAAGAGTCATATAAAAACAGGCTATACTTGATTGTCACTTTAATAATGGGGTTCTTTGTCGGTCTCGCTCAGTTTACATGCAGGCAGATTGAATACACCCTGTGTGTGTGTGTGTGTGTGTGTGTGTGTGTGTGTGTGTGTGTGTGTGTGTGTGTGTGTGTGTGTAGGTGGGTCTGGGGTCACATAAAGGACAAGGTGGTGATTTCATTCCACTAATGTGCTGCTGCAAATGAAGATGATCCACATGATGAAGATGCAGCCTTGTTTGCACATGTTGGCAAACTGGACACACGGATTAATTAACCAAGTGCACGGATTAACAGGAAAACTGTGCAACTTCGACAGCCGAGACTGTCCTTTACACCTCTGTTCTGGCCTCTCCTGTTCTCTGTTATCACATATAAATGCAACCAAATTCATAATGTAGTTGCTCTCATTCACATATTCTTCTGTGTCTGCTATCAGATGTGGATAAAGACTCATAAATACTAGAATATGTTGACCAGCATGCTGCTGAGCTGCAGCTACAATTGTTCACCTTCAGACAAAAGAAACAAACAAACAAACAAAAAAACAGGTTAATGGCAGCAGCTGTGAAGTAAAATGAGTGATATAAGCACAGCCACAAAACATCTGCAGTAAAGAAACAACTGTCTGCGGTTCATTTTCTCAGAGGTGACAACAGATGCTTTGTGGCTGGTACTTAATATAACAATGTTTTGTCGCTTCTAACCTTCTCCGTGATAAGTTTCAAGACATGTAAATGCAAACAACTGAACCGTGAATTCATCTGTGCAGGTTATCAGAGAGAGCAAGAGGGAGGTTTGATGATTTTTAAAGCAATCGGGATGATTGATCCGTGCCAACATGTGTGCTCGGTTTATCAATCCGTCCCCACTTTTTATTAATCAGATTTCCACGTCAATACTCTCTTCTACCACATGACCCCTACGAAGTTCCGTAGAATCGCCATGCAAACTGTGTTATGTAGGAAAGAAAATGAAAATCTGTACTCTAATGCGAGTGTTAGAGTCTTACCTAAAGCTGCGAGGTAGGAGTCCATATTTTCTTGTTCCACCATATTAAATGTGCCGGAGTAATTCGGTTTAGACATTTTTTATTTTACTTTTGTTCCTCCTAAAACTCCACACGAAAAATCTACTTTTCCTCCTTCTTGCTTTTGCTCAAGTCCCACAAATCAGCTGCCGCCTGGTTTGATATCAGTCTCACTTACGCAACTGTTAAGGACTGTGCCGGGATTGGACGCGTAAATTGAGGCTGTTGCGCCTTTGTTGTTGCACGATGTCTGAAGCTCCAGTGAAAGCAAGAGTGACTCTTCAAGACACCACAAAGGATTTATGAAATCGTTTCCAACATGCAGTGACTCACTGGGCTGAGAGCTGAGTTTTTCAGCAGGACCACATGCAGGGGGGAGGTTCATTCATCTTTCCTAATACTTTAGTCAGAGGGATCAGTTGCAGTCAGAGGCGGTGCTTCCCAAAAACATGTGGCGGGTGGGGTGGAGATGTGCTCAAACTGGTGTGAGTTCATGTACTGGGAGCTGATTATTACAATGAGTTTCCTCAAGACTGAACACACTCATCTGTATTGTTCTACTCTATTTCCCGTTCACTACAAAGGCAAATTAAAGGCCCAATTTGTACCTTTTTACTATAAACTACAGCTTTATTCAAAATTTAAAGGATCAGCTTAAAGAATAGGGCCACAGTTTTAGAAGTCTGTCTTTAAACAACAGTCAGGTGTCCATATGAACACTGAAAGAGATTTTCCTCGCTGTAATCATTCCTCCTGCTCATACTGGCTATTAAAAGATCCCCTTCAAATGTGCTTTCAATGTAAGTGATTGAGGCCAAAATTCACAGTGTGTCCACACAGTCATTTTGTGCAAATATGTATTTAAATGTTTATCTGAAGCTTATAGGAGACTAACACATTTACAGTCTTTTTAGCATCAAATTTCCTCTTTGTGTTTCCCTGTTGAGCTGCGATGGAAGTATATTAACAAAAAGAGGAACTTTGGCACTAAAAACACCGTAATATTAAAAGATTTCTACTTGATTTGACTCACTTGTACAACTAAAGCTTCATATTAGCTTCAAATAAACTTTTAAATACATTTTTGCACAGAGGGAGGCTTGTGCATTTTCATTACTTACATTGTAAGTGCATTATGAGGGGATTTTCTAGGGATGATTATAGCAGGAAAAACATTTGGCTCCTGACTATTGTTTTAAGTCAAATGTGAAAAACTGTGAGGCCGTCATTTAATTGCTGGATGAAAATCAGCATTACAATCAGCAAATATTACTGATGTATTTGAACTAACAGTCTGACCACAATATCAATCAGAAGGTTCATCAGCAGATGGAGTTTGCCCAGTTATCATGAAACTATAGATGTTTTTATTTTCTTATGTTTTATGAGCACCTTTAGGACTTTTTGTCTACATTGGCTTAAAAGCTGAGGTTCAAAGTTCATTCTCCACTGCTGTGTAAGCACTGAAATGACTGAACTTCTGACGTAATCAAACACTTATCAACACCAGACTGTCTGGTGTTAGTGTTAAAACACTTGTTAATCAATTTTGATAACAAGTTACAGTGCTATCTGTGTTATAAACTTGATTTCTTCGTTTACGTTTGAGAAAGGTACAAATGTGCATAGAAAAAAGTGATAATAACCAACATGTGAAACATTGCAGCTTGACAATAGACATTGTTGTCCAACAAAAGAGATTATAGCTAAAATAATCCAGTTTACTGTTACCAAATCACATCTCAAACTGTGCTCTTGTAACAAATCTGGTGCCCCAATATCTCCCAAATCTACATACAAAATGTGTCAAAACAACAGAAAAATGCTTCCCTAAATGACTCAAAGTGTAACCCAATCTAAAAAGAAATGCAACCTCCTTATTGCAAAGTTATTTTTTTATTGGTGGTTTAGTTGCATGAAAATAAACGGAGAGAGAATTGTGAGTCTCCCAAATGTGCCAAAATTGGTCAAAAGTGTTTCTATTATCATCACATTCCCTAAAATAGAGCTAAACTGAGCTTTGCATGTTCAATATAAGCTATTTATGTTTATCTCCTGCTGTTGAGGCGCTTAACATCTGCTGCTAAAACACATTAAAGAAAAAAAGTAGCTGATGAGAAAAAGCATCCAAAATACTGAAGCATTCCACAAAAACGATGGCATCTTTATTCAAATAAGAGACATAAAAAACAACAACGGGTGTACACACACGTTATCCCTTTATTTTTAACAAATGCATCACAAAGCATGTGACATATAAGATATCAATGCTTTACCTTGTCTCCATTTTTTAAACCTTAATTTTATTCTGTCTAAGGTTTCCAGTGAAAGACAGACTCTTAAACAAACCAGTGCCTGCATAAATATAATAATGTAACATACTTTGATAAAAACTTCTCAGTCTCTTCTATCTTTTCTTCACTGAACCACTTTTCTTGTCTGACTTTTGCTTCTTTCCTTTCGACAGATTCTCATACACGTCCTCCTTGTTTCTAGAGAGAGAAAAAGAAAGGAAAATGCTGATTAGTGTTTATTTTTTCAAGCCTGCAGCAAACACTAATAAGACACAGATCTGTTAGATGTGAATCACAGATGCTGGTGAGGTTAATGAAGCAGGCTGCCGCACAAGAACGATTTAAACAGACCAACCAACCATAAATCAATCACTCAAAGCTGGCAGCCAACTATTCAGTGGCCCAAGTGGGTCAAAGTTTGCAGTGTTTAGGACTGAGCTGGCCAGTGTATGTGGGCTGTTTTATCCTTTCTAATTGGTTAATTAACACAATGCCCAGTTTATACATGAGTGTTGCCTGGGCCCAAAGGTCACAAAAACATTATTCAGACAATAGAACAGAGACAAGCTAGATATATCTCATTTGTTTGTACACTGCAAAACATATGTATCATCTTGTTTATGTCTGTGTCATCCATTTAAGGTCCAAACTACTGATTTTACACATTAAGTTCAGTTTATTCGCCATGAGGAGGACTTCTACTCTGAAAACATTTGAATAATGTCTTCTGCGACTCTGAGAGAAGCTTTTCAAAGGTAGAAAAAAGAAGATAGAGATTGAGACTACTTTTTAATAGAATGCCTATGTTACAAGTGTGAAAAAAGGGGAAATTTAGGAAGTAGGGAGGGTCTAATGAAAGATGCTATCAAGTTGCAACATGGGAAATGTAGGATCTATTGTTTTTGGAACTTAGCCCAAACTAGGGACTAAAAAACCCGATAATATCTTAGTTAATCTGTTGCCCCTTCTCTTTATGGAAGTGCCTTACTAATTCACTTTATTCATTTTCTCCACTATACAAGAGATGACACATAAAGCTCTTACTGGAGTTGAGAATCACAAATAAAACAAAGAAAAAGAGGCTCATATTGTCTCTGATACTTGGCTCACCTAGACAGCTCGGTACAAGTGATCGGAAACAAGGCCACCGTGTGGTGATGATTGATTTTGTCATCCACTACCTACGTGTACTAAAATAAACTGATTCATTAGGCTGGAATTAGATTCACCATGGACTAATGTAGTTTGTTTTTTTTGTTGGATTCTGATCACATTTTACAGAATGAGAGCCAACTACAGGGACTTTATGTGTGCACATAATACAACAAACAAAAGAAATATTTGCTGCTTGTGTGACTAAAAATAGGAATCCTTTTCAGATGCCCTAAAGCTGGAGGCAGTTTGAGGGCTCATAGTTAAGAACATGGTCCTGGTACAGACTGGTACTTGCATGTACTGTGGAAAAGGCTCTATAGTTATAGTTTTAGCAGACTTAACACACCACTCACACAGATGATGCAATCAGATTTTACCCAAGGGTTCATTTTACAACTGCATTTTATATAGTCAAAGCCAGTAGTCCAGATGTTAAAATTAAAAAGATACAAACAGTACTTGTTTTAAATTTAAAAAGTTAGTATGCTAAGCTGAATATTTTTACAGTGTAGAGTCCAGCTGCAGCAACTGTGTGTCCTTCTTCCACCCACCCACTTCTCCTCTCGATATAATGGCACTGTCTGCAGCTCAGCTCTTTCCCCAGAAACTGCTGACATAAGGCTGAAAACGGTGACTAAGTCATGTTATTAAAAAGAAAGTAGGACGGCAGTGTGAGGTTTAGAGGAGCGATGTGAATCTATTAAAGACGTCCAACTCTCACACGTATTTTGTTCTTCTCTTTTTTTCTCATGCAGACACACACACACACACTCACTTTGAGACCTTCCTGCTTGCTGGTTGGTGTTTGAGCTTCAGATTTCCATACTCCGTCTCAGTTTCCTGGGGAAGAGAGAGAGACAGTTGAGATATGACTGATATAGCGTTACTAAGACCCAGAAAGAGAGGTCATGCTGTCTCTAGGTCAACGTTCATCTTTCACAAGGTGCTCTCTGATAACATATCATTCTGGTGACATTGAACATGTCGGCCCTGGTGTTCAAATCAGCAGGCAAAAGTGCAAAGGCCTATTGACATATATATGTTTTATTTACTTGAACCTGTCCTAGTTTCAACTTATATTTCAGCCACAAGGGAGCAAAAAAAGACTTCTTCTTCCTGGCTTTAGTCTAGGTGTCGTTGCTCACCATGTAGGCGCAGTCTTTGGCCTTGGTGGTCTGTATGTACTCGGATACAGCCAGGTAGATGAACTTGTACTGGGCCTCAGTCTGCACCATGCCAGAGCGCTGCTCTCGCACCATCTGGATGTATTTCGGGATGTCAATATCACAATCCAGACCTGGAGTGAGAGAAGAGTGAAAAAGAAAGGAACTAAGTGGAAACAAGGGAAACAAACTGTGATGTTTTAATGTTTTTGAACACATCTCAAGAACCAATTCCTTTAAAAACATTTTTTTACCTATAGTGTCAATGGTCTCGAGGATCATGTCAATCACCACAATGGTGCCTGTCCGACCGATCCCAGCACTGCACAAATACACAGCAGAATCAAAGTGAATAAACTTTCCATCAGATAAAAATGTAAACTATATTAAACTGTATTTAAAAAAACAGAACAATTTTTGGAGATTCAGATCACATATACTGGAGGTAAGTTTTCCTATGTCATGCACCAAATTATGGCTGCAACAAACAATTATTTTCATTATCTATTATTCTGTTGATTATATTCTCAAATAATTGATTAGGTGTTTGGTCCATAAGATGTCACTGTTTCATGATGGTTGTTGTTAAGGCAGAGATTACCAACCTTGATCTGAGGTGTCATAAGAGGAATCAAAAGACAGAAAATATTTCTGATACACAAATTATGATTCTTTTTTTATATATATAGCAATGGAACGACTGAGATATATGCAACCTGTGCCATCGCTGTGTTAATGGAAAGTATTGTAGAGTTTATCATTGTTCTGTGAACATTCATACATTCCAAAGGGTCATGTAACCATTTAACAAACAAGTTTTAAAAAAGCACGAGCAGTCTCGGTATCGCTCACCTCACACATGGAAAATTCCAAAAGGATAAACTGTCAGTTGACTCAAAACCTTTTGTTTAGCTACTACTAATCTTAATCCTAATCCTGAAAATATGATTATTTTAATCTTAAACCTTCAAGTATTATCACCTAATTTAAGATTATGAAACCTGAGTTTTTAAATTTATATATATGTATATGTATATATATATATAGATAGATAGATAGATAGATATAGATATATCAAATACATATTTGATTTTATTTCACAACATTACAAAAGTTTGGATGTTTTCCACAAGCTCTGGTTCATCATCACACATTTAAAGTTGGGGGATTTACGGTCTCACACAAGACGGTGTGACACACCATTTGGCAAAACCCTCCATCATGAAAACTTGTTGTCAAAAACCCTAAAATCCCCAAATGCATCAGATTCTTAGAAACTTAAGAAATTCAACCGAAGATCAAGAAAGATTATGTTGCTAACAGGCAATAATGCATAATACTAAAACAATTAACAATAACTGATCAATCAACAAAAAATAAATAACAACAGTTTTTGTTTAATTTCTTAATTTCTTTGTTTGTTTTTTTTAATATAATTTTATATTTAATTTATTTGAGTCCTGGACTCTTTGTCAGACAAAACATATAATGTCATCTAAAGACGTCACCTTTTGCTCCAGGAATTTGTGATGGTAGTTCACTTTGTGGCATTTCATAGATATATGACAAACCAAAAAGTAATATGATAAAAAATAATTTAATCAATAATGAAAAGAATAGTTAGTTGCAGTCTAAATAATGCAATGACACTCTAAGAAACTCCTGACAACATCTCAAGCTCTCCTGTACCTGCAGTGGATGATCATGGGCCCAGCGTCAGGATGTTCAGCCTGTTTAGTGTTCACTTGAGTGAGGAAGCTGAGGACACCGCCTGGCTCCTGGGGGACGCCGTGGTCAGGCCAGCTCAGGTACTGGTAGTGCCAGATTGTACGGGAATGTTTGGGCTGTGACAGGGTGAAAAATAAGGTGACAATACCTCAGAAAAATGTGTTTGTAAAATGAAATTGTGAAATATTTACTTCAGCCACATGTGCTGACATGAGTGAGTGCAGTGAGGTCAGAGGTTAGTGTCGGGAGGTTACCCTGTCAATAGGAGCAATCTGTAGGACTCGGACTTTGTAATCAGTTGCTTCCCTCTCTGACTCGGACGTCACCAAGTATGGTCCTACCTCCTTGGTGCTCTGAGGGTCTGGCCAGTATGGCACACATTTATTCTGCAGAAAAATAAAGAACAACACATGTAAACTTAATCTGGACGTACAAGGGACCTGTGGTTTTACAAACATCAACAAATCCACAAGTGAACAAAACTTTAGACTTTTAATTCAGGTCAACTTTTATTTATTCAGTGAGTACTTGATAACAGCTAGAATCTTAAAAGCTTAACACTGCCATATTATGAAAAGTAAAAATATTTCCCTGTCTGAAGACAGTGAAAACTCTGACAAAATAAACATAAAAAACATAGTGGATACAAGGTAGCATTACTCTACAAGGGACCCTCTACCAGATTAAACCTGTTTTTTAAATGTTAGGTGCATTTCAGGTCCTCCAACAGGCGACACCAACGTCTGGAAAGATGATGTTTATCGCAACTTTTCCAGCTTTACATCAGTGTCCTTTGAGCGCTTAAGCCCTAATGTTAAGTACTGGTTCTTGTCTTGCAGTCACTTCAGTAATCTATAGCATCATGTGTTTGAGCTATATGGAGCTTTGCAGAGAATAACTGACCATTAATGCCTGATGAAAACAACTGCAGTGACGTAAGAGTTGATCTTTTCAGTAATTATGAGCTGCAGACACCTCACATTTTAGATGAAAGAGTACAAAACACTACAGTAATGTAATATTTCTGATAAAAGTGTCCGCAGGCTTTTCAGTCTGACTGTAACAGAAACTCTGTGACTCTGTTTCTAAACGGCAGAAAGCAGGAAGTGCTTCTCTCAGTGGAAATGTTTCTGAAAGATGCCCAACGATAAGAGGAGTTTCATACTTTCAGTGACACAGTTTTTGTTTTTTTTTTAAGAAAAAAAAAAAAAGAAACACTTAAAAGTTTTGCTACTGACCCGCCCTTTCTCGACCTCTCTTGTTGTCATGACGATCACCCTTGTTTTCTCCTGCCATACCATCTGCCAGAAATCATTGACAGTTGTTGCTAGGCAGCCCTGGGTGGCAATGTAAACTTTCTGATCTGTTGCCTCCTGCAAGTTGTTCTGCAGACAGAGAGCCAATCAAATGACTTCAGTAAACAATAACAAGATAAACAATTAAAACAATGACCTAAAAGAGGAGTAAATATCATGAATGATGAAAAAGTGACCATGTGACAGTTTTCTATTGTTTTTTTATCATTTTGTGTTACCATGAGGCCACTGACTCTGGACACTTACTCTCACAAAGTTGGCGTTGATATAATCTGAACCCACAACACTGGGATCAGTGTCCTGCAGGATAACCCTGGTGTCGTTGACTTGTGGAGAAAACAAGTGGATGAAGTGAAGAAATGGCGGAAGAGGGGGAGAATAACAACTTTTAGTTTAGTTATTATTATAAAAAATTGTGAATTCATGCATAAGATGTGGTTAATTTAGAGCTTAATGATGTTGAGATGACAAAAAAACTCACAGGGAAGAATGTTCTTGTATCTGTTTTTGCTCTTGTTTTCTGGTCTCTGACCCTCCTCTCTGCTCTTCTTCACCTTTGCCTCCATCTTTTGAAGAGCCTGATGGGAGAGAGAGAGATGACTGTGTCATACTTGCTGTATCCCAATTACATGCTACACACTAATATTATACAGTATGTGTTAATCATGACAATAAACTGTTTCTACAATAAGTCAGTCAAACTGTAAATTTATAGTTCCTCTATCAATAAAACTTGACAAAGAGCAGTCAACATGTGTTTTTTTTGACAATATCTTACTGGAGCCGTGTTACTACTGGAGGTGAGACCGTCAAAAACACAATTAGTCAATTTAATCAGTTAAAAAAACAGATATAATAATCAAATAATCCTTACATACTGTTCAGGTCAAATTTTACATTTGAGAGCAGCAAAAAACACCCTAAATGTCATTAGGGTCATCAATATCATCATTTCAGAATGAAATCGATCAGGTCCTGCAGTAATTTCTCCTAAAATCTCTCCTAAAATGACCTAGATTTTTTTGTGCTGATAAATATATAACTAATAAATAAACATATAACCATGATATGGTGTGATAGTGAATATTTTTTCTCCAACAAACACAACAACATTAATTAATGATTAATCACTCATTTATCAAACTTGAGCAGTGGGAGAATATTTGGCACTTTTCACAATTGTCTGACATTATAGATCAAAACAATGAACTGATAAATCACTAGTTGCAGTCCTAGTCACCATCATCTGCAATTTATTTGAATGTGTTGCAGCTGTGAGTAGCATTCTTTTCCAAGAATTTTTTTTAAGTATACTTAATTTGGTCACTCTTCCGGTGTAAACACTCAACATACTCAAAGCTTGCTTAGAGTTATGATGTAACATGGCAGCTAGACACAGCTGGTTTATTCTACCACCACAAGATGGTGGTATACTACCTCTAGTTATTAGTTACCCACAGTAAGGAAGTAAGTCTGGAGATGTGAAAGCCTGATGAACATTTCAGAGAGTTTATATTAATCTGGTTCTCACGCTACAAATAAAGCATCATGGTAAGAAAACCAGTCAAAGGTTTGGACACAATTCCTCATTCCTTTGAATGAAAAAGTGTGTCCGAACTTTTGACTGGATCTGTAAGTATAACTGAGGTCGGGTCAAATCTTACGTCAAACTCCTCCCAGAAGCCCGCCTTGCTCTTCTCTCCCTCGCCCTCCTGCTGCTGATTTGTGGTCTGGTCCAGCTGTTTCACCCTGCTGTCAATATCTGCTGCATTCACTCTGGTGGAGTAATACGGCTGCCAGGACACAGAGAGCGAGAGGAAAAATATTATAATTGAGATGAAAGAAAAGTACGTGTCAGTGAACACACTGTACAATGTCTCCAGGCCACATTCAAATGTTCAAAGACGTGAGTAATATTTTCTATCTGTGGGATGTACTGCTCGTCTTTTAAAATAATTCACAAAGACTGTTTTTTGTTTTCCACAGAACACCAGCTTTCAACTCGCTGAATCTGCGGCACAAAATTAAATCATTCACACGTTATGAAGTCAAAATGCTAGTTCACCTGTTTGAGATGCACCCAGTTCCCAGAGATCTCCTCGATACCTTTGCGCTTGTAGAACTCCACCAAGTCTGTCAGCGTGTCAAACATGTCTGAGCCTCCCACTGTGTACCGGTCGTTCTGGAGACACACACACATACGCAGATACACAAAATGTCATTCTGGAGAAACTGTCTGGTGTAAAAAATAAAGCATAAAGAGCTTCTAAACATTTAACAAGTCACAAAACATGACTGTGGAACATCATGAAAACAAAATGAAAATGTCATTTCAATAAAAGAGGGTAAACATATATTTGTATTAGCACAATCGGTTTTACATATCTTTTTATCAACAGGAAGTCAAATGTTTTAGAGCACACAAGAGCAGCATATTATTTTCTTTGTGGAAGAGACTTGCAGCCAATTTTCAAACTATAATATATGCGGAAAAAGTAATTTTAACAACACTTTAATCAAATAAATGACAGAATTTACTGGCTAAATTGTGTACAAGGAATTAATGTATACTAATAGGTTTGCACTTATCTGGCACCGACAGCCGTAAAGATTAGTACGGACGGGGCAAACTCACCTGATCTGTGCCCCGTGCTCATGAAAAGGCCTTTGTGACCCTTCCAGTAATCTCATATTAATCTTCTACACCCTAGCAGTGCAGAAAAATAATGACTCCCATTTAAATGAGGACTGAACCGTGTTTTCTATGAGGTGAGTCACAACTAAAAAGTAAAATGCAAAGCCCTGATGGCGACAAATGATGGAGGGACGCAATCTATGAAAATGAGTTTGAGAGGCGGCTGTGTGAGGCAGCTGTTGCTGTTCCGCACAGCATATTTACACCGAATGGTGAATTTACATGTCTTTTTAATTTGTCTTTTGTACCTGGTAACAATGGTTGGCCAGCAAATGAAGCAAAGCTGTGCCTGACAGTTATGAGCAAAAGCAGGGTTAAAAGATGAGCAACAGTCTCTTATTGCACAACACAGGGGAAATGAGACTCTAAACCTCTTTCAAAGTGCACTACACAACTTTGGGAATACCCCTCAGTGTCTTTCTGTAACATGACTCTAATGTTTCAGACTCTTCTAATTCTGTTTATGCAAAACGAAAAAACTGACCCAAAAACAAGCCTTAGTTTCATGCACACTTTATCTCACATGTCACTAAAAATACACATACAGGAAAAAGCTCCCACCTGGCACATTATCTTGATATGGGAGACCCTCTTCCCTCCCGTTTTGCTCCTCTCCTCTGTCAGAACCGACAGGACAAAGTCTCCAGGTTTGGACAGCGACACTCTGACCAGGAAGGTCCCCGGCTCATCTCGAGCACTGAGCAGCTTCTCTGCATTTGGGCCAGACAAGTGACCATGGTACCACCTGGTTTAGAAAAAACACAGATGGTTAATGATGCAGCATCTACACATTTTTAAAGATATTCATGCCTTGAGCTAATTTTGGGCCTGTTTGTGGCCATGGTTGACTGCTGTGAGCTGCATAAAAACAGATAAGATAAAAGAAATCTTCTGCCTTGAGCAGATATTTGACTATTAAATGTATTTCATGAGAAAACATCTGCAACGTTGACCTTTTTCATGCAAACAAAACATCCTTTGTCTCCTTCTTTTTTCACTGCTGTCTACTTGGTGTACTGTACGTGTAAGCACCGTTATGAGTCTGTGACTGCTGTGTGACTTACGTGTATCGTTCTATTCATGGCTAAGCGGTTGTCAGTCACACACTGATGTGGTGCATTGGACTGCTGTGCACTATACAGTGAACAGAAATAGAAAGCCGCAACTGAATTTGATGCATTAAACCGAGATTTAAAAACAGCATATGCATATGTTTTTGTTGCAAGGCTGTCACATTTCTGTACCCTGCTGTAATGTCCATGTGTGTCTGAGTGTGTGTGTTTTTGGAGCATGTGTGAATGAGTGAACGCGCACCCGGTTGGGTTGGGTTGGGTTGTGACTTAATTTTAGGCACAGTTCTCGATTTCTTCTTCTAAACTTCCTGCTTTGCGGTCGGAAAATTTCTGATGACAGATTTCGTGGCTGAAGAGGACAAAGTATTTATAGCCTGTCCCCCCCTCCCCCCCTCAATATATAGCATCCACAGATAACCCTCTCCCCTCCCCTACACTCACTCTGCTCTCTAAAAGCCTTTTGCACATGCTTTTAAATATTCACTTCTTAGATTTTCTTACTTTCCAAATCACAGTGTATGCTTCCACAGAAATTGAAATGAGACTCCACCTGCACACCCCTGCAGCAAATGGCACTGTCCATGCAATTTTGCAGAAGCTAAATAGCTACTATAGATACTGTATAGTTTGTGGACAAGTAGTGGACAAGACAACAAGTGCATGCCAGAGTCTGAGGTATGCTTAAACTTAATCAGTTTAATTGGGTGTGATAACCAATAGGTTACACCTCAGACCCTGTTCATCTTCTTTTCTGAGAAGAGATAAGTTTCCAGATACATGAGAGGCGACATTAAGAAAAGTACACCACACAGTGACCTGCTGAGGAGCATGTATTCACAGTTTACTGAAATGAGAGAGAATGAGTGAGATGGGGAAGACAACAAGTGAGCAAGAACATGATGGAGTGTGCAATAGAGGAAGACAAGTAGGGTCTGGCCATTGCTTTCAAAAGTGTCAAAACTTAAAGTTTCCAACCGCAGCAACAAAAGGGAAGTTAGACAACTGACAGAGAGAGAAGGAGGTGGAGGGGGGGGTGCAGAGGTTAGAGCTTCCAGCTTGGTTGAAGTACACAGTCACACACATACACACACACATACATACATACTTCTACACACACGATAGAAAGTAGTGTCCTCCTTGACTCATAAACGGAGCAGGGCTTTATGAGTTTATCACTACTAGTTGGACATTAACCTACTCGAAGCAGCCTACAGTCACGCATCGTCTACCAGCACACCACTGCCAGCTGGGAGATCAACTCCATCAAACCTCCTCCACCTAACACCACCTCCAGCAGCAATGTCATGGAATTTGTATGTATAATGTGGGCAAACAAGAATAAAAGCACTGATAGTAGCTCTTAAACATGCATTTGACAAACAGCTAATACATCAGGATTTTATCTGATCACAGCAGCAGCCTGATGGGTCTTTGATGTGGAGGACTCCGCATGCAGAAAGAGGCCTTACAAAATTTCCATAAGACCATCTATTAGCTATAGCCTTAGAAAACATAGATGCTTGCAAGTGACAGGTAATCATTAAAAATAAATGTTAAAAGTGTTTAGTATTAGTGCCGCAACGGGAATATGCTCCATTGCAAGTTTAAATCTTGCATTCAAAAGCATTCGTTTTAGTAAAATTTAAAAAAAAATCTTGATTAAAAGTACTCGTTGTGCAGAAAAGTTTCCATTGGAGAGTGTTGTCCCCATTTAAAATAAGCAAAATTAAAGTTTCATTATGAATATGTTGCGTGAAAAGCCTTGTAATCCATTCAGATTGTTTGACAAATAATGCAATCCTTTAAAGGTTACAAAACAAAAACAAGGTTGTTTGTGAGAAATTGACATTTTAGAAGTAGCAGAGTTTTAATGATATTTTTCATGAGTTTATCTTACGTTGAATGCAAAATCTTAACCTGCAACGCAACTAGCAATTCTAGCCAACAAAGTACAAAAAATGCATTGAAGTAAAAAATACAGTAAATGAAAGACTGTAGGAGGTGTAAAGGTACTTTAAGTGAATGTGGGCATACTGTTTTGAAAACAAGTAACCAAAAATATAATAGTGTGGTCGGATAAACCAGTGCCAGTAACTCCCCAGGCTCTGCTTCAAGAATTGTTTGTTGTTGTTTTTCACCATTTGACACGTTTGATCTCATTTTCAATTTATATAGAGAAAGAAAAATAATAGAAAGTAAATATTTTCATTGTGAAAATGTGCTTTTATATGTACTTTTTTCCTGTTTATTTATTTGCATTGTTCTGTTTGTACAGAACTTTTATGTGCCCAGATTTGTTCTGTCACTCTTGCAATTTACAATAAGATTTTGTTTGGCAATGTTGGACAAGCTGCCAAAAACTTGATTTGCAAAAAACATATTAATCTTTTGAATATAGGTTAGTGTCTAAAAAAAAATTACAGTAAAGTAGTATTGTATTTCAATAAAGTAGCTACTTGAGTGAATGTACTGCCTTTCCCACCTCTGATCATTGACACATCATCTATGAGCTGGAGCAGTGAGGCAGCTGTAAGAATGATGTCTCGAGAGTGGCGGGCTCTTGATGTCTAGAGTGTGGGTGTTAATTTCAATGACTCACATTCTGACAAAGATGCTATTACAACACAATTATTAAAAGCTGCTTTGAATAAAAATACTCCCCCCCCCCCCCCCATAGGAAAGATTCAAAAATCTAAATATAAAACCTACAAATGACGCTAACAAATTAACAAGTGATAGAGGAAATACTGCTTGCCATAGTTGATTCTAGTTTACTTAACCACCTAACCGAACACTATTACACTTAACCCGAGACTGTAGGTGGAGGCAGCTCATATAAGCCGATGAGTGTGGGCCACATTAACCTACTGGGGGTTAAATAGTGAGCATGCAGGTGAGAAGAAAGAGTGCACAGACCTCTCTGTGGTGGGGTCGGAGCAGTTGAGGGGGTATTTGAGCTCAATGAGGGTGCCGTCCCTGTCCTGAAGGATGCCATTCTCCGATGTGTAGTACTCCACCAACTCTGACAGTGTAGCAAACTTCTCCCCGCCATACAGGTCATAGTAGTCTCCCGTGTTCTGGATGCGGATGTGGGTCACCGTCTCGGCCACTCTGAGGAGAAACAACAGTCAAACTGAAGACATTAAAGAGAACATTTGTGTCTGAGGTTTTTGGGTGTGAAAGTTTTAACGGTTAACAATTTATCTCCAACTTTTATGTGCTTAAAAAGATTGTCACAGACCTTTATTCAATTTCACAGACAATACACAGTACGTATATTCTGTACCTTCATTTGTCTATGACACATACAAATTAACTTTCTGCAAACTTTCCAACTTCTCTGGAATTATTAATCAGGATAATATAAGAGCTTTTTTTTTTTAAAAACAAATCATTATCTTTTTTTAATATTATTTTTTTTTTAGAACTCTCAGATTAAGTAAAACATCTATAAGCCTAGAAGATTCATTATTCTTGTTTCTTTCCGTCTTTTGGAGCGGAGTCTCTTAAAAACCAACAGGTCACATTCCTGTTTAACATTCATCCAGTTTATAGGCTCCAGTCCACCTCATGTGTGATGTTTTTGGGATGTAAGAGGACACTCAAGTGAATACAAGAGCATGTAAAAACTGCTCAAAAAGTAGGGTGTATGGTATGGTAGTAGGGTAGGATGAGTATGAAAAGCTGCTATCTATTTAATTTATTGTCAGACTACAGTAACTTTCACTAACACCATGAACTTAAGTTACACAGTTTGACATAACCACATCAGTGCAGTTATCTTTCACATTTAGAAACAACAAACTGCAGTATTATGATCAGTATTAATTCGTCTTAAACACCCAGGCGCTGTGCGTAAGCCCTACATCAAATAAACCTGACGCACAAACACAAAAACATGTTATCAGTCGAATCTAATGAGGAACAGTTTCAGGATGTTAACTTCAACCAACTAAATGTTTACCAGATGGCCTTACAGTTATGGTTTCATCTGTATTTCAGTCATCAGTTGTGTTATATTTAGTGATGAGCTTTTTTTTCTACTCCATTATTTTACTTTTAGCATTATACCTAATAAAAAAGTAAGTATTCATTTGTAAAAGCAGGTTAATTTCAATGCAATCCTTCATATTTTTGCATCTAACAACCAAATCAACTAAACTACCCTGCAAAAATTTAGAAAAAGCATCAAGATGAGTATATATTTTTGTATAAATTACTAACACACTTATAAATGCAATGTGTGATTTTATCATGCACATATGGGTACAGTGGAAAATGTGATTTCCGTGTATGCAGAATAAGAATATTGACACCTCTGTTTCCCAAAGTTGCAAAATAGTTCTGTGTTTCAGTAAACTTCAGGGCTGTTAGCGGAATTTAGGAAGTAAATAAAAAAACAAAAAAAAGAACGTTGCAAGATTCCAACATTTGAATCAAGCCTTGACGAGCTGATCAGATCCTGTATTATCACAGTTATTTATCATCTATTTTCTGCTTTATCATGTGAAGGAGCCAACAAAGAACAAAGAAGTAACGCTGGAGCAAGAGAGGAAAGTACAACTTCTTCTCTGCTATACAGTTTGAAGAAAAACAAGCACAAGAAATTCAGGGATTTTGCAGAGATTATTACCTGACAGAAAGAGAGAAATCTCCTACATTCTTCTTGCTTGGTCGAGCCAAAAAGCTGCCATGAATGCCTCGAGTCTTCAGCATCTCCTCGGCCTGCAGGCCTGTGATGTCTCTGTGGAACCACCTGCATCAAGACACATATATACACTTTTAAAAAAAACCTCTGTAAGTGTAGAAATTCACCCGCAACAGTCCCAGCTTACAATACACAACACTTATATCAGACACATATAAACTCATATGTCTTTTATACACACTAATACTACCCAATAATCTGGTTGTTTTTCCACATAGTAAAACAAATTTTTGGTTCACTGCGGGAGAGGCGGGTCTCACCAGAGTTTAATCTGGTTTGGAGATGATCGAGTAATTAATATTTTAGTTGATTGACATCAAATTAATCAATGAAAGTTTTGATAAACATACTAAATATTTTCTGGCTACAGTCTAGTAAACATGAAAACCTTTAAATATCAATCTTAAGGCACCATTTGTGTATGATAACTTGTAATCAGCATGTGTCCTTAGTTTTAACAATTTAAGACAGAAAAAAATCAATTTATTGATCAAGAAAGTATCTCATAGATTAAAGAATAATAGAAAAGATGTTATTTGCATTCTCCAATAAAGATTGTATTCTTTATTTTGCTCATTCTGTGGAAAACAGAGTTCTGACTATAGACATGTGGAAACATAATTAAATTTACACCTGTGGTGCCGCCTCACTGAGGCCTGCTTATTAGAACAGAAATAGTAATGATACATATGTACAATCCACCCAGATAAACCAGTGAAGCACTGATTTGAAGAGCCTTTCAACAACATTGTGGACTTCAGGTACTCAGTGTAACAAAATCGCAACCGTACAGACCAAATATCTAATATTTGATAGTTTCCTGGAACCGTTTGAGGACAGAAAACATGTGCCGTGGTCAAGCTTGGCTCACGGCCTCTGAGCTTGAAAAAGAAAAAACCTGCAGAATTGGGTTTTTTTTAAGTCTGGGTTGCAATCCACCTATTATGGGAACAATATTGAAAATGCTAAAGATATTAACCAAATATTCAAAAAACTACTGACTATTTCTCATAAAAATAGCTTTCCTGCAACCCAGCCACATGCTCTCAAATTCAGTCGTTTAAAATCAGTCGATACAGACATGGCATCAGAGTGGTTGCTTCATGGTTGCACTACAGTACCATGATCATGAATCTGCGGTTGCTTAAGAAACGTTACGGAACACAACTTTAAAATGTGGGGAACTCTGTATTTGCGCTTGCTTTGAGAATAAGTTTGAATTTGAACTTGAATATATGTTTTTCTTTCAAATTTGGCTTCGACTGAGAAGAGCTTTTACACAACAAATGTGTTATGAAATAAGATTTGAAAAACATTAAAGTTAGTTAGAGAAAGAAAGAAGCTTCAGCTCAAGGCAAAGTGAAACTTTTAACGAACATTTAGAGAGCTTGAATGTCACTCAGTGTTATAGTGAGGGGTGAAAAAGGGTTTTTTACTGAACTACTGAACTAACATTTATGTCACAATTTCTTTACGAAAACAGACACTAAAGAGCTCGTTTACAAATCACATGACAGAGGATCAGAACAGGACGAGTCGACAGCTGGGGAAAGAAAGAGAAGGAGGAATGGAAACAGAGAAGTTGTCATCATGCCTTGCACAAAACACAGAGATCACAACCAGAATTGACTAACGCAGCATTATAGTGTCCAGCAGCGGGGACTTGACTCACCGAACCATGTTGTCTCTTCACCTTTTCTGGGACAAAAGAGAAGGAGAGTAAAGATTGTCACTTGTACCTGCTCGTGCAGACCTCAAAAGCATAAGCACATGATTTGTTTTATCTCATGATCATCTAAAGAAACAGTTTGTTCCTCTCTACTTCCTCACTTTACAGGCAACACATTCACGTTAATATACAAGTGAAGTCCCTGTCACTCTCATGTTTTTTGCTCTTTAATACACTTACTTTACTTCTGACATGAACGTCCTTCCATCCAATATCAAAACTCTCATCTCTATCACAGCACATTCTCAAAAAAACAATCCCTCATACTACCTGCACTCTCCTCCTCTTCTCCTTACACACTTTCCTCCACCCAATCCTCTCCCTATCCAGCCCCTCTCCTCTGTCCCAATAGGAAAGCAGGTAAACACTTACTCTTCTCAGCTGCCTCTGAAAACAACTGACACTCGCCGAGGCTGTCGCACTGTGTAAGTCTCTCCCCTCCTCTCTGTCGTTCTCTCTCGCTCTCCCCTTCCTTCCTTTTTGCGACTCCTTTCACAAAATAGTGAAAGCAAGACAGGAACAAAAATAGCTGACAAGCCGGAATTCCTCCAACAGACAGACGTGGTGTTATGTTTGTTTTTTTTTTCTTTTCTTTTCTTTTAATGACAGCCACAACAAAAACTCATCATACTCAAGAGCAGAATACGTTTAAATTCTGGCACCTCCCCCTTGATCTTCCATTGCTTCTATGCGGAGTGCCACAAAAAGTAAAGTACAGCAAGAGATGGTTCAGCCTGTTTGATTCATCGGTGAATCATGAGTGAGAGCGCCTGTCCAGTAATTCCACCGTGGTGATAGAAATGAAAAACAAAGTCATCCAGAAAAAAAACACAGAGTTTGATCTTCTCATGCCCTCATAAACAAGCCCACTCTTTGTCTCTCCGTCAGCTATTTGCAAAGCTTTTCCCCTCTGTCTGCCCACCTGTCTAGTGCCACTGTTGTCTGTTTGTTCTTTACTTCCAGGTGTGCATGACTGCATGCGTGTGTGTGTGTCTGTATGCAACACAGAAAGGTCATAGAACACTTCCTTATTTGCAGTTCAACCTTCCCCCCTCTATTTATATTTGTGTGTGTGTGTGCCGCTGCTGTTTTCAGCTGGTAAACCAAATGTGAACCTGTTTCATTATCAGACTACTGAGGCAATAACTCTTCAACAGAACAGATGAAGCAGATTATCAGATGGCTTTGCCCTCTGATGTCACCAGAGGCACGCAGTGGCATACAAGTGTACCTAACTTCCCCATAATGCAACACAAGCACACTGGCACCAAGGGGAAGGCATATTTTACTGCCAAAACAAACAAAACAAACTTTTTACGGCCTATACAACAAAGATGTGCCACATTTAACATATTTAAGAAGAGGAATAGTTTTAAAGTTATAAAAAAAGCACCTTATGACAATTCTTTTCCTACGCCTTATTACATCTGTGCAGTATAAACAATGTTCTGATTAATGTTGGTGAAAATAAGATTATGCATATAATATGCATATAACTGGCACTGTATTTGTGGAAAAATATACAACACATTATATACTGCAGCCCCACCCCCTTCCCCTTCACACAGATACACAGACAGCGCTGCAGGTGTCGTTTGTCAGAGTCGTGGTTAACGCCAGCTACTGCAAGTTGCATTATTCTCCTCACAGACTCACTGTGAAGCTGGTTTGGTTTGGCTTCTCTCTCTCTTTTCTGCCATTACCAAGCTTCACTTCTCAGGCTGCAGGACTGCAGAAAAGTGGCAAATGTGACACATGTCGCAGCCTCAGAGTAACTATGGTTGGTTCCCTAGATTTGATCAGACTTTCAAGTGTTGCAACACATCAGACTGTTGCAATGTATTCAATTTGTTTTTAATCAGAGGAATTAAATGTACATGCTGTTCTGTTTCTCTGCCCTCTGTCTGAACCTATAAGACAATACTTTCATGAAAGTGCTGAAACAATTGAATGCTCACATTCACTCCTTGCAGCTTCCTGAAGGAGGGGATTTAGTGCTTTTAAGTCTTTGCGAATTGAATTTATTTAAAGGTTTGGGCAGTTGGTAATATTTAACAGTTCAGTTGGCATTTCGGCAGCACTTTTCCCAAATGCTGTTTTGAGAACAGTTGTTTGTCTCTGACGATATGGACCGTGAGATCATTTAGATTTGCCTCACCATCAGAGATTTCTTTAATGCCAATTTCGATGATGCTGGTAACTATCCCTTTAATATTTCCACAAGTATTGAGCAATTGTGGGCAATGTTGTAAATCAATGGCATTTTAAGGCATTATTGAATTTCAGCAATGTTTTTGCATCCATGTGATGAAAGTTCTTTCAGGTATTTGATTCACTAGATTTTTTTCAGAAAATGTAGTATGTCACAATATATAAAATTATTGCACTATAAAATTACACATGCTTTAATAGAGGATGTTATCCATATCATCCATTCCTAGTCTTGTTTAACTGCTGTTTTTTCTCCTTTATTTATTTGTTATCTTTATTTTAATTTAGTCTGGAGATGTGTCAATGCTCATGCTGGATCAGATACATGAGCCAAAATGTCTTGTGCAGTTTTTAATGAGAAAGTAGTGAAAATGTTCAAAGTTGCACTATACACCTCAATGTTAAGAAATCCTTTAAAACATTTCTGGATCCACATCTGGATGAGCATTACTTATTCCTTTGTGAATGATCTATTTTCCCACCAAATTTCATTTAAGTGTGTTGATAAGTTTTTGAGATAACTTGCTGACTAACAGACAAGCAAAACCGAGTCTAAACTTCAGAGGAGGTAGAAATGAACAATGGAAACGCAAAGTGCAGTTAATAAGTAATTAATTAATAATAATAATAATAAGTAAACAGAAAAAACACAGTAACTTTGCGAGAGCAAATGTCAAACTAGAGCACATGCAAACACTGACAAACATTTACAACACTGGTGAAAAGAGTAAGATAGAAACTACATAAATAAATACATGCAACATGCTTTCTTTCTTACCTTATCAAATACATTAAATAAATACTAGACACACACCTACGAGACATTGCAGGGGCTCTTCCTCTCTGGACTCAGGGTCTCTAGCAGTCTGGGCTTCTCTGTAGGAAGTGATGGGTTGAATCCAGCCTCCTCTTTGTGTTGTGAATTTGACCAAAACTCACACACACACAAAAAAAAACTCACAGACAGTCAGATTACATCAACAGCATTTCTGAGTCCAGGTTAGCTCCACTATGTTAGTTCCCACTTTCTGCGTCTGTCACTCACTTGCTCTCAGCCTCATGTTTAGGTTCTAACTCTGATGATAAGATATCAGGCTTCATTACCAGCCCAGCCACTCCTCCCACCCTGTAATTTACTCTAATTTTCTTAATGACCCAACTATCTATAGAAGTAAATGTGCCTGTTCCTGTCCCCTTCTTCCCCTGCTCTTCCTCTCACGATCTCTTCGATGTACTAAAGGCTCTCCCTTTCAGTTTTTCCAGCTCTCCAGCAAATCAAAATTTGCTTCCATGCAAATTCCACCTCTTTTCACCTCTCTGTCTCTTTCGAGGCTTACATGCAAAGTACGTTCTTTCTGCTCGTCAGTTTTGGTTTTGTTTGAACATTTACTGTACACTTTTCTATACTGCTAGCAGGGCACCAGTCAGCTTTAAGCAAGCACAAACTTACTTCTTATGTTTACGAAGCAAAAACCTGTAAATGTAATGAAAGCAAATGCTCCCATTCAGGTCAGAAGGGGTCACTGAATGGTTTGAGAAGTACGACAATGCTGTGACTCGCACGCTATGGCCTTGATATCATCCCAATTGATATTTTGGAACACATTCTCCACCATCATCAAAACAGCAAAGAAGGAACATGTTTTGTTAGAACAATGTAGGATCCATGCATGAATCCAAACAGCGGCCCAACGTCTTAGTTTTCTTTGGGTTATATAATGTTATGCCTCCTTCTGTGCAAAAATGCATTTAAGTTTATCGGAAGCTAATATGAACCAGTCACCCAAATTAGTCAAATTAAATAGATATCTTTCAATGTAAGTCTTTTTTGGTGCCAAAGTCCCTCTTTGTTATTATACTTCCACTGCAGCTCAACAGGGAAACAAAATGAGGAAATTTACTGCTAAAATGTAAATATGGCAGATATCCACTTCATGCGACTAACTCAGACTGCTGAAGCCTCATGTAAGCTTAACATAAACATTTTTTTCCTGCACAAAATGACTGCGTGGACACACTGTGAATTTTGGCCACCACCTCACTTACACTGACAGTGCTTTTGAAGGAGATCTTTTAACAGCCAGTATGAACAGGAGGAATGATTACAGCGAGGAAAACCTCTTTCATTGTTCGCTTGACTGTTGTTTTAGGGCAGACATAAAAATCTGTGAAACTATCCTTTAACCCCTAAGCCACAGGGGCACCAAGCCCCAAAAATGACAATGCCAACATGCTGATGTTTAGCAGATGTAATGTTTACTATGTTCACCATCTTAGTTTAGTGTGTTAGCATGCTAACATTTGTAAATTAGCAACATGAAGTACAGCTGATGGAAAAGTCATTAGTTATGCAGGTATTTGGTTATAAACTCAAGTATGGACAAATCAATTTTTTTGACCTGATAACGGCACTAGAAGTCAGTTGATGAGCAAAAGTTATTAGGATTCATCCTCAGGAATGTCTGCTGAAAAATTTCATGGCAATACATCCGATACTGAGAAAAAAATGACAAGAAACTGTTGACCTTTTATTTTAGTCCATAAAAACAAACAACAATGATAAAAACAACAAGGTGGTAACCATAATAATTATATTCAATATGGAAAACAACATAACAATAGACAAAAATTAAATTAACTTAAGATTGCCATCATTCTCAAAACCATCCCATGTACCTAAAAGCTGTGGAGCTACTGCATGTCCATATTTCTGGCAAACACGGGAGAGTTTCCAGGGAGCAAATCTGCGGTTCAATTAGGAATGTCGAGGTGCTGGTTGGGGTGTGAGTAAAGAGAGATAATCCCGTGCCTGGTCTCCTAACGAGATCGGTGGGTGTTTGGGATGGAGGGACATGGGAAGAGGTAACAGATTTGATTGACTGATAGAAAAGTGACAGCAACAGTCTCTCAGTGTCAGGGGCATTCTGCAGTAGAGATGCACATCAAATATGCCCTGTTTTATACATACACACATACTGGAAACAGACACACATACACACTCTACACACATACAGGTGAGGACATTAGACTTTTAAAGTAAAAGTTGAAAATTTCACATTTCCTAAACGTGAAAATGAGCACAATAAAATCCCTTGAATTCTTTAATACTCCAAAAATGACTACAAAGCACCAGTATACTCCAAACATGCTGCTTTTTCTTCCATCTAGCCTCGTCAGTTTCATGATACATATAGTTACATAGACACGCTTGACCCTGCTGCAGAGACAGAACAGGACAGGTCAGGGGAGCTGCCCGCAGTTCGGTCACAACGACAGTGCTCAGGTTAGAGGAGTAAAATCAGATTCCCAGTGGAGGAGAAAGACCTGTTTCTAGTCTGCCACAAAGAAAAATAAGTGATTCTTCCGTTCACTCCCATCCTACATCTACAGTTCCAGTCTGTTCAGTGAAGGTCCAGCAGCACAGCTGACGCTCTTCTGAGTCCGGAGATGGGTTGTGGGTGTAGAGCGAGGAGGACTAACCTGACTGTTCTGTACATGGTGGTTGAAGGGGGGAGGATGTTTGCTACGCGGCGGTGAGATGAGGGCGATCGGCCTCAGTCAGTGAGTGTGAAATGTGTGAGGTGATTGGTCAGCGTGGCACCTGCATCTGCTGTGAGGTCTGTGACTGGTTCTGGGCGGTGACCTCTGGCCCCCTGCTGGCCAATCGGCTGAGGATATTCCTCTCAGACATTTGCAGTCGCACGGCGACAGGGGGTATCCTGGCGATAGTTGCCGGGAGACGCGTCACATCAGCCTTCATGTCACTCAGAAGTTCCTCAAGCTGTTTGAGAACTGGAAATATAACACTGATGTCAGCTATGATGATATAAATGAAGGTTTAGTGAAATTTGTGAAATCAAAACCGACATATTTTGCAGCTTGGATATTGACTAGATGCTCTTTGGCAAAGAAATGTTTTCAAACTATTTTGAAAATTTTGAAAACAGCACAAATGTGTGTGAATTTTACAAAGAGTCAAATGTTCAGTTGTGGAAACAGACTAGCCAGACTTTAGGGTGGAATTATATTAAATACAAGGATCCATTGCTGAGTGTAATTATCTCTCTTATCCTGCTGCTCCACTGTTACTTTCTCAGTCTTTGTCATGTACATGCATAGTTGTAAAGAGGTAACTAGAAACCCGCTTGTACGTACTGAATACATGGCCAAGAGATCTGCTTTCTCCTGTAGACATCTAACTGTTCAAGTCAGGTTTCTCTAATTCCCTACACCAAATATGGAAACCAGGTTCCTTGTTTCCTTGTTTGTCCTCCACATGATGTTTAAGGAATCATCTTACTATATCCTGGTTTCAGGAGAAGACAGACAACTTTCTTCTATTAGAAGAATAATGGAGGAGACGTTGTTGTTGGTTGTTTCCTCCATGACAACAACAAAGAAGCATAACTGATCAGCATCGACCAACCTTATCTCTCGCACCTCACAGCTGGATTACTAGATGGCTGAAGTGCTTATTTCCTGTTGAAAAACTTGTTCAAACATAGAGGCGACTCTATTTTTAACCGTAGTGTTGCATCTGATGTAGTTGCTAGTTATGTTAGCAGCTATAATTAGAAATAAGAAATTTTAATATTTGTGCTTACATAATAGTTATGTGCTATTTCCATATTCCTGATAGTATCACAGCAAGAAATACTATACTATGCTCTCTCTGTCACAAACAAAAGCGCCTCTTATTCAGAAATGCCCTAAAGGTCACATCAGACTTGTCATACTTCAAGCTAAAGGATATATTATTGTGACATAGTACTAAATAATTAAATACATTTATATCATAGTATAGAAAATGATTTAACTACTCAGACGTTCCTGCTTTGATAGGAACCCAGGATATAATTTTGAGTCATCCAACTTAATGCAATACAACAGCAGTCAGGACTTTTGCAGTGGCAGCAAAACACCTACAACGTTTTTCCTTTTGTATGTGCTCAGTTAGTGACCGCAAATGTGCTGATAGCAATGTCCTCGCTAACGATGAACTGCTCTCCTTGTGGAAAATCTGCAGCCTGCTAAACACGACCGTTTCAATTTATGAGTTTGTTGGTGAGTTACAAGGCAACTCCATCAGGTACTTCTCAGAAATAAAGTGCTGTCACGACTGAGACGGATGATAAGTCATCTCATATCATCAGCTACTGTTACTCAACACACTAGCAAAGTGACTAAAAGCATCTGACTTTGTAGTTGCTTGTCCAGTATACTCCAATAAATATAAATAGTCTCTCTTTTTAAATCTTTCAAATATTTTCCAAATTCATGAGAACCCTTTTTATACCTCAGGGGACACTTTTGATATTTTATTATGTTTTACCTTTATGCAGCACTGCATTGGCAGGCTTGTTTCCAGACATGGACTCCTTGCTGAGGTGCTGGTGGGACTCAGCGAGACACTCCACCTCACTGAAGCGAGTGTTGAGGGCCATGGAGGGGTGGGCCGGGTCCTCTGTCATGTTCAGGTAGGCCGCCCTGCGCAACTGCTCCTCGATTACCAATGCTTGCTCTAATAACTACACAGGAAACAAAGAAAGACAACAAACCCCCAGTGAGACACAAACATGTACAGCACAAACAAGGAAACGTGAATGCAGCGAGCATTCAGATCACCTTGAACCTGCGGGCCAAGAACTTGTTCTTGATCTCCAGGAAGTTTCCTCTGCTCATCTCCCCTTTGAAGGGCTCATTGAGGATGGCAAACCTCACATCGTTCTGCACATCCTGCCACCGAGCATAGCCGTGTCTGAGAGACACCGAGGTCAAGTGTAACAACATTTTAGTGAGATCTGAAAGGGTGGGTGGAGACGCAGAGATATGTCGATACAATACAGAAACCTTCTTCTTTTTTTTTTTTACTTGAACACAATGGACTATAAGTGCTCAATATTGTTCTTTGTGATTAACTTGCTGAACTGAGGCATCAGGGACTCTGACAAGTGCAGCTGTACACTGTTAGAGCTGCAACAATTAGTTGATTAATGGATTGTTCAATCATCATAAAATTGATCAGCAACTATTTTGCTAATTTAATAACCATTTTAGTGATTCTTTAAGCAAAAATGCAAAAAAATTAGCTGGTTTCAGATACTGAAATGTGATGATTTAATGCTTTTCTTTGTCATATACGATGGTGAACTGAATATATTTGGCTTTTGGTTTTGTTACTGGGACAAAACAAGACATTTGTGGGGAAATAATGAATCAAGATAATAATCAGTAGATTAAATAATCGTTACACACCATAAGTACCCCTAGACTCAATAGTTTAAGCTGAATTTCTGGTCTACTTTAGAAAAGGTCCCTCACTGCACAACCTGAGTTGCATCCCTTGAGTGGATCAATAAAAACTCCAAACTAACTTGTCGATCCATTTCTTCTCCTTACAAAACACATACAAGGACAAACAAGAGGCTGCAAATGTGACACAGCATTTATGATTCAGTGATGTGGTTGGTGAAACAACAATCTTCCATGAGAATTTAACAAGACCTGCGTGTATAAAGAAGTGACCCTTTGAAAGGATACTGTATGATGCCAGCCAGCAGCCAGTAGTCATGGCGACGGTGCCAGATCTCAAAGGTCTTTTTGGTGACGGTGGCTGCCCTCTCTTCATTCTGCCACAGAGAGTGAAGCTCTGAAAAGTAGGACAGAAAGGTCAAAAGACAGAAACGAAAGAGAAAAAACAAGAAGAGAGAAAAAGAAAAAAACAGTGCTTGTGCGTGTCTATGTGTGTCCACCTGTGAATCCTCCATCTGCGATGTTGAACATGAACCTCTGCTTGGTGGCTTTCTTCTTCTCTTCACTGACGTTAACCACTGGCGCAGCTGTTGCTCCTTCTTTGGTGTTCTCTCCGTTCTGCAGTTTGCCAGATTCGTCAGTTTTCACACCGTCCTTCTCCTCTTTGTGATCTGTGAGAAAACAACAGAGAGAGAAAAGCACGTCAGCAACAAAGTTTAAAAGTCAACACATCCTCTCATTATGTAGACATGTGGCATTCAATTAAAATTTTGTACATTTACACTTAACTTTGCCAAAATTGACTTTGTGTGTGTGTGTGTGTGTGTGTTGATGTGGACTTTGCATAAGCACCTTTTTCTGTTGACGAACTGGTGTCCATCTTCTCATCTTTGCCCTCTTCAGCTGCAACAAGAGAGTCACAGTTAGAACGACAGAAAATGGAAACAGGGAAACGAAACACGATGATTAACAGACTGAACACCTGCCTCACCTTTAGACTTGTCATCTGAATCTGCCTTGCCCTCTGAACCTTCACCCTTGACCTCAGCAGGAGTGTCCTTTTCCGCCATCTCTGAAGACTTGTCCTTCTCTTCTTTCTCCTTGCTCACGTCTTCAGCAACCTTCTCCTTGCCTTCATCTGCACCTCCAGTCTCCTTCTCGGTCTCCTCCTTCCCTGCAGCAGGGTCTACTTCTTTCTTTTCAAGCGCAGGGGATTTCTCAGACTCATCTGGGATTTCAATAATCTGGGGTAAAAGATGTCAGTTTAGTTTCAAATTAGAAAAAGAAATTCAAAGATTCAATGATGATGTTACTACTTAAAACTTAAACAAAAATAGTTGATATCGGTGTAGAACGCAGACTTTACCTCTGGATCATCTGCCTTCTTGGCTCCTTTGGCCTCCTCTCCCTCCTTCTTTGTGTCTTCTTTGTCATCTGATTTAGACAAATCCTCTATAAAAAGCAGAAAAAACTTGTAAAGACAGATATCCTGTCTCTGTTCTGATGGTTGAGCCAAAGTGAAAAATGAGAATCTAGTGGCCAGTAATTAGCTGTTTTGTGATTTTCTGTTTATAGCCACAAGAGGGCATCAGATAATACAATGATAGTGAGGGTGAATTTCTATTAGGGCCTGAATAGAGACCCTTAAGAATGTTAACAGAAGATTTTTCAGTACAACACAAATGAAAAATGCTTATTCAAGGTTATTTCAGTATTACAATTCAGATCTAGGTTTAAAGTTGAAGTGATGCTGAGGCTAAAGGAGGAAATGGAAATGCATGTCATTTGACACTTGTACAGTGTTGCAACATGCAGTACATGTGTCTGATGGTTATCGTTGCATGGCTGCAGTGACTAATGCATCATGAAGCTAAGATGAAATAACATGACAGGTGAAAAGAGCAGCATGTGTTTAATATTGTTGCTTTGGTCTAAATGTGTATTTATTTATGTATTCACTGAATTCTGCAATTGTGATTCTACTAAGAAATCATACAGAGTATTATGTCTTGTTTTAATGATTCAGAACTAAGCGCGTGTGTGTGTGTGTGTACCTGGGACAGGAGTGTTGGGCTGTGTGTCTGCAGGAGTTCCAGTAGAAGGAGTCTTGGGATCTTCACCCGCAGCCAAAGCTGCTGCCCTTTTGTTCTCCTCCAGCTCTGCCATCCAGGGCATTGACCACTGACCATTCACATGCTCAAACTCCTGCACCTGTCAATCAATATGTCAATCGCTCGATAAGTGATTAAATATTAGATTTTTTTTTTTTATAGTAATGGAGTTAGTAATCAACTACTAACTCAAGTGAACATATTTGTTCTGGTTCTTTTATATCTATAATTACATACCTTTTTCCTTATAAGGGACATCACACCAATGCGAGTAAGCACGTGTTGCCTCGACAGACCCTCACGTGGGACGCCATCTGCGAAGGTCTCAGCTCCGTCAGCCCCCGGCTCACAAAGGTGCCGCATGAACAGCGACACATAAGCCCTGAGAGCATGTGTTAAAGAGAGGGTGAATGGATTTGACTGCAAATACACATATAAAGCAGCAAAACAGACAATAAATAGAAATAGAAATGAATGAATTAAAAGCTATCTTTTTTTAATCATATTACCACGGAAACAAAAACTGTTTATAAAACAATACATATAACACAGCACCTTGAGCTGTTCTTGGATGGTTTGTACGGTTTAATAATATTATGATAAGCACAGAAATATCACACTCACTTGAACTCTTTCTCAGACTTCCCTCGGAGGTCCCTGACCAGCCACTGGTTGGTGAAAGCATCCTGGGGAGGCATCCCATAACGCATCACTGCATTCAGGAAAGCCTTCCTCTGCCGTGCGTTAAAGCCCAAAACCTGACAGATAATTTAAGAGGTCAAGAGGAATATAAATAAAAGGCATAAACAAGCAAATGTGACCAAAAACTTTCATAGCAAGCATAATTTCCAAGTTTTAAAGTGTTTTTTTTTTAAATTCAAATGACATTTCTCCCATGCTATGAGCTCAGCAGAAGACTCACCTCAATGTTCCCACCCACTCTGGCCAACAGCGGAGGCAGAGGTTTGTCCCTGTCGTTCCTCAGCCCTTTACGGTTTGGTCTGCGTGCATTAGCTAAGTGGAAACAGTCATTAGTTAGTACATCTGAGGTGCACAGTCCTCATTCAACCTAATGCACAGTTCAATGAAACCATGAAAATGAAAAGTGAAAAATCGAACTGAGTGTAGATATGTGGTCATGTGTGCTCTTATCATCCTAAAGTTCCTCAGTGACTTACGGCTCATCACGGTACACTCAATCCTGCTGAAGCTGCCTCTCCTCACAATCTCTCCGCACTTCTACATTTAATGCTTCTTCTTAAAGCAAAATGCTTCCAGAACATTTACAACTGGAAGCAGTGTTGTGATAAACTTCATTTAATGAAATTAATGTAACAGAGCCATAATTAAATGAAACAAAGACATAAAGTCAACACAAAATATAACATCTTGCTTTTCTTATAAATTAAATGGCAAATAAATAATATGTAACATGTTTTCAATTGAAATTGTATCATAAACATAAATGAACATACACAAGAGTTAAAGTGCTTTTATAAACAAACTACAAGTGCTTTTCAAACCAAACTAAATATGAACAAAACTCTTCAAAGTGCAAGTAGATAGTTCAGCTGGCCGAGGAACCGTTTAATTTTCTTTCCCTGTTTCTTTGCTTTTCTCCTTCTCTTTTCTTCCATTTTCTTTCTCTTTCTTTCTTTTCTTGCTTTTCTACGGTCTGAGCACACGATGCACCGACAAGCACTTTTGGGATTGTTGTTGAGGTTGTCGATGAGGAAATCATAGCTGTCGTCTGAATCTGAATATGCATCTGCAGGGGTGGTTTGAAGATTGTTAGTGAGTGAAAGAAGTGACACTTAAGAGAGCTGAGATTCCTTCTGATCTGTAATTAGTCTAATCACGAACATCTTACCTCCGTGTCTTAAGCTTTATGGGGGTAAATTCATAAACTCGAATGCATCTTTACAACTAACAAACACATATAACATCTAAAAAGTAAATGCTTGAAAGTGGTCACACTCCATCATAGCACCAAAGCACGTTTCTTCTTTCTCTCAACAGCAGCGATCACAACAATGAACCTTACCTTCAGACCGTTCATCAAAGTCCTCATCGCCTTCCTCAGAGGCCACCGAGTAGTCAGACTGGTTGTCAGATTGATCCTCCTGCCAGTCTAAAAGAAGCATTGACAGGGAGATGTTGAGGAGGGAGAAAATAAAAAAGACAAAGCACTCCACTGCCTGGACACATTAAGCTACAGCTCCACTAAGAATCTGTCTGACAGGCTTCTAGCTGGAAGGACAAACAACTGCTTCAAACCAAATTATTACTAATTGTTCAAAAACCAACTCAAGAAAAGGAAAAAAAAAAGATTCTCGTAGAGACAGAATCAAGCATATTCTAATTTTGTGTATGTTCTCCACTGTGGTCATCACTTTTATAAAAATAAATTGTGAAATATTGAATTAAAACAGTTTGGGCAATGTGCGGAATAGATATCGTTGTGGTGTCTTCAAAGTATGGAAACGTACAACTGATGAGCTGATTCTACACTAACTGTACGACAATATATTCCAAAAAGCAGAACTAATTCAATAAACAGATATAATTACACCCTTTAACTTAGCTTCCTTGTTATACTATAACTTGTTTAGGCTCAAACTGTCCAATCACAAATAAGCCAGAGCATGAAATCAGGCGACAACATTCAACATACACACAGCACACAGTTTCATGATATTTCATTATTGTCAGTAACTGAATCTTTTTGACTTTTAAATAAGAATCTGTTTAGTTAATTTACAGTATGGCAATTATCTTTTATTAAGTTTGTTGAATTTAGTTCAGACTTTAATTAGGTCCCAGAAGCATGCGAAACACTGCAGCTGCTGTCTATGTAATCTTGTATTCAGTTTGCACAAATAAGTTTGTATCCAGTGGACTGAAGGGAATTGAATGTTTTGAAGGTTTTCACTGTTAACATTTAACATGTTTCAGTTTACTTTATTGCTATACGTTTACACGATGTGCAAATATGCACAATATTTGTAATATTATCACCTTTTAAATATGAATCTGAAACTAGTGAATTCTATTCTTTTTTTGTAATTTGTTTTACAGCCCGATCGATTCATTTCAAATGTATTTAAGTCAAAGCTGGTTGTTGTAGGAAGGGGAAAACCTTAATATATACATTTCGGGGAGGTTGTATTCTTTTTTGCTGTCGAGCCTGTCTCTCTAACACACATTTAAAAACAGTTCATGAAAAGTGAATCAGAGTTTTGCCCCCAACCACTGGTCGGACCCGGTCCTTTAACCGCTGCATAATCAGCTGCTGCCCCAGTTCAATAAGCTAAGCAAACGCCTATATTATGCTATGAACACCAGTCTCTTTATTCCCACTAAAATGCACATTTTGGAGTTATTATTATTGCAAGAGAACCCTGACTCATTA